>JAMXBB010000002.1:24118478-24518305 GCA_024138015.1 Lumnitzera littorea | reverse complement strand
ACTTTATGTATTAAATTATCTTAACCTTAATTATATATTATATACTATATATATAAATATAATATACACGTATTTGTACTTTATATACATTTGTACATATACGGTTATATTATATATATATACTAAAATACAAAATACAATTAATAATATACATACATATATACATCTAAATATCATGTCCAGTCCATATATATATATATACAAAAACATACAAAAATTTTTATAAATTGAAAATGCTAAGTATATATGTATATAAATACATGAGTGAGAAAATACATACTATATATATATATATTATTATTTATACGTACATATATATACCATATAATATAAAGTATTAAGTATATTACATACATATATATCCACACCTACACACACACACACATACACATACACACACACATACACATATACATATATATACATAAAGAAAATACGAAATACATACATATGTACATAAATACAAAAATACATAATACATGTATATATATATCATATACATATATTTACATTTTTAAATCATATGATAAAAATAAATACTAAGTACATATACACATATATACCCATTTACACATACATAATACATCTTTAAAAAAATACTATGTACATATACATATAGATATACATAGTTACGTGTACTTAGACATAGTATATATATATATATTATATACATATATATGTACATACTATATACTATGTGTAATATACATATATGTTCATGCATACATACATAATAAATAAATAAAAAAAATATCCAATATACATATACATGTTATAGAGTATATATATATATATACAAAAATAATTAAATAACTTACCTAAATTCTTTAGTAAAATAGTTGATTAAAACCCCCTTATTTTCTTCTTCTTCTTCTTAGTGTTTGCTAAATTGTGTGTGTGTATGTGTTTTGCTTTGTTTTTCTCTTTTTCTTTTTGGTTTTCCAAGCTCCCAGGCGTGAAGTAAACAGGAACTAGCAAATTAAAACAAAAGAAAAAGAAAGAATTGAAATCTTGCCTAATCTCCTCATTAATTTAAGATAAGACATATGCTTTATTGAATTTGTCTTTGTTCTATAAATGGTTGACACTTGTATAAGAAAATGAACACATGGGCTGTTGTATTTTCTAGCGTAGGATCACGTCGAGTAAGGGAAAAAAATGGGAAGAAGAAAAAGAAAGAAAAAGGAAAATAAAAATAAATATATTAAATTTTTCGAAGCATAAAAATCATAAAATTAGTATTCATAAATTAATTTTGAGATTTTATGAAAATTTATTAATTCAACTAGTACCCGTTATATTTATAATATTTACGAGTTATTTTAATGTTTTCTTTAAGGTTTATACGCGATTACATAATTTAATCAATAATTGCAATTGACTATAATTATATTACTATTAAGTTATATTTATTCATTTTATAAGTTTAAAGTTGTGGTTTTAAAGTTTTTGTTAAGTTCGGGTTTGATTTCGAGTATTTGCACGTATATCGAATTTAAGGTTTTTATATGCGATTTAAGTTTTGAGCAAAATTATAGGGTTTTTATCTTTTGTATTATGTTCGAATTTAAAATTTTAATTAGTTTTAAATTTATCGACTTCATTGAGTTAAGGTAATTACTTATAATATTTAAATTGATTCGTTACTTAAAATGCTAAATTTGTAGAGTTTATAAGAGGTACAACCACTCACCTACACTCTTCCACATATAGAAGTGGTTGAAAAGTTTAGAGGTGGCCCTTATTACTAGGTACTCACATAGCCCTTGGAAGGCCTTCAATACTTTCTATCTATTGGGAGTGTTGTGAATTGTGACAAAAAACAAACAAGGTCGGTTGTTGGATGGGTCCAAGTTTGCAGAAAGCTTGAAAAATGATTAATGGGGAAAGTACGAAAAGGGCAAAATGAAGAATGAAACAGTAAGCAAAACTCATGAACAATTCTAGAGGATATGATGTACTAATGGAACTTTCGAGGACTCGCAACACAATTTGATATGACGTACGAATCGGTTCGGTGAGGTTACTCATTACCTAAACTTACTTAAGGGAAAGGATAAGAGTGATGCTGAGAGTAAACAAATAGTGTTTACACAAGGAACAGAAAGTACTCAAAGAGTGTATTAAGAGTGATCATCTACTCTTCATTACAAGGGTATTTATATCCATAAGTTAGGGCAACCTACCTAAAAAGGAAAAGACAAAAAAGACATTTCCTAAGGAAGTAATATATAAGATACAAAAGGATAAAAATAAATATACAAGAAAAATAATCATTGGTATAACGGATTCCGCACATGATATTGTACACGTGGCGATGCTATATTGGCAAGGTCGTTGGAAGATGTGAAAAAAAAAGTACGGATAGATGGGCTTGTCCGAGCTAGGATGGCTTAGTCAGTTTGGACTTTTTCTTTTGATTTCTTGGCAAGGAATATGTCGAGTAATTGGTTGACTTAGTACTAGAGAGTAATCATCAATTTGGCATACTGTAGAAAAATGGGTGGTCATACGACTCGGCATGAAGGGTGACTCGGCAAAGAAGTATTCAGCATCGGTAAGGGTTAGTTAGAACAGAAGGATTCGTTGTGCCAACCCCTGTAGTCCTCGGGCTTAGCTGTAGGTCAGAGATCCAGTAGCCTGATTCCCATTATTCCCTTCGGGTTGTTTTAGATTTGGGATCAAATCCGAATGATGTTTGCTTAGTTCTTCGCCAGGGTGATGTGGACTAAGGTCGATAATGTTGAAGGTGTTAAAAACCCCATAGTCCTCGGGCAATTCCAACCTGTAGGCATTGTCATTAATCTTCTAAAGGATTTTGAAAGGTCCTTTCGCTCTTGCAGATAATTTGTTCCTCCTCTTGTTTGGGAATCGTTTCTTGTTGAGGTGTAACCATATTAAGTCTCCTAGCTAAAATCGTTTAGCTGTTTTATCCTTAGTCTTTTCTCACATTCTTCTGGTATCTTAGTCGATGTGTCGAGTGACCTTGTCATAGATGTGTTGAAGGGATTGTACTCTGGCTGTTGCATCAGGGTCCTCTTATGTGGGTATTGGTACAGAGGCGTGATCG
This sequence comes from Lumnitzera littorea, assembly GCA_024138015.1. Classification (NCBI taxonomy): domain Eukaryota; kingdom Viridiplantae; phylum Streptophyta; class Magnoliopsida; order Myrtales; family Combretaceae; genus Lumnitzera; species Lumnitzera littorea. The sequence goes on along the minus strand of JAMXBB010000002.1, from coordinate 24,515,235 downwards.
AGGGGTAACTCGGGATTGAACCCATAGACTATTTGAAGGGGGTTTGCTTAGTAGTATCATGTACTATTCAGTTATATGCGAACTCGATCACTGGCAGGTAGATGTCCTAATAAGCCAAGTTCTTACCTACTACAGCTCAGAGCAGTGAACCCAAAGTACGATTAACCACTTTTGTTTGGCCGTCAGTTTGGGTGTGACATGAGGTACTGAAGAGTAATTTGGTTTATAGCCAATGCCATAGGGTTCTCTAGAAATGGCTTAAGAACTTCGGGTCTCTATCGGAGACTACACTTCTCGGCACGTCATGTATCTGTACAATCTCTTGTAAGAAAAGAGAAGCAATAGTTGAAGAGTCATTAGTCTTGGTGCAGGGTACGAAGTGTGCCATCTTACTAAACCGATCCATGACGACAATTACAGAATCTTTGCCTCGAGCAGCTCGCGGCAGTTTAAGAACAAAGTCCATGCTCAATTCAATCCATGGCCTCATCGAAATAGGTAGGGACATTGCTTTCTCTTGCTTAGCTTAGCACTTAGCCTTCTTGCAAATGACATAGCTTTCGATAACTCGGTGCACATCTTTCCTCATTCTCAACCAAAAGATTTGGCCATTTATCAGTTTACAAGTCCTCCTTTCCCTAAAATGTTTGGAGAGACCTCCATTGTAGGCTTCCCTAACTAGTAGCTCCCTTAGTGAACAAGTCGGCATGCATAATTTTTTACCTTGAAACAAGTAGCTATCCTTCAGATGATATTCGTCCATTATCCTCCCGTCGATGCATCGTGAAATTATGGGTCTAAAGTGCGGATCTTTGGAGTACTGTTCTTTGATACTTACAAACCCAAATAGCTTGGTTTGCAATTTTGATAAAAGTGCATGTCTCTTCTGTAGACACCTAATTTTTGCCCCTCTATAATCTTGATTTTTTATTTTTGCAAAAAAGGGTCCTAATTTAAAAATAAAAATAATAAACAAAAAAATTAATAAAAGATAAAAAATAATAATAATAATTAACAAATAATGAAAATACTAAAAAAAATAAGAAAGGAAAAATTATAAAAATTTCATAGATTTTTAGAAAGTAGTTTATATTAGGAACAAATAGTTTTAGTTTAGTTAAAAAATTTTATTTTAAGGAATCGGATAGTTTAAGTATAGTTTAATTGTACTGAATGTTAAGGCGCAGGCCAACAGCCTAACGGATAAGTATCAAAGTATTTGGAGTGGATTTAGTTTGAGGTCTTGGGTTCGAGTCTCAACAGGCACCTATGTCTTTATTTTTCTATCTCTACAGAAGCGAGATGAAAATAGGTCATATCTATTTAAATCGTATGAATTTAGTTAAATCGAATTTGAATTAATTTGAATCTAGTTTAATTATCGAATCAGATATAATTAGATATGATAAGATGTGATATGATTTAGACTCTATAAACACACATACACAGTCAGAAAAATGAGTAGCCTAATCACCACACTGTAGCACACAATAGTGTTCATACAAACACGATCCACACACATTTACTACAGCATTGATCCTTACTTGTCCAACTGCACGTCGCTGATCAAGTTCACTTGTATGGCAGTAGTCTATGAACGTACGTAGCAGAATTAGTAGCATACTTCACAACCATACGTAGATCGTCGAGCCACTTCACCAAGGTTCCGCAATCCACAATCTAAATTTCAATTCCAACTTTCCAAATTTTCAAAGTCTGAAATCCAATTCCAAAGATGTCCAATCCAAATTCTAACTTTCTAAATTTCCGAAGACGAATTCTGATCTCCTAACATCTAGCAATCTGAATTCCAACTTTCTAAATTTTCGAAGACAAATTCCAATCTCCAGACATCTAGCAAATCGAACTCCAATTTTCACCATTCGAAGCTTGACGTCAATTGCAAGTCCTAAGGCTGACAATCAAATCTCCGAGCTGACGCAATCCGAAGCTCCTTCACGTCCACCGAAACCAATGAAAGCCAAAGCCAATCCAAGATTCAAATGCACGTCTTGACGAAATCTGACTCCCACAATAGCACCTTGTAGCAGCCACGCACCAAACAGTAGCTCACGTATGTCAGGTTTGGTTCTTTAAGTTTTTATATATATTATATTAGATCCTTAGTTAGTTATAAGTAGTTATGTATATCAACTTGGTAGATTTTTTTTGTATTAGTTTCTTTATATATATATATTATGTTTTATTTATATAGGTAGTCGTTTAATAGTGGTAATATGTACATATTTATATATATATATATATTAGCCTAAGATGCTTTTTAGATTAGGTTTTTTTTTAGGAATCCTCATATAGAAAATCAACTTTTAGAAATGAAATCAACAAAAGATCCTTTTAAAAAAAAAAAATTTTAGGACTTTTAGTGAATTTTTTATAAAATAACAACATTCAAGAGTTAGGACCCCTTTAAATTTTTTTAAAATAAATCGAATAAATTAAAAACGTAAACTTGGACAGTTTTTTTTTTAATTAAAATAAATCAACACATTAAAGATTTTTTTGAAAGAACTACAATCGTCTAATTCCGGTTAGCGGGTACATAGGCACTTTCGGGGTGACGATAAAATATGTTAAACTTAGGTTCTTTTTCTTTTGATTTTTATTTATTTATTTATTTATTTTAAATATTATAATTAGAAGAATAATCCTAATTTTGGGTAAATAAATAGTGGTACCTATTAGGGTTTAATAGATTAGCCCTTGAATTCGGAACCCTCTGGTTTTTTATTCAAATTGAAATCAAAGACCGGTAGCTAAATCGTAATCAATCCATCCAATTGGTTACGGTTTCTTTTCTTTTCCCAACTCCGATCGAGTGGCGACTCTAAAAATAATTTTCAATAAAAAACCGGAATTTCTTAATTTCTTTAGTCTAGGATTAATATTAAATGGGTTAGGGTTTAATATTAATCAGGAAATGGGAAATCATTTTTAAATAAAAAGAAACCGAAAAATTAGGCTCGACATATTCAAAAGAGCATCGGCAACTACGTTGCTCTTTTCTTGCTTGTATTTAATTACAAAATTAAGTCCTTTAAGGATTTCAACCCATCTCACCTGCCGCTTTGACAACTCGATCTGACTTTGAAGGCATCTCAACAATTTATGGTCAGTATATATGACAAATTCTCTTGGCAGTAAATAAGGTTACCATATTTGCATTGCTCAAATTAGTACTAAAAGTTCTTTGTCATATACGGAGTGCTTAATCCAATGCTCGATGTGTCACATTCCAACTCAAAAATTTTGTTGAAGTTAGGTAGCACCAGCACCAGAACGAAGGTTAACCTTTCTTTTATCTCGGTAAAACTTCTCTCCTCTTTTTCTCTCTATCGGAAGTCGGTGTTCTTCTTTGTTAGCTCGGTAAGTGGCGTGGTGTGGCATAGCGTAGCATGGCGAGGTGATGGTGTTGAAATTCCTGATAAATCGCCTATAGATGAAGCTAGTTCGTAAAAGCTTCTTACATCGATACAAGTAGTGGGAGTCGACCACTCGACAACTGCCTAGGTCTTCTCATCATCAACTCGTAAGCCTCCTCCACTGACTACATAGCCTAAGAATACCACTTTCTCCTAGCAAAAGCAACATTTCTTTAAATTGCCGAATAATCTCTCGATACAGAGGATATCCAGGACTACTTCAAGATGTTTATAGTAACTCAACATGTCGACACTATAGACAAGGATGTCGTCAAAGCACACCATAACACACTTCCTTATGAGATGTCTCAGCACATGGTTTATAAATCTTATGAAAATGCTTGGGGCATTCGACAAGCCAAAAGGCATGACCATCCATTCGTAAAGTCCATGTTGAGTCTTGAGTATAGTCTTCCACTTATCTCTTGGCTTTATGCAAATTTGATGGTAGCCTGACTTAAGATCAATCTTGTTGAAAATCTTGGCTCTACTGAGTTCATCTAACATGTCTTTTAGCATCGAGATTGGATACCTGTATTTAATCATGATCTTGTTTATAGCTTGGCTATCTACATAGATTCTCCAGGTTTCATCCTTCTTCGGTATTAGAAGTGCAAGCACAGCATAGGGGTTGAGACTCTCTCTTACATACCCTCTCTTTGGCAATTTATTGACTTGACGTTGGAGTTTAGAAGCTTACTTGGGATTCATCTGATAAGTTAGCTTATTTGGCAGTGCAACGCCGGATACTAAGTTAATGCAGTGCTCTATGCTTCGAGTTAGGGGCAACCATTTAAGTAACTGTTCTGGGAACAGGTCAGCATATTCATCTAGTAACTCTTTGACATCCTGGGATAACTCACCCCGCTCCTTCATTTCCAGTAGTCACCTGACCAATAAGAGGATCGACTCATTAGCATTGATGACTTCTCGGAGCTCGACTCTACTCATTACTAGAGCCTTCTTCGATCCATGAGCAAGTTTTGTCTGCAACTTGTGAACTTCTCTCAATGACATTGGGTTCAGTGTAATCTTCCGATCATTCTTTTCGAACATATACGTGTTTCTGTAGTCGTCATTTATAACTCTCCCGTCAAATAACCATAATCTACCTAGCAACATGTGGGAAGCGCACATAGGCAGTATGTTGTAGAGAATCTGGTCGGAGTAATTCCCTATAGTAATTGGTAGTAGCATTTGCAAGTGACATGTGATGCTCCTTTCTCACTCAACTAATACAGCTTGTACGGCCTCAGATGTGAAACAGTCGATAACTTCAATTTTGAAACAAGATCAGCTGATGCCACATTGGTGCAACTTCTACTATCCACGATGAGGGCATACATCTAATTGTTCACCTTACAGGTGCTATGGAATAAATTCTCTCTTTACTCCTCCTCTCACGAGAGTTCTATGTTCATAGTGCATCGGACAACCATGAGTAACTGATCTAAGTCCTCAAGAAACATGTCCTCCTCAATCAGCTCTTTCTCGACAAAAACCTCCTCCTCCTTAGGTTCCTCATTTGTATTCTCTACTTTGAGCTTCGGGATATCTCTCTTGATGACTATTGTTCGTTGGTTCCGGCACTAAGCAGGCATATGTCCAAAACCTTGGCACTTAAAGCACTTGATTTGGTTGGTTTTCCTATCAGACCTTTGCCTTTTCTCATAAGTTCGGGTCAGTACTGCATCATTAAGTAGACCTTTTTGCTCGGCTCTTACATCAACCTTCCTTCTCAACTCAGTACTTGGTAGAGTTTGGTGACTTGCTTGTCCTAGATAGCTAGTCGGCATCTTCGTTGGTACTCGGCTTCTTCTTTACCTCTCTACTCACTTGGCAATCTTAATAACCTCATCTATGGTGTCAAATCGTTGGAGCTTCACAACATTTCGAATATCTCCTCTTAACCTAACAACGAACCTTAAGACTGTTTAAGCTGGTGGTTCCTCCACTTTGCAATGGATCATGAGTATTTGAAACTCTTGAACATATTCATTAATAGTTGCGCTTCCTTGTCTCAACTGTTGAAGTCGAGTAAAAGTATCTTAAAGATAAGTTTCTAGCACGAACCTGTTTCTGAGCACTCTCTTTATCTTGGGCCAAGTGTTAATCTCTCGGTAGCCTCTCATCTTCTCATATCCTAAAAATTCTTTCACTACATGGTAGCATACCTAGAGAATTTAACAGCAGTAGTTCTCACTTTCTCACAATCCTCATATTGATAATAATCAAATTCACACTCCACCTTCTTTTCTTAATCCAGATACTCATTAGCATTCTCGGATTCATTGAAACTTAGAATCCGAGGCTTCACATGGTTGGATGCTTTAAGGAATCGTACATGTTCCTCTTCAAAATACTCTTCTTTCTCTTCATTAAGCTCTCTCAGGTCTATCCTTCACCTTACTTGTTTTCTAACTCCTCCACCTCGAATGGGTTGAGCTGGGTTCTAACCTTTAACAAGTTGAGCAGCTTGTGAAGTGTTTTGCATGGCTTTAGTGGGTCGGCAAGACAATACATTAACAGCTTGGGTCAGATCTACTAAGAGGTTAGTTATCTCATCAAGCCTCTTGTCAGTACTTCTAGGAATTTCTTGAGATTGTCGTTTATGGTGGACAACTCTACTATCATTATTAGTATCAACATTCATATTTGGGTCTGTCATTTTTCCTCACATATTCAAAGCTTAAACAAACACTTTAGGAAATTAATAGTTAACAACACAACAATCAAATAAACATAGTAACTTGCTTTGTTTTACATACGCAAAATAGAGTATAACAAAACTTGAAGAAGAACTAACTACAGTGCACACAAAACCTTCGCTTTGATATTAAGATGTTGTGAATCATGACCAAGAATAGACAAGGCCGATTATTGGATGGGTCCAAACTTGTAGAAAGCTCGAAAAAAGATTAATAGGGAAAGTGTGAAAAGGGCAAAATGAAAAATGAAATAATAAGTAAAACCTACAAACAGTTCTAGAGGATATGATGTACCATTGAAACTTCTGAGGACTCACGGCACAATTCGATATGATGCATAAATTAGTTCGATGAGATTATTCGCCACCTGACCTTGCTTAAGGGAAAGGATAAGAATGATGTCGAGAGTAAAGAGACAATATTTACACAAGGAAGAGAAAGCACTCAAAGAGTGTATTTAGAGTGATCATTTGCTCTCTGTTACAAGTACAAGGGTATTATACTTATAAGTTAGGGCAATTTGCTTAAAAAGAAAAAGACAAAAAGAGCATTTCCTAAGGAAGTAATATACGAGATATAAAAGGGTAAAAATGAATATATAAGAAAAACAATCATTGGTGCAACGGATTCTACACATGATACTACATAGAATTTTTGAAAAACCCTAATTCTCTCAAATTTTTTGTTCTCTTCAATTTTCTTACTTCACAAACTGCCCAAATGAGCTCCTGAATAAATTTGGGTATTTATTGTGCTCTAAGGAAATTATAGTGTATTAATTAGACTTGACAATTGTTTTTTTCACTTTTCATTTGTCTTTTTAAGTGGATGAATTTAATTGGCTAATTTTTTTTCTTTCTTCCCCTAGTTGCTATGACCTAAATTTGGATAATTCCCTACTTCTTTGATTTTTTTCTTGATTTTTTAATAATTTTTTTAATTATTTAGCATTTTTCTAGCATTTTCCAAGCATTTTAGGTAATTTCATATATTTTTACCTATACATAAATATATATATGTATTACAAGTAAAATACTCCTGAATATTATTTATGTTAATTTATAATTTTTAGTGTGCATATAATTCATCTTTAGCAACTCGTTAGTTATCGAAACTTTTTTTACGTATTTCTGATAAATAATGGGTAATATATTTAAAATTTGATATTATAATATTCTATTATTTTATTACTTATTTTTTTAAATTCAAACTTATGTGGCAATCACTTTTACTAATATTTTTTATCTTTATTTTATAATTTAGGCTTGATCGGATCCTTTAACCGATCACCCTAAACTTTATGGACTAAATCCGATCCTACAGTTGCATGGCTTACACAAGCCGCTATATTCTCACCTTGGATTAGATTACCCTAGAAGGCAATCTGTTCGGATACATCTTCACCTTAGCATATCACCACCACAGGTTGCTTCATTTGGTTTAGTAGATGTATGCCTTACTTAGACCCGATGAAATGCAAACTGCTCAATCTAAAGAGGTCAACCTTTTGCATTCTACCTTAGAACTGCCTCATTCACCTCTGTCCGGAGGGTAGTTTGATTGGATACGTTGTACCTATTTAGCCCTTGTACCTGTCAGCTTAAATTTCTTTACCTCGGCTTCACATCATATCAGACCTCTTTGCCTTGGCCCCTACAACAACTTAGACCCCTTCACCTTGGACTTCCATTCGACCAAATTGACTATACGCTTGAGAAGCCTATATTTCCTTGCCTTCATTACGACAATGAGATGCCAGGGCGAGGCGGGGACTATTGATAGGGCTTTTTGGTCATAGGCCCTTTAGGCCTGTCCTAATCTTATTGAGCTCATTCTTTGTCTTAGACCACTCTTGACCTAAGCCTAGAGTTCAGCTTATCTAGCTTTGGCAAGTCTCTAATCGCTAGAAGACTTTGTATAAGGTTAGGAGACTAGGTCAAGTAACTACGTCCTATATATTTGGGACATGTCAGACATCACAAATCCATTCTCTAATACTTGCAGAAGAGACTTTGCCTGCTAACTGTTTTCTAACTGCTGGCGTCACTCCTTTATAAATATAAGATCATCACTTAATGGTAAACTACTTGATATTTTATATACTTAAGTATACTTATCGCTCTTAAGCATTCATATTCTTCAAAACATCCTATTAACTTAAGTATTAGAGTGACTATACCGGACAATACCTCAGTGTCTCTTTATAATACTTTTTTTTAAGCTTATTGATTGTGCAAAACCCAATCCATACCGGTTGAGATCCTTGAGACAACAGACCATATAGTTTGAACAAGTGAGATCGACTTTTTACCTGGATGAATTACTTGTTGATCTTAAAGAATAGAGCTCTTATAGTACAATGTTGTTTCACAGTTATTTCTCAAAGTTGTCGATGAAGAGGAATGAGTAAATATTTATAAGCTCTAGAGCATGATGATATCCATCGGATGAACTTGGTGATTAATGGATGAAATGAAGTTTGCTTATTTGTCATCTTGAATAAGCTTGTTAATGGACACAAAGCTAGTAATCCTTCTCATGAGTGTATGAGTTTATTTAAGAAAAGTTAGAGGTAAATATGTAGGTCAAATTATCTCTATTCTAAATCTATTAAATCGATTTTTCTTGAGTTATCTCATATATAGACTGAACTCTACCACTTATTCTAATGTGTCAAGCTTAAATAGATGAAGGGTTTATCAAATAATTAATATAGTAATTTTTAGTCCTAAAAAAAAAAAAAAATCAACACCCTTAAAGAACATAAGTTTGTAAAATCTCCGAGGTGCAATAAATTGAATTTAACTTACATTAAATCTTATGCGCAAGGAGTAAATCTGGAGTTCGAGTTACTTCACATTTTCTGGTTACTCCATCTTGATATCATACTCGATAGGAATGTTTTGCTCAAAGGTTTGGTGGATCATTCGTACCCATTGCTCGTTACGTCAGTAGCTGGTGGTATGGTATTTGGAGCGCCCCTTCAATATGCCCATCTACATTTAATTTTTTTTTGTTTTTGAATTTGTTTAGTGAAAAAAAATTTTATGTAGTTGTCTTAACTTGTTTTCCAAAAGTTGGGGTTGGTTTAGAACGCTGCTGCTTCACTGCTCTACTATCCTAAGGGAAGGTCACTCAAAGGCTTATGCAATCCTATTCTTCCCTTAATCATAAGTATTTTAATGATCCTCAATATCGTAAATATCGAGGTGTTTTTTTAACCTCTACCATTAGAGTTAGACCTTTAACTGAAGCGAGATAAACCACCAAAGTTTGCCGCTATCGGTATAACGTAAGGTAGTTATGAGTTTCTTAAACGCATGCAAAGAGTGTAAATGCAAAAAAGTGAGAATGGAAATGATATTAAGAATAATGGAATATTATTGTAAAATCGTGAAAATATATTGAATAAAATGGCAAATGGATTAAGAATTCTAAGTAATGAGTGAAAATTATGCGAAATTGAGACTTTGAACAATAAGTAGAGAGATTCACTAAATTTGAGAGGAACTTGTTGAATTGATGGAGGGAAAAAAAAAAATTGTAAGAAAAAAACAAAAGAAAATGGAAGCAGATGAATTTTTTTTTTAAAGGCCAAACGTGGTATATGATCGTTTGGCATTTGTGACCAGTCCATTAATTGACCATTATTAGGTTTCCATTTATAATGTGGATCGCAATTGGCCCATCAGTCATGAGGTCAGATTTGGACCCGTTGCCCTATCGGACAGGAGCCCATTGTAGGCCTGTGATGGGGGAGTCTGATCCGGCCCATATATCCATGCCTGAGGACGGATTTGAGACTTTATCCCTCTTTCAACCGTATTTATATTCGTAAAATGATTTCATAGTTACTCGTGTTATTCGCTGTGATATTTCATATATGCACGATGGTTTTAGAATTGATATGTATTTCTTCTTTTTTCGGTTAAAGCCACATTGTTAGCTCGGACGGACGCAGAAGTATGAGATTTGAGTGCTGGCTAGGTTTGTCCTTTTCCCCTCTAAGAAATATAATGTAAATTTCTATAATATTGTATCCGTTTCTTCTTATAATTGAAGCCTATATGATAGGCATATATCTCCTAGTCATATATCATAAATTTCACATATGCAAATTATATGTACATTTTGATATCTTATAATATTACATTTATGTAGGTGAGTCATTTAAATCTCTTGCATTTATTCTTTTTTAGACCAAGTAAGTCTATACATTAGTATTCCTCATCGTAGAATAATTATAGTTGCAACATCACAAATATAAAGGATTTAAATAACTCACTTAAATAAAAATAAATTTGAAGGATTTACTTGAATTTTAATATAAATATAATAGAGTTATAGTATACTTATTGAAAATAGCTTTATATCAGGTACAATTGATAAAAGTTATAGTATATGTATGTAGATGTGGTAGCTGGGTCGGACTAATATGGAATCGTTGGTTCATGGGTTTATCATAATTAATTCCTTCTTTTGTGTTTTTTTTTTTTCCACATCCTCGCTAATAATTCCGCCTTCTTACGTACTTGCTTTCCTTTTCCTAAATTATTGTAACACTTTAAGTGTACATTTTCATTACACGTACTGTAGTGTAAATGATTAACCATTATTTTTTGTTCAAATTTAATTTCATTTGAAAATAATTGGTTTATACCACATAAATTTGATGTTAGTGCACTGTGAAAATATTGAGTGATATTAAGTAAAGCAAGAAAAGTTGCAAAAGATAAAGAATTCTCATTAGAATATCGAAAATTCAAAATATATGAAAGAAACAAATTACAATGTTACTATTAATTGTAAATCGTAGTGGTATGTTACAAGATGTTATCTTTTCAATTGAAGTACAGTTGCTAAGTAGGAATATAAAATAAAATACCATTCATAAACCATAATGGTACAAAAAAATTTTTTTCATTAATTTTGAGGTTGTCTTGAAAATACCTATGTATTCGCTAATCGGAATCTGACTGATAGAGTTCAATATGGATTTTTAGAAACCTTTAGTTTGTTAGTTACCTTTAAAATTAGGAAAAAAAAAGGCTAAGTGTAAATGATTATCTATTTAAATATTTCCGAAGAAAAATAATTTTAGTCAGTGATAATTTCAAAAGTCTAAGGTTAGATTGCTACTTTTTTGGAAAACCACATCATTTAGTTTTTTTTTTTTTTGGGTAATTACAAAAACAATTTTACTAGATGACAAAACCTTTTTAAAGGACTAATAAAAATAAATGGAAGATTTGGTAGTACTCATTAGGTATCTCCTTAGGTTGGTAGTACGTGCTCAGGAGTGGTACTTGTGACCAAGTTTGGGCTTCCGTTAGATCTATTTCAATTGCTGAAGTACTCATCATCTTCTCTCGATGTCCCATATGGCTCTTGTTATCTACATGTCACCTTATACCAGTCTTCCATGCAAGCGATCACTACAATGCTGATAACGAAAAGGGAAGCTTGCCGATTGTCGAGGATGAGACCTGTAATATTAAATGCTTGATCAACGGCTACCATCAATGCAGAAGTGGCAGGTACCTGATGGGCAATGTGAGCTAAGATTGGATAATCCCTCGTGTGCCTTTACCATTATTCCAAGATATCAAAATCATTGATGACAACATTTTTAGAGAACTTGAAATTTGTGTTCATGTAGCGCTACAACTCAAACATTAGCCCCTTAGAGTGTTGCCATTTCAGTTTCTATGCCAACAATTATTTGCCCATAAATGAGTAGCGGCGTTTCGTAGGGGGTAACGGTAGAGAGATTGATAACTAGCACCATACTAACATTGGTAGTGCGTGAGAAGCTCTTTTAGGTTGGTTGTTGTGGCAAAAATATCTTGCTGTACTTCTGAGTTATACTTATCTTGTGAATCCATTATACTATCAATATAACCATGATAAGTTTTTAAATACATCAGTAGTGGATTAGTTTTATAGTAAGGATTTAAAATAGTTGCAACAAGATAAATATAAGGAATTTCTTTATAATAAGACAACAACTTCAACTCTATCTCATAAATGCAGTCGTGTAGATTTGGGTTCTCGTATACCTGAAGTAGTACGCTAAGAATGCTAACAGTTGACATAATGGATAGGTGGACACTCGGCCTATACACTTGAGAGAAAGTCTTAATCGCATTATGAAAAACTTTGAGAGTCTTTAATAACTGGATACATATATCTTAATTGCTAGGGTGAATTTCAACCTTACATATGTTATACATCGTAAAGTCACATAGTGGTTCATTGTAAGGAATAATGTTATGCAACAACTCGTATGTAGAGTTCTAATGGTACTGCACATCTATCATAAATTTCCGAAGCTTCTTCCCATGCTTAATGCAAAAGTTCCTATACTTTTTATGGAGAGATGACCTCTCTACTATTATCTTCATCACTTTTTTAATTGGGGTTATATCGTCCTGTAATACTGTAATACCATCTTTGACACACAAGTTAAGAATATGACATGTACAACGTATATAGAAACCGTTCCCCTAACATTGGTTGACAAAGATTTTGTAGATCTACTATGGAGGTCGTGTTCACACTTGCATTGTCAAAACTAATTGAAAAAATATTCTTAACCAAGCCATACTTGTTTAGAATTTCTTTAATAATTTTATAAATGTTTTGCACCGTGTGGCGCTTATTAAATACCCTTAATGTCAACAGTCTTTTACTTAGTTACCAATTATCCTTGACCTAGTGAATAGTTATACTCATGTATGAATTGTTATGGAAAGGATTTATCCATATATCGACATATATGGATACTAACATATCAAGTGAAGTGAACTTACTTACGAGCTCTCACTTACCTTTATGGTAGAGTCCCAACGTAGCTCAACTTAACGTGTTGTGGTTTAACTGTTGCAAGCTTAGTTGAATGTCTTCTACTTATATCGACTCTACCACTCTAATGCACTAACGTTGACTGACAGGTGCATGTTGGCGAGGTACTATGTGAGATGGTACTTGTGCTTCTCTTAATTATACTTCATTAGTGCTTGTCCAAATGAACCATCGCCTCAAATTGAATTGTTGTTATGCAGTGTTTATCCTCATCTTCCTAAGATGCTTTAATTTTAGGTGCCTATTGAGGACACCATACCCTTCTCCTGTCTTCCAAGCATAACTTGTGTTGCAGTATACCCTTGAGTTTCCCTTTTCATTTGTACTTCTATGGTAATGTTTAGTGAAAATATTAGATTTACTAGGTTTAGAGGACTTACTTAAGCTCAAAGGCCTCAAACCGCTAGGTACATGCTAACCCATATGTTACTCCTTAGTCTCAAGAATCATTTTGATCTCGTCCACCTCATCCTTGAATATGGCCATAAGGCAACTCATGCACGGTGGTTCAAATCCAGCTAGTTATGTAAGGACACTCATGCGTAAATGTTCAAATCCAAGAGGTAATGTACCTCAATGGTCGACGTTTGCTATTATCTTGTATGACCTCTCCTCATTGAGATTGTACTACTATAAGTATATTAGAATGTCATTGAATTGCTATGGTGTAGATAATGTACCTGTTCTCGTTGCCTTATCCTTAGCTTTCTTACCTGAAGAGAAACCATGCTTCTTCTGGAAAATGTACGGTGTAAGAATTGATCAATGGAGATAATTGTTTTTTTTTTTTTTTTGAATAAGGAGAAAAAAATTTTTATGGAAGAAATTTCCAATAAAGGTAGAATGATAAAATTCAGGTGAAGTATAAATTTCGTAGATACTACATAAGTTGGTTATTGGAGCAACTTACAATTTAAAAAATGATAAGGTCAAGAGAAGAAAAAAAATAGCTTCAAAACAACAACAAAGTATGGATAGGAAATATTGAAATTCCAAAGCAAGCTGAGAGCTTATATAATTGAGATTTCAGCGTAAAAGCGTTTATGAGAAACTTTAGAAATTTATATGCAGATGATATGAAAATGATGTTGTTCTATGCATTGCATAATGTCTGAACACTTGATAAAATTTCCTACAAAACATCCATTTATTAGTGAAAAATACATTGAAAATATTCTTTACTAAGCCATTATGAAATGTTTTTTGCCATTGGCAATGTGAACGCAAATTTTCCTTATAAGTAATACGTAACTCATTACAGTATTATCATTATTTTTAATAGCCTTTCTCAAACGCTCTACGTAGTTTACCATATTCCTACCTAGAGTTTTAAATTGTAGATTGAGATAGAGAATTGGGGTGGAGTGTTATGTAAAAGTAAAAGCCAAAAGTAGGATGGGAGTGAGAGAGAGAGTTAGTAAGATTGAGAGAGAGAATAAGTGGAATGATGTAGATGTGTAAGGAGAAGAGAGAGTAAGTGGATTATAGATGTTTTGAATTTGTTTTTCTTTTTTTTTTAGCTTGCTTCAATGGGTTAACTAGGCTGAACTGCCTAAGCCCACGAGGCCCAACTGTTCCAAAGCTAGTTTAGGTCCTCTAGAACCTAGGCTAGTTTACGATTTGGAATTGACTTTTACATAAATCTATTTGTATGAGTAATGATGAATATAAAAAAAAAAAAGCAAATAATGAAACAGATATGGAAAAAAAAAATATATATAAGTAATACAAAAGTGGTTTGTCTTGTTCATTTGGATAAAGGGGTATAGATATTGTAGACACATCATTTTTGCCATCTTTTATTTATTTTTTTCAATAGGATAAAAGGTTTTAAATTAGGCAAAATGAAAAAAATAAAATAAAATAAAATAAAAATAAGAAAAAAACCCAAAAAATAACTAATGTAGAAAAATAAAAAAAAATCAAGAAAATTTAAGAAAGCAGAAAAAAGAAAGAAAGAAAAAAGAAATTTAGAAGAAAAAAAAAGATAGGAAAAATAAAAAAAAAAACAGAAATTTATAAAAAATACAAAAAAATGGAAAAATTTAGAAAAATATATAGAAAATTGAAAATTCACAAAAAAAAAGAAAAAAATAGAGGATTTAAGGAATTTAGAAAATATAAATTTTTTTAGATAGTTTAATAGAATATAATTTTTTTAATTTAGATAAAAAAATAAGGAGAGGGTTGTTGGACTTGGGCTTGGATTCGAATTTAGCCCAAGTTAACCTTATCCTAATTGCATGCATGAATAAGATGTAGGCCAACGACCTATAAACACTTGAATTTGAAATTAGGTTTTAGCTTGGAGGTAAGGGGTTCGACTCTCATCAAAGGTACATAATGCCTTTTGCTTGTATTTTTTTTCTACACTCAATGTACCACCATGTGTTAATAAATCATTGGGCTACGTATTTAATCTTAACACATGGCACTTGGTGAATAGGCATCGACAACACACTCTTGTTCTTCTTCCCCTCTTTTCTTTTCTTTCCCTCCCTTTCTCACTAAATAATTGTATATACATATACAACAAGGGAGGTGGGATTTTTCGCACATCACACACATAAATACGGCTACACACTCATAGTCTTCTCTCTCTCTTTCTAAAATCCGTATGCTAACTACACAACCACCCCCACATACCGAACCAACCTTCTCACATGACCCTGATCTCCTTTCAACTACAACCTTCGTTAGCGAGCCCCAACCATCTCCTTACCACTGTGACAGTCCCTCGTGTACACTACTTTCATACTTAGTCTTTGATAGCAGCCCCATCTATTACAAGCGACCCAACCTAAACACAGCTACTCGACCTTCACCCTTTCTCCACTAAACCCTTCGACCACTATACTCCATAGCCGCACTTTGACCCCCTTTGCATGACATGTGCTGAATCCACACACTCACTCTTACTCCTTGAGCACTCACAACCAAACCACCTTTAAAAGCTACCCTCTTCAACCCATACCTAAGCCATTGACCATAGAACCACGGCCAGTGAAGCAGCAACAAACGCAGACATTACCCTTTCTCTCATTGTCCTCCTTGTCGAACCCTATACTCCAAATGACCCAAATCAATGACCTAACCAAAATCCACAACACACACGACCGCATACTCTAACCTTATCCTTGCACAACCTAGCATTGCTACCAACTTTGTTGACGCTAACCAAAAGGTCGAGGCACCTATCCCACACCCACTAAGCCTAATAAAATACTTACGAAAGTAGGTTTACCTACTTCAGAAGATGGTTGGAAAATGCCCCTAGCCACCCCTATCATTCGTTGTTGCTGTGCATGTATAGGTCACGTGTTGACCCGTGACCCTACTCGAGGATCCAATTCAATCAACTTGTGTTGTTGCTCTGATCCGAGTCCCCTTTGCTTTGGGTTTAGCCCTCTTTTAATTTAATTGTTGCAAATTTTTTTTGTTTATTTATTCTAATTGTAAATGTAATTTAAAAAAAAGGAAAAAGGAAAAAGAAAAAAAGGAAGAAGTATTTAGTTTCATTTTTATTTATTTTCACGTTTTAACCAAAAAACCAAAAAATAAAAAGTAAATAAATAGTAAAAAATTATATAATAAAATAATAATAATTATAAAATTATTTTATTACTTAGAAAATCAACTTTGTAAAAATAAATAAAAATAAATGGATCATTTCCAAATTAGGACTACTTTCGAGTTTCTAAAAATAAAACCTTAATTAGGACCTTAAGAAAATTTTCTTTAAATAAATCAAAACGGATAAAAAACGTAAAGTCAACTGTTTTCAAAAGTTAAAATAAATCAATCCACTAATGTTTTGGTGAATGAATTATAGAAGTCTGATTCTGAATAGTGGGTACGTAGACACTCATATGCAAATACAAGGCGGCTTAAAATATGAAAAATTTTCTTTTTCCATTTTTTGTAAATATTTGTTTGATTATCTTTTTTGTAGATTCAATTTTATTTGCATGTGAATAGATAATTTTTTTTTAGGTATTTGAAAAGAAAAATTAAATTTGAAAAATAAAAAGTAGTACCTGTTTAAGGTTTAATAAGATAGTCACCGGATCCAGATCTCTAGTTTTAGAAAACCTTTTTAAAAACTAGTTTTATCGATAGATTGATAGCGAAGTTAAAACAAATCCACCAAAATTAGTTATAACTTAACTCTCTTTCCCTTCTACGGTCGAGTGGCAACTCCAAAAATGTTTTCAAAGTTGAAAGAACTGGTTTTCTTTAAACCCTAGTTGATAATTGGTATTAAATGGGTAGAGTTTAATATTGATCAGCTTAAAAAAAGTTAATTTATAAAAACAAGGAGGGAAAATACTAGGCTCGATGACTTAGCAACTCCACTAGGGACGTCAGGAATGCTAGCTACTTAAATACTTTCTGAAATTAAAATTGTCTTTCAAAATACCCATGCTATTTATTTATTTGTTTGTTATTAACTTTGTGTGTATACCTTGCTTTGCCTATCATATTTATTTTACATACAACATGGGGGAGGTCATTTGTTGCATCAAAGATGTAGGGTAGATGCGGTCAGACCTAGGCCGTTTTAAGACCTTATGAGGGGGACCATTGTGTAAGCTCTAAGTATAATAGGGTAACCACCACTAAGGGTTGATTAGGCTATCTTACTTAAGCTATAATGTGACCAATGAAGATTTTTTCTAAAAACAAGTGAGATCATAAAGTTTAAGGACTTTTTAGAACCTATCCTAATTGTATATATTCCCATTTAAGCTTGAGTTAATATACTACACTTAAGAATTGCAACCTTACTAATTGTTTGAGATTTTTAATGCAATCAAGTTTTTGAAAATAATTGTAGGATTGTAACTTAAGGAGTAATGTATTAACTTAAAACGATCCTAACATCTATATATTTCCATGTATTTTCTTTTATTGCGCTGATTTTTGTCCATAAAATGTGTAGGCCTAGAATGATAGATAACCAAGCAAACAATAAGGGGAATGATGGGTTACAAGACATTTCTAGGATTCATGAGCAGTTGTTGAAAGATGAGATTTCTTACTTGAAGGAAAAGCTCGAGTGCTCTAAAGCTCACAATCGGGCCTTAAGGTCCCTTTTGGCATAGGTTATTAGGGAAACCTATGAAATGATAGAGGACCAAGTAAACAAACAGTGACGAATGAAAGCTAAGCAAAACCCACTAACAGCTCTAAAGGATATGATGCACCAATGGAATTTTCAAATTAATCTAGTGAGGTTAGTCGCCACCTAGTCTTACTTAAGGAAAGGGAAGAGAGTGATGCTAGGTGTAAAACAGCAGAATGTTTACACTAGGAAGGAAAAATACTTAAATGTATTAATGATGATCTGTTTGCCTGCGGCTTACAAATACAAAGGGTATTTACACCTAAGAATTTATGGCAACTTACCTAAAAGGGGAAAAGATAAAATGGGTGTTACCCCAAAGTAATAATGTACAATAATACAAAAGAGTAAAAATAAATATTCACAGAAGCAATAATTAATGGGGCGGATTCTACATGTGGTCTTGTATACATGGGGATGCGGTATTGGTGAGGTCGTTAGAAGATGTGGACAAAGCAGTATTGTTAGTTAGCTTGTTTGAATAGGGATGACTTGTGTAGTCCGAGGTCTTTCTCTTGACATGGTGGCAAAGGTGGGGCCGAGTAAGTAAGTGGTCAAGCATAAAGGAGGATTGGATGTTGTCTCGGCGTAAACACCTAATTTTTGCCTCCCTTCTTATTTTTAGATTAGGTCATAGGGTCTTAAAATAGAAAAAGTAAAAAAAAAAATAGAAAATTGAAGAAAACAAAAAAAAAAAAAGAAGAAATTTAGAAAAAATAGGAATTCTAGAAAAATAAAAAAAATTTAGGAAAACAGGAAAAAAAAAACAAAAAATAAGAAATTTTGAGGAAATACAAAAAATGGAAAAATTTAGGAAAATATATAAGAAATTTGAAAAGTCACATAAAAATTAAAAAATATATATAATAAGGAATTTAGAAAAAAATAATTTTTTAGTTTGTTAAATAAATTTGAATAAAGGACTATTGGACCTAGATTTAGATTTAAATTTAGCCAGGCTAACTTGGTTTATATGTTCAATTTAATTATACATATGGATAAAGCACATGCCAACGGTTTAATGGTAAAACATATGGACTAAGTGTATGGATTAAGCTAAAGAACAGGGGTTTGAAACTTACTGGAGGCATGAGAATGGTTTTTTTATCTTTTTCTTTTTTTTTTTAAATCCACATATTGCCACATGTCAAATATCACTGGGCTACTGCTACGTGTTTAATTATGACACGTGGCGCATTGTGATTTATTACGACGACAAACTTTATTTCCCTATTTTCCTTCTCCTCTTTCCTTTCTTTTTCCCCCCTCAATTTCTCATTTTAAATTACACAAAAACAATAAGAGGGGATGACATTAAAAACAAGTAGGGGGAGATTCATTTTAAAAGGGGAAAAAAACAATGAAGGGGAAAAATTTTCTTTTTCCACATACACACATAGGCAAGGTGGCCGCCAGGGAAGGGGGGGTGGTCTACTGATCTCTCTCTCTCTCTCTCTCTAGGATCCCTCTCTATCTCTTTTAACTCTCTCTTGACGTCTCACTTTCTCTTTACCATCACTCTTACCCCTTGACTACCCTCTCTCTCAACCGAACTACCCTTACAAAACCCTCTCTTACAATTTCCTTACCCCGATAGAGACCTCTCTCTCTCGGTCGACTCTAGCTCTCTCATTCTCCCTGACGACTTTCGTACCCAATTTGATACAACACAAACAAATCCCTTGGACATGACCACAACCGAGCCACAATCTACGTTGTCCTCCTTCCAATCCATCTTTACCATAACCAAACCAACTCATAGTCGCTGTACTGGATTTGATCAGCTCTACCATAGTGGCAATACAACCACCATCGACTCTAACTCACTCTCTCTCTCTCTCTCTCTCTCTCTCTCTCTACTGCATAGCGCAAGTACATTACCTCGCAATACACACTACTCTCGGCCAGCAAACACCGCACTTGACCTATGATACCCTCACTTTCTCATTCACGAACACTACACATCTCTCGAACACCATTGCTTCTCGCTCCATTGCACCATTATCGCATGACTACCTCCCTCACATGCATGACTACGCACTGAACCACGACCTACCACTACCAAATAGCTCCCAGTAGCATCACTACCAACGATCCGAAGATCCAACACTCACTCCACCAGCATTAGCTGCTACATTAACTACCGTTGTTGGCTATGGCATTGGACCAAACCCCCTAATCCCCAATAAAGTAGCCACGAAAGTGGCCTTTCCTGGTCAACGGCCTCCGAAACACCTCTTCTAACTTACTGTGTGCGACCCGACCCGAACCCGCTATTCGCACTAGCTTCGACCCATGATCTGACCTAGTTGACCCAAGTTTAACCCGCACATCTAGCTCCGGTCCAAGTCTGATCCAGCATTGTTATTTGTTTTGTAGATTTAGTTATTGTATTTATTTATTTTTTTCAATATGTAATTGTAACTAAAAATAAAAGAAAAACCGAAAAAAAAAGAGAGAAAAGAAAAAGAAAAAAAAAGAAGAAAATTTTTATTTAGTTTTATTTTTAGTTATTTTTACATTTTAACAAAAAATGATAAGTACTAAAAACAATAAAAAATAGAAAATAAAAAAAATATATAATTAAAAATAAAAATATATAATAAGGAGAAACGTTTTACCAATTAGAAAAACATATTTTTCAAATAAATAAAAATAAAACGGATCATTTCCAAATTAAGGCACCTTAGATAAACCAATTTAGGACCCTTAGGAATTTTTTTTCAAATAAATCAAAATGGGTAAAAAAGTAAACCCGGTTGTTTTTCCAAAATTAAAATTAAATCAACTTACTATATTTTTGGTAAATGAATTACAGAAGTCTGATCCCAAATAATGGGTATGTAGATACCCATACGTTAGTACAGGGTGACTTAAAATATGAAAATTTTATTTTTTCATTTTTTAGATATTCATGTAAATCGATCAATTTAGTCATATGTATCATAATTGGCTGTTTTAGAAATAAAAAAGGCTATATTTGAAAAGCAAAGTTAAATTCGAAAAGTTAAAAAGTGGTATTCATTTAGGGTTCAATAAATTAGCCCCCAGGTCTAGATCTCTGGTTTTCAAAAATCCATTTTTATAAATTAGTTTTTTTAATTGATAGATCGATTTGGTTATAACTTAACTCTTTTTCTTAGCTTTGGTTGGGTGGCGACTCTAATACCTCTTTAAATAGGGTCGGCACTAAACGGGTAAGGGTTTAGTACTGATTGGTTTAAAGAAGACCTAATTGTATAAAAAGAACCAAGAGGGTGAAAAACTATGCTCAATAGCTTGGCGACTCCACTGGGGACGTTAAGAGGGCTAACCACTTAAAAACAATTCGAAATTAAAATCGCCTTTCAAGTCACCCATGTTATTTAACTATTTGTTTGTTTATTTATTTGTATATTCATTTATTTATTTATTGTTACATATTTATTTTAATTAAGCACATTTATTTTGTAAATAGCATACACCGGAGCATGAGGGTTCATTTATTGCATCAAAGATATAGGGTAGATGCGGAAGGGGGGTGGAGGAGGAGGAGCATTGTGTAAGTTTCGGACGTAGTAGGGTAACCACTACTTGGGCTTATTAGGCCACTCAACTTAAGCTCATGTGACTAATGAAAATGTTTTCTAAAAACAAGTGAGGTCATAGAGCTTAATGACTTTTTAGAACTTACCCTAATTACATATACTTTCTTCCAAACTTGAGTTAATACACTACCCATAAAAGATTGCAATCCTACTGATCATTCAAGAGTTTTTGAAATTTACAGTAGGATTGCAACTTAAGGAGTAGTATATTAACTTAAATGACCCTAACATTGGCATTTTTCCACGTTTTTGTTTTTCTATCATTACATTAATGATTGAATCTTGTCTATAAAATGTGTAGACTTAGAATGATAGATAACTAAGCGAATGATCAGTTGAGTAATAGGCCAGTAGATGCATCTAAGTTTCGCGAGTAGATGTTGAGAGATGAAATTGCTTATCTAAAAGAAAAGCTTGAGTGTTCTGAAGCTCACAATTGAGTCTTATGGCCCTTTTTGGCACAGGTCACTGGGGATACTTATGACATGATAGAGGACCTTAAGGCCTGTATACGGGACTTAATGTAGGGTCTTTCCAGTTCAAGTCTAAAGAGCCTAGAATAAAATTCTTAAATAAAGTTTAGGTTCTTTGCCATTTTGTATTCTGATCTTCCTTTTTCAAAATAATAAAGCTCTCTTTAGTTCATTATTCTTTTTTTTTCTAGTCTTTGTAAATAATCTTTCAATAAACAATTATCTAACCATTATTCAATCTCATTTAGGGAAATATAAATAAAATTCATAGACTTGTAAATAGAAACCCAAAAATCACCATCTTTATTTGTAAATTATTTATTTATTTATTTATTTTTGAAAATAAAAATTTACCTTTCTCTCTCTAAAAAAAAAGAAAAGAAAAAATTGAAGAAAAAAAATGAAAAGAAAAAGTTGCTAACGGTTATAAATCCTTATGGGCCTAAAGAGCCAACAAAAGCTCAAGCCTTTGGCCTACTCAAGTAACCAACCCAAATACTTAGTTTTCAAACTACACGAGGTCCCTTGACCTATTAAGGAAGCCAAATACGAGCCCCTTGGCCCATTTAAGTTAAACACGAGTCCCTTAGCCCATTCAACAACAAATACAAGCCCTCTGGCTCACTCAAGCAGCCAGCCCAAACACTTGGTTTTTAACCCACATTAGACCTATTAAAGAAACCAATACGAGCAAGCCATTTGGCCAACATCAACCTTGGGCCCATTCAGATAACTTACCCAAATTAGGTCGCTTAGTTAGGCATTCAACCTAAACACCAACCTTAGTCTCATTTAACTGGCCTACCCAGACATAAGCAACTAAGCTAGGTAGCCAATCCGAACATGAACCACGGCCTAGCAAAGCAGCTGACATGGGCACAACCCTCAACCCCTAAAAATAACCAAGCTAAGGTAAAACCCTTAACCTATACCAGAACATAAAATCAAATATTGGGGCATGATTTGAGAAATTGGGGGGCAAAACCTGATCTTGGGCAAATAAAAAATGGACTCCTTCTTAAGAAACTGGTAACTCACTTTTAGAAAAGTTTAGGATGAGAAGAGGGAAGCTGTATTCTATACACTAACTTGACACACTTTGAGAGTTGAGCAACATAATGGTGAGAATACTTTAGACTCATTCCTTAAAGGAGGTTCACTTTGAATGTGATATGTAGATTAAAGTGAAGATAAGCATTTATTTCTAAATCATAAACACAATCATCTGTTGCTTACCCTATTGGATCAAATTCAAAACCCTATCAAGAACCACCCTACATCGAGGCAATTTGAAGGTTAGGGTCATTGATTAGACAATAGGGGTAAGATTAGTTTATGCTTGTTTGAGTAACATTAATTCAAAAATGACTTTTATTTCTGATAAATTATTTTTCTTTGAAATGAAGAAGAGCCAATTTCTTTTTTCAACCACCTCAAGTCCATACACTTGAAATCCATGGAATTAAGGCCTCGAATCATTTAAAAAGAAAAAAAAAACTTAGCAGTGGAAACAGTCACTCTTAGGGCCAAAAGAAAAGAGAGAATAGTAAGAGATAGTGGGGCGAAGCAATTAAAAAAAAAGGAAAAAAAAGAGAGAAGAAGATAGGCCAAAGAATTGGGCCTGAAAGTGTAGGATAAAAAGCCCCAAGAAATATTTCACATAACAACAAGAGCAACTAAGCTAAATCAAAGGGTTGGGAGTCAATGCCTAAATGGCCTTAGAAAACACAAGGCCCTAAATCACACTCCTAAGCCCAGAAACCCAAAATTCTAAATCCATACCGACACTCTAAAACCTCTCTTGTCTATACTGAATCACATAAGGTCTCCCTACCTACAATACTACCCTTACACATATAAAAGCTCTTCCGATCTTGAAAAATAATTTATCTTTAATAAAATTTGTTTTGAAACTAGGATAAGCGTACTCCTAATTTTACCCCAAGGTTTTTGATTTGTACACCCGGGATTAATAAAAGCAATTTTATCAAAATAAGCCTTTTCATTAATCCTTTTTGAAACCCTTAGACCAAAAGCCTAAATTCATAAGGTTAAACCGAAAAAGACTTAATAGATTGATCAAGGAGTATCACTTACGAAAAGGACTATAATTTTTGGAATTGTAGTCAAGAGTGTAATCTAAACTGACAGCTAATAAGGAAGACTTCTTTGACTAAACTAATTGTGAGTTACCTTTTCCTTAAAAAAGGAATATCTTGAAATCACAAAAACCTTATGAGAAGCCTTAAGGTCAGGAGCATTAAGAAATTCCACACGATTACTAAGGATAGGGGTGGTTATAAGATTGTTCCTTAATAATAATTTATACCTGTTGGTAAAAATTTCAAAAAAAAAAAAAAGAGAAGAGAGAGAAAGTAAAGGCTTGTTACAAAATTTTTCCAATCCTAGTCGGCTCGAATAGCTAAGCTTTTAATCCATGTCATCCATTTCCTTTCCAAGGTCGTCATTCTTTATTTTAAGTCTTTCTTCCCCAATTGTGGTTTTTAACATCCTTCAAACTCTTTGTTTAAATCAAAGGGCTTATCCCTACTCTTTTCTCTGTTCATAAATAGTCTTTCAACAATCTCTCTGTAAATACTTTTCCAAGTCAAAGAGTCTTTTGAAACTGGTTGCTTACCTTACTTTGGTTCCTCAATCCTTCATCATTTTCCTCTTAGGGTTAGCTAGCTCTTAAAGTGCTAACCTATCTTATTCTTTTTAAGGTTCTAGCTATTCTTTAGGGCACTGTCTCATCTTTCTAGGGTATTAGCTGGCTCTTAGGGCATTAACCCTTCCTTTACTTCTTTTTAGGGCTCCAGCTAGCCGTTATGGTGTTGTCCTGTCTTTCTAGGGTGTTAGCTAGATCTTGGAGCGCTGACCCTTCTTTTATTCCTTTTGGGGTTATAGCTAGCTTTTAGGGCACTATCTTATCCTTTTCTTAAGGTTCAAGTCAGTTTTTAGAGCATTGATCCCTCCCTTATTCTTTTTAGAGTTCCAGCCAGCCTTTAAGTCGATGTCCCATTTTTCTCTTAGTGTTTAAGTTAGCTCTTAGAGCGCTTACCTCTCTTATTAGGGCTCCAGCTAGCCTTTGGGGTGCTATCTTGTCTTCCTAGGGTATCAGTTAGCTCTTAGAGCGTTGCCCCCTTTTCTATTTTTTGGGTTTTAGCCAGCCTTTAAGGCGCTATCCCATCTTTTAAGGTTGTTAGCAAGCTCTTAGAGCACTGACCCCTCTTTTATTCTTCTTATGGATTTAGCTAGCCTTTAGGGCACTATCCCATCTTTCATTTGAGGGATCCTGTTAGCCTTTAGGGCGTCATCTTATCTTTCTCTCTAGGCTGCTAGCCAGCTTTCAAACCCTTTATCATCAACTCCATATAGGGTCTTTAGCAGGCCCGTACGACACTTCCCTTACCAACTTTCTCTTAGAAGAGCCTACAGGGCACGACTCTTCATCAACTTTCTCTTAGCAAACTCGTAAAGTGCTTCCTCTTATCAAATTTACTCGAGGGAGCCCATGGGGCACATCTTTGCATCGGTTGCCTTTTAGTGAGCTTGGGGGGCATGTCTCTTCATCAACCATCTCTTAGCAAGCCTACAGGGTACTTCTCTCATCAAATCTACTCAAGCGAACTCAAGTTGCGTCTCCTCATCAACTTTTTTAGTAAGCCCGTGGGGCACTTTCTTTCACCAATTCTCTCAGCTAGCCTGTTAGGCGCTTTCCTTTCACCAATCCTGTAGTGAGCCTATGGGGTGCTTTTCATCAAGTTTTAATTAAGGGTTTTAGCTGGCTCTAAGAGCACTTCACCCATCCCACCTATGATAGTTAGCTCAAAGAAGCATTACCAGGTTTTAGATTGATCAAATTTTAGGTTTGCTAGTCCCTGAGAGACATTCCTGCCTATGTTAGTAAGCCTAGTAAGGTAAGATCAGGCTTCTAGATTGATCAAATTTTAGGCTTGCTAGTCCCTGAGAGACGCTCTCACCTAGGTTAGTTAGCTCAAAGGAGCACTACTAAGTTTTCCAGATTGATCAAATTCTAGGGTTGTTAGTCCTTGAGAGATGCTCCCACCTAGGATAGTCAGCTTAAAGGAGCACCACCAAGTTTCCAGATTGATTAAATTTTAAGGTTATTAGTCCTTAAGAGACGCTCCTGCCTAGGTTAGTCAACTTAAATGAGCACTACTAGGTTTTCCAGATTGATTAAATTCTAGGGTTGCTAGTCCCCAAGAGATGCTCCTGCCTAGGTTAGTGAGCCTACTAAGGCACAACCAGGTTTTAGATCAATTAAATTCTAGGGTTGCTAGTCTCTAAGAGATGTTCCCACCTAGGATAGTCAGCTTAAAGGAGCATTACTAGGTTTTAGATCGATTAAATTCTAAGGTTGCTAATCCCCGAGAGACGCTCCTGCCAAGGTTAGTGAGCCTAGTGAGACATAACTAGGTTCCAAATCGATCAAATTTAAGGGTTGTTAGTCCTCGAGAGATGCTCTCGCTTAGGTTAGTGAGGTACAACTAGGTCTTTTAGATCGATCAAATTTTAGGGTTTCTAGTTCTTGAGAGACGCTCTCACCTAGGATAATTAGCCTAAAGGAGCATTACCAGGTTTTAAATTGATCCAAATTTAGGATTGCTAGTCCCCTAGAGATGTACCTGCTTAGTTAGTACAGTAGAGCACTACTAGGTTTCGGTTTAGGGTCTTAGCCAGCTCTAGGAGCGCTTTGCCTGCCTTGGTTAGTTAGCTCATCGGGGCATGACTAAGTTTCCTCTATCATTTTAGGGTCTTAACCAGTTTTAGAAGCGCTTTGCTCACCTTGGTTAATTAGCTCATTGGGGTACAACCAAGTTTTCTCTTTCAGTTTAGGATCTTAGCTAGCTCTAAGGGCACTTTGCCCGCCTTAGTTAGTCAGCTTATTGGGGTACGACTAAGTTTCCTCTATCATTTTAGGGTTTTAGCCAACTCTAGGTGGGCTTTGCTCACCTTGGTTAGTCAGCTTATTAGGGCATGACTAAGTTTCCTCTTTCAATTTAGGGTTTTAGCCAGCTCTAGGAGTGCTTTGCCTGCCTTAGTTAGTCAGCTTATTAGGACACTACCAAGTTTCCTCTTTTAGTTTAGGGTTTTAATTAACTTTAGGAGCACTTTGCCTGCCTTGGTTAATAAGCTTATTGGGGTAAGACCAAGTTTCCTCTATTAGTTTAGGGTCTTAGCCAGCTTTAGGAGTGCTTTATCCACCTTAGTTAGTTTGCTCATTGTGGCACGACCAAGTTTTCTCAACTCAATTTAGGGTCTTAGCCAGCTTTAGGAGCACTTGGCCTGTTTTACGTCAGTTCATTAGAGTACGATCAAACTTCGTTTCTTCTTTCTATTTTTCAGCCATCTCTTAGAGATAGTTGTAGTGCTTCTTACGATAAAATCCACTTTTAGGACAAAAATAGTGTCTGTTTTATCTTTGTAGCAAAGTTTTGCCTAAACTTTATCATAAAGAGGGGTAGTTGTAAACACCTAATTTTTGCTCTCCTTCTTATTTTTAGATTAGGTGATAAGGTCTTAAATTAGAAAAGTTCAAAAAATAGAAAATTAAAGAAAACCCCCCAAAAATGAAGAAATTTAGAAAAAAATAGGAATTCTAGAAAAATAAAAAAAAAAGGAAAATAGGAAATAGTACAAAAAATAAGAAATTTAAAGGAAATACAAAAATAGAAAAATTTAGGAAAATATATAAGAAATTTGAAAAGTCACACAAAAATTAAAAATATATATATAATAAGGAATTTAGAAAATAATAATTTTTTAGGTTAAATAAATTTGAATAAAGGATCGTTAGACTTGGGCTTAGATTTTAATCTAGCCTAAGTTGACTTGGTCCATATGTGCAATTTAATTGTACATATGGATAAGGTACAAGCTAACGGCCTAATGATAAAACACATGTACTAAGTGCATGGATTAAGCTAAAGGACAAGGGTTTGAAACTCACTAGAGGCATAAGGATGGTTTTTTATCTTTTTCTTTTTTTAAATCCACATATTGACACATGTCAAAATATCATTGGGCCACGTGTCTAATTGTGACACGTGGTACGTTGTGATTTGTCACTACAACAAACTTTATTTCCCTATTTTCCTTCTCTCCTTTCCTTTCTTTCCCCCCCTCACTTTCTCATTTTAAATCACACAAAATCAATAAGAAGGGATGACATTAAAAACAAGAA
Source organism: Lumnitzera littorea (assembly GCA_024138015.1). NCBI lineage: Eukaryota > Viridiplantae > Streptophyta > Magnoliopsida > Myrtales > Combretaceae > Lumnitzera > Lumnitzera littorea. The sequence continues at coordinate 24,486,830 of JAMXBB010000002.1, read as the reverse complement.
GGGGGAGATTCATTTTAAGAAGGGGAGACACGTACTGGGGGGATTTCAAAAGAAAACAGTGAAGGGGAAAAATTTTCTTCTTCTACATACGAATACAGGTAAGGGGGTGGGGGTAGAGTCCACTGATCTCTCTCTCTCTAGGATCACTCTCCATCTCTCTTTTGACTCTCTCTCGGTGTCTCACTCTCTCTTTACCATCACCCTTACCCCCTGACCACCCTTTCTTTCAACCGAACTACCCTTGCAAAACCCTATCTTGCAATTTCCTTACCCTCACAGACCTCCCTCTCTCTCAACCGACTCCAACTCTCTTTCTCTCCTCGACAACTCTAGCACCCAATTTGATACAATACATACAAACCCCTTGGACAAGACCACAACCTAGCTACAATCTACACCATCTTCCTTCTAATCCATCTTCACCATAATCAAACCAACTCATAGCCACTGCACTGGATCTGATAAGCTCCACCATAGTAGCAATCCAACCACCACTAACTCCAACTCTCTCTCTTTCTTTACTGTACAGCGCATGCATACCACCTTGTATATACATACCACTTTCGGCTAGCAAACACCGCACTTAACCCAGGATTCCCTCACTCTCTCATTCACGAACACCATACATCTCTTGGATACTACTGCCTCTCGCTCTACTGCACCACTATTGCACGACCGTCCCCTCCACATACACGACTACTCATTGAATCGCAACTTACTACTATCGAATAGTACCCAGTAGCATTACTACCAACGATTTGAAGATCCAACACCCACTCCACTACCATCGGCCGCTACATCAACCACCGTTTTTAGCCATGGCGTTGGACCAACCCCCCAATCCCTAATAAAGTAGCTACGAAAATGGTCTTTTTCGGTTGTTTTTAGTGACTGGAACGGCCTTTGAAACACCTCTTCTGACTTATTGCATGCGACTCAACCTGAACCCGCTATCCGTACCAGCTCCGACCCGTAATTTGACCTAGTTGACCTATGTTCGACCCGCACGTCCAGCTCTGGTCCAAGTCTGATCTAGCATTGTTATTTGTTTTGTAGATTCAGTTATTGTATTTATTTATTTCAATATGTAATTGTAACTAAAAATAAAATAAAAATAAAAAAAAAGAATAAAAAGGAAAAAGGAGAAAAGAAGAAAAACTGAAAAAAAAAGAGAGAAAAGAAAAAGAAAAAAAAAGAAGAAAAATTTTATTTATTTTCACATTTTAACAAAAAGGATAAGTAATAAAAACAATAAAAAATAGAAAATAAAAATATATAATTAAAATAAATATATAATAAAGAAAAAAGTTTTATCACTTAGAAAAATATATTTTTCAAATGAATAAAAATAAAATAGATCCTTTCCAAATCAGGGCACTTTAGATAAACCAATTTAAGACCCTTAGGAAATTTTCTTTAAATATATCAAAATGAGTAAAAATATAAACTTGGATGTTTTTCCAAAATTAAAATTAAATCAATTCGTAGTATTTTTGGTAAACGAATTACGGAAGTTTGATCCCGAATAGTGGGTACGTAGGTATCCATATGTCAGTACAGGGCGACTTAAAATTTTATTTTTTCCTTTTTTAGATATTCATGTAAATTGATCAAGTTGCTTGTATCATAATTGGCTATTTTAGAAATAAAAAAGGCTACATTCGAAAAGCGAAGTTAAATTCGAAAAGTTAAAAAGTCTTACCTATTTAGGGTTTAATAAATTAGTGCTTGGATCTAGATATCTAGTTTTCAAAATGTCATTTTTATAAATTAATTTTTTTAATGGATAGACCGGTAGCTAAGTTATAACTAATCCACTCAATTGGTTACAACTTAACTCTTTTTCCTGACTTCGGTTGGGTGGCAACTTCAATATCTCTTCAAATTGAAAAAATGGTTTTCTTTAAACCTTAATTGAAGGTTAGCACTAAACGAGTAAGGGTTTAGTATTGATCGGTTTATAGAAAACCTAATTGTATAAAAAGAACTGAGAGGACAAAAAACCAGGTTCGACACTTGGCCATCTGTTTCTCGGCATTCTATCTGAGAAAGACTGGTAGTCATTTGACATGACTTAAGGAGTGACTTGGCAAGGGTAGATTCGGCATTGGCAGGAGTTGGCTGTAGTAGAAGAATTTGTCTCATCAAACCTTCTAATCCTTGGGCTTAGTTATGGGTCAAAGGTCCAGTAGCTTGATTTCCATCAGAGAGAGTGATCAAGAAGAGAGAGAGAGAGAGCTCATGAGTGGTTTTTGAAGCTTATGTTTGATTGTATGTGATCAGGAGAGTCCAATTTATAGCAATTTGAATTAGCCTAAGCTCGGAAAGTCCATTAATGGCGAATTTGAACATAAATGAGTGGCTTTGATTTTCCAGGTTTTTTTCGATTTTTGAGAGCTGATTTGAATGCCCAAATGTACAAATTTGGACGTGTTTTTTACCCCAATCCATAGTAGGCCAAGTGTGCTTCGTGATTTCATTACTAATTTGTTGAAATTGAAAAGAAAAAGGAACTAAATTTGCTTACAAAGTGCACTGTTCAGGAAAGAAAACGTAAGAAGAGCTAGGGAAAATGGACGCAATTAAGGGAAAGAGGGGAGAAAGAAAAGGAAAATGTTGATGTGGCGCTACGTCAGTCGTGTTGTCCTATCCTAAGGTATCGCGTATCATCACATGACATGTGGTAGCTAATGTGGCTTGCTACTTGTTAGGATACGTGGCGTAATGAAATCTTAACATGTAGTAATTCTTGATCAGCTGAAAAAAAAAAAAAAAAGGCTTTGCATGCCTTTGCTAAGATTTAAACCCTTGACCTTCTTCGTGTTTATGCATGTAGTTTACCGTTAGGCCGTTGGCATATATCTTATTCATATTGCACATATGGATTAAGTTAATCTAGACTAGATTCAAATTTAAGCCTAGGCTTAACAGTTCCCTTTCTAACTCTATTAAAATAAAAAATATATGCTATTAAAAGATTATTTTTTCTAAATACCCTAAATTTTCAATTTTTGTGACTTTTCAATTTTTTATGTTTTTTCTAAATTTTTCATTTTTTGGAATTTTCTAAATTTCTTATTTTTTGTGTTTTCTCCTATTTTCCTATTTTGTGGATACTTTTCCTAGATTTCTTCTTTTTTAATTTTTTTCCTCTTTTTCTATTTTTTGTATAAACTTCTTATTTTTTCTAAATTTCTTAATTTTTTGGATTTTCTTTAATTTTCTATTTTTTTGTATTTTTCCTAATAAAATAAAAGAGGGGTAAAAATTGGTGTTTACAGCTACCTCTCTTTATAGTGAAGTTTGAACAAAAAATTTGCCACAAAAAAAAGTGACATTATTTTTGCTCTAAGGAAGACTTTAATAACGATTAACTAGCTATCCTAGACTCAATCTATTAAGGATTTGGTAAAGAAACGAAACCTGATCGTACCTCTCTACATTTACTAACTTAGGTGGGAGCGTCTCTTAGAGACTAATAACTCTAAGTTGGGATTGATCTAAAGAACCTAGTCATGCCTCTTTAGGCTCATTGACTTAGGTGGGAGAGTCTCTCGGAGACTAGTTACCCTAAGCTAAGATCGATCTAAAGAACCTGGTCGTGCCTCTCTAGGCTCGTGAACCTAGGTGGGAGCGTCTCTCGAGGACTAGCAACCCTAAGTTGAGATCGATCTGGAGAACCTGGTCATGTCTCTCTAGGCTTACTAACCTAGGCGGGAGTGTCTCTCGGGGACTAGCAACCTTAAGTTGGGATCGATCTAAAGAACTTGGTCGAACCTCTTTAAGCTCACTAACCTAGGCGAAAACGTCTCTCAGGGACTAGTAACCCTAAGTTGGGATTGATCTAAAGAACCTAGTCGTACCTCTCTAAGCTTACTAATCTAGGTGGGAGCGTCTCTTGGGGATTGGCAACCCTAAGTTGGGATTGATCTAAAGAACCTAGTCGTGCCTCTCTAGGCTTACTAATCTAGGTAGGAGTGTTTCTTAAGGACTAGGAACCCTAAGCTAGGATTGATCCAAAGAACCTGGTTGTATCTTTCTAAGTTCACTAACCTAGGCGGGAGCATCTCTAAGGGACTAGTAACCTTAAGCTGGGATTGATCTAAAGAACCTGGTTGTACCTCTTTAAGCTTGCTAACCTAGGTGGGAGCGTTTCTTGGGGATTAGCAACCCTAAGTTGAGATCAATCTGAAGAATCTAGTTGTGCCTCTTTAGGCTTACTAATTTAGGTGGGAGCGTTTCTTAGGGACTAATAACCTTAAGCTGGGATCGATTTAAAGAACTTGGTCGTGCCTCTCTTGGCTTACTAACCTAAGCAGGAGTGTCTCTCGAGGACTAGTTACCCTAAGTTGAAATTGATTTGGAGAACCTAGTTGTGCCTCTCTAAGCTTACTAACTTAGGCGGGAGCATCTCTCAGGGACTAGCAACCCTAAGTTAGGATCGATCTAAAGAACCTAGTCGTGCTTCTCTAGGCTCAATAACCTAAGTGGGAGTATCTCTCGGGGACTAGTAATCCTAAGTTGGGATTGATTTGGAGAACCTAGTTGTGCCTCTCTAGGCTCACTAACCTAGGTGAGAACATCTTTTGGAGACTAGCAACCTTAAGCTGGGATCAATCTAAAGAACTTGGTTGCACCTCTCTAAGCTCGTTAACTTAGTCGGGAGCATCTCTCGGAGACTAGCAACTTTAAGTTGGGATCGATCTAAAGTACCTAGTCGTGCCTCTCTAGGCTCACTTACTTAGGTGAGAGCGTCTCTTGGAGACTAGTAACCCTAAGCTGAACTAAATGAAGTGTGTTATGGGCTTGTTAAGAGAATATTGGTGATGGAGAGTGCCTTACAGGCTTGCTAAGAAGAATATGATGAAGGGAAGTGCCTTATGGGCTTGCCAAAAGAACTTGGAAAAGAGACCGAGTTAAGGTCGTGCCTTCAAAGGTTACCTAAGCACTAAATGAAAAAGGTGAACGCCTTATAGGCTGACTCAAAAGATTGCTGGGGGTAAAAACTAGTTATAATCTAAATGCAAATGCAATGTTAAAAAATTGGTGTGTTAGCATCGTGTGGAAGTACTTACCTAGTCTTTGTTGATAGCACCCAAACTGTTAAACCTTTTTTGAAAAGCCCTATCATAATTGACTAGCTTGTGCTTTGATCCTTTGTTGTCAACCCGAATGATCTTGATACAAAACGTTTGAGACTTTATCGGCTCTTTTATAGAAATCATGGAAATTAACTCGATGCAGAATGCCACTCGTTGTTTTTGTCTTTTTGGAACTTTTATGAACCGAAGCCCTTATTCCCAACTAATAAATATCTACTATGGGATGATTGCTTACTTGGATTTTATGCTTCCCTGAAAAATAGACAAAAAAAACTCCTCGTTGAGGGGGATTAATCTATCATAAAGTATTTTAAAGAGTTCTATCAATTCCGAATGTCCTAGATCTCACTTTTCAACTTTTCGTGGTTTTAGTGTATGGGTTCAATGAAGTCAGGGGAGTTAGACCTTTCAATGGAGAGGGTGATTATTCTAACGTTGACAATGGCCAAGGATACCAACTTTGCTTGCAAACAATGAAAGTTAGACCATAATGACATTCAAAATGATTGGCCTTTTTGTGTTTTGAGTAAAAATTTCCATTAACTTCTCATGGGTAGTACAATTTTACAGTGTTGACATTTACAGGGTCTTTTAAATCTGAACCATCCATTTAGGACAAAATTAAAGCCCCTCTTGGTAATACTTGCTTCATGACGTAAGGGCCTTCGTAATTGGGAGCAAATTTCCTTCTAGAGTCTTGCGCATTAGGGAGAGTCTTTCTTAACACTATATTACCCTCTTTGATGTTCCGGGGTTGTACCCTTTTGTTGAAAGCCCAAGCCATTCTTTGTTGATAACATTGATTATGGCGTAGGGTTGTCAATCTGCTTTCATCAATCAGATTCAGCTGCTGGTGCGTTTCCTTACCCAATTGGCTTCATCTAACTGAGTTTTTTATAGTGCCCCGAGTGATAGGATCTTAACCTCTACTGGTAACACTGCTCTAGTGTTGTATACTAAAGAGTAAGGTGTTGCCCCAATTAACGTTCTAATGGTAGTTCGATAGGCCATGAGTGCGAATGGTAACATCTCATGCCGGTCCTTATATGTAACAACCATTTTTTCAATGATTTTTTTTGAGGTTTTTGTTGGTTGCTTCAATGGCTCCATTCATTTGGGGATGATAAGGAGTAGAAATCCTATGAATGATTCGGAATTGTCAGCACAATTTTGACATAAGCTTGTTGTTGAGATTGGTGCCATTGTTAGTGATGATTGTTTCTATAGTCCCATATCGGGCCAAGATATCTCTCTTGATGAACTTAACTATGACCCCTTTAGTAACGCTTGAGTAAGATGAGGCCTCAACCCATTTGCTAAAGTAGTCGATAGCAACTAGTATGAAGTGATGCCCATTGGATGCTTTTGGAGTAATCGGCCCAATGATATCTATACCCTACATTGAAAAAGGTCACGGTACTGAGAGTGTATGTAGTTCTTGAGGTGGGGTGTTTATCTTATTTGCATAAGCATAAGTGACAATGCTTGATGTGTTTGATGCAATCACTATCTATTATTAACCAATAATACCCTAGTCTCATAATTTTCTTAGCCAGCATGTAACCATTCATGTGAGGGCCACGTATTCCTTTGTATACTTCTTTCATTAACTTCTCAGCCTCCTTATCATCAATATACCTTAAAAGTGTACTGTCAAAAGAGTGTCGGTATGAAGTGGACTCGCTTATTAAGAATTGAGTGACCAATCTTCTGATTATCCTTCTATTCTTTTTCTTGGCCTTTTTAGGGTATGTGCCTTGTTGTAGGAATATCTTAACATCATGGTACCATGACTTTTGGTCATTCGTACCCTCAATTGTTAGACAGAAGGCAAGCTTGTCTTCAATTTCAATAGTAAGGGGCTGAATCTTGACTCCATCAGATATTTGGATCATAGATGATAGAGTGGCTAAGGCATTAGCAAAGTGATTCTGAGTTCTCGATATGTGATTGAAAGTGATTTCTTTGAATTTTCCCATTAATTCAATCAAATGACGGTGATAAGGTATCGGTTTAAAATCTTTCATCTTGTACTCTCCTTGAGCTTGGTCAATAATGAGTGAAGAGTCCCTATACACTTCTAATTCTTGAATATCTTTAGCTAGGGCCATTTTGAGTCTCATTATGTAGGCTTCATACTCGGTGATATTATTGGTGTATGGCGAAACGAGCCTTACAGCCATAGGGTATTGAGTACCTTCAAGGGATATTAGTATTGCCCTAATTCCATACCCAGATACGTTGGTTGCCTCATCGAAGAACATCTTCCATTTTGATGGCTCATCATCTTCTCCTTTGTTAGAGCTTTCCTTGATTGCTAAGATATCCTCATCAGGGAAATTGACTTATACCTCTTATGAGGTACTATCAGAGGGATTTTCTACTAACTAATCTGCTAGAGCTTGCCCCTTGATTGAATTTCGGTTCACTTAGATAATGTTGAACTTTGATAGTAACATTTGCCACTTTGAGATTCTACCAATTAGGGTCGGTTTGTCTGCTAATTACTTTAAGGGATTATGCTGAGTCGGCAATTCAACTTGGTGATAGAGTGTGTATTGTCTAAGCCAATGCATTACCTAGACCAAAGCACGACAGGTTCTTTCAATTTTTGAATATTTCTATTCCCCTTCAGTGAATTTCTTGCTTAAGTAGTATATAGCCTGTTCTCTTCCTTCCTCATTTTTTTGGTCGAGCATACATCCTATGGACTTTGGTAATATTGTCAAGTATAGAAATAAAGGCTTCCTAGGTTTTGGAGCTACTAAAATTGGAGGGTTCATGAGGTATTATTTAATCATTGTAAAGGCTTGCTTGCTCTCTTCATCCCAATTGATCTTAAAGTTCTTTTTCAATAACTTAAACAAGGGACGACACTTATTTTTGAGTTGAGATATGAACTAGGCTATATAGTTTAAACGGCCCAACAAGCCTTTGATTTCTTTAAGTATACGTGGAGAGGGTAAGTCAACTATTGCTTTAACTTTATCAGGGTCCACTTCGATTCCCCTTTAGCTGATTATAAAACCCAACAATTTCCTTGAATTCACTTCGAAGGTACACTTCTCTAGGTTAAGCTTCAACTGGAATTTTCTTAACCTATTAAATAATCTCCTCAGATTATCCACATGATTTTCTCCTTCCCTGGACTTTGCAATCATGTCATCAACATATACTTCAACTTCTTTGTACATCATGTCATGAAAGATTGCTACCATGGCTCTTTGATAAGTTGCGTAGGCATTTTTGAGTCTGAAAGGCATTAGTTTGTAGCAAAATGTGCCCTAAGTTGTGATAAATGTTATCTTGGCTTTATCTTCTTTAGACATTCGAATTTAATTATATTCGGAGAATCCATCCATAAAAGAGAAAAGGTGGTTTCCAATTATGTTATCGACCAAGACATCAATATGGGGCAAAGAGAAATTATCTTTCGGGGTTGCTTGATTAAGGTCTTAAAAGTCTACGCACACTTTAACTTTTCCATTCTTTTCCATTACTGGCACAATGTTAGCTACCCATTCGAGATAATTAGATACCTCAATGAAGCCGACCTCCAGTAATTTTTTGACTTCTTCCTTGATCTTCAACTAGACATTCGGTCGGAACCTTCTTAACTTCTATTTCTTAGGTTTGATATCCTCTCGTATGGGTAAACGATGGACCACGATTGATGGATCTAATTCAGGAATATCTTTGTAAAACCATGCAAATACATCTTGGTATTCGGATAGTAATGTGGTCATTTTTGCCTTTTGGTCTTCTTTCAAATTTCCTCTAATTTTCAATACCTTAGGGTTGTCATCGGTCCCAACATTAATCATCTCAGTTGGCTCGTCAACAAAAATTCTACTCATTTCATGTTTTTGCTAGCTTTCTTGTATGTCACTATGGTTATTGACATCACCCTGACGACTAACCCTGTAAGGTCGGAGGTGATATCGATATTTTCATTACCTATCTGTGCGAGGTTTTTATGGCCTTTATTCGGAGCATTAGATCTTGGAAAAAGAAAAGTATGTAAAAGAAAGAGTGCAAGTAAGTAAGAAGTGAAGAGAAAAGAGATTGATTCTTATTTAGAGGAAGCTTCTTTCGAGTACCATTAGTTATAGAACAAAGGTAATTTATTACAAAACTCTATAAAATACTAGACTGTAATTCATCTTTTACCCTAGGGAAGACTTACTACTATTCGTAGGGGTAGAGAACCAATTATTTAAGTGCTGGGACTTGTTGGATGGGCTAGCTATTTTATTTTTACTGGAAGTGTCCTCTTTAGTAAGCTCTAAATTTTGGACATCGGCCCGGATGAAAGTTTCTGATAGTAATATAACCTATCACCTTTTTTGCCCCTAGCTTACATTTTTTGCAACTCTTTCATCAGGGTTGGGATGTAGCCTAACCCATAGGTTCCAGAATGGCCTTCCTCGAACTTTGGCCCCTCATCTTTCTCCTGATTAGTGATCATGCACATCTTTTCAAACATTAGGAGCCCAAAGTCTTCTTACTCCTTAGTGCCAATATGGGGTATGGTCGTTTCTTTGTAAATTTCATAATCTTGGTCACCCAGAATCATGATGACTTAACTATTGGAGATGAACTTAACCTTTTGGTGAAGACTCAAAGGTATGACCCTTGCTGAATGTATCTAAGGCCTTCCCAATAATAGGTTAAAGGTCCTTAGGATGTGAAAAACTCGGAATTGGATGTTGAACATTTGTAGGCTAATATCATTTGGTAAGTCAATCTCTGTTATAATTTCTCTCTTAGATCCATCAAAAGCTCTCACTGTTGTTGAACTTGGCTTAATAGCAATTGTATCAATGCCCAATAGATCTAGGGTGGCTAGAGGGCAGGCATTTAAGGATGACCCGTTGTCAATGAGGACTTTTGTTGTGATGATGTTGTTTGCCCTTACTATTATGAATAGAGGCTTGGTGTGTTGGTTACCTTCTTCGCCTAGTTCCTTGGTGGGGAAAGAAATCTGATCCATAGTGAGGATAGAGTTGGTTATAGACCCAATCCTTTCAATTGGTATTTCACTAGGGACTTTGACTTCCCTCAATGTTCTAAACAAAGCTTCTCGATGCGGATTCAATGCCATCAATAAACTCATAAGGGATATTTATGCTAGAGTCTTAGCGAGCCAATCCATTACTTTATATTCATTAGACTTGATCATCTTGGTGAAGGTAGACAATCCTTCTTCATGTTTAGCTGGTTCATTGTTTGGCCTTTCCAGCATGGCTTTTCTAGTACAGCCTTCGTTTTCAGGTCTTCCCATGGATCATAGATTCTTCCAAAGCGGGTAATCCTTCTTATAAGTGAGCTTGATTGCCCCTGGTTTACTGCCTGGTAGTTGAGAGGGGTGATTTATAATTTTTGGGAGCCACAAGCACATGGAAGGTGTACCGTTTGGTTTGTAGGATTTGCTTCTCTTCTTGTTTGTAGAATCTATAGATCCTAGGCTTTCGGTTGGAACCAATCATGTTAATGGTGGGCTCTGAGTCATCAAATATCATATTAATGATGCGCCCATGGTTAGGCAGGGGGTTGTTGTTGACATTTGGGGTAGGAGCCTCCATAAAATCTAGTTGGACTGTACCTTCGTCAATTAAGTCTTGAATTTTGTTTCTTAACCTCTAGTACAAGTCAGTTAAATGGCTCACTTGCCCTAGATGGTATTGATACCTTGCATTGGGATAAAAAAATCTTGGCTTGTACCTTTCACTAGGAGCCTCAGAATGGAGTAGATTATCTTTTCTTAGTTTTTCAAGTACTTGACTAAGTAGGAGAGGTATTTTAGTGAACTACCTTAAGGCCCTGCAAATTTGTGGTTGGCTTTTATACTGTTATTAAGTTAGTGGGGGATTTACCCTGAAAGAGACTTGGGTGTTAGGTCTGGTATTCAAATTGATCATGCCGACAGCAGCTTCTCTAGGCTTACTCGTGGTGGGTTTAGCAGAGGGTAGTCTTCTATCTGATGTCTCTTGTAACTTGCCAGAGGAAACAACACTTCCAATCTGATACCTTGTTGCTACTACTTCTGCAAAGCTAGAAGAGGCTTGTCCAATTCAGTGAGTGAAGTAGGGTCTCTCAAGAGTGTTGATAAAGGTTACGGTTAGCTCTTTCTCATTTATGAGGGTGGATACCCTTGCAACTAAGGACCTTCACCTTTGGGTGTATTCTTTGAAAGATTCATTGTGCCTCTTTCTTAGGGCAACCAAATCCATCATGGTTGGTATCACTTTAATGTTGAACCTATATTGCTCATAGAATGCTCTAGCTCGCTTTTCCCATGTGTTCACCTGATTTAGATCCAATTAGGTGTACTAGGTCAAAAAAGGGTCGGTTAGGCTATCTTGAAAAGTTTGGACTATGAGTTGGTCATATTGCATATACTTGCTCATCTTGCGTACATATAGCTGGGTGTGTAGCTTAAGGCATCCAGTCCCATTGTATTTTTTAAAGTTGGGTACTTTGAATTTTTCTAGAAAGCTTCCATAATTGTAGGCAAAGAAATCTATTACACCAGCTTGCTTAAATCCATCATACCCTTTGAGCATTTTCATCTTTTTAGTGATTTGTTGAGTTAGTCGCTTCTTAAGCTTTTTTATTTTATCTTGATTAGCTTCAGGCTTTGAATTGACCATAAACGAGTAAGTATTTAACTCGAAAGTTAGGTTGACTTTTGGAAAGACCCCTTTTATTTCAAAGGATTCGAAGGCCTAGTTGACTTTGGGATAGGCTTCTTCTACTTCGAGGGGTGGAGCTTCAGTATTCATTTCATATCGGGCTTTAGAACTTTCTTCGTTTGATGGAGCCGTGGACCTAAGCAAGGCAATACTATTAGCAAGAAAGCTTAATTGGTTTGCAATCTTCCCCATAGTTCGTTCTAAAGATTGGAACCTTAGTTAAGTGGGATCAATAACCTCGGGATTGCTATTACCATTGTTGATGTCGGTGTTGTCGTTTCCTTAGTTGGCCATTCTGGTTTGAGAACGGGTTCTGATAGGACTTCTTTGGAGGGTTTGACGTTTAGGAGTTATCTTGGTAACTTGGATTTAGGATAATTTCTAAACAAGTTAGCACATGAATATTTTAATTTTTGAAAATATGGAACTGAAATAAATGAATGAAATGCATATGGGCTACACGGATGAAAAGGAGAGAATTGACGATTAACTAACAAAACGACAAGTTATTTATTATTCTTGAATTCCAGGAGTTTTATTACATAAAAGAAAAGCAAAGATATAAATTCATCTATACTAATTTTCTTTTCTTCTGTGGGCTGGATGACATTTTCTTCTCCTTCTTTTGATTATGCTTAATCGCTTCGTCAAACTCTTGGATTTTCTTTTAGGCCATCTTCAATTGGTGTTCTAAGGTATGTGACCTTTGCCTAGACTCTTGAAATAGGTTTTCCCAGTTGTGTTTTTCATCGTAGAGGACTTCCATACAACCTTTTACCTGGTCCATATAGGTCACCATTTTAGAGCTAGGATGGATGAGGGAAGGTTGAAGGACTTCTGGTGCTCGATACTGCATCATGCCTACCTTGTGAAGTTAGTCGTATAAATACTTTTTGGTGACTTGGTATTTATCCACTTCTCCTATGAATTCACTCAAATCGATGTTAGGGCTTATGGTCCTAGTATCCTACTAAGCTTTGATCTTATGAAGTTTGTATACCTTTTCTGTGGAGTGAGGCTCTTCAAGGTTAAGGGTGCATGGCTCCAATGAAGGCCTGTGAACTACGTCCTAGATCCCCCCAAACTGCCTTACCATGTTGTTTGGATAGTAGTCTGTACACCAACTTATTCCGATCAATGGTACGGCATAATAATCTTTACAAACTAGTATAACCTTAGTATAATTGCTCTATTCGGCAGTCCACAATATCTCTTTGACTTGGAAATCTTATAGAACTTCTACCTAGAGAAGGGTAGGGATATATTTTAGTAATTTGATCTCATCAACGAAGAGTCAATAAGATTAATCTTATTGGCGAATGCACCCCTTATCAAATCTAACCTAAAGCATTTGATGTAATTGATGAATCATACCATTAAGAGTGCCATGCTTGACCTGAGATCTCTTCAGCCTCTTTTCTTAAGGAAATTAAGTTTCCTTATTTGTTCAGCAAGTAGGGCAGGAATATAAGACTTCCCTTCCCAGAATTGAGCCACTAATTCTGCTACCCTAAAGTGTATAAGAAAAGATCTACTTAGAAATAAGATCGTGGCAAACACGGTTAATACATAGGCCTTAATTCGATTCTCCCTCCAATTTCCAAGGAATAGAGCCCGATTGTTTGAGTTGGGTTCATTTTGGAACCAATGGATTAAGTCCCATATCTTGATAGCGTGTTTGTTACAATCATTTACGGCCTCATTTATCTCAGTATTACGGATCCTTAAGAATTTTGAAAAAATGTTGGCTGGACCTAAGCTAAGCTCTGGAACGTATATTTCATCTAAGGGAGGAGCTTGGAGTAGTTGGGTGTATTCTTCCAAAGTTGAACTGATTAGGTGTGGCCTAAAACGAAATGCCACTTCTTTAGGCTCCCAGAAATGGACTAAGGTCCTCATTAGCGTGATGTTAACATTCACCTTGGTTAGTGAGAGTATGGGTTTAATCTTGTTGGTAATGGACTCTTGTTCTCTTGGGTTAAAGGTTTGGAACCACTGGTTAAGTATGGGCTTTGGGTTTGTGGACATGAATCTCCTTGGCGAAGACCTTGGTGTTGGATGAGCTGGCTATTTCTAAAATATTATAAGGAAAGCATAAATTACAAAGGACAGACTATTTACATGAAAAGAAATTACAAATGATTTCTTATATACATGAATTCTAGGAAAAATACAGGGAAAGAAACTCTGGGTTTTGTCATCTTTCTTTCTTTCCTTTTTTTTTAATAACATTGTTGCCTTGTTATTTAATCTTCGACCTCATAGAATGTATGCAAAAAAAGGTGGGTTCTAGAAGCCTTTAAACTCTGTAACCTCATGCATTCATGAAAAAATGGTTCCTTGGTTACATCGAAGTTTAAATAGGGTAGCCTAATCGGCTCCGAACTGTGGTTGCCTTATTACCCTTGAAACTTACACAATGGATCCCCGTCTTAAGGTTCTAAGACAACTTAGGTTTAACCATATCTATCATGCATTCATGGTACAAGAAATAAATCCCCCCACCTTTAAATAGTTAAATACATAAAACTAAAGCTACAAAAACGTTAGTACAATTATGATGCAAATAAAGAACGAATAAGTAAATGAATTACACTAAGGTGATTTTTAGGGATTAATTTTAATTTTGGAAAGTTGAATGGCTAACCCTCTTGACTTCTCTAGTAAAGTTGCTAAGTTATTGAGTTTGTTTTTTTTACCTCTCGGTTTTTATAAAATAGTCTTCTAAAACCGACTAGTATTAAACCCTTATCCGTTTAATACTAACCCTCGACTAAGGTTTAAAATAAATTATTTCTTTTATATTTTGAAAACACGTTGGAGTCATCGGTTGACTGGAGTTGGGAAAAAGAGTTAAGTCATAACTAATTTAGTGGATTGATTATAACTTAGTTACCAGTCTATCGATTAAGTCATTTTATAAAACAGTTTTTAAAACTAAAGATCTGGATTTGGGGGTTAGGAATTTTAAATCTTTATAGGTACCATTAACATTCCAAATTTAACCTTAATTTTAAAAATCACTTTTTAATTTTATAAAAACAAAACTCAATTATTTACCTAAATTAGATAACTTATATAATCTAAAAAAAAATGAAAATTAGGTTTTTATATTTTTTATTGTCTCCCTGTAGGTGCCTACGTACCTGCTATTTTGGATAAGATATACGTAGTTCTTTTTATAAAACTTTAGTGGGTTAGGTTGTTTTAATTTTGAAAATATGCCAAATTTACCTTTTTAATCCAATTTGGTTTATTTAAGAAAATTTCTAAAAAGGATCTTGATTCGAAAATTTTATTATTTGGAAAGTTCTAAAAGGCCTTAACTTTTAAAAAAAAGTCCAATTGTTTTTATTTATTTATTTTGGAATTACCTAACTTTTCTAAGTGTTAAAACAATTTTATTCATCAACTTATTTACTTATTATTATTATTATTATTATTTTATATTATCTTACTTATTATTTTTTATTTCTATTATTTCTGTTTTATCTATTAAATTAAAAATAAATGAATAAATGGACTACTTTTTTTTCTTTCTTTTTCTTCCCCCCCCCCCACCTTTTTTTTACATTACAATTTATATTTACATAAAATAAAAAAATATAACAAAATCAACTAAATTAAATTGTAAAAGAGGATCGAACTAGAGGAGGTGGTGCAGGCATGCAGGTTGGAATTTGGGTTAGGCTTTGGATTCAGATCGGCTTCAAGGTCTTCAATAATAATAGTTCAGTGGGGGCTGTTTAGCTTGATCCAACCACCAAAGTAAGCGGGTGAGGAGTGTTTTGTGAGTTTTGGATTGGGGATAGAAGGGGGGGAGGGAGGTAGGGGGTAAGGAACAAGTGCCGCGGTGTTTTAGCGGTAGTTAGAGATGAGTGGTGGTGGTGGCTACTAGGTGTGAGAGGGGAATGTGGTATGGGGTTTTAAGATGTGGGGAGTTCGGCCATGGGGTTAATTTCGGTTGAAAAGGGTTGGAGATGGTGGTTTCGAAGGTAAAGGCTCAACGGTTAGGGTTTTAATGGTGGAGGAGCTTCGGGTTATGGCTAGGGATGAAGGTGGTTTGGTTCATTTTTAGGGAGCTTAGGGGTTGTAGCCATGGTGTTGGTTTACTTCAAGGATGGCTAGAGAGAGAGAGTCGAAGAGAGAGAGAGAGAGAGAGCTCGTGAGTGGTTTTCGAAGCTCGTATCTGATTGTATGTGATCGGGAGAGTCTAATTTATAGCAATTCAAATTGGCCTAAGTTCGGAAAGTCCATGAATAGCGAATTTGAACATAAATGTGCAACTCTAAATTTCCAGCTTTTTTCTGATCTTTGAGAGTCGATTTGAATGCCCAAATGTACAAATTTGGACGTATTTTTTACCCTAATCCATAGTAGGTTAAGTGTGCTTCGTGATTTCTATAAGCCCTATAACTAGTTATTCAAGGTTCCGATCGGCTAAAGGATCCGATCGAGCCTGAATTATAAAGTAAAGCTAGAAATATTAGTAAAAATGATCCTATAAGTTTGAATTTAGGAAGATAAATAATAAAGTGAAAGAATATAAAAATTTTAAATTTTAAGTATATTACCCGTTATTTATTGGAAATGCGTAAAATATATTTTGATAACTAACGAATCACTAAAATTAATTTATATGTATACTAAAAATTATAAAATGACCTAAATAATATTTATGAATATTTATTTGTACTATATATGAATTTACATATAGGTAGAAATACGCGTAATTACTTAAAATATGCGAAATGTGCTAAAATAATACTAAATAATTAAAGAAAATTCATAATTAATTAAGGAAAAATAAAGAAAAATCAGAAAAAAAGGAACAATCCAGATTTAGGTTGTACCAGCTGGGGAAAAGAAAAAAAAAATTCAGCCAATTAAATTAGAATAACAAAAAAGGTAAATTAGATGAAGATAAGGCAATTGTCTAATCAAATTAATGCATAATAATTCCCCAAGACCTTTATAGATGCCCCAAATTTTTCAAACGCTTATTTTGGATGATTGGAATTGTAGAAAATTAGAGAGAGATGAAATTGAGAGGAAATTAGGGTTTTACTAAAAATTACAAAAAAATTGTGTAGTTGAGGCTTTTAAGAAGAACCCAAACCTGATGAGCACCTGGGAGTAGATGACCACCACCACACGGTGGTGGCAGTGCCTAGATGGGCCGATACACCCATGGTCACCGACGGTGGCTGGAGCTACCAGTTTTGGTGAGTTTTGATTTCTACTCGATTTTTCTTAATTTGTTAAAATTATCAAAATTAGTTGAAAAATTATGAAACTCGTTATTTTGGAATATTTTTGTATTTATTTTTTAGAAAAAATATTATTTTGATGAAAATATGTCCTGTGATATATAGTCCTTAAGAAATTATGCAAAACCGAGTATGTTTCAATTTAAAAATATATTACCCTAGAAGTGTAATTTTGAACCCAACATTTTTGTATAGACTAAAGGGTTATAGAACAGTGCTATGAAGCCTATTTTTAAAAATTAATTTTTGAAATTTTTAAGTCTTAAAATGATGCATAAAATGGGTAATTTAGGGTTAATTAAGTAATTAAATGAGTAATTACAATTTGATGCACAATTATATGTTTTAGGATGTTGAAATCTGATGGAGTATGCTATTTGTAGCATCTGGAGTGTTAGATGTAATTATTAAAATATTATGTAGTAAATATGTAATAGGTAAAAATCATAAATTTTAAATTAATTTGGTAATTTAGGGTAATTATGTTCAAAATCTGATTTGGGATGAATTTAGATATTTGGAATGTTATTTGATATTGGGAGATGATATCTAAAGTGATGAAAATATTAGATGTGTATATTATGTACACATGTGGTGATAATGTGTAATATGTAAGTATGCGAAATTAATAATTAGGAAAATATTGGTTAGAATTGATATTATGATAATAATAAGAATATATAATAAATCTGATAGGAAACTTAAATTAGGGTAATTATATGAAAAATATAAGATTTTCTCATAACGGGAGTGAATTCGGTAATAAAATTAGGATTCGAGTATACTGCAAAGACTAGAACACTAGTTAAAGACTAAAAACGATATTTACGATATTTGAAGATAATATGATTAATATCATATTATGGGTCGGAATGGTTTCTTAGGGTATACATATAAATCTCTAACAAAAAAAAAAAAAAAAAAAAACTGAGTCAAAAACTTAATTTAGAAATCGATGCAAAAATTGAAACAGAACTTAAAATGATTCAAGAAGAATTGTGAAAGACTTAAAAACTTAGATAATTAGGTATATTAAATCTTAAACAAAAGATAACAATAAAAGTTATAGGATAAAACCAACCTAAAATAGCTATATGAAAAACTGAAACCACGTTTGTATTATAGGGACGATCAATGATGACTTGAGAGAGTTGGACCTCGAGTGAGTGAGCGAGCGAGCGAGCGAGGAGTTTAGGTAAATTAGGATTAATATAGTATTGTATTTTGGAGGCTTAAAATTGTACTTGATTGTGCTTGTTCTAAGCTGATGATATGATTTTTGATTTGCTGCTTGGCTTGTATTGTATGATTTATATGAAATGATTGATTACCCTAAATTGGACCTAATCAAATATACGACTTGTAAACATAAATCGAACCTGCATAGCAACCCATAAGGGGAAACCTAGGATTCTCCCACTAAATACCGACTCCTTCGAAAGGGATAGCATTGGATAGCATAATAGGCCCCTTCTTTATCTTTAGTTGAACTAAGTGACAGGTGAGGATGACACAGCAAGGGTGAAGTTAATGGTTTGAAGGTAGTCACGGGAGGAGTGGTGTCTCCATTGTACAAGCTTGGGTTTGGTCGTGGGCTGTTGCATTAACGGTAATTTCTCAACCTGGATTAGAGCGGGTGTAATTTCTCTAATCTCACAACGGGCCAGATAACGTCGTGCAATGACATTTGCTTGAACATGCATTGTACCTAATAATTTGGTTGATAACCTTATTTGTGTTTGTGGTATAGTTTTAAGTCCTATGTCCTAACTTACTAAGTTATAGTAGCTCACATCCCTATAAACGTCCTTGCAGGTGCTCACTAAAAAGCGGCTTATAACTACCCCGAAACTAGCAACTACTGGATCTTACAGAGTGAGGAAAAATATTTGAAGAACAGACATATATTTTTTAAGGTCTAAGCTCTTATTTTGGAATTTTTCATTTCTGAATAATGTATTAACTAGGAAATAGATTACGGTAAAACGTTGTAAACGTTAATTGTAATAACTGAATTCTAGTATATATATATATATTTTTTCTTACTTTCTTAGGTAAATAACTTATTTAAATTACGAATTGATTACTTCAAAGCGGGTTGATCGTGGACACCTTGTGTAGATCAGGTTTAAGATAATGGTTGTAAGGGAAATTTTTATCTTAGAATGGTTTGCACGGCTGAACTGTTACGACTCTGCTGCTTTAGGGTGTGACAATTCTTAATTGGTGTCGGAGCAAAGTTCTAGTGAACTCGCTTTGAACAATAACAATTTAAAAGAATTAGACATTTTAGGAGTACATCGAGAGTGGGTAGAAATAAGTGGGTAGTAATGTATTATACCATAATGCCGAATTGAGGAAAATATTGATTAGACTTAAACCTAGTAATAAGATCACATGCAGAATTAATGGTTTGTTGAAGTGATTCAGATTGAATGAAGAAGAATCTTTGAGTTAATACAGAGCTGAGATGTGAAGAATATGGGTAGAACTGATTAGTTGAGATATGTTAACATTATGGACGAGACTCTTGAGAAGCTTATTGATGGAGTTGTGTTGTTATTGATGAGATATGATGAAGTGATGAGCTCATGGATAATGGTAGAGATTAATTTGAGTTTTGGAACAATAGAGATATAGTGATATATATTGTAGATTAAGGTGAATTGGAAACCTATAGAATTTCCGAGATGATCTCAACTTAGTGCTTAGTCTAAATATGAGGTAGTACAACAGAGAGTGAAATAAAGTGTGGTGTAGAAAAGAATCCTAGAAAGACAAAACATTGAGAGGGAAAGGTTCGAAACTGATTCTAAAATGAATCAAAACCTAATTCAGGGGTAAAGTTTGTATAGAATGAGAATGTGGCGTACAAGTTGATAGATGATGATGGCATTGAGGAGTCTGATCATGACAAGGTCTATGGAAATGATACTAAATGAATTAGAAGATAAATGTGATGGAAATTTTTTAAATAAAGAATTGTTATTAGTGATTTGAATAATGAATACAATGTGATAGTTGGTCATATTTTGTTGGGAGTTAGAATTGACTATATAATTAGTTATTCATATAAGTTAAGATCCTATTGATCTTTTAATAAATATAGTTGTGCTCATTGATGGATGTGTATTCTTTGGATATGTACATATCCTATAATGTATTATACACTTGTGAGAAAGGATGTAAAAGGGGATTGGATATGTCTTAGGTGACCGATTTTGGAAGTACTTTATTTATGTAAGAATGGTGATGGAATTGTAACATGAGATTATAATCAAGTTATGAATCCTTTAGTTCTTAACGAATAATGAATTTAAGGTTTATATCTTTGGAGTTGTAAGCATGTGCATAAGTACAGCACCGATGCCGACACTAGACGCATTACATTCAATCTCAAAAACCTTCTCAAAATCCGGTAGGGTAAGTATTGAAGCAGACGTTAGCTTACACTTCACATCTTCAAAACTCCTTTAAGCCTTTCCTGTCTATTTAAACTCAACGTTCTTCTTGGTTAATTTAGTCAACAGTGTAGTTATGGAGTTGAAGTTCCAGATAAATCTTTGATAGAAAGAGGCTAGGTTATAGAAGCTCATGACTTTAGCTACACTTGTCGGCATAGGCCAATCATTAATAACCTTGACCTTTTCCTTATCAACGCGAACGCTACTCCCTGAAACAACATATCCGAGGAATATAACCTCACTTTGACAGAACGCGCATTTCTTCAAGCTGTCAAATAATTTCTTGGTATAGAGTATGTTAAACACCAATCTCAAATGTTCGATATGAACAAGAAGGTCGATATTGTAGACCAGAATATTGTCAAAATAAACCACAACGTATTTGCCTATTAATGCTTGAAGTACATGATTCATGAGTCGCATGAATGTATTCAGGGTGTTAGTTAAACCAAATGGCATAACCATCTACTCAAATAGATCATCCTGAGTCTTAAAGGCTATTTTCCATTCATCTTCCGATCTCATTTGTATTTGATGATAACCACTCTTTAGATTTATTTTTGAAAAGATGCGTACACCATGCAACCCTTCGAGCATGTCATCCAATCGCAGGATCGGGTATCGGTACTTAACAGTAATCTTGTTGATGGCACGGTTGTCAATGCACATCCTCCATGATCCTTCGTTCTTGGGTACTAGCATAACTGGGACGGCACATGGGCTCATACTCTTATGGACATATCCGTAATCCACCAACTCATTAACTTGCTTTTTTAGCTCGGTTGCCTATTCAGGATTGAGTCTATAAGCAAGTTGATTTGGTAGGGCTGGTCCAGGTTGAAGATTGATGCAATGCTCAATTCCTCTCAAGGGCGGTAATCCTTTCGATATCTTGGATGGAAATAGGTCGGCAAATTCCTAAAGTAGTTGTAGTACTTTGGCAAATAAGTTCTCGGCCTCTCTAACCTCTAGGAGTCTCCTGACCAAGAGGAGTACATAGTCCTCAGGTTTGACCTCTTATGCAAATGGAGCTCAAGAAATCACTAAGGACTTCCATTGCAGAGATCTCGTAACCTTTTCTTGGGTTTCTTGCACTTCCATAGGACTCATTGGCGTCAATATAACTTTTTTCCCGTCCTTTTGAAACATGTAAGTGTTTCTATACCTATCGTATAACACCCTTAAATTAAATAGCTACAGTCAGCTGAGTAGTATGTGAGATGCACACATGGGCAGGACGTTACATAGCACCTCGTCCCTATATCTATCACCAGTAGTAATTGGCACCCTGACTTGCTTGGAAACGTATAATCCTCCTCTTTAGCTTAGCCAGTGAATCTTGTACAGCTTGAGGTGTGGAAGAGTTGGCAATTTCATGGTCTTAACTATCCCTTACGCGATGACGTTAGTATTGCTCCCTTCGTCAATGATCACAACGCATAGCTTGCCATTCACTTGGAAATTTGTGTGAAAGAGGTTCTCTCTCTGCTTGTTCTCATTAGCCATAAAAGTATTGAGAGATCGTCGAGCAACAAAGCAATACTCAGTGTTGCCCTCAAGGGGTATCTTAGCTCCCGAATCTTCCTCAAATTCTTCCAGCATCTGATCGGTTGCCATTTCTTCCTCTCCTTCACTCACTCACACTTTCTACTTCAAAATGGACTTATCTCCCTTGATGGTCATGACTCGGTGGTTTAGACATTGATTAGCTACGTGTCCATAGCCAAGACACTTAAAACATTTGATTTCTTGGGTTTTCCGTCCTAAGCTCTGACCTTGGTCTCTTCTAATGTTAGGTTCCTCGGTCTTGCTCTTATCTCAGCCCTCATCTAGTCAACTTAACATGTGACCTCGGCATTCAACCTTGGATCTGTTTGATGCCCTGTCACTCCCTGCTCTACTAGGCAGGCCATTCTTACTCGGCATCATTGTTCTGTTATTCGGCATTTGGCTAGCCTGGTTCCGCCATTGCTTTTCAACTTTCTAGGCTACATAAATGGTTTCATCCAAGGTTGTAAGCCTTTGCAATTCCATGACGTGACCAATCTTAGCTTAGAGTCCTGAGATGAGCCATGCTATAGTTCGAGTCTCAGGCTTGTCGACATCATATCATATCTTGAGCAATTGAAACTTTCTAACATCGTCGTCTACGGATCAGTTACCTCGCCTAAAGTCTTGGAGTCATCGAAAAGTATCTTGCTCGTAGTGTTCGGGAATGAACCTACTTCTTAGAACTCTCTTCATCTCGTTTCATGTTTGGACTTCGCATCGGGTCTTCAGATGAACATTTTGTAGCTTCTTCCACCACATTGCTACATACCTAGAAAATTCTAACATGGCCACCCTAATGCAGACAACATTTTCGTAATCGTAGAAGTTGAAGATCTTTTCGATCTTCTCTTCCTAGTCAAGGTAGTCATTAGCACTACTGGACTTGTTGAATTTTGGAATTTATACTTTAAGATGCTTGGCACCTCTTGGTGCTCTGAACTCACATTCATCCATCCCATCATACTAGTCTTCATCCTTTTCGTACTCTTTCACTCTGTCTAACTCTAGCCTTCTTCTTGTGACTCTATTGACATGTCGCGAAGGTGCTTGGTTCACAGGAAAGGCTTTTGGAGCTTGCTTGTTCATCTTCTTCCTTGGCCTATCTCTCGTTTCTTGGCCTTGCTTAGTAATTCTTTTACGTGGTCTAGCCTCTAAGACCCTGTTTATTGAGATAGCCAAGTTGGCCACAATAGCAGCAAGATCTTGTATTTGCTCATCAATAGTATGTGGTGTTTGTTGGCTAACTCGACCACGGCCATGAGCATCACTCTCGACATCGTGAATCTCTCCCTGTACATTAAGGTTTGACATTCTCAATACAAGCTTTAGCAAGGATACTTTACACAAATGCTTTCTATACGAAAATGCTTTCTAACACTATAAAGCTCTCGATCTTAACCTCAAGCTCTGATACCAGGAATATATAGTGTGACTAGGAGCTCAATCATCACTAGAACTTACCGAGGCAAAATTGAATTGAAATGGGTCCTTCGAGATATCGAAGAAAATTAAAGGGAAACAGTTAACAATCGAACAAGAGTAGCTGACGTGAAGCTGCTCGGAGGATGTGACTCATCAACGAACACAATACAACTTGACACCTCACTCGATATGACGCGCAAGTTGATGTCAAGGTCCACCTGCCACTAATCCTAAGCTACTCGGCAATATTAGATAAGAGCGTAAGGGGTATGGATTTGGAGAGGATTATCTCACAAGAACAGAGTATTCAATATTAAGATGTAAGTTATCTCTAGTTTACAAGAAAAAAAGGACTATTTATAGTAAGTCCCTAGGGCAGCATTGCAAATAAAGAAATTACAAGAAAGTATTTAAAAAAAGGGATTTATAGTACATATAAAAAGGGTAAAAAGGACAACAAACCAAAAATGGAAAAGTAGTTAAATGTCAAACGAGGTGGATAGCTGGCAGTGTAGCATTGGTCCTGTACGAATATTTTTTTAGCACAGTAGGTGGGAAGGGTTAAAATGTTGCGATACTAAAGGGGCTAAGATGAGAGAGATGGTGGTATGCCAAGAGAAGATTGCTTGGCCGTTTAAGTGAGTCTCTCGTCACTCAGCAAGTGATTCTCAACAACAGTTGGTCGAAGTACTTGGCATTGGGTCTTCGACAAGGGAATGGTCGGCATTATCACTACCGAGTGTACATATCAATGTATGATAATGTGGGGAGCTTAGGGAGTTCAACCACCTTTCTTCGATGTACAGTTTCTTGTCATCAGCAGATTGCCGAGAAAGAATTCTTTGGGAGAGGGATTGGAGGCCCTGGAGGTGCGCGCGAGTAATGGGATCACTAACCGATAGTGCATCATAGTGTTTTTTTTTGTTTTTATGGCGAAGTTTTGCTCAAATTTTACTACAAAAAAGAGCGGTTGTAGATACCTTATTTTTGCTCTCATTTATTTATTTTTTTCAATAGGATAAAGAGTCTTAAATTAGGAAGAATGCAAAAAAAAAAAAAAAAAACCAAAAATAATAAATAAATAAGAAAAAAATCCAAAAAATAAGAAATGTGGAAAAATAAAAAAAGTAGAAAATTTAAGAAAGCAAAAAAGAAAAAGAATTTAGAAAAAAAAAATTGAAAGATAGGGAAAAAAGAAATTTAGAAAAAATATGGAAAAATTTAGAAAAGTATATAGAAAATTGAAAAGTCATAAAAAATAGAGAATTTAAGGAATTTGGAAAATATAAGTTTTTTAGATAGTTTAATATAATAATTTTTTTTTTTAATTTAGATAAAAAATAAGGAGAAAGTCGTTAGGGTTAGGCTTAGGCTTAGGCTTAGGCTTAAATTTGAATCTAACCTAGGTTGACTTTGTTCATATGTGCAATACATATGAACTGGGTATAAGTCAACGACCTAACGGATAAACATTTGGACTTGAAATTAGGTTTTGGCTAGGAGGTCAGGGGTTTGACTCTCATCAAAGGCATATAATACCTTTTGCTTATATTTTTTTTCTACACTCAATGCATCGCCACGTGTCAATAAATCACTGGGTCATGTATCTAATCTTAACATGTGGCACTTGGTGATTGGGCATCGATAAGACACTCCCCTTCTTCTTCCTTTCTTCCCTTTTCTTTCCTTCCCTTTCTCATTAAATAACAGTACACATGCATATAACAAGGGAGGGGGGCTCTTTCGTACATCATACACACAAACATGGCTACATACTCACAGTCTTCTCTCTCTTTGAAATCCACACACCGATCACACAGCTACCCCCACACACTGAACCAACCTTCTCATAAGACCTTAATCTCCTCTTAACCACAACCTTCATTAGTGAGCCCCAACCATCTCCTTACCACCATGACAGTCCCTTACATGTTGTTGACTGCAGCCTCATCCATCATACAGACCCAACCTACACATAGCCACTCGATCTTCACCCTCTCTCCACCAAACCCTTCGACCATTATACTCCATAGCCGCACTTCGACCTTCGTCGCGCGATACGCGTTGAATCTATACTCTCACTTTCACTTCTTGAACACTTACTACTGAACCACCTTCAACAGCTACCCTCTTCAACCTATACCCAAGCCACTTACCTTAGAATTACAGCCAGCGAAGCAACAATAGACGCGGACACCACCCTTTCTCGCATCATCCTCCTTCTCGAACCCCACAATCCAAATGACCTAAATTAGTGACCTAACCCAAATCCGCAACATACACGGCTACGTACCTTAACCTTATCCTTGCGCAACCTATCGCCGCCACCAACTTTGCCGACGCCAGCCAAATGCCAAGTTAGGCTGAGGTACCTATCCCATACCCACTAAGCTTAATAAAATACCTACAAGAGTGGTTTTACCCACTTCAAAAGATGGTTAGAAAACACCCCTAGCTGCCCCTATTGTCTGTTGTTGTTGTGCACGTATGGGTCACGTGTTGACTCACGACCTGTGGTTGGAAAATGCCCCTAGTGTGTAATTAGAGCTTGTAAAGGAAACCTACGACCAACGGATACTTAGAGTCAAATGGCTAACATCACCACACCCTAGCACTATCGTTATACCCTGTTGACACTCTTAGATGTTATACCCTGAAGTCGTAGAGTCGCAACAGTCTCACTGTATAAACAATTCTATAATAGTAACTGGCCTCATAAGGCGTCGACGACTGCTTACTTTGAAGTAAACAGTTCAATTAAGAATTTAACTAAAGTTACACTAAGTATCAAAACTTCAACTCAATATATATATAATTATATGTACATTTCATAGAATTCCCAGGAAATTCTACATCATAACATAATTGTCAGTGGGTTTACATATCAAATGTCAATCTTTCAATCTTAAAGATACTTGTGAGACTTCAGATATAACTTAACTATTAAGAAGATTGGTCTTCACACACCCTGGCTTCAAAAGAGAACTAACCTCCGGATAGTTATAGGGTAGCACATTAGTCAGAGTAATAAGAAATCAGGACTTGCAAAAAGATCTATACGGGTATGAGTAACTATAGCTCAATAAGTTGAATTGAAGACTCATGAATGTATATAAACAAAAACAAGATTATCAAGCAATTATTTTCATGCAATGCAAAATATAACAAGCAAGTGTCGTCACATAATATAGTCCGATTCGTTGCGAAATCACAGTAATTTCACTCGCTCTAATCCGGGTTGAAGAATTTTCATGTTATGTAACAGCTTACAACCAAACCCAGGTTTGTGCAATTGAGACACTGCTCCTCCTAAGACTATCCTTCGAACCAATACCCATATGTTCATCGCAACCTTCTTTCCTATCACTTAGTGGTGTGCTTAGGGGTTCAGTCATCACTAGGACTTACTGGGGTAGAATTGAACTGAAATAGTTCCTTCGAGATATTAAAGAAAATTAGAGGGAAACGGTCCACAATTGAACAAGAGTAGCTGACATGAAGTTGCTCGGAGGATGTAACTCACCAATGAACACAACACGACTTGACACCTCACTTGATATGACGCACAAGTTGATGTTAAGGTTCACTTGCCATTAATTTTGAACTACTCAACAAGATTAGATAAGAGTGTAAAGGGTATGGACTTGGAGAGGATTGTCTCACAAAAATAGAGTATTCAATATTAAGATGTAAGTTATCTCTAGCTTACAAGAAAAAAGGACTATTTATAGTAAGTCCCTATGGCAACATTATAAATAAAGAGACTACAAGAAAGTATTTAAAAAAAGGGATTTATAGTACATACGAAAAGGGTAAAAAGGACAACAAACCAAAAATGGAAAAGTAGTTAAATGTTAGATGAGGTGTACAGCTGGCAGTGAAGCATTGGTCTCATACGAATATTCTCTAAGCATAATAGGTGGGAAGGGTCAAAATGTTGTGGCACTAAAAGGGTCGGGATAAGAGAGATGGTGGTATGCCAAGAGAAGACTGCTCGACCGTTTAAGTGAGTCTCTCGTCACTCAGCAAGCAATTCTTGACAGCAGTTGGTCGGAGTGCTCAATACTGGGTCCTCAGTAAGGGAATGGTCGGCACCATTATTATCGAGTACACAGATCAATGTACGACAATGTAGGGAGCTTAGGGAGTTTAACCACCTTTCTTCGATGTATAGTTTCTCATCATCAATAGGTTGCCGAGAGAGAATTCTTTGGGAGAGGGAATGGAGGCCCTAGAGGCGTGTGCAAGTAATGAGACCGCTGACTGACAGTTCATCACTTAGTTCAGCTAAGGATGAGGAAAAGACCAATTTGCTATCTAATGCTATCTTTTTTGAAAGTATCGGTGTTTGGTTGGAGAATCTTAATGATCCTCTAAAGGGTTGCAATGCATGACAATTTAGGGTATTAGGGTTTATTAGGCTTAGGTTCCATTTGGGGTGTTCAGATAATTTTACACTAATCCAGTCATAACAATCATCAATTACAACACAAATTCTAATACGAAGTTAGATACATAAGCACATGTATAAAACTACTTGCAATTACATTCATATACAATCCTAAGTCTCCGAGTATCCTAAAACAGTACTCTAAATATGGTGAAGTAATTAACCTAACTTACTTGGAATTCTCGATTGCTCAATCACTTAATTGTAGGTCGGTTTGTCTTCGGGTATCCTATAATACAAATACGTCTTTTTTGTACTTATACTTTGATGATACATATTCTAAGTTATAATTTAACTTACTTCTCCATATATACCTATTATTTACTAATAATTCACTTTACATTAACTTGGGGTTCGGTTTCTGAATTAGATTCCAGTTTCAGTTCTAATTTTTTTTTAACTATGAGGAATCCTAAATACACTCGAATCCTGATGTGAAATTAATCATATTAAGCTCGAGTATTTTAATATCATACTAGGTCTTAATTTAGTATTTTAACTTATTCGATACACTCTAATTCTAATTGGGATATCAGATTTACTCCCAATGTGAGAAAATTTTACATTTTTTATCCAATTACCTAAAATTAATTTTTTGTACTAGATTTATTTGTACTGATATTATTATTATATTATCCAATTTAACCAATTATTTCATATTTATTAAAATCCCAACTTCACTTATTCCTAAATTTCCTACAATTACCACATAATTCCCATATTAATTACAATTAACACTCCAAAAACTAGGATTAGGTTTTTACATCATAGATCAACATCCTTAAATATCTAATTACTTTCTAAATCAGTAATTAATCATTTAATCACTTAATTAAGCTAAAATTACTCATTTTTTTTTATCATCGTAAGGCTAAAAATTTATTTAAAATTTTCAAAAATTAATTTTAACAAAATGGCTTTATAGCACTGTTCTATATCACTTAATCATTCTACAGAAAAAAAATTGAGCTTCAAACTACACTCCTAAGCTTATTTATTTCTAATTCTAAACATGTTCGGTTTTGTCCAATTTGTTAAAAACCCTACATTTATAGACATGATTAAACTTAATTATTATTTTTTCCTAAATCTATATACAATAAAACATCAGAATAATAAATTTCATAATTTTCTGAGCATAATTAATAATTTTAAGGAATTTTAAGGAATTTGGAGGAGATGTGAGACTCACCTGATTCATGAGATTTTTGACTTCCAACATCGGTCCAGGTAATGGGTTTAGAGTGGGGTGGTGGTGGTTTGGTTCCAAGTAGTGGTGATGTGTGTGTTTGGCCTATTTGCTCTATTTGCACAGATTTGGGACAAAATTTCTAAAACCCTAATTTTCCATCTCAATTTTTTCTAGTTCCCAACTGACCAAATAAGCTTTGTAAAATTTTTTGCTATTTATAAGGCTTTGTAGGAATTGCTGTGTATTAATTAAGATAAGACAAGACTCATATCTCTTCCATTTTGCCTTTTTAAGTGTTTGTTTTTTATTGGTTAATACTTTCTTTCTTCTCTTCTTGCTACTACGACTTGATTTGATTCATTCCCCATTTCCTTGATTTTTTTTATGATTTTCTTTAATTATCTAGCAAATTTTTATCTAATTTCAGGCAATTTAGATAATTTCGCATATTTCTATTTACACGTAAATACATGTGGAGTACAAGTAAACACTCCTAAATATTATTTAGGTCATTCTATGATTTTTAGTATACATATAATTTATTTCTAGCGATTTATTAGTTATTGAAATGTATTTTACGTACTTTCGATAAATAATAAATAATATACTTAGAATTTGAAAATTTTATATTATTTTATTTTATTACTTATTTTCTTAAATTCAAACTTATAGGATCACTTTTACTAATATTTCTATCTTTAATTTTTTAACTGATCGCTCTAAATTTTGTGTATTAAGTTCGATTTGACGGTGATTTGGCTTATTTTTAGGGCTTACATTGGAGCCATCATTGGTGGTTGGAAGCTGATTGAACAGGTGAGTCTAATCTCCAAATTGATTTTGTTTAAATTATTAAAAATATCAAATATATCTGGAAAATTATGAAATTTCGTATTATGAGCTTTTTATATAAATAGATTTTGGAAAAAATATCAATTTGATGAATTTAGATTTGAAAATATATAGTATTTAAAAAATCCCAAAACTTGAGCTTGTTTTCAATTTAGATTTAAATAGCCTTAATAGTGTAGTTTTGAGTTCAAAATTTTTATGAAGACTATTTAGAGTATTTAAAACAATTCTACGAAGATATTTTTTAAAAATTAATTTAAAAAATTTTTAGATAATTTTTAGGCCTTAAAATGATACATAAAAGAGTGATTTTAGGCTTATTTTGGTAATTTAATGACAAAATGATGAAAATGCTGGTTTAGTTTGTAATTAGGTGTTTTAGGATGTTAATTGCTAATGTAGTATGATATTGGTTGTATTTGAGGTATTAGATGTAGATATTATATACATTATGTGATAAATATGTATATAGAAATAATATGTGAAATTAGAAATGTAATAAGTGGAAAATATTAGGTAAAAATTTAGGATATTATAATATTAGGAGTATATTAAGAATCTGATTTGAAACTTAAATTTAGGTAGTTATATGAAAAATATAAATTTTTCTTATATTAGGAGCATATTTGGTAGTTAAATTAGAAATATAGTATATTGTATCGACTAAAATACTGGTTAAGAGCTAAAATGAAGATTTAGGATATTTAAGTATATTTAAATAAATTTCACATATTGGTTCGGAAAAAATTCTTAGAGTTATAAATAAAACAAGAATTAAAAGTTAAAACAAAACTTAATTCTGAAATTGATTTCAAAAATTGAATCAGAAACTGGTTTAGAATTTCCTTAGTTATAGGTAATATAAGACTTGAATAAATGAGTAGAATTATAATTTTAAACTAAGATTAATGATTTAAAGTTTATATATGTATGTGTGTGTGTGTACATACATATGTATAAGTTGTTATGTTAAAAATGTGAGCAATTCTCGGATTAAAATTTGATTCAGAAGCAGAAATCAGAATTTGGACTAATAGAAGTATATTTGAGAGTTGACCAAAATTTGAACTAAAAATTATATATTTACTTGAATAACTTGTAAGAAAAAGGTTAAAAGACACTTATAAGAATAATAAGTAAAGGGTAACCAAAAGGTAAACTAGACCCTAATTCAAAAGTTGAGTTAAAATCTAGCTCAAAACAAAAATAATTGTAAGAGACTTAAAACCTGAATAATTAGATGTAATAACACCCTAAACTATAGATAACAGTAAGAGTTATGAAATAAAGCCTATATAAAGTAGTTATATGAATACTAAAACGACCTTTGTATTATAGGGATTATTGACAACTACTTGTTGCTAGTCCACCTTAAGTAAGCAAGTGGGAAGTCTAGATAAGTTTGGGATCGATATATAACTGTATTTCGGAGTACTATTTTATAGTATTCAAAGGCTTAAGATTATACTTGTTTGTGCTTGTAGGTTGTTTAAATGTATGCATGCCTGTGTGTGCATGTTCTTAAATGTATTGTGTATTATTGGCTTGCTGTATTAGTTTGCAACTGGTTTGTATTGTGTGATATGGATTGATCACTTTAACTAAACTTAATAATATACGGCTTGTAAAATTAACTGATCAAGCATTTCATCCCATTAAGGGAGATGTTTAGGGTTCTCCGGTCAAATACTGACCCCTTTGAAAGGGATAACATAATTAGTCCCTTCTTCATCTTTAGTTGAACTAAGTGACAGGAGAGGAGGTTGTGGTAAGGGTGAAGGCAGTGGTTTCAAGGTAATCAAGGGAGGAGTAGTGTCTCTATTGCATAAGTTTGAGTTTGGTTGTGAGATATTGAAATGTGCATTAAAATCCTCAATTTGGATTATAACGGGTGTAATTTCTTTAATTACATAACGGATTGTAAAACATTATGTGATAGCATTTATTTGTTGCATTACATTAAAGTAATTGGTTGATAACCTTATTTGTGCTTGATGTATAGTCTTATGTTTTCGTTCCTAACTTATCGAGTGATTAGTTACTCACATCTCTATAGATATTATTACAAGTGCTAGCTAGAATGCAGCTTTGTAATTATCTTGAAGCTAGCAACTGTTGAAACCTAGGGAGTGAATATATAAAACTGAGGATCGATTGCACTCTAAAAGTTTGGATTTTATCTTTAAATCTTTTAGTATAAATTTATGTATTACTTAAGTCAAGTAAAATTAGGTTATTAAATCTTGTAAACATACTTGGGTTATTTAATTATGTAATTTCATTATAATTTCACAGGTAAATAGTATGTTTAATTTATGAACTATTTACTTTGAAGTTAGAGTGGTTGTAAGGTCGACTTTTATCTTAGAATGGTTTGCACGGTGGAACTATTACGACTTTGTCGTTTTGGGGCATGACATTGGGCTTAATGTGTTAAAGTAGGAAAATGAAGGTTTAAAAGTTTTGGTGATGGCATGACATTGGGCTTAATGCGTTAAAGTAGGAAAATAGGGGTTTAAAAGTTTTGGTGATAAGGTATTAATAGGTATGATGGACTTGTTGAATGATCATGTATCAACGTGTGTACAACCAGAAATATGATGCTGGAGTGTGTCACTTTAAGTAAACTTATAATTAAGATCTGTCCAGATAGTTCTTTAAAGGGTTGATTTGGTAAAAGAAGGACTTAATTATTGGTTCAAATACTTAATTAGAAGGTTGGCTGGTGAAAAGATTTTAACTATAATCATGTCGGACCTTCGTTTAGGAAGCTATTTGGTAAAAGAAGCATGATTGTAATGATTTTAGAGACTTGACCAAAGGGTTAGCTGGTTTAGAAGGCTAAGATGATATCACTTCAGGGACATGTTCAGAAGGTTGGTTGGAGTAAGAAGTTTAATTGGAATAAGATCAGAAGCTTGGTCAAAAGGTTACTAATTTAGGGATACTTGCATTAGAGACTTCATTAGAAGGTTCTTGGACCATAACTTGGTATTACAAAAGCCTTCAGAACCTTGTTCAAAGACTTCAACGTCAAGATAAAACTCAATACAAGGGTTACACAACTTTCTTAAGATAAGTTACAACCATACTTAAATTATTAAAATGAACCCATTTACTTTATATTTAGTAAAACTAAAGTGATGATATTGGACATTTAAGGGTAAATTGAAGTGGATAAGACTAACCATCAAGACCGTTAAGCATCATATCTAGGCAAGTGGGATAAGTGCTTCACCTTACTTATACGTATGCAATATATGTGATTGAATATTGTTTTGCTACTATAGAGTGCTGAATTTTATATATTGGTTGCTCTATGATGCTACTTGATTGGACTATTTGAAATTGCTTGATCAGCTCGAAAACAAACTAACTCAATCTTGGCTTAACTTCTAATCGGACATGCATCGCAATCCACTAGGCGAACAACTAAGATTCTTGAACCAAATATGGACCCTTCGATGAGGATAGTTAAAATGGTTCTTTGCTTACTCCTAGTTGAACTAAGTGACAAGAGAGAAGGTCATTGTAAGGTTGGGAATCGTAGTTTGAAGGTAGTCTCAAGTAGAGGGTATTCTCTATTGCATAAGTCTTGGTTTGGTTTTGATTCGTGTGTGAGACGTCAAACTCCTCAAACTATATTAGAGTGGGCATAATTTCTCTAATTTCACGACGGACCAGATAATATTGTGTGATAGCATTTGATTGTACATGCATAGTATCTAACTAAACTACTTGAAAACTTAGGTTGCTCTGTGTCAAATATGTACTATTGACTCTATCCTACTTACCAAGTAAATTATTGCTTATTCCTTTATAGCTGTTTTGCATGTTCAAGTAGATTTACCAGCACATCTCCAAATTCTAAAAGATTAGAGAACGGGGTTTAGGGAGTAAGATTCAAGACAAATTAGTTGGATTTCTATTTATCTATTGACTCAACTAACTTCCAAGAAAACTATTAGGGTCCCTTAGATAACCCTCTAGTTTTCAACTATCGATATTTATTTTTTGCTTTGTAAATGTGTGAATTTTAATAAATTCTTTACTAGTCATATTATCTTTTCATATCAATATAATTCTTAGAACTACTTGTTAACTTCAAGATTTTGTGCACCATATGATTTATGAAAATTGAATCTTCTCAAATGATTAAATTACAAAGTTATTTTCAACAGCTATTTCGAAAGATTACACCACAAGTTTATATCAAACAAGTACAGAATTGGATGCCTCAAGTGATGGAGTTGCAAATGCCTTATGTAAATTATACTTATGTTAGCAGCTAAGATGGCTAACTTCTAGCTTAGGTTGGTTTACATGATGAGGCTGTTACAACTCTTTGGTTTGGGGTATAACATGAAGTGCATCTATATTTGTAAATAGAAACAATAAAATGATATCATATATTTAATATGCAACTATCAATACTTGAATCGATGTTTTAAAAATTTTAAAGATAGAAGATCTAAGTATTTAATATAGGGCTTAAGTGAAGATGTTTGAGTTGAATGGTGCTGGGGCCAAGTAGGTATGGTATGGCTGAGCATATTGCCCTTTCGATAGAGATGAGTGCAACAATTCTGAGGTAGAATGTAGGAGGTTCGACTTCTGCCACTAGAAGGTAAAAATAATTGGTCCTCTGTTAGGTTAAGGCAGAATGCATGTCTGTCGAGCTAGATGGACAAACCAAGGTGGAAACTTCATGGCTTGACTAGGTGCTCTGAGTTGAGGCGAGAATACAATGGGTTGTGTGTTTCACAATAGAGTAGCAAAGTAAGGGTATTGAGTAAATAGGACTGAACTGAGCTAACCATTGCTCGATTAGCTTCAATCTATTCGATCTAAGGTGTGGCGTTGGTGGAACACCGAATGAGTTCTCTCATGGAAGTTGAGGGGGCCTTGGGGAAACTTCTTGCAGAAGTAACTTTTTGAATTCTTATTTTATCGCACCCATTTTCATCCCATTTAATGCGATATGACAAGTGTCCTATCACAGCAAACTTACATACAGTTGCATGCGCTTTGTCTTTTGAATGTGGTTATCTAATCAAAACTAACTCTACGTATTCGCATCGTAACATTTCAAGGGATTTGTGCTTATATGAATCCCTATAACCGTCGATACATTTTCCAAAACGTTTGGTCTATAAATACCACAATTGTTCAAAGAGAGTACCTTTTCACGATTTCCTTGCTTTCTCACTATAAGGCTTCTTCTCTCTTTTCATTAACCTTCTTTGAAGCTTTATTTCTAGCAAAATTTTCTTCAAAGTTCTTCATTTCTTTTCACTTCCTTATCAACATGTTAATGAACACAGGTGAGACATCATTAAATGTATCAAAGTACAACATCATAGACTCCAAGACCATAAGGAGTGATCTTCCCTATAGAGGAGAGGATGAAGCGATGTCATTGGCATAGTTAGAAGATAACACAAGAATGGTGGTGGAGGTACTGGATAGGTTGAGGCTTATTAGTGCCATCTCGAGAGATGCTTACATCTATGCCCCCTTACCAGAGGCCAGAGATCTATTCACCATGCTTGGGATGAGCAAGGGGTCGAGCAATTGAATTAATGGGAGTAAAGCTTTTGTTTCCACTTAGATTCTGAGTAATTTCGTGGTTAAGATAATTCCAGGTTGGATAATACAGCTATCAAGGAAGGAGGAGAGGGTGCCCTTATTGTTAGGGAAGCATTTTGCCATGTTTGAGAAATGTCTAAAGTATGAGCAAGGCCTCTATTTAAGTGAATTTGAAAAAGGAGCTCTTTAGCTTCTACTAGTGTAGTTTGGCCCAAGTCCTTCCTAATGGGTAGAGGGTATTGAAGGCTTTCTAGGAGCTTTATGAGTACTTGGTGATAAGGGCCATCGTCGAGCTCTTCAATTAGTTCTACATATGGAAAAGCTTAGGTGGATAGCTGTATCTCTAGTACTATCTAGGGCGGAAGCTATTTAGTGGCCTTGTAGACTCTATTAAGGGATGCCAAGATGACTTCGTAGTGGTCGAGTTGCCAGAGGAGGTAGACTTTTGGATGAGGTAGATTGAGTTAGTCTGAACTAGGGCTTAGAAGGAGCTTGGGCCCAATGATGCTGAGACAATGAGGGAGATTCAAACCTCTTTAAAACGGCAATGAAATAAATGTCGTGGAGAAGTAGACACAAGGTATAGGTTCATTTTTCACGAACGACTTCATTTGTTATGTTAGCTTATGTAAAGTTATGCTTTGCTCAATGTCCTCTTTAATAGAATTGGGGGAGGGATCTTCCTTGTCTATGTTGATCACAGTGAAGTTGGTGAAGGGTAATGCCTCGTAGTTGTATTGTTTTTTTTTTTCTTTTGCTGATTGCTTGTTTAACTCTTTATAAGCAAGAGATTGGCTAGGGAAATTCCCTGTCTTCTGATGGTTAGGTTGTTGAGTCATATTAAGCTAGGTCGAAGACAATCATGAGAGCCTGCGATCTTAATGGCAAGGCTGTGAGGTTAAGGTCAAGGGTTAAGGAGACTAGTAGGGATGAGTCGGTTGTTCTACCTCAAAGGATTCCTCTTGGTCCTTGAGCTGAGCTGTTGGCTACTGAACTTATGAGTATGCTCCTTCCTTCCACCATCTCTATCCTTACATTAGTGCCCATTGTTGTGGAGTAATGTTGACGAGTCGGACGTGGTGATGCTTGTCCTTCTTGATAGGGGGAAGGACTAAAGAGTTGAGGCTAGCGCCTTGTCTAGGGTAGCTGGGTGGAAAAGAAAGGCTCCTGAGATTACTGGAGAAACAACGCTTGGGTCTAAGAAGAAGAAGCTAATAGGGAAGGCGCCCTAAAGTTGGAACGACATGGTATGAGTAGCCTACGGCTCATCCTTATAAGTGTATCAATGAGCTTTAGGGATGAGTTTTTTGATGTCCTTAAC
Source organism: Lumnitzera littorea (assembly GCA_024138015.1). Taxonomy (NCBI): domain Eukaryota; kingdom Viridiplantae; phylum Streptophyta; class Magnoliopsida; order Myrtales; family Combretaceae; genus Lumnitzera; species Lumnitzera littorea. Next base: position 24,449,922 of record JAMXBB010000002.1, on the reverse strand, counting down.
AAGTTTTGATTCCTGAACAAGTTCAAGCTCCTAAGGATTAAGTCAGACTTGTTCAAGGATGTGCCATATGTGTCTCGGAATGAGGAGCTCTGCCTTCATAAAATCTGAGACTGATGATAAGAATGCTAGGGGGAAGCTCTTAAGGCCAAAGTAGGAGATCTAAGGCAACGGCATTACATTGTGGCATCGGACTCTTAGCTGTCGGGTTTCAATGGGGTCTTATACCCCTGGCGATTGGGCCATCCTTAGGGAGTTGTAGGAGGAGGTGACCCTATAGAGATGGCAGGTTATTTGAGTTCACTCATTTGGTAGGTAAGCCTTCACTTTTTTCAATTGACGTCATTCCCTGTCGTTACTAATCTGATCTCAGTTTTTGTTTCTTTGTAATACCACAGCCAGGTGTTACTCTAGCTCAACAACTACATCGCCTTGCAGAAAGAGGTAAAGGGATTTCAAGTGGGGGCGTTTCACCCATACAAGGGCCTGAAAGAGGTAGAGTCTTCTTTTAATAAGTATATGGATAGCTTTATCAAGGCTAACTGGTGTCTGTGTTGCTCTTATGTGTAGATGGTTGGGCTTAGTGTGAGGTTGCAGGAGGTAGAGCGGGAGCACACCGTTGCTGAGGAGAACGCCAGGCAGGCCGATGACCTAAGGGTTCAGCTTAAAGATGAGCAAAGGATTAAGGCTCAACTCTCCCAGAAGCTGGACAAAGATAGGATAGTTAGGGTTGAGTTCAAAAAGGAGAACACTGAGCTAAAGGCATTAGTCTCTAGGCTACAACTCGAGTTGGCGATGAAGGCATTAAAGTATGAGAGTATCAAAGTTACATTACTAGAGCTGGTTAGTCAAAAGGTTGGACTGGAGTAGCAAATCGATGTTGATGCCAAGAAGGTTGTCGCTAACTTTCAGAAGACAAACCAATGATTGGAAGAGATGAAGTATATCTCTACTGAGTGTGCTCGATATACTAAGAATGGGGTGCTCTCTCATTTTCCCAAGCTTAACTTAAGCTTCTTGGGTTTTTTAGATTCCCCAACTTTTCGAGAGAGGAGGGCAGCCCAAGCGTAAGAGAGAGAAGTTGCTTAAGTAGCTACTGAGGTTTGAGGCACCCCTTTTTTGGCTGGGGTTAGCTAAGACACTTCTATAGCTACCTCTGCCCTAATATCTCAACAGGATGTTACCCTTGAGGGTACTTTGCAGGGTGATCAATGTTTGGGTGATCCTCTTGCTAACCTAAATTAGCTGCTTTCAACCCCTTCTATAGCCCGAAGGCTAGTCATCTTAAGGGCTAATAACGGATTAGCCCTCCAAGTAGATTAAAGCGTTAGATATTTTGGAGTTGTCGAAGCTTACTGATTTGAAGTAGTAGTTATCCCCTTCCTTATCTTGTACTTCAAGTCAGGATGTTGACCTTAATTTTGTATTTCCCCCACTTTAGTAATGGAATTCAAATTTCTTCATGTACTTTGTTTTATGTACTTCAACTTTTGTTAAATACTTTTTACTTTCTTGCTCGGTTTATTGTAACTTAGTTTGGCACTTAGCGTATAAGGGGTGTTATCCCTTGCTTAAGCTATTTTAAGGGAGTTGGGTTGGTGGTGTTCCAACCTACTGGGTAAGTGGAAGTTCCTCTAGGTAAGGGGTGTTTCCCTTTACTGAGGTTACTTAAGGGGGGTTAGATCAGTAGTGTTTCGACCTACCTAGTAAGTGAGAGTTTCTTAGGGTAATGGGTGTTCCCCTTTACTAAGGTTACCCAAGGGGGGGTTAGGTTGGTGGCATTTCAACTTGCCGGTAAGTGGGAGTTTCTCAAGGTAAGGGGTGTTTCCCCTTATTGAGGTTACCTATGGGGGGTCAGGTCAGTAACGTTTCAACTTGCCTAATAAGTGGGTTCATTCACCCTTTGGGTGTTGGGGCTTTATATGAGAGACGGAAAAAGAAGTAAAGGTAGATAACTCAAGAGAAATGGAATTTTCATTCATAATTTTGAAATGATTTACATGATTGTACACTAATCAAAATAAAAGCCAAAGGTTATTGGTATTCTATGTGCATGAGATGAGCTCGTTGTCATGTTTTTCTAATCTATATGCTTCATTCCCCAAATTTTCTCTAATTTTAATCGAGTTTGCTTAATTAGGGGCCAACTTGCCTTATCTTTCTCGTAAACCTATGGCCTATAGCTTTTGGCAAACCAAGTTGCTAACCTTGAATTCTTTGTGTTTGACTATTTGATCGTAATATCTGGCTACTCAATGCTAGTAAGTAGTTGCCCGAGCTATAGCGAGGTCTCTGATTTCTTTGATAGTGTTGATGTTGGCTTGTAGTAGGAACTCATTAAGGATGACGTTGACACTTTGAGTTTGAATGTTAGGAAGCTCGAGCGCGATGGGGAGGACTATCTTTAACCCAAAAGCTAAGTGAAAAGGGGTTTCACTTATGGAGGCATGGTGGGTAGTCTTATACCCCCACAAATGTTGGGCAGCTTGTCTGCTTAAGTGCCTTGAGCTTGGTCCACTCTCTTCTTTAGGCTCTCAAGGATAACCTAATTAGTCGCTTCAACTTAGTCGTTCAATTAAGGTTAGGTGAATGACATGAAGTGCAATGTGATGTGGTATTTGGGGTAGAACTTTTTGAATTTAAGGCTATTAAACTATCTTCCATTATCCATGATGAGAGCATGGGGAACCTTAAATCAAGAGAGGATGTTGTTCCAAACAAAGGATTCAATATTCATCTAAGTAATCTTTACTATGGGCTTGGCTTTGGTCCACTTGGTAAAGTAGTCAGTGGCAATAATGATGAACTGCCAACCTCCCAATACCTTGGGGAAGGTGTTGAAGATGTTGATGCCCCATTGGGTGAATAGTTACAGATTGGTCAAGGGCTAGAGATTGCTGTTAGGGGCATACTTTTGGCACTAGGGGCACTTCCAGGCTATGGGCTTAGCATCTTACCTCATGGTAGGCTAATAATATCTAAGCCATAGAGTTTAGATGTAAAGGACTTAGGATTGAATATGGTTGCTGCATACTCCAGCGTATAGCTCTTTCATAACGCATAGGCCCTCATCTTCTCAGAGGCATTTGAGTAGAGGGAGGCTGACCCCCCTATGGTACAAAATGCCATCAATTAATGTGTAGTTGGTGGCATAGTATCTCAGCTTCTTTACCTCTCTTCTATCTTCTGGGAGTGTACCTTGCTCCAAGTAACTCCGGATGGTATCCATTCAACCTGGCTTTGATGCTGATGCTATAAGTTCAAGGACTTCTGTTGAGCCTGAAGTTATGCTCTTTTTAGGTAAGTGCTCAATGAAGGTCTTCTTATCCTTCACCTCGAGTTTTTGTATCCTCATAGAGGCGAGCTTATATAGTAAATCGACTATTGTGTTTTCAAGTCAGGGAATCTTCGTGATAGTTCATGAAGGAAATTTAGCTTGAAGGCTCTTCACCTTCTCTAAGTACCTTGCTATAGTATCATCCTTGGCTTCGTATTCACTTTAAACTTGCTGGAAAACTAACATAGAGTTCAAGAACACTTCTAGATGCTCGACACTGATCTCCTTAGCCAACTTAAGACTAGCTATTAGGGCCTCGCATTTAGATTTGTTGTTGCTGGTGTTGAACTCGAACTTGAAGGCGTAATAAACTGTAATCTTGTGTGGTCTTGTTAGAATTAGACTCGTACCTCTACCCTTCGAGGTGGATGATCCATCAATGTAGAGAGTCTACACCGATTTATCATCCCCTAGTGGTGCTTCCTCCTTTCTTGTATATTTAATCACGAAGTCAGCCAACACTTGTGCCTTTTAGGTCGTTCTTAGCTGATACTGGATTCTGTATACGCTTAGCTCCATAGAGTACATCATTATCTGTCTAGATGCATGCAGCTTTTGTAGCATAGTACGTACCGACTAGTTTGTAAGCACAACGATTTGGTGTACCTAAAAGTAGGGCCTTAATCAAGGGTTAAGATGATGACGGCCAAGGTAAACTTTTTTGCTTAGGTGTACCTAGTCTTAGGGCCTTAGAGGATATGGTTGACGTAGTGTGTAAGCTTATGCTCTCTCCCATATGCTCTAAACAGTATAGATGACAATGCCCAGTTGCTTATGGCCAGGTACAAATACATTCCCCCTTCCCTTTCCCCCGGAATAGGCTTGGAGAGGACAAGAGGGTGTGCAAGGAAATCTTGTAGTTGCTTAAAGGCTATCGCATACTCAGGAGTTCATTTAAAACCCTTAGGATTCTTAAGGATTTTGAAGAACTTAGTACATCTATCCGTGCTCTTAGAGATAAACCTGCTTAGCATAATCACCATGCCGGTGAGCTTTTGTATGTCTCGAACCAAGGTTGGGGATTTCATATTGTTGATGGTATGTATCTTTTCAGGGTTAGCCTCGATACCCCTCTAGGTGACTAGGAAGCTAAGGAGTTTGCCCGAGTTGACCCCAAACATGCACTTTTGGGGGTTTAGTTTCATGTCATGTCTTCTTATATGGTCGAAGGCTTCTTACAGGTCCTTGACATGATCATTGGGCTACTTGCTCTTAACAATCATCTCATTGATGTATACCTCTATGTTGCACCCGATTTGGGACTTAAATAACTTTGTCACCATTTGCTAATATGTTACCCCAGCATTTTTTAAGCTGAAGGGTATGACAGTGTAGCAATGTGTACCAAAGTCGGTGATAAAGGAGGTATGAACTTCATTCTTTGGGTCCATTTTTATTTGGTTGTAGCCTAAGAAGGTGTCTATAAAGCTTGGCAAGGTATGTCCTGAAGTGGAGTTGACCAGTTGGTTAATCTTAAGAAGAGGGAAGCAGTCCTTTGGGCAGGCTTTGTTGAGGTTAGTATAATCGATACACATGTACCATTTCCTGGACTTCTTCTTAACTAGCATTACGTTTGCTAGCTAGGTTAAGTACTTCCCTTCCTTCATGAAGCTAGCCTTAAGTAGCTTTTGCACTTTTTCCTTAATTGTGACCTACCTTTTCGAGGTAAAATACCTCTTCTTTTTTTTTGACAGGCCATGTAGTATAGTCAATATTGAGGCTATGGATTGCCAGGTTGGGAGAAATCTTGAGCATTTTTTATGTCAACCATGTAAAACTATCTGAGTTGGCTTACATGAGAGCAACTATCTCTTCTTTCACCTCGAAAGTAGTCTCGATCCTAACCTTAGTGTTTCGGTTGGGAGAGAGGCTAATTTGCAATTCTTCAATTTTTTCGCCTAGCCCACCTCTCTTAACTGGCTTCTCTTGCGAGCTGGTCTCTAAAGTAAAGACTTCGTCTACTTTAGCAAACTTAACATAGAGCTCTCGGGAAGGCTTCTGGTTACATCTACAAATTCCCACACTGGTGGGGGTTGGGAATTTCGCCTTCAAGTAAAGGGATGAAGTGATGACCCAAACGCATTCAAACTTGGTTGCCCAAGAGAGTGATGAATGGGGATGGGCAGTTGATTATGATGAACTCAACTAGTCGTCGTGCAATGATGTTGTCCTCGCTAAGTGGTGTGCCTAGGAGCTCAGTTATCACTAGGATTTACCAAGGTGGATTTGAACTGAAATAGGTCCTTCAAGACATCGAAGAAAATTAGAGGGAAATGGTCTACAATCGAACAAGAGTAGCTAACATGAAGCTGTTTGGAGGATGTAACTCACCAACGAGCACAACATGACTTGAAAACCACACTTGATATGACGCACAATTTGATGTCAAGGTCCACCGCCACTAATCCTGAGTTACTCGGCAAAATTAGATAAGAGTGTGTGAAATGTAAACTTAGAGAGGGTTGTCTCACAAGAACAGAATATTCGATATTAAAATGTAAGTTATCTTTCGACTTACAAAGGAAATGGACTATTTATAGTAAGTCCCTAGGGTAGCATTATCAATAATGAAATTACAAGAAAGTATATGTAAAAAGAGGATTCCCAGTACATACCAAAAAGGGTAAAAAAGGACAAAAGACAAAAAATGGAAAAGTAGTATAATGTCAGACAAAGTGGATAAGTGGCAATGCAACATTGGTCCCATATGAATATTCTCTGAGTACAGTAAGCGAGAGGGGTCAAAATGTTGCAGCAATAAAGGGGCTAAGATGAGAGGGATGGTGGCATGCCGAAAGAAAACTATTCGGCCATTTAAGTGAGTCTCTTGTCACTCGGAAGGAACATCTCGGCAGTGGTTGGTCAAATTACTTGACACAAGGTCCTTGGCAAGGGAATGGTCGACATCATTACTATTGAGTATACAAATTAACATATGACAATTAAGAGAGCTCAAGGAGTTTAGCCACATTCTTTCGACAAAAAATTTCTTGTCATTAGTAGGTTACCGAGAGAAAATTTGCCGGGTGAGGGATTAGAGTCCTCGAGGCTGTGTGCGAGTAATGGGACCGTTGGTTGGTAGTTCATCACTAAATTCCATGTTGAGAGTGATGATTCCCTTGGCTTGGACGGTACTTCCATTGAAGCTAATGAGATTATGTTGGTATGGCTTTATCTTGATAGGCAACTTGCTCTTCATCCTTTTGTATGTATGTAAGAAGAGGATGTTGGTGGAGTTGTTGTCCACCATAATCTTAAGGACCTTAGAGTTAGCAATCCTTGCCCCTATAACTAAGGCATCTTGATGGGGGGTGTCTACTTCCTCTAAATCTTCATCAAAAGAGGAGATCGAAGTATCTAGCTTTTGTTTCTTCTCTCTAACTGCCAACACCTCGAATGGGGTATTAATTGAGTTGCTAGTTCTCGGTTAGCTCCCTAGGTGCGACCCCCTAACAATTATGTTTATAACGCCGTTGGAGGCTTGGTCTTTGCGGTGATCATCATTCTGCTTTACTCAGGTGCCTTTTGTTTGCCGCTTCTGAGGTGCCTTAGCTTCATCGGAGTGATTGTCGTTTCTTTGCTGGGCTATGTATTCACTAAAGAAGTACTGCTGAATAGCATACTCAATTGCATTCTTCAGCTAGAAGCACTCGCTGGTAGTGTGGTTGTAGTCACCATGGAATTGGCAATACTTGTTCGAGTTTCAGTGACTAGGATTCCCCTTTATCTTATGGGGTCTTTGCAATAAGTTTCGATTCTTCACCTTGGAAGAGACTTGGGCAATGGGTCAATTCAGAAGGGTGTGCTGCATATAGATGGGAAGGGGAAGTAGGGTATGCTCGGCTCAGTGCTTTTTGTTGCTCGAGCCTTGCCCTGCCACTGAAGCGATCTTTGATGGACAATCTTTCTTTGTCCTTTTTTCCACTATACCTCTATTGGTCAACGTCATGCCCAACGCGGATATTGTCTTCCTAGTCCATGTATTTTTAAGCCTTATTCTAGAAATCAGCTAGGGTCTTCGGCTTGCTCTTCACAAGCAATCGGAAGAAGTCTCCAAAGGGTCGAATGCTATGCTGTACGACGTATATAGTTAGTCTATCTTCTAGTTGAGGGATCTAGACCATGGCATTATTAAACCAAGCCACGTATTCTTATAGAGTCTCAACCTCACTCTACCTCATCAAATACAAGGATGGTGATAGGGATTAAGGATCGATCACATGCTTCCAAGCCTGAGAGCTTTCTCAGATGGTTTGCTGAGTTATTTAAGGTGAGTTAAGTGTTGAGGAATAGTATATACCCCAGTCTGACCTATCGAGCTACTTTACTCTCCACACCATCCAAGAGACTGTTGAGGTGATCAATTGACGTATCGAGTCGATCTGTCTACAATACACCAGTCCAAACACCAAATCTAGATATAGCCATCTCTATAGTGTCAAGGTTAAGCTAACAACTGTTAGGAGTCGACCATCTGAGGCTAATCTCGAGTGTAAGTCATCCTTAGGCCAACCCTCATCTAGTCCCCACATTCAAAGTTGCAGACCTGCAGACACCGACTAGATCTAATAAAGGCCGACCTTTGCACGGCTTGCAGTGTTATTAGGACCATAGAATGAGTATAATTACGTGCGTACTCTTCCTTCTAACAAAGGATATTCTTTTTACACGATTTCATATTTTCCCTATAAATTATTCTCCTTTTTCTTAGCAAGTAGGGATCTATTTCTGTAATTTTTTATAATTTAGGACTTACCCTAATTGGGTACTATAAAAGCTTGCATAATGTAATAGCTACAACATTATATACAAAGAATATACCGAACTTTTTACTCCCTCTTAAGCTAAATGTTATTCTGCTTACTCTTGAGCTACTTTTATGTAGCCCATTGAGCGTGGACTAGTGGTGAATGACCTTCGGCCATACTTGTTCGTCATATTAAGTGTGACTTGAGCTCATGTGAGGTGTTGGTGCATCATATCTGTCATCGGTGTATGGGAAACCTTACTTACCTTCGATTATCATTACTCTTCGAGCCATCTCGTGGCTTGGACTCACCCTTTTGGTTTTGCGTGATATCGAGCCCATATGTTCATCTATGGAGTCCGTATCATCTTGGTATCAAAGCCTGGCTACGTTTAAAGCTGGATTTTGCTACTGTGTTCTTTAAGTGGTTTGTGACTACCCTCGTGTGATAATGGTTCTATTGTTAACCTTGGAGTTTAGTAGTTGAGAAGTATTCTATGCTTTATTTTCCCTTATTTTTTATACACAAAAACAGAGTGTGGTTTACTGTTCATTTGTTGTGTAATTGTTGTGGTGATTGGAGTATCGGTTATTAATTTTCAAGTAGTATTATTAGACATTAATTTTTGTGAAGTAACCATCAATGTTAGACTTAAGCTTTCAAGGAACTTTGGGAAACCAAGAAAATAGTACTCGATATGGCCTAGGGCAAGAAGAAAGCTTCACACCTCAATCAATAGGTGACCACTTGGATAGGCTTACCAACTTGGTAGCTAGTTTTATGACTGTTATCCAAGAATACAAGCAACAAGCTAGAAATAGCCTCACTAGAGAATGTAAGTAGCAAGAGTGAGGCAATGGTCAGTTTGGTCGAGTTAATGCCCTAGCTCGACTATGCCGAGCTGAAGGAGCCGATAGGGATGCTAGACGAAGGCTAGTACTTAAAGAGATTGAGGAAGAAGTGGAATGAGATGATGAGACAGAAGACTACTACAAGCCTAAAGAAAGAAACGTATGAGCCCTTAGAGTCAAGGGATTAAGGATGTATATCTTGAGTTTTTCTGGAAGTGGTGATGTTGAAGACTACCTAGATTGGGTAGGTGGGATTGAATAGTAGTTTGAATGCCACAATGTACCCAACATTGCAAAGGTTAGACTTGTTGTGTTTGTTGCTTTATGGTTGAAGAACTTGCAAGTCACCTAAAGAAGGGAAGGAGAACAAGAGATTAGGAGTTGGGATGAAATGAAAAGGGTTATGTGGAGAAGGTTTTTGCTGAGCTATTATTTACAGGATACCTTCAAAAGACTGTAAGAACTTAGACAAGGAGGGTCGAATGTAGACACTTATGTTAAGGAGTTGCAAATGTTATGTGGAGAAGGTTTGTGCCGAGCTATTATTTGCAAGATACCTTCAAAAGATTGTAAGAACTTAGACAGGGAGGGTCGAGCGTAGACACTTATGTTAAGGAGTTCTGAATGTTGATGATTTGATGTGAAGTTGTACAGCTAGAGGACTGAACTATATCTTGATTCATTGGTGGATTGAAATATGAGATTGGGGATGTGCTAGAAACCGTGGATATTGGAATGCTTGACGACGCAATCCAAGTCACCCAGAGGATAGAAAGGCGTCGAACAGGAAGGTTCCGACCAGTCATTAACTAACCGGGTAGCAACCGAACTGTTCCGAGTAGACCAGTACGAATGGAACCAAGTAAGGTTATTGAGACCCGACCCATTCCAATTACCTGAGCCAAGGAGGAGGAACCCTCGAGGAAGTTCGAGAAAGGCTGGAGTTCAGGGAGGAAGACGAGTGAGATCAAGTGTTTCAAATGCCAAAGATTTGGACACATGGACACTCAGTATCTGAACAGGCGAACGATGGTAATCCAAGGTAAGGTGCCAACTGTTGAGGTTGACAGTACTGACGAAGAAGTAGAGGAGCTGAAAGAGGACAACAGACTAAACTGTTCGAGGAGAAAGTTATCTATGGTGAGAAAGGCAACTTTTTCCCGACCATTCTAGTGTTGAGGAGGACGATGAGCATCGGTCTAGTACTAAAAGGCGAACAAAGGGAAAATCTCTTCCATATTAGATGCAAGGTGAATAAATCACTGTGCGTACTGATCATTGACAGTGGGAGCTATACCAATGCAGCCTTTGCATTTATGGTCCAGCAATTGAAATTATCGACCAAGCCCTACCTAAAACCATATAAGCTTCATTAGCTCAGTGATAAGGGGAGCCTTACAAGTGAACAAGCAAGTGTTTATGCTAATTTGCATTAGCAAATATCGAGATGAAGTGCTCTATGATGTGTTACTCATGAGTGTGTCCCACATTCTACTTGGACGACCATAGATGTTTGATTGAGTAGTCATGTATGATGGAAGAAGGAATACATGTTCTGTGGAGCATGAAGGCAAGAGGATGAAATTGAGTCCTATGACTGCCGAGCAGGTAAAAGTCATGTAGTCCCAACTTAGCTGAACCTTAAAGAAAGAGATTTTGGTATTGACTTGAGCTGAACTGAAGAGAAAGATAGAGCTTGAAGGATCGACCTATCTACTAGTTTGAAGAATTCTAGAGTTAAGACTTGAGAAGGAAGAACTACCCACCGAAGTAAAAATCTTACGAAAGGAGTTTACTGACCTGTTCCCAACTGAATTACTGGAAGGTCTGCCTCTCATCCGAGGCGTTGAGCATGCGATCGACCTGCAGCTAAAAGTCGCATTGCCAAATAAGCCTGCTTATAGGTTAAATCCTAGACAGGCTGCCAAACTGCAGAAGTAAGTAAATGAGCTACCGAAGAAGGGGTATGTATGTGAGTCCCCAAGCTCCTGTACTATGCTGGCCTTGTTAGTGCTGAAGAAAGATGGTTCTTAGACGATGTGTATGGATAGCTGAGTGATCAATTGAATCATCATTAAGTACAGGTATCCCATACCTAGGTTTGATGGCATGCTAGATGAATTAAACGGAGCAAGAGTGTTCTCTAAGATCGACCTTAAATCTAGATACCATTAGATTCAGATGCTTTAGGGTGATGAGTGGAAGATTGCGTTCAAGACACAACATGAGTCATATGAATGGCCTAATATGCCATTTGGACTATCTAATGCGCTAAGCACATTTATGTGCCTAATGAATCATGTGCTCCAAGAGTTCATATGGAGGTTTGTTGTAGTCTATTTTAATGACATTCTGGTGTACAACCCTGACCTGGAGATTCACAAAGAGCATCCCCGAAGAGTCTTTGCAAAACTCCAAGCTGAATAGCTCTACTCCAATTTGAATAAGTGTGATTTTTGTCGACCCGAGGTGATCTTCTTGGAGTTTGTTGTGAGTGGAGGTGGCATCCTAGTCGATGATGAGAAGATAAGAGTGATCAAAGAATGGTCTGAGCTGACCTGTTCTGCCAATGTAAGAAGTTTCCACAGCCTGGCATCATTTTATCATAGATTCATAAAGAATTTCAGTATGATTATGGCCTCATTCACTGAACTCTTAAAGAAGAATGTTGAATTCAGATGGGATGAGAAGGAGTAGAGGAGTCTTGAGAAAGTGAAGGAGAGGCTAACTAGGACCCCCATCTTAGCTCTATCGAGCTTTGATAAAGTGTTTAAAGTAGAGTGTAATACATTCGAACTAGGAAGAGAGAATAATTGTACTAAGCTAATAGTAAGCTCAAGAAGCAAAGTTGAGGATGGAGGAAGCGAGAATTTCAGCTAGGTGATTTAGTTTAGGTACATCTCAGCAAGGAACGAGTTCCAAACTTGAGTAAGAGCAAGTTGTCTCCCGGAGCTGGTGGACCTTTCAAAGTGCTTAAAAGGATCAATCTTAATGCCTATAGGATTGAATTACCTGAAGGATATGGGGTCTCAAACTCCTTCAACATTGCCAATCTCTAACCTTACACTCCTGAAGATAAGCAACATGGAGCTAAACCAAATTTGATCCCAAATCTCAAACAACCCGGAGAGGATGATGGGGATTAAGGACCGATCACGTGCTATCGAGCCCGATAACTTTCTCAAATGGTTCACCGAGTTATCCCGGGTGAGTTAAGTGTTGAGGAGTAGTGTATGCCTTAGTTCGACCTGCCGAGCTATTTTGCTCTCTATACTATTTAGGAGACTGTTGAGGTGATCAATCGACGTACCTAGCCAACCCTTTTGCAACACACTAGTCTAAACATTAAATCCGGATACAGCCATCTTTACAATACTGAGGCTAAGCTAACAACTATCAGGAGTTGACCATTCGAGGCTGATCCCGAGTGTAAGTCATCCTTGAGCCAACCCCTGTTTAGTCTTCGCAATCAGAATTGCAGACCTACTGATGTCAACCAAATCTAATCAAGGCCTACCCTTACATGGCTCGTGGCGTTATTGGACCATAAAATGAGTAGACTTATGTGCGTACGGTCCCTTTCTAATATCCATACTATTCTTTTTGGCAAAGGATATTCTTTTTGCATGATTTCATGTTTTCCCTTTAAATTATTCTTCTTTTTCTTAGCAAGTAACAATCCATTTATGTAATTTTATATAATTTAGACTTACCCTAACTAGGTATTATAAATACTTGCATAATGTAATAGCCGTAACATCATATACAGAGAATACCCTGAACTTTTTACTCCCTCTTAAGCTAAGTGTTCTTTTACTTACTCTTGAATTACTCTTATTTAGCCTATTGAGCATGAACTAGTGGCAAGTGACCTTCGGTCATACTTGTGCGTCATATTAAGTGTGACGCAAGAGCTCGCATGGGGCATTGGTGAGTCATATCTATCGTTAGTGTATGGGAAACCCTGCTCACCTTTTACTATAATTTACTTTTTGAGCCATTTTACTGCCCAAACCCACTCTTTTAGTTACGCATGATATTGGGCCTGTGTGTTTATCCATGAAATCTGTATTAGATGATGTATCCTTGGATGAAGACTTACTAGCTCTAAAGTAGAGGTTAAACCTTCGCGCTAACTTGTTAAAGGAGTCGATAAAGTTCTCAAGAAAGTGGTTGAATCATGTCTAAGCTGCTTTTCTTAGAGTACCTAGAAAAGCCTTGCACATTATGGCATCTCCATGATCATGAAGGTTCATAAAGGGTGTGGAAATGGAGAAGGTGATTGTCAGGATTACCAGTGCCATTGTATTAACCCAAGGTTGGAAGCTTGCTATTAAGAGGCAACACTTTGTCTTGAACACCCTTGGTGAAGGGGGTTTTGTTGCTGGCGACCAGCTTGGCATCGCAAGTTGCCATGCTTCTTTATTACTTGAAGAGCTTCCTCATAATTGCGCGGAGCTAATTAAGGTCAACATCATCTATTAGACGAGCTCGGTGCGTTGTAGAGTGTGTCGATACTCCATAGGAGTTAGCTACCTGTTCATTGCCAGCCAAAGCTCGGTTATAGGTAGCTGCATACCTTAATGGCTATTGTTGCATTGGTGGATCAAGTTGTTGATCCTTGCCATTCTAATGTTATCGATGGTCGTTGTTTTGCCCAGTATGAGCATCATAGGCTTCAAGGGAGTGAGTTTGTGCTTTATGCCTCTTGGCTTCCTCTAGGTAAGTGCAAAGCAACCTTTTTTAGGTGGTAAACTCCTCAACCAAGTGCTTTAAGCACTCCAGGCGCTCCTCTAGTGCTTCTCTTGGAAGGGGTTGGTTCTTAGTAGGTTGGTTTTCACCAACTGGTAGTTTTTAGAGTTGTTAACATGAGACATGGTGGTTAAAGGTGGTGTTTGGGAGAGTGTTTAGCATGATTAGGTTGGAACTTGGATCAGAATCCCACAAATGGCACCAAATGTCATCTGAAGATCTTTGCCAATAGGGATTTGAGTGAGATTGAGCTTTGTACAAGTGTATGAGCTTGCAAAAGAGAATATAGTGAGGGAGTGCTTGAAGGTTATCTAGCATAACTACCTCGATGCTTAAGTTAGTTAAATGTTTGAAAAGTATGAGTACTCAAATAATATATAAGCTCAATTGCGTAAAATATTAAGTAATTTATCGTTAGGTGTTGGCCTTTATAGAGGAGTGGAGCTGATAGTTGAAAAAGAGTTAGTAAGCAAAGCTAATTCTGTAAGTTTTGAAGAATGGGATCATGATATCTAACGTGTTCTATAAATATAGAAGGTGGTGATTTGACTTAGTCGTTAGCTTTATCCAAATTCTTTTAGCTGTTGGTAATCATAATTGTTGGACAGACTATTTAATGGGCTTGGGTTAAGGCCAGTTGAGAGGAGAAAGGTTGAGTTTGAAATAAGTGCATCCTAGACCATGAGTCTCATCAGATCGACACAAGTTTGAAGGGTCTGTATTTAAAAGGCACTATTAATATATAGCATTTATAATAATGTGCACGTGTATAATTGCTTTTATATTACTATTCATTATGTAATCCATATATATAATATACTTATGGTCATACATGGCAACGGTAAGGTATCTATTTTTTTTTTGTCATTTTTCATTTAATTAATTATATAATATAATTATCATTATAGTATAACACAAAGCGATGCCATTCTTTTAGATAGAAAATATTTATTTATTTATCTTTCTTGGGAAATAGAATACTCAGGTGAGTAATTATCACCTGTACTGAACTTTAGTTACTAGTGGCATTGGAAGAATGGAAATATTTAAAAGGTGACAAACTGGAGAAGTACTAATTGGGCTTGCGTTAGCTAGACTGGATGTGAAGTGATTCAAAGCAAGATACTTTTTTTTGCTAGCAGCTGATAGGAAATTGAAAGGAAATATAGAAGCCAGAAAAGTTTTCTTTAGGTTGGTGTTGTGCTTAGGTCCATCACTGATTGTTAGTATTAATTAATATTGTTAGACTTAAATCTGGAATTTGATCTAGGAAGGAGAAGCGGTTAAGGAACGAAAAGATAAAATTGGGGTCCAATTGGGATTAAATAAAATTATCAAAATATAATTTTTATTTATTTATAAAATAATAAAATTATCTATATTTTTAATATTTGAAAGTTATAAGCCTTTTATTGTTTATTTTATATTTTTCTTCAATATACAGCAAAAATTAGTATATTTTAACTTGAAAAAATTTGATTGAATCTTATAGAAAACAAGTTGAATTGAATTGACTTGATCAATTAGATCAAATCGTAGTTGCTATCAATAAGGGACAAAGAAGTGATCCATACAAGCTTTATGAAGTGATCTATTAGAATACTTTAAAAATATCTGTCAATTATGTAAATAGTATATTTAGGATATTTTCTATGTTTAGAAGGTATTAGAATATTTAGGAATATCTGTCAATTATGTAAAAAGTATATTTAGGATATTTGTTTTCTATGTTTAGAAGTTTGGTTAATGCGTTTATGTTATATATATATAGGCTCTCTTTAGCCTGTGACATGAATATACATACACAAAAATTTTCTTCTCAAAATTTTATATGATCGAATTGAACTAAATTAGATTTGGCAGATTAATCTGGATTTAATAATATTGGTATTGATTATGAGTTAGATCTATAATTCCCATCCTTTTGGTCTATTTTTCCGTAATTTGTGTATTCTCAACGTAAGCTTGTATGAGGATATGAAAAAAGCAAAATGTCTTCATGATAATCAGGACATACAAGATGGCGGATTAGTATTATGAGGAAACAGATTGCTGGAATATTGTACCGAGCTTTTGAATTTTCTTGGTCTATTTGTATTAATGAGTACAGTTTACGATTATTATCTATGTAAGGTGTTTTTAAATGATATAACATATTTTATGAATCTATCTTTTAATTTATTATATTAAGGGTATCAATATTGATGGTTATTACCTATGTAGACTTCGATTGATGGAGTAATTTGGATAATTGATTTGGTAGACGAAGTTTGGCGAATTGTACTTAGGGATGAAAGAAATATTGGTGCAAGAAACAAGGCCATGGAAAACGGTGGTGACGGAAATATCCAAAGATAACGGCAAAGTGAGTTTAAGATATTGACCAACAGGTATAGAATATTTATTGGATGGGACAGCTTGGGAGCGACTACATGGAGACAATAAATTTTCATCCGATACTAATAATTTGGGGACGAAATATTTGGTATCTTAAATACAAACAAAATTAATTATAGATTAAAGAAAACATTTAATTTCAATTTGCTGGATAAATTGGCCAAAAAAAAAAAAAAATTGCTGCATAAATGAATATGAGGTGGTTAAAATGGAAACGAAGTATAACAAATTTGAAGTGGGAAATTCTGTCAATAAATATGGGAATCGGCCGATTTAAAATCCATCTCCAACACTCGTGACAATTGAATTAGGGGCAAACTCTAATTATGGAATTTATCCATCCCTAATCACTTTTTCGGAGACGGATTATTGAGAGTTTATTCTATGCTTGAAGCCTGATTTTATTGTACTAAGTCTACTTAATATGTTAAGAGGTGCGAAAGTAAGAAGCAAAAGAAAAGGATAAAAGTTAATACTTAAGTTTAACATACTAGATTCAAACATAACAAGATGCAAGCGTCCTATGTTGCATCAAGGCAAGACATTATTTATTACAATCTTTGGGTCTCCGGATTCTGCAGTGTTAGGTTGAGTTTTTGGACTGCTGCAATAACGGAGCATCGCTTTAGCTGTTCATATTTGAAACTGTCTGCACAGAAGCAAAGCAAAAACCAATTTTGAGGGGCAACTTAAAGACTTCTATCGGAAAAGAGTGCAATTCTACCTAAAACTTGCATGCATAATAATCAACCAGCATCCAGAAGCATACCGCTTGGTCTAAGCCTTTGTAAGACCGGAATTGGAAGTAGAAGTCAATAAAAGGGAAAAAAAATTTGCACATAGACTTCCAAATGTTTGTTTCGTATTGCACTGAATTCCTTATATTATAATAGTGTATTTAGATTTTCAATTTTTTTTTTTAAAAGGTGCATTCAGAACGTTAGGGAAGGAAAATAATATTACATTTAAAAAAAAAATCCTCAAAATGTTGTTATTGCAAAAATAATCCAAAAAATACTATACTTGAAATTGATTTTCCAAAATATAAATTTAAAATGTATTAAAATCGATTTTTAAAAAGTTAAATACATGAAATCCACTTTTAAAATGTCGATTTTAATTTGTTTGTAAAGAAATCGGTTTTTCAGAAAATCTGTTTGATTACACCACTAAATTATTGATGTTTTGGTGTTGTCCCGTGGAGGTGGTACACCGTACATGGCTTTTATCTCGCACACTAAGGTTCGAACTTCGAATCCGAATGCTGGCGTAATCTTTTTGCACTGGACATCTGTTTGTTAAAAGTACGTGGCTTTTATCTCGCAACACTAAGGTTCTAATCCCAATGCCGGCGTATTCTTTTTGCGGTGGACATCTGTTTGTTAAAGCGAAAAAGCCCTTGTGAGGATGAAACTCACAACATTAGACTTAAATTCCATAGGATTAGCCACTCGACAAATGCATGTTACGTGTTATTTACATAAAAATTATTATATTTAATCGTTTTAAAATCGATTATTTTAAAGTGGATTTTAAACTTAAAATCGACTTTTTAAGGACGATTTTAATTCATTTTAAATTCGTATCTTCAAAAACCAAATTCAAAGTGTTGTATTTTTTAGATTTTTAAATCAAATTTAAAGCATTGTATTTTTCAAATTTTTTTGCAACTAGATTATTTTTGGAATTTTTTTTAAAATTTGCATTATCTATTCTATTTTCCCTACAATTTCAAACCTTATTTTATTATTTTACCCTTAGATAATATAATAAAAAACACTATAATTAAAATTTGTAAACTTAAGAGTAAAATAGTCATTTAGGAGTTTAAATGCATTTTTTCCTAAAGATTTGGTAATTTGAACGCACAATTTTAAGTATAGAGGGACTAATTGAACATGGAAAAAAAAAAAAATATAAGAGATGTGTTTGCAATTTACCTATAGGAAAATTACCATTATTTCAAGCTTTTCCTCTTTTTGGTTTCCAACAATGCAAGAATTCTTTTTCTTTTTCTTTTTTGGGAACAAAAAGGAGAAAAGAAAAATCCTCATCGATTTCCCTCCTTTTTTTTAATTTGAGTTCTTAGAATTTTATTTTATTTTTTTCTATTTGAATCACTTAATGTCTTGAAAGTGTTCTGTTTAAGTTATTTCGTTAACTTTCTAAAAAACATTTATCAAGAATCAATAGGTGTCAACTTCTAATGTACAACAAATAATTTGACAAAATATATTGTTCAATGAATTAATTGCTATAATACAATAAAAAATGAAAAAATATAAAATTAGAAAAAGGGAAAAATAAAAAATTGAAAACCCATTTGTGCAACTAATAATGTGAGGTTGGCTGGTTGATGTGGAGAATTTCGAAATTTGTAAATCACTAGGAGTATACACATGTACACGTCCTTTTAGGAATATATATAAACTCCATAAAACAAGATACTGACAATAAATTTCTAACTTTCTTACAGTTTCAATATACATCTTTATTTTATTGTTGAAAGAATTTATAGTTTCAATATTTGACCTGTTGCACGGTTGTCATGTGGTTTGGAAGATCTCTCTTTATAGTTTAGTCATTGGCCAATCATAAGACAGACGAATTAGCTTAAAAGAAGCATAAAATTTCAATGTGGGAGGAAATAGAATGAAATCAGTAATTAGGATCAAAATCACTTTAGATGGAGATGTTGGAAGAGGTTGAAAAGGAGGCTAGAGGTGCTTTGGGAATTCATGTTGTGACTAAGGGTTTAAAAAGAAGTATTAACAAATGAAAAGGTTTGCCAACATAATTTGGTTGAGTTGGCACGGATTGTCAGAAGAGTAAGGTTTGTATTCTATTATTGATATGAGAATCGTGTTGATGGGTAATCTATAAATACTTCCGCAAGTGGTCTATGGATTTGAAAGCATGCCTTGACCCGTGGTGATGATCAGAATTGAAGCCTCCCAAACTTTTATTCACTAAAAAAAAAAAATGGAGGAGACTTCAAGAGTAATAGTTATGTCTTAGTGAAAAATATGGGATCTCACCCCTTACAAGATTTCCTCACAATATTATGAAACTAAGCAATGTGATCATGGTAGGTTGTAATAAAGAAAATGCTTAGATAGCAAAAACAATCAACGAGCACATGAAGGTATTATGATATAGACCAAAGTATTACGATATATTAACTTAAGGGAAGGGGAATGGAATTCCCCTTATTCTTTATGTAGGTTCTACTACAATGTTCATTTAGTTTTTACTTTTTGTAATGTCTATTCTTAAGAATCTTATTTGCTTAATATCTTTGCATAGCAATTCTTTAAAGCAACCTATGAATCCTATATCCTTGAGAAAAAGACATTCATTACCTCGTATCTTCTCCTTCTCTCTAACACAGCTTCACTATAGACCCACTCACCATTACCACTAAACTCCAACGACTACCACCACCACTACTATTAACCTCCAGTGAGTCAACCACAACCTTGACAACCAAACTAAACCTTTCATTATAGAAAAGATATAATTCTAATGAATAGCAAATGCCCAACCATACTTAGTGTTACTATCAAGCACCTAACAATACACAGAGCTAAACACCAAACATCGAAGCATATACAATCGAGCCCTCTACAGGACACAACTTCGGTGAACAACCAACTACACCTCCACTAACCACTAGCACCAAATGCTACATAGCCACCACATCAAACACTAGACAGTGCTAAACACTATAAGGTACAACTTTAGTGAAGGAAGGACAACATATATGCTTCTCAAATTGAAAGTCGGAGCATGGGTGATTAGGAAAGAAAAAGGAAAGGGGTTTAAAAAATCCAAGGAAGAGGACGGAGTAAGGGAAAGTAGGAAAGAAAAATGGAGGAAAGATGGATGAGGAGTCTTAGTGTTGTGGTCGGTGTTTAGGAAAAGAAAAAGAAAGGAAGTAGATGGAGATGGAACAAGGCAATAGTAGCTATTTAAAAAGAAAGAGGAAAAACAACAAGGAGACATCGTAATTTAATCTTTCAAGTTTTATGACAAATCTATTCCTTAATGGCTCTTGTGTCCAACTGAATAATGTAATAACCACGTAATAGACATTACGTGCTGATTCCATTCTCAATGAATTAAAATTACATTCACTCCTGATTCCATTTAGCAAAATGAATGGTAAAACCATGATGCTTATTAGGAAGTTAGGGAAAGGTAATATGTATGGTCTATTTACTCTTTTAAAAGTATCTAAAGCTTTCTAGGTTATGAGTAAGATTGACGTCTCTTTGAATTTTTAGAGAGAAAAACTCTGCCTTCAAGGACCTTTACATTATCCCAAGCACTGATTTGGTATATTGGTCTCTAGATTTTCCCTTATCTTTCCTTATTTCTATGTTTCATCCTTGTAGGATCTTTCTCTCTTCTAACATGTTAATTGCTCAGTATGCCATTCTTTCTAGCCCTTGATTTATATCTTTTGCTTCTCTTTTATCTTCTCTGCCTTTGACTTGTTTGTTTTGTGCTTTATATATTTAGCCTTAATGGACCTAATTAGTGTTTCAATACATGAACGATAAGAATTAAGCATCATGGATCTAGAAATTGATGTCCATTAAATAAAGATTCATATTGTTCACAAGGTCATCTATAAGATACTAGTACTAAGAGCAACTATTATTGACTTACAAGGTAAAGCTTAAAAAAGATTGGAGAAAATTGATATTTCTCATTTTCATACATTTTTTTCCTTAGCAATATTGGAAACCAAAATGCAATTGAGAAGATCCTTAAAGCCATGGTTGGTATTGTGTTTTTATATTATATCACAATGTTAGGATTTAACCCGAAAATTGAACGAGTTAGAATTTGATTGCCTTAAATTTTAGATTAAAATGCATGTTCTCCCTTTACATAAGTTCTCTAAAAATGAATGCAAAGATGATTAGGATGAAAACAGGTAGAATCTTAGAAGTTGAAGATCTAATAAATGTGAGGAGGGAATCTTTAAGAGAAAAGTTAAATTTCATATATTTAGACCTATCATTAGTGCAGTTTGGATCAAAGTTCTTAATGATGTTATATACTGGATTTCCTTTAAGTTTGGGAGACTTCTTAATTTTAGTTATGCCTCCGATATGATTGGTCATCGTAAATCAAATTGTAAGGAAAAAGAGGAAAATAGTTTCATCCTTAAGTAGTTATACCTAACATTAAGGTCAAATATAAAAGCCTTATTTGGGAAACGACAAACTAAATCCTTTAAACTAGAGACAAATTTAAAAAGACAGCCTATGTCTCAGAAGGAAAGTCTCACATAGAAAGGGAAGTTGCTTTCTTCTCTTAAATACAAGGGATTTCTCAAATTATAAGAAGTTTTGGTGAGAGAAAGTAGGGATTTTTCTGTTGACCATGCAAAAATTGTTTAAGGACACTTGATTGATGCTTTGGAATTTAATTCATTACATAAAATAGAGTCTAAATTTTTTAGTAATGTGGTGAAAGGGAAAATATGTTTTTTTTTTTTTAAATATGAATATCATGATTATAAGGTTGAACTGGAAAGCTATGTATTCTATTTGTCTTTCTCTTTACCTAATCACTCTCACAACTCACATGTTTTGCCTTTCCTTATTATACCTTTAACTAGTTCCTCTTGAGCCCAGCAAAACTCGAATCCGACCTTAGTAAAACTTGCATTAGGAACCAAATATAGGTCTTATCTCTTTTTAGTAGGTAACCTAATCAATTGGACCTTAATGATACTTTTATTAAAGATTGAGAGAGACCGTATCTCTTTATAAATCTGAAACTCTTTCTCTATCATCTTTAAGCTAAAAATCCTACCCTAACCTCAGTATTACATTTAGCAACCCTTTAATCCTCAAAATTAGATCACAACAAAACCTTTAAATAATAATAGCAAAGATGTTAATAAATAAACCACACCTTAAGATAAACCACTTAAATCATAAATTATTTTAGTTCCTTTACCCATAATTAAGGTCATGTAAACCCTATATATAAGATGATCCAGAGTAGAGGAGGAGTATGAAGTGGATGACTATAAGGCTGTAAATGAGTCGAGATGATATAGTGTTAAACTTGAACTTGACTTGAATGAAAAAACTAGAAACTCAAACTCGATCGAGTTTTAATTTATAAAGCTCGAGCTCAACTTAAAATGAAATTCAATAAACTCGAATTCGACTTGATTAAATTCATTTAGACTCGATAATCTTATAAAAGTTATAAATTTAATTAAAATAATAATAATATTTAAAGTCGGCTCAAACTCAACTAATATTTAAACTTAACTTAAGTTCAATTAAGCTCGTGAACTTATTGAGCCGAACATCATAAAGTTTGAGCTTGACTCGATAAACTACTTAAGTAGTTAGAGCTCGAGCATAAGCTTAAGCTCAAGCTCAACTCAACTTGAATATGGCCAAGTCCAATTTAAGTAAATGCCGTAATGAACTCGAGTAGATTACGAGTAGGCTTATTTCATTTATATCTTTAGAACTACCTACCTTAAAGAAAGGGTAAGAAAATAATTGAAGCTGAGGTGTTTAGAAGGTCTTTAAATACAAAAGTATAGAAATAAAGAAATCCATATTAAGAGAAGAAGTAAATTTTGTGTCAGTTGTATGAGGTCTAGATGTCAGAAGCTAATGAAACACTTCAATGGTAGTGGTAGATGCACAAAAGTAGCAATTGGAGTTGGAACGCTAAGGGATGAGGTAAACTTTGACAGTTATAGACCTCAAATGACCAATATGGCCACCTTGTATAGTGTTATTGGATTTTTTTAGCACTTCTTTATCCTATATGAGATTCGTGAGAAGCAGAAAGTCACATATAGTTTCTACCTATTAAAGTGGATGCAAAAGTTAAGTGAGATTCAAAGAAAAGTACAACGGTTTAACTAATTACTTAAGCATGACTTGGGGAACAATTTCTAAATTGAGTGTTTTACGAACGGTTTATGACTAACTTGAACTTTAATTTCTTTAAGCCTAAAGAGAGCATATATATGAATTAGTATGTATGAACTTGAATTCAAGGGTCCTCTTGCTATTCACTTAAATCGGCTTTAATGAAAATGATGGCTAAATGTGAATATTTAGCTAAACCTTTTAATGTATGCATATTTAAAGATTATAATTATTGTAATATAATGGTATAGATACCAATCTTTTAATAGGATAGATCATATTCGATTTTTCTTTCCTCAAATTATAATACATAATTGATTAAAATAATTAATTGACAAAAAAAAAAAAAATACCGATATAAAGGTGGAAGAGAAGGAAAGGTTTCTTGCAAATGCAAGGAAGGCCATATGGACATCTCTTCCCGAAAGGCTCGATGGAATGCCGCGCTACCGATTCAAGTCATGGTGCGCTTGGATGGAGCGAATAAAGGAAAAAGATATGCATCAGCAACAGAGTCTTTGATTTTTATGAATTTGCAGTTTACGCCCAAGAAATAAGAACCAATGGAGTAACAGCAATATAATTTATTTATTACCTCATTTAATTTCTAATAACATGAATATATGAATGAACAATATTAGCGCGACGAACGTCGCCGATGAGACAACGTTGATGAGCTAGACAACAACGTACTACTGCTCCCTGGACGGCACTGTCCGTAAAATAGCTGCGATATGTAGTCCTGAACATCCTGAGGTGTATATTTGATCAAGAAGTTGACATTCACGTTCCGCTCTCCTCCTACCGTAAGCCTGTGCGTTTCATAATATTTCCCGTACGCGCTTACGATTTTTCTCTCAATCGAAGTTTTTAATTCTTCGCGAAGGTCCGAATCTGGTACGACAGTCTCACTCTGCTTACGGTACGCCTCCTCAAAGCACGAAGTGAACCTCCTGAACCGCTCCTTCGCTTCGGCCGGAGAAATGGCCGCCGTCGGATCCTCTGGCAGACCATCGTAAACCTTGCCCCAACGGATCCTCTCGTAGGTCGCCACGAACTGCCTCAACTTGCTCTCGTGCTTCACGATCCATTCCTCACCGAGGAGATGCTGCAAATTTGATCCACGGACTGCTCTTATCACATGTTGGAGATTGTTTGCGAGAAAGATATACGACATGGATACGTCTTTGTAGTGCTTCGCTTTACCGTCGAGTTTGCATAGGAGAACCAGGATCAACCACGCGATGTGTAAGGTGATCGCCGGCGCATTAGATTCATCGGTTTCTGCGGCATCGAAGTAGGACTTTGGCAGAGATGATTTCGCGTGTACTGGAGGATCGATGAAGATGTCGCCGATAATGCTGCTGTAATCGGCGAGGAGAGAGAGGTGATTCATCGCATCGATGGTCAACGAATGGATAGCTCCTCCGGCGTCCGCCGATTTAGTGGTGTCCTTCAAGATCTTTGATTCGAACTCGCTTAACAACGAGCGAATTGACTCACCGAGTTTTATTAGCGAGTCGATTGCTTGCGATCGAACGAAGGAGATCGACTCGAACGAGAAGATTGATTCAATCTCCCGCCAATTCTCAGAGATCGCACTGTACATATCAAGCAACCGGAACATTCTCTCCGGCGACGATTTCTTTCTTTTCGCAACGAGTTCAGGGAACATCAGGACAAGCATTGCACCTTCTCGAGATATCTCACTGAAACAGGACTCTCTGATCGAATCGGACGCTGCAAACACGTGATCGCAGAGGATTTTCTCTCCCGTAAACAAAGTCCTGATGGAAGTTTTCACCGCCTCTAACCAACTCTTGATTTTTCCTTCCAAAACTTCCGCGTCCATCTTATTGACTTGTGACTGAGTCAATTTCTCAACTCCGAGTCGATAAACTCCTTCATCAACAATTGACTTGCGAATAATCTTGTAAATACTAATACATTCTTTGGCATAACCGGAATTGATCATGCACTCCGCGATGCACCGGAGATCACTCATCGCCCTGGTTGCGCCCTCCTCTACTTCGGCTATAGAGTCCCACGCAGCGCAGGGTTCATCATAATCATCATCGTAATCGGACACACTCGAACGTGTAGTGGAGGTGTGCGAGGAGCGCGTGGAGACGGATTCCGGATCCAATTGCGCTCTATTCATGGAGAGGATTTGGTATAGCTCTTTCTGGAGCCTCTTCATTGCGATTTCCATAAGGTACTGTCCGAGAACCAGCTTTTCCGAAGTGGAGTTGTCCAAGACCAACGCGTGCATTGCGTTTTGAAGGTCTTGTACAGATTTGAGAAATTTCATGGCTTCGGCTTTATCCTCGTAGAAAAGAGAGGTAACTCTTGCGTAGCCGGATGAGTCTTGGTCCCATTTCAGTATGATTGGTTTGACCGATTCGATGATCTTCTCCATTGTTGATTCAGATAGAGTGAGGATTCTAGCTGGAGTGGATGGAGTGGTTCTGAAAGATGGGGTTTTCGCTTGGAAGCAGAGGCTTCTCATACCTTTCCTCGGCATTGTGAATCACAACTCTGTTTAAATCCAGTTCAAGCCCGAGGTAAGTAATTAATCAAGCGCGTTCGTATCTTTATGCTCGTATTACCTCTGATTGTTTCCTCGGAAAGCAAGATTTTCTGGTCTTCTTTTACTTTCAGAAAGAGGTATGGTTCCTATGTTGGGGTGATAGTATTTGTTTCAGAGTAGGAAGTTCATGGTGTTATATAAAGAAATTGTAACGGAAAGTCAGAGCAATGACGGGAGCGATGCTTCCGGGTTTTTTGAAAACTAAGCCTAATGTAAAAAAGGGGAAAAAAAAAAAAGCCTAATGAAAAAGAAAAAAAAAAAAAAAAACGGAACCAATTATCTTTAGACATATCTATATCTATATTTATATATGATTATAACCAGAAAGGCCTAATAGTCTTATAACTTAACGATATGAATATTAATTTCTTAAGTAAAATAGATTAGATTCAAATTTTCCTTTTACAGTTATAATCATCATAAAGTTAGAAGGGCCATAAGCAACTATTTCTTGTAGAATTATTATTTAGATCTTTAATTCAAATTTATATAATGAAAAAACCAATAATAAAAATGCTATAAATATATTATAATTTGAGTAAATTTGACTTTTTCCATAATTTTTTATTCCATCTCTCTCTTCATTTCCATATAATAGCCTAAATCATGGTTAGCCATACTCTTTCATATCTAACTCCAATTTCAATCTTACATCCAGAACATATCTCATACAATTTTCAACTTTCATGCAAATTTAAAATTATACACATTCATGTTCACGAAAAACTTTCTTATTTATCTATTATTTATTATATTAATTAGAAATATTTATTTATAAGATTTTTTGTATAAATTTTTCGTAATAATTATACAAAATATATCCAAATCACCAATTAATATACATGCTCATTCTTCATTCAAAGGAAAAGGAAAAAAATATTTTTTTGCAAGTATTTCTCTATGTGATTGATTTATTTAATTTTTTCCCAATAAATTATTTTATTCAGTCATTTATTATTTTCCTAGCACCTGTAATGGGATGCAGCGTCCACTAATATTAATAAAAATGGATCAATATTTTTACGTGCAAGATTTTATTAATATATTCCTATTACTCATAAAAATATGTAGCATCATTATATGGCCCATCCAAAAGATTACTAAGTTATAAACTAAAAGTTACCAAAAGGTAGATGCATCCGTTTTTATCTATTATCGTATAATTCAGTTCATGTTATGTGGAATCTTTTTTTCCCCCCCTTCCATAAAACCTATAACAGCCTTAGGGAAAAATTAAATAAAAATAGATCATCTCAGGTTTATTTATTTATTTTTCCTATCTAAAATCCTTAAGATACATTTGCGAAATTCGTTTTCAAGAAACATTATTTTATATAAATGATGATATCTGAATTGGAAGCCTACTCTTTATCATAAACTTAGTTGATTTTTAAGAGATCCAAAATTATATTCAATCATTACCTCAATATTGTCGTAACTTTCCATCCTACGAGATATAGAATTATTTTCAATTATTAAACATAATATTATCATTCAAATTTCTTGTCTTAAAGGTATCTTTTCATTATTATATCAATATTCACCCACACTCTACCAGAAAAATTTCATCTGTCCCTAGTCGCATTTGCCATCAAATAATTGGATTTTTCTATAATCCTATCTTTTTTTTTTTTTAAGGAAATGGTACCTCCATTATTTTTACCATTAATTTAATCATCTTTATATTCAATGATTCAAATTTAAAACATAAAAATAAATGATGAGATTATGGATGGAACCGGTCTTGTTAAAATAAAGGATGGGACCGTAGAATAATTATCCTATTTTATCTCTTAATATATCTCAAAAGTAAAAAAAATAAAAAATAAAAAAAACAGCCAAAGCAACCTAACCGAATTATCAAGAAAATCAATATCATACGTATATTCTTGGGATAATGCATATTAGAGTACTTGAACTTTTGATTTCGGTCAATTTAGTATCGAAACATTCAAAACTTGAATTTTAGTACTCTAAATTTAAATATTTGTTTACTTGAGTGCCTAAACTTTTGATTTCAAATAATTTAATCTTTATTATGTGTATAATGTTTATTAAATGTATGCATTTAAATAAACAAATTTTCAATATACGAGTATTAAAATTTAAGTTTTGAATGTTCGAATACTAAACCATTTGAAGTAAAAATTTCTAGTACTCTCATATATATATATATATATATATATATATATTATCCCATATATTCTCCATTCATAAAAAGGCATTGCCTTTACTAATCATAGTAATTTTTAATTCTGGTGGAATTATTTAACTTAACATATAAAATATATCCCCCTTTTCAAAATCCAATTAGTGGCCATATTACTCTACTCCATGTATTATATTTTTTAACTTAATTTTATATCATTCTGCACGGAGGATGTAAAAATTCCCATTGTTAGATGTTTTGTTGTGTTTTGTAACATGGACAAGGTTTATACAGATCATGCATATATGATATACGTCTCTCCCTGCTGTCAGTTTAGGTTATGCTTATAATTATATATGGTATGAACATCATCAATAAAAAACGATACTTGAGAAACAGGGAACATCTATTTCAGTAACATGGCAGTTAGCGGGGAACGTAATTTTGGACGGTAATCGAAACTGCGGAGGGAGAAGGAGGGACTTCTGGGAATGAAAAGGAAAAGTAAAAAGGAAAAGAAGGACCGGGCTCTCTCGGAGTCAAATGTGAAAGGCAACCCGGAATCCCCGTATCCCGTGTTGGGGGTCCCATCTTGTTGATTTCTTTTGTGGCTTTAAGCATATAGAGAACATCATAAACCAAACAGGCTATTCTCACCGTAGTAACTACGCGCTTTTAGGCAGCTATCAAACCGCTGATGTTTTCGTTTTCTCATTGAAAAGTATTTTATCGACAAAAATTCAATGTAAAACTTTGAAACTTAGGTGCTTGACTAATGGCTCACGGTTTCCCAAAAATGATTCGTTACAACTGTAAGTAATACTTTATAAGTAGCTATTATTATTAAAATCAAATCCTATTTTCAACTAGTACAACTAGCAAAATTTGATCTCTTATAATTTTAAGGTATTTAATACATTCTATATGTATGTTTGGCAATTTTCATAATAATTTAAAACCGATCTTATAACCTTTTAACTGCATCATATTCACTCATAAAATTTAAGAATGCAATTGAACAGGTTATTATAGGATATTTGACCTATTTATCCTGTTAAAAATCATAGAGGGTAATACTCGATAGGATTTTGAGATGGGTTTTAGGATATAACTAAAAGCCTGTTAAGGTTTTAAGATAAGTTATAAGATTTTTTTTTTTTTTAAAAAAAAAAACTTATGGGAAACTTGTTACTCAATAAAAAACAATAAATTAATAATATAATATTAACTAAAATTTTTAATACCTAAAATAATAAATAGATGAAAACATGGATGATAATAACTTTGATCACGTTTATTATTTTTTATTAGTATTTATGAATATGTATCTCTGTGATATATATATATATATATATATATTTTGGAGCTAAGAAAAGGTAGTTGTGTATTATACGATAGAGAGAAATAGTTAATTAAATAATAAATTTGATGCAAATATTGGCTGTTTACTTAAAAATCAAAACATAAAGAAGAGTCAAAGACAAAACTTACAAGATCATTAAATTTATTTTATAACAATATTACTAAATGTCGCGACAAGACACATAGAATGAAGAGGATACAATAGATGGATTCTTCAATCCTTATCATGTTATCCATGTTTTATAAATAATGCAAATTAATTTCTTACAAATTGATTAATGAAGGAAAAGATAATTATTTAGCAAAAAAAAAAAAATTTGTAAATGGGTATAGTGAGTTGAAAAGCAAATATCTTATTAGGGTAGTAAGGCGGAATTTATGTATAGGGTTAAAAGCCCTATAGGATTTTAAGATGGATTTGGGAATCCTATTAGTGTTGTAGGACGAGTTATGAGTTCTTATGACCTTTCCCAAACGCGTCTCGTTTACATCCTTAACAAAATCTATCAACTTTTTCCTACATATGTAACACTCACTTTAGAATTTATCTCATTCAGCCATTCCCCCCATGTTTTGTTTTATTCATCTATTTTTCTATTCATTTCATTTTGTGTGAGCATGACAAGATATGAAAAATCTTTTTATTTTGATAATAATGAAATGACATTGTTGATAAGGCTTTTTAGATATAGGATCTTTAGGCCCATCTCGACTTTGTAAGGTCACTGCTTATGATGAGTTACTGTCGGCCTAAATCTAGACCACGGCCTGTCTAGCTATAGGAAGCCTTTAATGGCTAAAAGACTCTGGATAAAGCTGAAAGATTAAGTCAAACAACTACCTCCTGCATATATGGAACACGTCGGATATCGTGATCTCACTCTCCAATGCTTGCGGAAGTGGCTTTATTTACTAACTCCTCTCCAATTGCAGCACCACTTCTCTATAAATAGACCATCGTCCAACGGCAAACTACTTAATACTTTGTGCACTTAAGCCTACTTATCGCTCTTAAGCATTCATATACTCCAAACACTTGACGGACTTAAGCATTCGAGTGGCCACGTCGAATAATACCTTGGTACCCTCTTAATGTGCTCTCTTTTGTAAACTTTTCTACTTACACAGAGTCCAATTTACATCGGCAAAGATCTCTAAACAAAATTTCGCCATCTATCGGAATCTGATCCAAGTTCTTACCTAAACACATTAAACACTCTCCCAAGCACCACCTTTGACTACCATGTTTTGTGCTAGTAACCTTGAGAACCATCGGTTGGTGAATAACCAGCTTACTAAGAACTAGCCCCTCTTAAGGGAAACGTTGGAGGAGTGCTTGGAGCGCTCGAAGTGCCTAATTGAAGAGTTTGTTACCTAAAACAAAGTGCTTCACGCTCGCTTCGAAGAAGGGCATAGTGCATAAACCAATCCCTTCAAAGCTTCTAATGCTCACATTGGGAAAAATAACCACCAACAACAGTAGCAAAATGGCAAGGATCAGTAACCTAATCCTTCAATATAACAATAGCCAACAAGGTTTGTTGCCACCCATAATCGAGCCCTGGCTAGAAATGAGCAAGTAGTCGACTCTTACGAGTACTAGCATACTTTGCAACATGTCGAGCTCATATGGTAGATGATGCCAATCTCAATGATCTTCGTATGATGGTGAGAAGGCTCTCTAAGCAGCAAGGAAGTAAGGTAGCTGGCTATTGGGGGCTGGTCACCAACAACAAAACCCTCTTCGCCAGAGGTGTCCAGGATAAAGTGTTGCCTCTTAATAGCAAGATTTCGACTTTGGACCAATATAATAGTACTAGTGATCCTGGTGATCACCTCCTCTACTTCCGTACCCTCATGAACCTCTATGGTCATGGGGATGCTATGATGTGTAAAGCTTTCCTAGGCACTCTAAGGAAAGTAACTCAGACGTAGTTTAACCACTTGCTTCAGAGCTTCATTGGTTCCTTTGATTAGCTGGTATGGAAGTTCAGCCTCTGTTTCAAGGCTAGCAAGCCCCTGTCCAAGGACACATTGTCTTTGTACTCGATTAGGCAGAGTGAAGGCAAAACTTTACGTGAATTTGTGGCCTTGTTCAATAATGTCATAGTCAAGATCCTTCAACTAGACGAGGGAGTAGCTATACATGCCACTTAGCTTGGTATCCGACTTTCAGGAGATTTCTTTTGATCGCTTGTGAAGAGTAAGCTAAAAACCTTGATTAATTTCTAGAATAAGGCTTGGAAATACATGGACCAAGGCAATAATATTTGCACTAAGTGCTACACTAACCAGGAAAGGTCGAGTGGAAAGTAGGACAAGGAAAGATCATTTGTCAAAGATCACTTTGGTGGTAGGGTGTTGAGCAAATCAAAGGGGGAGGGTTTGAGTAAGAAGAAGCATTGAGCTAAGCAAGACCCGCTTTCCCCTCCCATCTACACACAGTACATCCTTCTAAATAGACCTCTTACCTAGGTCTATTCTGAGGTGAAGAGCAAGAACCTACTGCAACAGCCTCCTAAAATGAAGGGGAATCCTAGTTATTGGAACTCAGACAAATACTGCTAGTTCCAAAGAGACCACGGCTACACTACTGATGAATATTTCTAGCTGAAGAATGTGATTGAGTATGTTATTTAACGGGGCTTATTGGGTGAATAAATAGCTCAATAGAGGAATGAGAATGGTTCTGATGGTAGCGAGGATAGGGCACCTTTGAGGCTACGAACCAAGGGTGCTCAAACAAAGCAAAATGATGACTACCACAATGACTGAGCTCCTAGTAGTGTTATAAACATCATAATTAGGGGGCTATACCTTGGGAGTTGGCTGGGCACCAATGGCTTGACTAATACCTTGTTCAAAGTGTTGGCAGTAAGAGAGAAGGAACAAAAGTTAAACACTTCAACCTCTTTCTTTGATGAAGACTTGGATGGGATGGACACCCCCCAATCAAAATGCCTTGGTCATAAGGGCGAAGATCGCAAACTTTGAGGTCCTCAAGATTATGGTAGACACCGGTAACTCTATTGACATCCTCTTCCTGTACACATGAAAGAATGAGGACCAAGCTACCTATTAAGATGAAGCCATACCACCATAATCTCATTGGCTTTAATGGGAGTATTGTTCGAACTAAGGGAATCATCACCCTTAACATGGAACTTAGTAATGATGATAACATTGCCCGATGACTAGTGGAGTTCATTATGATCGATTGCCCATCCTTATATAACGCTCTCTTAGGACGACCAAGTTTAAATGCATTTAACGTCATTATGTCATCCCTTCACTTGAAGGCCAAATTCTCAACTCCAACTGTGTCAATGAAGTCTTCACTCTGGAAACTGGCCAGTAGGAGAAGTTGGGTGAGAAAATTGAAGTAGTGTAGGTTCACCCATCACCCAACCAGACCACTAAGGTTAGGATCGGGACACCTTTCGAGGTGAAGGACGAGATAGTTAACCTCCTGCTGGCCAATTCAGATGGGTTTGCCTAGTCAGTGTTAGACATGTCTGAGATCTCACTCGACTTGGCAGCTCACAGCATCAATATAGACTATATTATGAATTTTGTTATTCTAATGTTTTATTGTATGTAAATTTAGGGGAAAATAGTGATTAAGTTTAATCACGTCTGTAAATATAGGGTTATTAAGAAATTGAACAAAACCGAGTATGTTTAGAATTAAAAATAAATAGGCTTAAGAGTGTAATTTGGAGCTAGAATTTTTTTTTCTATAAAATACTTAAGTGATATAGAACAGTGCTATAAAGCTATTTTTCTAAAATTAATTTTTAAAATCTTTAAGTAATTTTTTAGCCCTAAAATGATGAGAAAAATGAGTAATTTTGGATTAATTAAGTAATAAAATGATTAATTACTGATTTAGAAGATAATTAGATGTTTAAGGATATTAATCTCTGGTGTGGAAACATAATCCTAGTATTTGGAGTATTAATTGCAATTAATATGGGAATTATGTAGTAATTGTGAGTAATTTAGTAATATATGAAATTGGAATTTTAATAAATGTAAAATAATAGATTAAATTAGATAATATAACAATAATATTAGTACATATTAAATCTGGTACAAAAATTAATTTTAGGTAATTATACAAAAATTATAAAATTTTCTTACATCGAAAGTAAATTCGATATACTAATTAGGATTAGAGCGTATTGAATGGGTTATAATATTGAATTAAGACCTAACATGATATTAGGATACTTGAGCTTAATGTGATTAATTTCATATTAGGGTTTGAAACATAATTTTAAGATTACTCATAATTGAAACTAAATTAGAGCCTGAACCGGAATTTAATTCGAAAACCAAACCACGAACTAATGTGGAATTAATCGTTAGTAAATAATAGGTATATAAGAAGAATTTCAGTTAAATCATAACTTAGAATATGTATCATCAAAGTATAAATACTAAAAAAATGTATTTATATTATAGGATACCTAGAGACGAGTCAACCTGCAACTGAGTAATTGAGTGACCGAGAATTTTAGGTAAGTTGGGTTTATTACTTCACCATATTTGGAGTACTATTTTAGAGTACTTGAAGACTTAAGATTATGTATGATTATGATTATATGTAGTTTTATGCAAGTGCTTACATATCTGACTTCGTATTGGAATTTGTGTTGTGATTGATGACTATTATGACTGGATTAGTGTGAAATTGTCTGAACACTCTAAATTAAACCTAATCCTAATCAACCTTAATACCCTAAATGGTCATGCATTACAACCCTTTAAGAGATCATTAGGATTTTCCAACCAAACACCGATACCTTCGAAAAAGATAGCATTAGATGGCAAATTGGTCTTTTCTTAATCTTTAGCCAAAGTAAATGACAGGAGAGGAGGTCGCGGTGAGATAAGGGCATTGGTTCGAAGGATAGTCTTAGGAGGAGTAGTGTCTTAATTGCACAAACTTGAGTTTGGTTGTGAGTTATTGTATAATATGAAAACTCCTTAACCTAGATTAGAGCGGGTGAAATTACTTTGATTTTATAACGAACCAGACTACGTTATGTAATGACACTTGCTTGTTGCATTGCATGAAAATAATTGCTTGATAATCTTATTTATGCTTGTATACATTCATAAGTCTCCAATTCAACTTACTAAGTTGTAGTTGCTCATACCCATATAGATTCTTTTGTAGGTCCTGATTTTTGATTATTATGCCACGTTACAACTATTTAGAGGTTAGTTCTCTTTTTGAGCTTTGGGGAGTGAGAATCAACTGGTCTATGATCAAGTTTTATTTAAGGTCTTATTAGAACTGATAAATGATAAGTAAATTAGTTGATGGTTATGTTATGATGTAGAATCTCCTGGGAATTCTATGGTAATATACATGTACATATATATATATATATATATAAACGATAGCTTAACTTTTATGTAAATTTTAGCTAAATTCTTAAATCAACTATTTACTTCAAAGTAAGGAGTCGTCGATGTCTTGTATAGATTGTATTTATGATAGGCATCATGAGGTCAGTTCGTGTTATAGGTTAGTTTACACGACGGGATTGTTGCGACTTTACGACTTTAAGGCATAACAGTAACAACCACCACCACACTTACAACTAAGTCTTGAAAAACCCTAAAACCACTACAACAACCCTTACGGTTAATCTCACCCCTACTAATCCCAATCGGAAACACATGAAACTCCCCTCATCCACTCATTTTGGCACCGAAATCACTTTAAATCGCCCCTTACAACCGCTGTCTCCTATATAAAGTACAGCTCAGATTTGCACCTAAACTTGATCCAACTTGACCTGGCAACCTGCTCTCTTACCCGAGTTCTACTTGCATACTGCTCCATCGGGTTCGGCCTTTTTATTTATTGTAGGTCTTATATTGTATTATTTATTTATTTTACTTTACTCCATTGTAATAAAAAAAATCAAAAATAAAAAAAAGAGAAAAAAAGGAAAAGGAAAAAAAAAAAGAAAGAGAAAGGAAGGTTTTATTTTATTATTTTAACATGTTTCAATTAAGAAATAAAAATATAAAAATATCGAATAAAAATAATAAAGAAGAAGAAATCATAAAAAATGTTTATTCACTTAGAAAAATCTATTTTCCAAATAAATAAAAACTAACAAAACCCTTTCCAAAGTTAAGACTTCTTTAAAATTTTTCTAAGAAAATACTCAAAATTAAGATCCTTTAGAATTTTTCCTAAATAAAATTGAACCAATAAAAAAATGTAAGTTCGACCGATTTTTAAATTTAAAAGAAACTAATATACTAAAATTTTTGGAATAAACTACGAAATTTTTTATTTCTACTAGAGGGAATGTTGGCACTTATGGGGAAACTTAAAATAGGGAAAATTTTTTCCTTTTTGTGAATATATTCTATATTTTACTTCTTTTTTTGTGTGTAAATAGAATTTTATCTATTTATAAATTTAGAGTTGTTCTTTGGTTCTAGAATTGGTATTTTAAAAGATAAACTTAATTTTGGTAAGTTAAAAGTTGTATCCGATTAGAGTTTAATAGGATAACCCCTGAATCCAAGATCTCTTATTTCAAAACCTTTTTTTTTTTTTTTCAAAAATTAGTTTTATCGGAGACTAGTAGCTAAGTTATGACTAATCTAGTAAATTGTTATAATTTTACTCTTTTTCCCAACTCCAATTGGGTGACAATTCCAAAAGTACTTTTTTTTCAAATTAAAAAGAACCAAATTTTTCTTAATCCTTACTTGATGACTCCATTGAGGACGTGTCAAGAAGGCTAGCTACTTAAACTTTCGAATTTAGGATTATCTTTCAAAATATCTATGTGAAATATTATTATTATTATTATTTTGCATTTTTCACTTTTATATAGTTGTACTGCCTTTCTTTTCTAGTAGCTAATCTTTTTATGTGTATGTATGTGTATTGGAGGGGTGGGGTGGTATGGGGGAGGTGGTGTACTGTATCATGAATGCATGATAGATATGATCAGACTTAAGCTATCTTAAGGCTTTAGTACGGGGATCCATTGTATAAGTTTCTGGTGTAATGGGGCAAACATCGCTTGGGCTAATTAGGCAACCTCACTTAAACTTCAATGTGATCAAGGAAACGTTTCTTCAAAAACATGTGAAGTTACAAAGTTTAAGGACCTTTAGAGCCCACCCTTTTGGATACATAAATTTTTTCTGTACTGGCAAATAACTAATAAGATGGCATAAACAAAGACAACAACCCAAAGTTTCTTTTTCATGTATTTTACTTTATTTTGTCCTTAGAACCCATGTGTATAGGAGATTTTATGTAAATAAGATTCTTTGATGTAAATATAATTTTTTATGTAAATATTTTCTCTCTTTTTTTTTTTTTTGTAATTTACGAATTCCTTATGATCTTTCAAACATGGCCAATGCATCTAACGCTAGAGTCCTCGCCAACGAGATTTACGTCCACAAGCCCACAAAGCTAAAGCCCTTACTAGATCATTGGTTCCAATCCTTTAACCTAAGGGAATAAGAATTCATCTTCAATTATATTAGGTTTGTACTCTCATTACCTAAGGTTAATGTTAATGTCATACTAATGA
Organism: Lumnitzera littorea; assembly: GCA_024138015.1. Classification (NCBI taxonomy): domain Eukaryota; kingdom Viridiplantae; phylum Streptophyta; class Magnoliopsida; order Myrtales; family Combretaceae; genus Lumnitzera; species Lumnitzera littorea. Next base: position 24,413,227 of record JAMXBB010000002.1, on the reverse strand, counting down.
GGGCCTTAGTGCATTTCTAAGAACCTAAGGAAGTCATGTTTCACCTTGGGCCACACTTAATCAGCCTAACTCTATAAGATTACACCCAGCTACTTCAACCCCCTCCTTTGGATGAAATATATGCTCTAGAGTTTAAGTTCGGCGTAGCTAAGATCTTCTTCAAATTTTTAGGGATTAGCAAATCTGAAATAAACAAAGTCCTGAATGACTGTAATAACTATGTTATTAAGATATGGGACTTGATCCATTGGTTCTAAACTAAACTCAGCTCCAACAAAAGGGCTCTATTTTCTACTAATCTTAGAATACGGAAGGAGAATCTTAGAATGTAAAGGGAGAATCTATCATGACCTAACAGTCATGGTAGATTACTGTGTACCGCATAAAGGTTTATTATTAACCCACTTGTTGATTGTAGGTCTTTCATATGATACACAAGACTCCTTCCATTATACGCTACCACTAGGCTTATAGATAAGTAATATAAAGTAATTTACTAAAATTAACTTCTAAGATATAAATTAATCAAGTAAACGTGCGGACTCGTTAAGTTCTACACCAAAAGAATATTATAAACAAATGCAGTTCATAAACTGCATCATAAACTTCAAACTATATTATGAACAAAAATAAAGGTAAATAATTATCTACTCTTCTCCACTCCCTGATCGCTTCAACCTGTCTCTGCACGAGACTTACCTTGAGCATGCCTCGACCTGGATAAACAAAGAGGTTTCCCTGTAACAAAAGAAATCTACCCGGTGTAAGCTTAAGCTTAGTGATGTTAATACCCTCATCAATACTGCATGGTAAAAATTTATTAGATACACAATCATATGAATGCACGAACAATTAGTATGTTAACCAATGCATGCAGTGGCCTAAGAACTGCATATAAATCAGAATTATGCCCTCCTATAGTCGGGGTTTGGAGATAATTAATTGACTCAAACCAAAATTCAAGTTTTAGTCCTTGGGTTCTATACCATTTGCACTATTGTACTTAAGCCAAAAAGAAACTGTATATATATATACTTTCTTTACTAAATAACAAATCGTATTTTCAAAATCCCAAGTCTAGTGACGTGGTGGCATCCATAATCAACAAACACACGCCCTAAATAAAAGCCACAAGACATGGCCCCTCGCCAACGGTTAGCGTCTCTTGGGGCTTAGTAAGCCCGTTAGGTTAGGATAGAGACTCAATACAATGATGACATAGCTAGTACCCAATCTTGTAGGAGGCCCTTCTCTTGTGAGTCCCTTCCTATCTTCTGCGTGAAGCGGCAGTTGGTGTTATCTGAATGCAATTATGGGGAATGCATGATTCATTGAATTTCTTAATCATATAAGTGATTAATTTGGTTTTTCGTGGTGATTAGACAATTTCATTCCATATAATCGCATGTATGAATTGTCATAAACAATTTCCATTGTTACATGATTAACAAGCCATACAATCACAAATTCACACACATGCACTTCCCATATCCCACAAGCATCCAATTTTATGTATATATAAGTTTAGGTGCATCTATTCTACAAGCAAAATCAAGTAAAGAGTCATCAGGAATTTACTCACTTAGCCATATAGGTCAATCGAAGTAGTTTGGGGGTAAGTCGTCTCTGAACGTTGGGTCCCCTAGACATCGCAATCATAATACTATAGATTTGAAATAAGACTTAGAAAACTAAGCTAAAACCCTTTAAGTTATACTTTTGACTAGTTTTCGTATTTTTCGTATTTTTCTCGGTTTCTTAAAGTTCAATCGTGTATAACTTTCTCTTTTTAAATCTGATTTTTATGATCTTATAGTCAATCTTCATCATTTTTTAGTGTATTTTAACTTAGTGAGATTAGATTTTTGAGATGAGACACATAATTTTAACCATAGGTTAGAACAGTAGTGGTCCTCATGTTTTGGAGCGCTTTTATGCTTTGTTTAATTAATGGGCTTTTTGGTAATTTGGGGAATCCTTTGGGCTTGGGCTTAAGATCTCATTATAGGTTCAAAATACTCCTTAAGATCAGATTCACAACTTTAATTTATACTCTTAAGGTTAACAACCACTTCTTAGGCTTTTAAGTGGGCTTAAGTTGTCAAATAGGCTTGTTTTTTATTCAATTCAAAGATGGTCACTTTCTTGGGCTTAGGGAGTGTCTTGTGGACTTCTTGAGAGTCTCAAAACAATTTTCATTGTTGAGTTAAGTTGTTGGTTAGAAACTTGAGGGTGGTTCGACTTGACATTTGAGGCTTGATTTGGAAGTTTTAAGCTTGGTTTTAAGTTTTAGTCTTGATACACTTATTGTACTTGCCTTAGTTAGTCCTTTCACTTTGTTTACTTAATTTTATCATATTTTTAAGTGTCTTTTAGGAATGTTCCAGATTTGGTTGGTTTGAGTATGAGGGCTTCCAACTTGGTTTTCCAACTTTTGATTCATCATTTCCTTAAGTTTAGGTGTTAGATTATGAACTTAAGCTACTCATATTCAAATCTTAAATTGACTACTTTTCCATGAGATGATTATTTGGCTCATACTTTACATGAAAATAGAGGATCTCACATTTATCATATCTCCCATACCATAGTTCATGTCTTACAAAATTGCTTTCCTCATAAAACTTTATGTGATGGATTTTTCCTTTACCAAAGTCTAGATTTCAGTATGTTTAACTCAACAAAAGTGAGAACAACATCCAAATGACTTCTAAACTCTCACATCTAACATGCTTCCCTTTCATTGAAGTTCTCATTTCAAAACTTTCTCACTTAAAATCTTCCATTCAAGGTGTTAGACAAGTATCTCTACAAAACACCAACTTTACATGCTTATATTTCAACTTTCATGTAAGGGTTTCATGAGTTTGCTTCTTTGGGTAGTCTTAGATGTTATATCAACTTATGATCATACTCATTTCTTCAAGAAATCATGGTCTCCTAACATGAATTCTAAACTACTAACACAAATTCTAAACTACTAACACAAGATATACTTACTCGTCCTGAAAGTAAAAATATGGTGGTTGTGCATTAAGATTCCACTTATGCTCTTTCTCTTACTTCCTCCTTATTGTACCCTTTTTGGAAACTTAAGTTGTGGTCCATTGAAGTAGGGTTTAAGGAGTGTTCTAAGGATCTTAAAGGAGCTTTGAATGTTGGCAAAAGCAAGACATAAGAAGAAGTTGAATGCCATGAGTTTGGAAGCTCAGAAAGGTGGCAGCAAGTGAAAGATCTTGTGGGGTTTTTATGTTTCCTCTTTTGTGTTTTTTTCAAAGTGAGAGAAAAGGAAGTTAAAATGAAATTGAGAGCGAGAGTAAATGGAAAAAGAGTGGCTGGTTGGAATTCGAAGTGGAAGTGTGTTTAAGAAGTTTGATTTTGTTGTCTTATAGCATGCACAAAAGTCAATAATTGCAACTCTTGATGATATAAGTATTAAGGGGTGAATAATGGAGCGTAAGATAAAGTGATTAATGGATGAAAGACAAGGCATGGACGCCCCCTTTTCTAGCTTGTACAAACAGGCCATTAGGGTCTCTTCATGGCATGGAATTGTCTTGTCTCATTTATTAAAGTTAAGCATGTGAAATCTTGTGATAATTTGTCCATATGTAGTATAAGTTAATGGGTAATAAGGAAAGTGTCTTATCACTAGTTTTTTATAGGTTATCAGTTGATAAATGACTCTAAATCTCAATTGATATGTTATTTAAGGTAATTAGTTGGTCTACTTATTCACATGTAAAGCTTAGATCTAAAGATAAGGGAATTGTCTCATAAGAAATTGTTTTAGGATTTACTTCTTAAATTGTTTTGTAAATGATGATTCAATTCTTATAAAATTATGAAATTTTCTAGAGTTGAATGAAATTATTCAAATTAAATTATCAACTAGTTGCTTAAGGTTAAAAGTCCTTTATTGTTTTAGGGTCTTAGGTGACTTTAGAGTTCGCAGTTTTTCATGTTTAGGTTTCATCGATAATAGGCTTTCGAATTGGAAATGTAAGTTCATTTTTAATTGTGAACTCGAGTTCTTAGTTTAGTTGATGCTTGGGAACGTTCAGGAAATACTCTTAGTCAAATCATGGGCCTGTTAAAAGTAAGGTTTATTGAATCAGATTAAAGCTAACATCTTAGCAGCATTTGCTACCATCTTGTTTCCAAGTGGGTCTTTTCTCATACATTTCAGGATTGCAGAGTTAGTGGCTTAATTTTAGGAAGGGAAGTCCTATATCCTTACCCTACTTATTGAATAAATAAGGAACCTTAACTTCCTTAAGAAAAAAGGCTGTGGAGATCTTAGGTCAAGTATGGCACTGCTAATGGTATGTTTCATCAACTACATCAAGTGCTTCCGGTTAGATTTAGTTAGAGGTGCTTTTGCTAATAAGCTTAATCTTATCGACTCTTTTGCTACTAGGATCAAATTACTAAAAGATGTCCCCACCCTTCATTGGATAGAAGTTCTGCAAGATTTTCGAGTTAAGGATATACTATGGACTATTAAATGGAGCAACTATACCAAAGTCATATTAGTTTGCAAGAATTACCATGTTATACTATTGATAGGGATGTGTTGGTGTACAGGCTATTATCCAAATAATAAGGTAAGGCAGTTTGGAGGTACCTAGGACATAGTTCACGGGCTTTCATTAGAGTCATTCACTCTTAACCTTAAAGAACCTCACCTCCTAGAAAAGGTATCTAAACTTCTCAAAATTAAAGCTTGGTGGGACATAAGGACTACAAGCTCTAATATCGATTTAGGTGAATTAATGGGTGAAGCGAACAAATACAAGGTCACTAAAGAGTATCTATACGAACAATTGTACAAGGTAGGCACAATATAGTATTGGGCACCAGAGGTCCTTCAACTTGCACCTATAAATTCAAACTTTGAAATGATGACCTACATGGATCAAGTAAAAACTTGTGTAGAGGTCATCTATAACGAAAAAGACATGTAGGAAAACTTATTTCAGGAATCCAAACAACGATCTCATGCCCTAGAACACCAACTGAAGATGGCCTAAAAGAAGATCAAAGAATTTGAAGAAGCAATCGGGCCTTGCTAAAAGAAAGGTAAAGTAATGGCAACAGGACCTAGCAGTTAGAAGAAGAAAGCATTATTTGACCAATAGAAGAAAAGGAAATTAGTTTAGGATGTTTTGTAATTTTTCCTTTCTATTTGAAAAATGATGTAATAAAACTCTAGGAGTTAAGAAATAACAAATAAACATGCCATCTTGTTAATTAATTGTCAATCCGCTTCTTTGCATTTGTATGGCATACATGCATTTTTTCTTACTTGCTTATTTATTTATTTCATTTCCTTATCTTCAAAATAATAAAAATGATATGTATAGATTTATGCTAACTTGTTGAGAAGTTTTCTCAAACTAGGTCATAAAGATAGCTCATAAACATCAAGCCTTTTAAAGGAGTCCAATTTGACCCGCTCTCAAATCAGAACAGCTAACCTGGGAAATGACAACATCAACACCAAGGATGATAACAACAATGTCAACATTGAAATTATTAACCTTACTGAGCTGAGGTTTCGTGCTTTAGAGCGAATTGTAGGAAAAATCACATATCAATTGAGCTTCCTCACTGATAGTATTATTTTACCCAGATCTACAATGCCATAAAAAAAAAGAAAGCTCTAAGGCCCATTATAAGAAGAATGCTGAAGCTCTACTCCTTGAAGAAGAGGAGAGCTATCCTAAAGTTAACTCAGCTTTTGAGGCTTTTGAATTAGAAGGTGTCTATCTAAAGGTTAACTTGACTTTTAAACCCAATACATACTCTTTCCCAATTACCACAAAGCTAGTTAACTCAAGGGTTGACCAAGATGAATTGAAAGAATTGGAAAGTAAGCTGACCCAAGAAATTGTTGAGAAAATGAAGGTGCTTGAGGGCTATGATAATTTTGAGTAGGTTAGTATCACATACTTCTCTTCTTATGATTATGGAAGCTACCTTGAAAAGTTTTAGGTACTAGAATTTGAAAAGCACAATGGGATTGGATGCCCCAAATTATACACCTGGTTATACATGCGAAAGATGGGTAGGTATGTAGAATACAACCGGTTTATGATATAAACTTTTTGGGACATCTTGATAGGTCTTGCTTGGACTTGGTATGCCTAACTTGACCGAAATCAAGTAAACACATAGGAGAAGCTTATTAGGGCGTTTTATGAATAGTACAAGTTCAATGTTGAAGTGGCACCAGCCATGATGGACTTAGTTGCCTTACGGAAAAGGAAAAATGAATTGTTTAAGGAGTGTACCTAAAGATGAAGATCCCTAGCTGCAAGGGTATTCACCCCATGATTGAAAAGGAGCTGGCCTTGACCTTACTTCTCATACTTGATTGGGCAGGCTTCCTCCAGTTTTGCAGAAGTAGTAGTTGTAGGGTGTCTAATTGAAAGTACCTTCTTTTTTGGCAAACTCCAAAGCCATCAGATAGAAGACCACCTTCTGCGAAGTTAGCTACAAGCAAGCCTAAAGAAGCTACTATCAATGTGATAAATTCGAACACTAGACCTAATGCTTGGGTCTCTCTCAAAACGAATCCTCTACAAGTTCAGCAACAATTTTGAAACCAGCGTCTAGCCAATATGGCCTTAAGACGGCTCATTAGAATACTAGCTCCCCTTAGCTAGGTCTTTGAAAAGTTAAAGAAAGATAATTTGATTCAATTTGAGCTTCTTAACAAAAGATAAAGGCCAAGGGTTTTCGATCTTAATGTAAAGTGTCTATCATTTAGGGTAGGTAAGTCATTTGACCAAAACATGTTGGGGGCTAAAAAATAAAATTCAGGATTTGATTGATGAAGGTTTAGTCTAATTGGACTTCGTGGAAGCTCCAATTCCAAATGTCAACAAAAACCCTCTACCCAGTCATGGTCCTATCATTAATATGATTTTCAACAATTAAGATCTTGCCATCAACATGATTGGTTCCGATTGGAAACCTAAGGTCTTTGAGTTTTACAAACCAGAAGAGAAGTAAGCTCTAGGAACCAAGAGGTATACTTTCCATATACTCGTAGTGATACGCCGTACCTAGAACTGACAAGGGTGACAGTATTTAGGGTATGTCTAAGCTTATAAAAAGCTTAAAAAACGAAGATGGAAAGTACATGAACAATGAAGAGAATAAATAAGCAAACTCTCAATTAGCCCAACGATATGATGCACTAATGGAACTACCGAAGACTTATAACTCAACTTGATATGATGCACAAGCTGGTCCAATGAGGGTACTCATCACTTAGCTTCGCTTAAGAGATAGGATAAGAGAGAAGTAAACAAGCTAATAGAAAGCAATGTTCATAAAGGAAGAAGTATATTCAATATTTGATGTATGATTGTTGCGGCTACATTTTACAAGGGCATTTATACTTGAAATATTATGCCATCCTACCTAAAATGGAAATGACAAAAAATGGTATTGCCTAAAAGAAGTAATGTATAAGGAATAATAAAGGGTATAAATGAAAATATAAAGAAATTAATGATTAGTGTAGCAAATCCTTTCACGTAGGGGACTAGACATGTGACATTAGGTCATTAGAGGTGCTTTAAGTAGAGACAAACTAATAGTATGGTCCATGTAAGGGTGATGAGCAGAGGTGATACGGATTTGTGAGTGAACACATGAACCCAATATTACACGTAACCAAAAAGGGGTAGGTTTGAGTCACGAGATGGCTCGAAAAGTAAATGATAGTCGGTGGTTTAGTAATCCCACGTACTAACTCTACAGATATGACACACCGTAAAACCATACATGAACTTAAGCTAGTATCTTATATGATACATGGACACTAGGCCTAGGGCTGCTTACCATAATCCTTGCTAAAGGGATTGATAAGAGCTAGTAAAAGAGAGCTTTCTAAAAGAAAAGGCTTAATGGGTTTTTCATTAATGTTCCAAATCTCCCTAAAACCCTATACAAATGTTCTATCTATACAAATGGGGTAAAGTTGTAAATAAAATGACTAAAGGATGCCCTAATGGCATTCCAGTAATTACAAATGAAACATGAATGACAACTAAGGGAAAATAAAGGAAATAGGAAATCTAAATAACGTAAGTAAAATAGGTAGTTGAATAAGATTTTTGGGTGAAGTGTTGATGTTTGATTCTGAAGGGCTGTTAGACACTCTAAAACTTTTATTTGGGCGGACTTGGGATTTTGGATGACCTATCTTGTTTGGGGCCGATCTTATATGACTAGGGCCGACCTGATGTTGCCAAGGCTGACCTCGAATAACTAGGCCGACCTGATATAGCAGTGGCTGACTTGATACGATAGTGGTTGACCTTGTTAGGACTGGTTGATTTAACATAACCGTGGTCGACCTATTTAGAGTTGACTAACCACACTAAGTAGAACTGCCCAAGCTTAGTTGGACAAGCATATTGATCTCGACAAAGCAGTGCAGACGGATAAGGTAGGATAGTCCTATAGAGCGGAATAGGTTAATGGTGTAAAGGATGTCGGCAGAGCAGAATAGAACCATTTAGACTAGAGCGGAGCACACTGAACTGATTAGGGTATACCTAGAAGGGTAGAGCAGACCCGACTAAAGTAGGGCGGGGTGAATCTAGGATGTTAAGGAAGACTTAGAAAAATAGGGTACAAATAGTAGGCTAAGACAGAACGTATAGAGTATGTAGGGTCTTTTGATATTGCCATAGTTCATAGTTAGGTCTACAAGCGTACTTGGTTAGGATAAAGTAATATGTATTCAACATTACAAAGCAGACCCAACAGAGTAAAGCAAAGTGTTCATCGTCGATAGAGCTTATAAATAGGTCATCCATTCGCACGGAGCTTGTGAGCAAGCCTCCTATGTAGTTTGAAACTTAGCATGTTGTCAGGTTTGTACTTGGAATCCTATCAAGAGGTGCCGAGTAGACTTAGGGGTCCTCCTAAGAAGAGGTGGATGCAAATGTATGTTAGGGCTCTCAATACCAATATTTCCGAGCTAAGGGTCGGTACGATCATGACCGAGTAGATGCTAAAGGGGTTGGACTGTCAAAGTAGCTCATATTCAAGTCGGTTGTATAGTTAGTCAAGTGGATTAGATTGTTATTTAAGTGCATTTCTGGTTGGCATTTGGAGACTAATGTTAGACACATGAGGGTTTAGCTCGAATAGGGCATTAGATTGGCAGATTGTAGTAACTCGGACTCATTGATTGTAGGATAAAAAGAGAGTACTCACCTTGCCATGCTTTCTTATCCTCGGGCTTGGGTTTAGTTTAGAGGCTCGATAGTCTGATTCCTATCATCCCTACCAGGTTGATTGGGATTTGGGATCAAATTTAGCTAGTCCTCATCCAAGCCTTCCATGAATTGGTAAGGACTAAGGTCGGCAACATTAAACACATTAGACACTCCAAAGTCCTCTAATAGCTCTAATTGGTAAGCATTGTCATTAATCTTTTGGAGGATCTTAAAGGGTCGGTCAACACTAGTAGATAGCTTGCTCTTCCTCTTGTTTGGAAATCTTTCCTTACTCAAGTGTAGCCACACTTAGTCATTAGGCTGAAACTGTTTGGTCTTCCTTCCTTTGCCTTTCTCCTTTAGTTTTCTAGCAACTTAATTAATGTGTTAGGTGACTTGTTGGTAGATCTACTAGATAGACTGAGCTTTAGTTCTCCATTCTAGATCTTCTTAATTAGTGAGTGGCATTGAGGTATGATTGAGGGGTAGTTCGGGGTTGAAACCATAGATGACCTCTAATGGAGCATGCCTAGTGATGTCATGTACTATCCTATTGTAAGTGAATTTGACTATAGGCAAGTAGACGTAATAGGAATCAACCCCTTAAATCGATCACCAGAAGTCGAGCTAGAGGACTTCAATGGCTCGCACAGAAAATGCTAGCTCTAAGCCATAGCCAAGACGGGGACTCCTATCTCGATCCGACCTCTTGTTGACCTATCTCTCAGATCCTTACATATGTCCAACAAACTCCTGCCCAACAGTGAAGTCTTAATATAGAAGATAGCCCAGAACTAACTAAGCCGAGCTACCGACCTAACCTACTAGTATCTGACTTTAAGATAGCTGACCTTTTTGCCAAGCTGATTGACTCCCGACCTAATCCAGATCAGCTCGGCCCCTGACTCCCAATACTTCCTACTTTTGCCTATGTATCATACTCCTGACGTATAGCCATAAAGTGAAACGTACCTTCTGACACAATGTTTCAGAATAATTCTTTCTTTTTCGTACTAGATATTCTTTGTCCTTTTTACCCCTTTTTAGTATGATTAATGTAATGCAATTGTAAAATACCCTTTTATCTTTTCATACATGTAAAATAACTTTAGTGGGCAAGTATATAAACCCCCACTTTCCTTGTATGCAAAATCATCCAACCTTCAATAAAAAATTATTCACTTTGAGCAACCTTAGTGTTCTCATTAACTCTCAACTCTTATCTATTCCTTTTAGTAAGGAGTAATAGCGAGTAACCCTTTAATTCAGATTAGTATGTCATATTCGACGGATTGTAGGCCGAGTAGGATCGAGTGGTGTGTTATATCCATTCGGTAGTTGCCTAGACTTTGCTCGCTTTTTCTTTGTTCTTTCGATTCACCTCGTTGTGGTGCTTTCTCTATGTGTCTAACTTCGAAGACGCATTAGCTTCGTTGGTATTAGAGCACGGTTCCACAAGGGAGTGTGTGAAGTTGCAGTGAAGTTTTCAATTTGCTTTATTGTTGGTGGCTGCTGTATTCCTTCTGTAGCTACTACAGTGTGTTTGAGTGTTTGTAAGTACGGTTTCATTGATACTCTGTTTTCCATTGTGACAATAGAGCAAGTTTGTTAATCTTTTCAAAAAGTTATTACGCTATGTCAATTCAAGTATTCAGGGAGTTATTGGTGACTAAGGTAGTGGTGTTTAACCAATTTGTGGTCATAATAGTAGTAACACCCTAGAGTCTGTTGATGACAAACTTAACAGACTCACAAACCTTGTTAAGAGTCTAGTTACTGCAATACAAGTTAATAGGCAACAACCCTAAGATATTCAGCAACAACACACACAAGATGGCGCCCCTAAGAGAACACTAAGGCAATAACCTTAGTGTTCTCGTTAACTCTCAACTCTTATCTATTCCCTTTAGTAAGGAATAGTGGCAAGTGATCATTCAATTCAGATTGGTGTGTCATATTCGGTGGATTGTAGGCTAAGTAAGATCGAGTGGTATGTCATATCCATTCAGTAGTTGCTTGGACTTTGCTAGCTTTTTCTTTGTTCTTTCGGTTCGCTTTGTTGTGGTACTTTCTCCATGTGTTTGACCCCGAAGATGTATCAGCTTCATTGGTATCAGACCATGGTTCCGCAAGAGAGTGTGTAAAGTTGCAATGAAGTTTTCAGTTCGCTTTACTGTTGGTGGCTGTTGTGTTCTTTTTGTAGCTACTACAATGTGTTTAAATGTTCATAAGTGCGGTTTCATTAATACTCTATTTTCTATTGTGATAACAGAGCAAGTTTGTTAGTAGTTTGTTAATTTGTTCGAAAAGGTATTACATTATGTCAGATTTAAGTGTTTAGGGAGTTATTGGTGACTAGGGTAGTGGTACTCAACCAGTTCGTAGTCATAATAGTAGTAACACCTTAGGGTCTATTGATGACAAACTTGATAGACTCACAAACCTTGTTAAGAGTCTAGTCATTGTAATGTAAGTTAATAAGCAACAACCCTAAGGTAGGATGGCGCCTCTGAGAGACACTATGGTTAAAGCAATCGAACCAATCACCCAATTCGAACACTACAAACTAGAGGAGTAACAGACAGAGCTGCTAGATGAAGACTAGAGTTGGAGGAGATTGGGGAAGACGATGAGGAGATTGATGTCGAAGAGTTTGGTGAAGAAGAAGTTGATTACTACCAAACATAGGGACGAGGATGCCGAGTTCCTCGAGGGTTAGACAATGTTAAAGTATAAATCTCGCCCTATAAAAGAGGTGATGCAGATGAATAATTGGAGTGGGAAAAGAAGGTCGAGAAAGCATTTAAGTGTTATAGGTATGAGGATGCGGTCAAGGTCCAACTTGCTACATTGGAATTTACTGGATACGTTACCATGTGGTGAAAGAATTTGAATGCTACTAAAGCTACAGATGAAGACGAGGTATCAGAACTTGGGATGAGATGAAGAGATTGTTAAGAGGTTATTAAGAAGTAGATTTGTACTTGAAACCTACTTGCAAGATATGTTTGCAAAATTGCAAGAGCTTCACCAAAGGAGCCAATCTATTGATGACTATTAGGGAATTTTAGGTGCTTATGATCCGAGCCGACGTAGAAGAGCCAAAAGCATACACCGTATTGAGGTTTATTTTTGGACTTAGATTTGAAATTCACAATATCGTGGAAGTACAGAGATTTTATACATTAGATGAGGCATCAAGATAGCATAGAGGGTCGAAAAGTAGAGGAAGAATGTTCCAAGCTGACCTGGGTAAACATTCTCCCGAGCTTTCATATCGCGCCGACCTGTTACGACTAACCTAAGGAGGTTATACCGAACCGAGGAAAGGAATGATTGACTTGGGGAACACCGAACAAACCAACAAGGTCGAGCTGACCCGAGGCTAGGCCGACCCCGAGAACTTATGAGAAAGGCTAACCATCCGAATAGAAGACCAGTGAAGTAAAGTGTTTTAAATGCTTAGGCTTTAGACACATGGCCGTTGAATGTCCAAATTGGTGTGTCATGGTACTCCGAGGAGACGTGGTAGATAGTATTGACAAGAGTGACCCCGAGGAAGAAGAAAATGTTGGAGAACTCAAGGTGGAAGAGGAAGAGGAAACATGTCTCTATGTTGACTAGGGAGAAGTAATGGCCCTAGTTTTGAGGCGAGTCTTGAGTTCCTTGCCAAACTCTAAGGAGAACCAGAGAGAGAACCTATTCCATACCAAGTGTATAATAAGAGGCCAACTATGCACAATTATCGTAGATGGAGGAAGTTGTACTGATGTTGTTGCACATTCCTTCATGTAAAGGTTGGGTTTGCCAACCTCAAAGCATCCCTAACCTTACAAGCTACACTGGCTTCATGATAAGGGTGCTTTGTACGTGACCGAACTAATAACCATGCCATTCAGTGTTGGGAACATGTATAGAGACAACGTAGTTTGCGATGTCGTTCCTATGGGAGCTTTACATCTGCTGCTTGGATGACCTTGGTTGTTTGACTGACGTGTCACTCATGACGAATATAAGAACACTTATGCCTTTGTCAAGAATGGAAGGAAGATTTGTTGCAACCCCTAACCTTGTCATAAGTGAATGAGGCTCATAACCAACTCACTCGAGCTAGTAAGAAGAAAGCTTTAGTAATGAGTCGAAGGGAGCTCTAATCTATTGAAAAGGCTAATGAACCCATGTTCCTGTTGATTAGGAGACTCATGGAGATAAGGGAGTCACAGAATGTTTTAGAAGTGATCCAAAGCTTGCTAAATGAGTTTTCCAACTTGTTTCTAGAAGAACTGCCTAAAGGACTGCCACCAGTCAGAGGCATAGAGCATTGTGTTGATTTGCAGCTAGGTGTCGCCCTACTGAACCAACCTGCATATAGGATGAACCCTGAGCAAGCTACCGAGCTGAAAAAACAAGTGGATGAGCTCATCAAGTGAGGATATGTGAAGGAAAGCATGAGCCCTTATGCTGTACTATCTTGCTCGTCCCAAAGAAGGATGGATCATGGTATATGTGCATCGACAACCAGGCAATCAATAGAATTACTATAAAGTACAGATACCTAATACCGAGGCTCAATGATATGTTAGACGAGCTTCATGGTGCAAGGATATTTTCAAAGATTGATCTGCAAAGTGGCTACCATCAAATTCATATGAGTCCAGGGGATGAGTGGAAGACTACTTTTAAGACTAGGTACGAACTTTACAAATTATTGGTTATGCCGTTCAGACTTACTAACATGCTGAGCACATTCATAAGGTTAATGAACCATGTGATGCACCCTCTGATCAGAAGATATGTGGTTGTATATTTTGATGACATACTGGTATATAGTACAAACCTGAATGACCATGTTCAACATTTTTGCAAAGTATTTGATATTTTGCGAGCTAAGAAGTTGTATGGGAATGTAAAAAATTGCATGTTCTATCAGAAAGAAGTGATATTCTTAGGGTGTTTGTAGTGTTAGGGGAAGGAATCCCAGCAGATGAGGAAAAGATCTGAGCTATTCTGGAATGGTTAACACCAAAGAATCTTACTGAGGTCCAAAGTTTCCATGGCTTAGCTTCTTTTTATAGGTGATTTATTATGGACTTTAGAACAATGGCCACCCCATTGACCGAGCTGACAAAGAAGAGCGAAGGGTTCAAGTGAAGCGATTGAGCTGAGCGAAGCTTTAGGGAGATTAAGGAGAAGCTCGCCTCGGCCCCTATTCTATCACTACTAGATTTTGACAAGCCCTTCGAACTGGAGTGCGACACATTGAGAGTTAGAATTGGTGCTGTCCTAATGCAAGAATGATAGCCCATCACCTTCTACAATGTGAAACTTAGTGGTCTTGCGTTGAACTATTTCGTATACAAGGAGTTGTACTCCCTTTTCCAAGCCCTTACTGTTTGGCAACATTACTTGATGCCATGGGAATTTGTTATTTATATAGACTGTGAGTCTCCGAAGCATTTGGGGAGTCAAAACAAGCTTTCAAGGAGGCAAGCCAAGTGGTTAGAGTTCATGGAAAGTTTCTTATACGTCATCTGGCACAAGAAGGGAAGTGCAAATATGGTCGCTAATGCTTTATCATGACAGCAAATGTTGCTGACCACTTTATAGACAAAATTATTAGGATTCTCACTGATTACTGAGCACTATGCTTATGATTCTCATTTCAGCACCATCAAAGAATAGTGTAAGGTCAGAATTGCTGTTAAGGGGTATTATCTCAAGGATGACTACCTGTTCAAGGATCAGCGGCTGTACATACCAAACTGTTCCACGCGTGAGTTGTTGATTATGGAAGCTTATGGCAAAAGATTGTTTGGTCATTTTAGGGAAACCAAGACAGCCAGTCTGTTGAAAGAGAACTTTTATTGGCTTGGTTTAGCCAAGGATATCCATAAGGTGGTCAGTAGTTGTGAAGTGTGTAAGTGTGCTAAGGGGAAGAGAGAACCTTATGGAGAGTATATGCCATTGCCAACACCAACTTTACCTTGAGTTGACCTCAGCATAGACTTTGTCCTAGGGTTGTCTCAGATAGTTAGAGGGAAAGATTCCATCTTTGTTGTAGTGGATCACTTCAGTAAAATGGCACACTTCATTCTATTCCATCAAACTAACGATGCTCTATCTATTGCCGATATGTTTTTACAGGAGATTATCTCACTATATAGAGTACCAAAGACTATTGTCTTAGATTAGGACACAAAATTTTTAAGCTATTTCTAGAAAACTCTTTGGAGAAAATGTCACGCCCCGAACAAGAAGAGTCATAATAGTCCCGCCGTGTAAACTAATCTAAGATAGAAGCTGACCTCACAGCTGCTATTGTAGACGTAGTTCACACAAGGCGTACAACTCAACCAGCTTAAAATGTCTGTTCTGACACCTAATATTAACCAAACATGTGGTAGAGCTTTTACAAGTTACTTATTCTATAAAACCTACTGTTTAGTATCATAACGGTATTTAAACAAACATTTTACATCCAAAGGTAAAGTTTACAATCAGAGTTTGTTAAAAACAACGAGTTTTACGGTCTATATACAATAAGTTAGAAAACTAGTAGGCTCCTAGGAAATTCCCAATTAATTTTCCTCAAAACTTAAAGATAAAGCCAAAAGCTCAGGTTCAATTAAATTCCTCGATCCTCACTTTCCCATACAACAGCACACTAACCTGGGAACGGTGGTACCTGAACATCTTGCCTTCACTCAACACCTGCAAAAGAGTCTGTAGGGATGTGAGCACAACTAGCTCAGTAAGTGGGGCAGAGTTAGAAAAGTACTATACAATCACAATTAAGGTTAATAATCATGATGAAATACAATGTAATTACTCAAATGAAGCATCGCATAGTATTAACCGGTCTACTGTAAGGTTAGAGAAATTTCATCCGCTCCAACCCGGATTGAGGAGTTTCATCGCGACTCAAGTTAGACCAAACCCGGGCTTGTGCAATGGAGAACACCCTCCTCCCATGACCGCCTTCGAACCACGAGTCACTTAGTTCGACTAAGGATGGGGAAAGGACCATTTCAGCTATCCTCATCAAAGGAAGTCGGTATTTGGCCTAACACTCTTAATCATTTTCCCCTAACGGGTGATTATGCATGTCCAATTACATTTTAGTTAAATAACCGTTAGTGTTAATCAAGGGTGACCAACAAGTTCACATAATATGGAATCCATGCAAATATGCAGAACAGTACACCAAGGAGTTGAACTCCTGTCACAACTGAGTATCATTCACACACATAGCATGCGCATAATCATTTAACTACAAACATAACCAGAAATACTCTTGGGTCTCCGGATACTTTAAATAGCACCCAAACAGCAGTGAAGCCACAACCCCAACTTACATGTTTAGACGTTCGCTATTGCTGACTTGAATTATCAACCGTCTTTGTATTGGAAGGTCCTAATTACACAAAAGGCCCAAATCCAGTTTTCGTAATAATTACGAAAACATTAAGGTTTTATCTAAAATGGTTATATATATATATATATATATATTATTTCCATAATATACCGTTATGTTATCATTATATATTGAATTAAATTATTAATTATTGATATTGTACATCATATATACTATTACGTATTATATATCATTTCGATCACATCGAAACGTACTTTTTATTTATCAATTCACATTTTAATTCCCGTAAGGTTACTGAAATATGTATATTCTTGAATATGATACAGTCTTGAGCTAATTTACTTAAGGTTGTCCGATTTTAACAAAATTAGTGTCTTTGGGTTCGTATAGACCTAACGATACGTTTTACGAATCCTGTTTCTAGAGATGGTTTTTAATGGATAGTTTGAGTTTTTAATACAATTATACATAATTATATAAAAATGATCGTATTATACGTAATTTACATTATTGAATTATATTTTATCTAATTTGTCCTTATATTATAATAATATGAGTATTATTCAATTCTAATACACTTAAAGTGTATCTCGATCAGAAAACATTAATAAATAAAATAAAAATATCCATTAATCCAATCTGATCAGCAATCCTTTATATAGTTTTTATTTAATTATTTAATTCATTTTAGCCTATTAATATTATAAATACACCCCGACTTGTAATTTAAGCTATTTTACTTAATAAATTCGTAATAAATAGTTCGGGTTACCAAATAATTCCCCAAAAATTTCTATAGGATTCTAAAAATATAGGAAATTCAGTTATCACTTGGTTTTAAGTTTCCGACCTATTGCCTATATTTTCATATTAATGATTTTACCCATAAATTATGATAAATTATTCAATTATAATTCTTTTAGCACCAAATTAATTTCAATCTGACTCAATACTGTTAATATTTATTATAGATCAGTACATGTCCATTTCATCAATTAATTTCATAATTTCCCATTAAATTCATAATTTTAGCCTATTTTCGAGTTAATTTCAGGCCTAAAAATGCAATAAATATTAAAATTATTCAAATAAAAATTTGGGCTACATAGCAATTACCTATATATCGTACACATCCTATACAAAAATTTTCAGCTAGAAACAACATCATATAGTACATTATTTCATAAATATAAATTCAGGTGAATTATAGATTTCTTAATAAAGTATATCAAATATTACGAATTTTTCAAAAATAAAAATATCACATGAAAGCATGTCTAAAATAACCTAAGTACAATTTTTTTCATAATTTTTTGGGTGGATTTACTATTTTTTAGAAATTATTGAAAAATAGGGTAGGAATTTAACCTTGGTGTTCTTGGGTGCTCCGGTGGCTAGCGGCGGTTGGGCAGTGGTCGGAACGCCTAGACGGTGGGGGTACTCCTTGGTGGTGGAGTGATGTAGTAGCAGATCAAAGGAAACCCTAAGAACTAACTTTTCTCGGTAATTGTTCTGTTTTTTTTTATTTTCTATGATTTTTTCTAATTTTTCTTTCTAAGTATTTCTGTTTCCAAACTGCTAAAATTTTCTTATCTGAAGGTGTTGGCTTTTTATAGTGTCTCCAAGTCGGTTAAGGGATTTTTTTTAATTATTTTAGATTTTTTTTCTAGTTTCTTTTTGTTTTTCCTAAGCATGAGGTGCCCTAATGTTGTGAATTTACTTTTTAAATCAGCATTCCTATCCTATTTTCCTACCATGCATCATCGTCCAGCAAATCTCCAATGTATTTGATCAATTTTCCTTTTTCTTTTATTAAATAATTGCTTAAATATAGATATTATATGTTAAAATTAGTTATTTAATTAATATACAAATTTATACCTTATGTAAATAACATGTGAAATATATAAGTTTACTCATATAATTAAGTTTCTAGCATATCTTTTATTTTTAGGATATGTTCTAAAGTTAGTTTCATAAATTCAACACAATAAATATATAATTATATAATTTAGGGTTAATTTACGGGTATAATTATTATTTATACCAGGTATACTCGTAAAATTACGTGTATTTTTATATAGTAAATTATACTATATTATCTCATTTTATAGCTCAATTAACTTATTTTTAAGTTCTCATTGCAATCTAAGTTCGATTTTAGGAGTTCCGAATATTTTAGTGCTTTATTAAATATTCCAATTTCTAAGGGCAAAATTGGGATTTCGGGTCATTATTACTAAAATCTAACTACACTGTAATATCTCGACTAACTTTTTTATTTTAGTCGTAAAGTTTAGGCTCAATTGGATAAGTTTTCCTGAAAGCCCTAAATCTAAGCTCGGTTGTCCTAAACTCAATTTTGGGAGCTTACAGAAGACTTGGGACTAAACTTGTATTCAGCTTCAGTAGCCACCCTTGGACTGATGGCCAGATTGAAGTGGTGAATAGGACACTAGGAAATCTACTTAGAGCTATTATGGGAAAGAACTTAAGGGATTGGGATTTGTGCTTACCAGTTATAGAGTTCGCCTATAACCAGACTGTTCATAGCACTACTGGAAAGACCCCATTCGAGGTCGTTTATGGCCTTAACCCTACCATTCCCTTGGACATGATCGGCACCCTAACAGCTATTGAAGAAAGTCAATCCGGAGTAGAATGAGCCTAAGAATTGCTTGAGCTACACTAGTCTATCATGAAGAAGATCACCAATTTCAATTAGAGACAACAAGAGATTGGCAGCTGAGGCCGCCGAACTATTTTCTTCTAGCCAGGAGACTTAGTATGGATTCACCTCAACTAAGAGCAATTTCTACACTTAAGATAAAACAAACTATCTCCTCGAGCTGACAGCTCGTTCAAGGTTCTAAAGAAGAACAATTGCAATGCTTACCAGATTGAGTTGCATAATGACTATGGTGTCTCTGCTAACTTCAATGTGTCTGATCTAAGTCCCCATCAACCAACCGAAGAAAACCCTATGAGTGCCCTAAAAGAATGAGTTGAAACTACTTCAGATTTGAGGATAAATCTTTTTGACCCCTAGGTAGATGATAAGAATCAACCCCTTAGATCGTTCATCAAAAGTCGAACTAGAGGACTTTAAGTGCTCGCACGGAAAATGCTAGCTTTAAGCCATAGCCAAGACAGGGACTCCTATCTCAATCTAACCTCCTGTTGACCTATCTCTCAGATCCTTACGTATATTCAACATGCTCTAACCCAACAACGAAGTCCTAATCCAGAAGACAGCCCTGAACTAACCAAGCTAAGCTACTAACCTGACCTACTTGCGTTTGATTTTAAGACAGTTGACCTTTTTGCTAGGTTGATTGACTCCTAACCTGATCCAAATCAAGTCAGCTCCTGACTCCCAACACTTCTTGCTTTTGCTTGTTTATCATACTCCTAACGTATAGCCATCAAGTGAAACGTAACTTCTGACACAATGTTTCAAAATAATTCTTTCTTTTTTGTACTGGATATTCTTTATCCTTTTTACCCCTTTTTAGTATGATTAATGTAACGTAATTGTAAAATACCCTTTTGTCTTTTCATACGTGTAAAATAACCTTAGTAGGAAAGTATACAAACCTCCACTTTCCTTATATGCAGAATCATCCAACTATTCTGTAATGGTTATCGTAGATAGGTTCAGCAAGATGACACATTTTGTGCCTTGCACCAAAACTAATGATGCTTCAGCTATTGCTTTTTTGTTTTTGCAGGAGATAGTTTGCTTGTATGGAGTACCAGGAGTGTGATGTCAGACCAAGACCAAAATTCCTAAGTCATTTCTAGAGAACTCTTTAGCATTAAATGGAAACCAAGCTACTATTCAACACCTCTTACCATTCACAAACCGACGGGCAAATAGAGGTAATCAACCGTACCCTAAGATCACCACTCTAAGCTATAGTAGAAAATAACTTGATCGACTGGGACGTCTTGATGTGTCTCTGAGGTCAGACATACAGAGAAAGCACCACAACAAGGTGAACCGAAAGAACAAAGAAAAAGCTAGCAAAGTCCAGGCAACTACTGAATGGATATGACACACTGGTCCAAATTGAAGGGGCCACTTGCCATTACTCCTTATTAAAGGGAATAGATAAGAGTTGAGAGTGAATGAGAACACTAAGGTTGCTCAAAGAAAATAATTCAGTATTGAAATCTTTGCCTTGAGTAGTTCGCATTACGAGGACAAAATCTATATCGGGTCTGCCTAGGGTTTGATTGGGATAGGTAAGGGCATTCCCTTCCTTTGTTTTGCTCAGCTTTTGGCTTTCTTACAAGTGGCAAATTTGTCAATCACATGATGTACATCTTACCTCATTTTAGGCCAAAAAAACCTATCATTTAAGAGCTTATACGTCATTCTCTCCCCAAACTGCCCAAATAGTCTTCCAATGTAGGCTTCTCTCACTAGCAACTCTCTAATTGAACTAGGTGACATACATAATTTGCTACCTCAAAACAAATAATCATCCTCCACATGGTACTCATCCACTACTCTTCCTTCTTTACAATACTTATAGATAGGGCCAAAATGAGAATCATTTTGATACTGTTCTTAAACCCTAACAATTTAGTCTATAAATCAATGAAAAGAGCATGTCTTCTTGATAAAGCATCTGCAACTACATTACTCTTGCCTTGCTTATATTTGAGGATGAAATTATGTCTCTTAAGAAATTCAATCCATCAAGCTTGGTGTTTAAAAAGCTTTGATTGGCTATGAAGATATCTTAAGGATTCATGATTCGTGTATATGATAAATTCCTTCGGTAGAAAGTAATGTTGCCATACATGAAGAGCTTGGGTTAATGCTAAGAGTTCTTTGTCATACACAAAATAATTTAATTATACTCTTTTGAGCTTCTCACTATGATAAGTGATAGGTTGACCTTCTTGTATCAGCACAGCTCTGATGTCGATACTTGATGCATCGCATTTAAGCTTAAACATTTTATCAAAGTCTAGTAAAGCCAAGGCTGGAGTAGAGGTTAACCTTGCTTTCACTTCGTTAAAGCTCATCTCTTCTTTCTCTCCTCACTTGAACTCTACACTCTTCTTTACTAGCTCAGTCAAAGATGCTACTATAGTACTGAATCCATTGATGAAGCATTGGTAGAATGATGCCAATCTATGGCAACTCTTTACCTTAGCACATGAAGTTAGTGTCGGCCACTTAACAATGGCTCAAACTTTCTCATCGTTAACTTCTAATCCTCCTTTACTAACTACGTAACTTAGGAAGATCACCTCTTCCTTGTAGAAACAGCACTTGTTTACATTTCTAAACAATCTCTCTATTCTGAGGACATTAAAAACAGGTTTGAGATGTTTAATATAACTCACTAAGTCAGCATTATAGACAAGGATGTCGTTGAAGTAGATGACGACAAACTTCTCAATCAAATCTCTCAAAACATGATTCATCAATCTTATAAAAGTGCTAGGAGAGTTTGATAATCCGAAAGGCATGACCATTCACTTGTATAGGCAATATCGGGTCTTAAAAATAGTTTTCCATTCATCCCCTTATTTCATTCAAATTTGTCACCATTTAGTTTGTCTAACATGTCGTCTGGCTTCAGGATGGAGTATTTGTACTTAATCTAATTTTGTTAACAGCTTTGCTATCCACAAACATAACCCAAGTACCATCCTTCTTCGACACAAGCAATGCAGGCACAGCATAGGGGCTAAGGCTCTCCCTCACAAATCCCTTCTTTAAAAATTCATTGACTTGCTTCTAGAGTTCTATAGCTTGCTTGGGATCTATTCTATAAGCAATCTTGTTTAGCAATGCAATGTTAGGTATTAAATCAATGTAGTGCTCAATTCCTTGAAATGAGGGTAATCCTTCGAGCAATTGTTCAAGAAAAAAGTTAGAATATTCTTCGAGCAAGTTCTCGACCTCCTTTGGCAATTTTACTTGTTCCTTTAATTCCAGTAGCCTCCTTACTAATAGGAAAGTCAGCAAGTTAGATTTGATGGCTACTTAGAGTTCGGCTTTACTCAATATCAAAGCCTTCTTACATCCTTAAGCAAGTTTAGCTTGCAGCTTGTTAACTTGACTTGGCATCACATGATTCAAAGTAATATTTCTTCCATCTTTCTCGAACACATAAGAGTTCTCGAATCCATCGTACATAACTGTCCTGTCAAAAAGCTAAGATCTACTTAGCAGCACATAGGATGCATACGTGGGTAGTACATTATAGAGAATTTCATTAGAATAGTTTCCAATTGAGATCAGTAACAACACTTGTTGAGTGACATGCAATGCTCCCTTCTCATTCAGCTAATGTTACTTATATGGCTTCGGATGTGAGATGATCGGCAACTTGAGCTTCTTAACTGGGTAAGTAGATGCTTTGTTGGTGCAGTTAATATTATGAGCTTCTTAACTGGGTTAATAGATGCTTTGTTGGTGCAGTTACTATTATCTACTATAAGCATGCAAACCTACTCATTCGCTTTGCATGTTATGTAGAACAAATTTTCTTTTTGTTCCTCCTCAGCAGAGGGTTCCATACTCATCGTAAGTTAAACAACAAAAGTTAGTTTGTCCAAGTCCTTGGTAAATGCATCTTCCTTAATCAATTTACCTTCCTAAGTGGTCTCCTTCTTAGGAATAACCTCCTCCTCAGGTTCCTCATCAATACTATCCACCTTGAGCTTTAAGACATCTCCTTTGATAATCATAGTTCATTGGTTTGGACATTGAGCAACCATATGCTCAAACCCTTGGCATTTAAAACACTTGATCGGGCTCATCTTCCTCCTAGATCCTTGTCCCTTCTCATAAGTTTTCGACTGTACTTCGCCATCAATTAGTCAGCCCTTCCATTTAACTTGGACATCTGTCCTTTTGGTTGGCTCGACACTTTGTCGAGCTCAGTAACTTCCTTGAGCGAGTCAACTTTATTACATGGGTAAGCTCATTGAAGGTTGGCTCGGCCTATTGCTCCTCTACATTTCTACTTATTAGGTTATTCTTATAGCCTTATCCAATGTAGTAAACTATTAAAGTTCTACGACATATTGGATGTTGCTTCTCAATCCAATGAGAAATTTAGATACTATGCAGGTTGATGGTTCATTCGCCTCACATCGAATCATAAGTATCTGAAACTCCTAAACATAATCATCAATAGTTCGGCCTCCTTATCTCAGCTCTTGAAGCCGAGTAAAAGTATCTTGCATGTAAGTGGTCAGTATAGATCTATTCCTGAGTGTCTTATTCATCTCAGGCTAAGTATTTACGTTTCTATATCTTTCTCATCTCCTCATAACTTGGAAATTCTTCTACCATATTACGGCATAGCTTGAAAACTTTACAGCAGCAGTGCTCACTTTCTCATGATCTTCATACTAATAATAGTCAAAACATGTTCAACCTTCTCCTCTTAATCTAAACAGTCATCTTGATAGGACATGAAGCTAAGCTAAAAGACTTTAAGGACTCATTCAGAGAGTACTAACTTAAAGCCCTATCCGAGATGGAAATTCCTATCCTGACCTTTGTGTTTCCCTTTTCTGCCTACCTAATTGCACAACTTTTACTGGTGCTAAACTTGTCGAACAACTGTGCTATGATAAGATATCTAACCAGTCATCCTCAAGACTATCCGAGTTGAGCTCCTGAGCCAACCATAAACGTCTAACCCCAACCCAAGCTAACTACTCTACAGCAGGACTAACTGGGCCTTGACCTGATTTAGATCAGGTCAGCCCCTGACCACAATCTCCTGCTTAGTTGGCCTCTGACTACAAATTCTTCTTCCCATCCACTTGTATCATATTTCCAATGTCTAGCCACTGATTGAGACGTATCTTTTGGTATGACATTCTAGAAGGATTCTTTGGTTTTCTATACTAAATATTCTTTATCTCTTTTACCCTTTTTAGTATGTATTATGTAACCTAATTATAAAAATACCCCTTTTAGTCTTTTCATATGTATAAAGTAACCATAGTGGATGGGTATATAAACCCCTACTTAATTGTACACAAACATCAATCATCAATATCAAAATTTATTCAAGTTTCCTTTTAGCAACCTTAGTGTTCTCATTATCCTTAAACTTTTATCTATTCCCTTTAGTAAAGAGTAGGGGCAAGCAACCCTTTAGTTGGGATCGATGAGTCATATCTAGCTGATTGTAGGCCGAGTAGGATCGATTAGTATATCATATCCAGTTAATAGCTACCCGAACTTTGTTAGTTTTTCCTTTGTTTCTTTTCGATTCGCTTCATTGTAGTGTTTCTCTATATGTTCAACCTTGGAGACACATTAGATTCGTTGGTATTAGAGCATGGTTCTAAGAGGAAGTATGTAAGGTTGTAGTGAACTTTTGGTTCGCCTTGCTGTTAGTGGCTATTATGTACCTTCCATAACTACTACAATATGTGTTCATGTAGAGTAAGCCTGAAGTTGTGAGTTGTGTAGTAAAGATTTATGTATTAGTAAGTATGGTTTCATTGTTACTTTGTTCTTACTTTGTTTTTCACCACGAAAACAGAGAAAGTTTCATTCCTGTTTTCTTTAGGAGATTACTGGGTGTTAAAGTTGTTAAAGTGTGTTAACTAAAGTTTCGGTAGTTCAGTAATGGTATTTTTCGTATAGCGTGTTATTAATCTATTCGAGGAGTATTGTATCATGTTAGATTTAAGTGTTTAGGGTGTTATTGGTTACTAGAGTCGTAGTGCTTAACTTGGTTGTGGTCATAATGGTAGTAACACCTTAGGGTTGATTGGTGACAAATTGGACAGACTCACTAACCTTATTGAGAGTCTAGTCATAGCGATACAAGGTAACAAACAACAATCCTAAGGTGTACAGCACTATAACCCACCCGAAAATGCCCTTGAAAGGCATTATAGCTAAGGTAACCAAGCTAATCGCCTAATTTGACTACAATAAGCTAAAGGAGTAGCACACTAAGCTACTAAACGAAGACTAGAGTTGGAAGAGATTGAGGAAGATGATGAGGAGCTAAATGTTGAAGAATTTGAGGAGGAAGAAGAAGAAGCTAATTATTGCCGAGCATGGGAACAAGGACACCGAGCTAGTTAAGGACTAGACAATGTCAAGGTCCAAATTCTACCCTTTAGTAGAAGTGAAGATGTAGATGTAAATGAATACTTGGATTAGAAAGAGAAGGTTGAGAAGGTGTTTAACTGTTATAGGTATACAAATGCTATCAAGGTCTGACTTGCTGCACTGGAGTTTATTGGATATGCCATAATGTAGTGGAAAAATCTAAATGCAGCTAAAGTAAGGGATTGAAGACAAGGTATGAGAACTTGGGATGAGATGAAAAGGCTATTAAGCGGTAGATTCCTGCCTAAGACCAACTTATAAGACACATTTACAAAGTTATAGTAACTTTGCCAAGGAGGTCAATCTGTTGATGATTACGTAAGAGAATTCCAGATGCTTATGATCCGAGCCGATGTAGAAGAACTAGAAGCCTGTACAGTATCAAGGTTCATTTTAGGGCTCAAATATGAAATTTGCAACATTGTGGAAATTCAAAGGTTTTAGACCTACAAGAAGTGATTAAGATTGCGCAGAAGGTCAAAAAATAGAGAAGAAGTGCCTCGAGACAACTTAGGCCAACATTCTCCCAAGCCCTTGTTCCATGCTGACCTGTTCAAGTTGAGCCGAGGAGGTTATACCAGCTCGAGGAGAGGAATGACCAACCTGATGATAGCTGAACAAGCTAACCGAGTCGAGTTGAGGCTAGGCCGACCCTAAGAATATTTGAGAGAGGACAAACCTCTAGACAGAAGACTAGTGAAGTAAAGTACTTTAAATGCTTGGGTTTTAGACACATGGCTGTTAAGTGTCTGAACCGATGTGTCATGGTGCTGCGAGGAGATATAATGGATAGTACTAACGAGAGTGAGCCTAAAGAGGAGAAAGATGTTGGAAAGGTAGAAGTTGAGGAGGAAGAAGAGACTTATGTCTATGCCGACTAGGGAGAAGTGATAACCCTAGTTCTAAGACAAGTACTCAGTATTTAGTCGAACTCTAAGGAAGACTAGAGGGAAATTTTGTTCCATACTAAATGTACCATCAAGGGATAGTTGTGTACTACTATAGTAGATGGAGGAAGTTGTACTAATGTAGAAGTACAGTCTTTCATGTAGAGGTTAGGTCTATTGAACTTTAAGTATCCCTGACCTTACAAGCTATAATAGCTTCATGATAAGGGTACTTTGCACGTAACGGAACAAGTAAACGTACCATTTAATGTTGGGAGTATGTACAATGACAAAGTAGTGTGCAATGTCATCCCTATGGGAGCTTCACATTTGTTGCTTAGATGACCTTGCTTGTTTGAATGACGTATTACTCACGATGGATATAAGAACACTTATGCCTTTGTTAAGAATGGAAAAAAGATTATGTTGCAACCCATGACCCCCTCCTAAGTAAATGAAACCCATAACGAGCTCACCCGAGCCACCAAGAAGAAGGCCTCAGTCATGAGTCAAAGAGAGCTCCGAGCTGCTGAGAAGGCCGAAGAGCTAATGTTTCTGTTAGTTAGAAGATTGTTGGAGATGAGAGATTTAGAGGATGTTCCTGATGAAATCTGAAGCCTGCTAAATGAGTTTTCCAATTAGTTTCCTAAAGAATTTCCTAGGGGACTACCTTCTGTCTGAGGTATAGAGCACTATATTGGTCTACATCCAGGCGCTACTTTGCTAAACCAACCTGCATATAGAATGAACCTTGAGCAAGCTCCCAAGCTGAAAAGATAGGTGGATAAACTCATAGAGTAAGAATATGTGAAGGAGAGCATGAACCCTTATGTTGTTCTAGCTCTACTCGTCCCTAAGAAGGATGGATCATGGCACATGTGCATCGACAACCGAGCAATCAATCAAATTACTATTAAGTATAGATACCTGATGCTGAAGCTTGATGACATATTATATGAGCTTCATGGCACCAAAATATTTTCAAAGATTGATTTGTTAAGTTGCTATCACTAAATTCACATGAGACCGGGTGATGAGTGGAAGACTGCCTTCAAGATTAGGCACGATTTCTATAAATGGTTGGTTATGCCATTAGGACTTACTAATGCACCAAGCACGTTCATGAGATTAATGACCATGTGATGTGCCCTTTAATCGGAAGATATGTGGTTGTGTACTTCGATGACATATTGGTATACAATACCAACTTGATCCATGATGTTCAACATCTTAGAGGAGCACTAGCCTAAAAAATAGGAGACATCATGCATTTTATCGTTGAGCAGAAGGTTATAGAGAAATTTCTAAGGTCCAAGCGATAGCATGATGAATGTGAAGACATCTCCATAGAAATAGGCTGGGCGATCAGAAATGCAGTAATTTAGTAGCACCCTAACCTAGGCTTAAGCTTCTTGGACTTCCTGAGTGGTCCAACCCATAAGGAAGAAAGGGAAGCCAAGACCAAGAAGGAAGTGGATGCTTTTACTGTTGAGTTTGTCCAAGATACTCTCGTATCCTCTCCAACCTTGAAAGCTCCACAAAGGTTCACTTCTAGAGATAGTTAGGGAGAGAATTAAAATCAAGGTGGCCCTCTTGTCGGCTAAAGTAAAGAGACTCCTTCTCCTCTAACTTTGGCTTCAAATCCTCTAACCTAAACTCTGGTGGATCGGTCCTTTAAATAAATTGGCATGTTAGATTTTTCAGAGTTGTTGAAGCTGACTAATCCAAAGTAACAACTTGAAGTTTCTTTTCTATTTTCTCTTTTTGTTTTTGTTGTACTTGCTTTTCTTGTTTCTACTTTTCTTTTATTCTTGTAACGACTTTGGAAATGTAAAGGTTGGTATGTCACCTCTCACCTTGTAAATGCTTTGTAATGAAAAGCTTCATTTTGCATTTGCTTTAGTTTATAGTTTGCTTTCAATTCGTAGTACTTAGCAAATTTAGTTGGAGAGTTGGTATTACTCTTCAGTAGGATCGTTTAGCCGTTGGTGGCTTAAGCTATTTCTCTTAGGGAAGGGCTGGAGTTGCTCCTTTACAAGGATTATTCAACTATTTGTAGCTTAGGTTGTTTTACTTAAGGAAAAGCTGCAATTGCTCTTCTAGGGGGACCGTTTAGATATTAGTAGCTTTAAGTCATTTTAGGGGCTAAGCTGACGATATTCTAATGGGCACCCACTTGTAAGGACCCAGCCAGAACTCCTCCCACTAAGGTGTTGTTTGCTTTAGTGTGGAACGTAGCAAGGTTTTGTTCCCTAATGCAGCAGTTTCCTAAGAGATCACCCATCTTGGGATTGCTCTAACTTGAGCACACTTCACTTTGGAGTTTCAACATACTCTAAACCGTTACATCAAAAGGCACCTCGATAATTTAGAATTTCATCACTTGGCATATAAAGGATATTATAATCTACCCACCCCCTCCCCCCTTATAGAACTTATGTCTTCGTCAATTTTGTTACACAAGTCCAGGACCACTACTAGGCGGAGACCTTCCCTTTTAGCTGGTAGAGTGCTTTGATATCACTTGATGGGGATCAAGGATTGATCACGCACTCTCGAACCCAAGGGCTTTCTCAGATGGTTCGCCAAGCTGTCTGAGGTGAGTTAAGCATTAAGGAGTAGTATTTTCCTTAGTCAGATCTGTTGAGCTACTTTGCTCTCCACACCATCCAGGAAGCTCATAAGGTGATCAATTGACATATGGAGCCAACCCCTCTGCAACACCTCGGTCTAAGCACCAAATTAGGAAAAAAGCCATCTGTGTAGTGCTTAGGCCGAGCTGACAATTTTCAAGAGCCAACCATCCAAGGTCGACCCGAATGTGAGTTGCCTCTGAACCATCCCATGTCCAGCCCTAGTAGTTAGAGTACCGAACTACCGATGCTGAACAAACTTAATCAAAATGTACACCCCAGCTTGGCTCACAATGTTGTCAAAGCCATAGACTGAGTAAAATACGCGCGCGTTGTCCTTTTTGACATCCGTACTATCCTTCTTGACGGTAGATATTCTTTTTGCACGATTACGTGCTTTCCCTGTAAATTATTCTCCTTTGTTTAGCAAGTAGGGATACATTTCTATAATTTTCTATAAATTTAGGACTTACCCTAACTAGATACTATAAATACTTGCATAATATAATAGTCGCAACATCATCATACATAGAGAATACATCGAACTTTTACTCCCTCTTGAGCTAAATGTTCTTCTGCTTCCTTTTGAGCTACTCTTATCTAGCCCATTGAGCGTGGATTAGTGGCGAGTAACCTACAGCCATACTTGTATGCCTATTAAGTGTGCTTCGAGCTTGTGTGAGGCATTGGTGCATCATATCCTTCGTCGGTGCACGACATCCCTTGCTCATCCTCGACTATCATTCACTCTTCGAGCCATCTCACAACTCGGACCCACCCTTTTGGTTATGCACGATATTGGGTTTGTATGTTCATCCATGGAATCCATATCATCTTAGTATTACAGATTGGTTACTTTCGAAGCTGGATTCTGCTATTGTGTTCTTTGAGTGGTTCATTACTACTCTAGTGTGATAATGGTTCTATTATTAACATTGGAGTTTAATAGTTGAGAAGTGTTTCGTACTCTGTTTTCCCCTGTTTTTGATATGCAAAAACAGAGTGTAGAAGACTGTTTGTTTATTGTGTAATTGTCGTGGTAGTTGGAGTATCGGTTATTGATCTTCAAGTGGTATTATTAGATGTTAATTTTTGTGAAGTAACCATCAATGTTAGACTTAAGTGTTTAAGGAACTTTGGGAAACCAAGAAAATGGTACTTGACATGGCCAAAGGCAAGAAGGAAGCTTCACACCTTAGTAAGTAGGTGATTGCTTGGATAGGCTTACTGACTTGGTAGCTAGTTTGGTGATTGTTATCCAATAAAACAGGCAGTGAGCTAGAAATAACCCCACTAGAGAATGTGAGCAGCAAAAGCAAGGCAATGATCAGTTTGGCCAAGTTAATGCCTTAACTTGACTACCCTGAATTGAAGGAGTTAGTAGGGATACTAGACGAAGGCTAGCACTTCATGAGATTAAGGAAGAAGTGGAAGGAGATGACGAGGCAAAAGAGTACTATGAGCCCGAAGAAAGAAATATACGAGCCCTTAGAGACGAGGAAGGATGCATATTCCGAGTTTTTCTGGAAGTGGTGAAGCCAAAAACTACCTAAATTAGGTAGATATGATTGAAAAGCAATTTGAATGCCATGATATACCTGACAATGTAAAGATTAAACTTGCTGTATTAGAGTTCACTGGCTATGCTGCCTTATGGTGGGAGAACTTACAAGCCACTCGAAGAAGGGAAGAAGATTGAGAGATTAGGAGTTAGGATGAAATAAAGAAGGTTATGCAAAGAAGGTTTATGCCAAGCTATTATTTGCAAGATACCTTCAAATGACTGTAAGAACTAAGATAAGGAAGGTTGAGTATAGACATTTATGTTAAGGAATTCCAAGTGTTAATAATTTAATGTGAAGTCATAGAGCTAGAGGACCGAATTGTTTCTTGATTCATTAGTAGTTTGAAGTATGAGATTGAAGATATCCTGGAAACCCTGGATATTAGAACGCTTGATGATGCAATCCAAGCAGCCTAGAGGATAGAAAGGCCCCGAACAGGAAGATTCTGACTTCTAGTTAGCTGACTAGGCAGTAGCTGAACTGTTTTAAGTAGAACTATATAAGCAAAACCAAGTAAGGTTGCCTAGACCTAACTTGCTCGGACTACCCAAACCGAAGAGAAGGAACCTCTAAGGAAGCTCGAGAAGGGCCAGAGTTCAGGAAGGAAGATAAGTGAGATTAAGTGTTTCAAAAACCAAGGATTTGGACACATGGTTGCTCAGTATCCAAACAGGCAAACAATGGTGATCTAAGGTGAGGTGCTAACTATTAAGGTCGATAGTATTGATGAAAAAGTAGAGGAGTTGAAGGAAGACGGACAGACCGAACTATCTAAGGAAGAAGTTATCTATAATAAGGAAGGCAACTTTATGTCGGCTACTTTAGTGTTGAGGAGGACGGTGAGCGTCAGTCCCATACTTGAAGATGAATAAAGGGAAAATCTCTTCCATATTGGATGTTAGGTGAATGAATCATTGTGCATGCTGATCGTTGATAGTGGGAGCTGCACCAATGCAGCCTTTGCATTTATGGTCCAGTAGTTGAAATTGCTAACCTTGCCTTACCCAAAACTTTATAAGCTTCATTGGCTTAGTGATAAGTGGGCCTTGTAGGTGAACAAGTAGGTGTATGTGTCGATCTGCATTGGCAAATATTGAGATGAAGTGCTTTGTGATGTGTTACCTATGAGTGCGTCGTACATTCTACTTAGATAACCATGGATGTTTGATCGAGCAGTTATATATGACAGAAGGAGGAATACATGTTCTGTAGAGTATGAAGGCAGAAGGATTAAATTGAGTCCTATGGATGCCGAGTAGATAAAGGTTATGCAATCCCAACTGAGCCAAACCCTAAAGAAAGAGGCTTTGGTGATGACTTGAACTGAATTGAAAAGAGAAATGAAGCTTGAAGGAATGACCTATCTGCTTATCCGAAGGATTCTAGAGATGAGACCCGAGGAGGAGGAGTTGCCTATCGAGGTAAAAACCTTACTAAAGGAATTTGCTGACTTGTTTCCAAAGGAACTGCTGAAAGGTCTACCTCTAATCCGAGATGTCAAGCATGCAATCAACCTGCAGCCAGGAGCCGTACTTCCGAACAAGCTAGCTTATAGGCTGAATCCTGAACATGCTGTCGAGCTAAAGAAGCAAGTAGATGAGCTAATAGAGAAGGGGTATGTATACAAGTCCCTTAGCCCCTGTACTGTTCTAGCCTTGTTAAAGCCGAAGAAAGATGGTTCATGGAGGATGTGTGTAGATAGCTGAGTGATTAATTGAATCACCATCAAGTATAGGTATCCCATACCCAAGCTTGATGACATGCTAGACAAAATAAGTAGAACAAGAGTGTTCTCCAAGATTGACCTTAAATCTGGACATCATCATATTCAAATGCGCGAGGGTGATGAGTAGAAGACTGCATTCAAGACATGACATGGTTTATATGAATGGCTTATATTGCCATTTGGTATGTCCAATGCACCGAGCATATTTATGGGCTTAATGAATCATGTGCTCCGAGAATTATTAGGAAGGTTTGTCATAATTTCTTTTGATGACATTCTAGTGTATAGCCTTGACCTAGAGACTTACCAAGCGTATCTCCGAAGAATCTTTGCAAACTTATGAGCAAAACAGCTCTATGCCAATATGAAGAAGTGCAACTTTTGCCAATCCAAGGTGATCTTCTTGGGGTTTGTTGTGAGTGGAGGTGGCATCTGAGTCAATGATGAGAAAGTAAGAGAGATCGTAGAATGGCTTAACCTAACTTATTCTATAGATGTGAGAAGTTTTCACAGCCTAGCATCGTTCTATTGCCGATTAATAAAGAATTTTAGTACGATTGTGGCCCAGCTTACTAAACTATCAAAAAAGAATGTTGAATTCAAATGGGGAGAGAAAGAGAGGAGGAGAAAGAGAGGCTAACTACAGCCCTCGTCTTAGCTTTGCCAAGCTTTAATAAGGTGTTTGAAGTAAAGTGTGATGCATCTGGATTAAGCATAAGTGTTGTGCTAATGTAAGAAAGCCAACCTATTGCTTACTTTAGTATAATTGAGCTACACTTAACTATTCTATCTATGATAAGGAGTTCTACTCTTTAATGAAAGCCTTAACGATATGATAACATTATCTGTTACCTTAAGAATTTGTGATCTACACTGATCATGAATCCTTGAGATATCTAAAGAGTTAATCAAAGTTGTCCCGAAGGCAAGCCAAATGGATCGAGTTCGTGGAGGGTTTTTCTTATGTTGTAAAATACAAGAATGGAAGAAACAATGTAGTGGTTGATGCCTTATCAAGATGACATACCCTCTTGATTGAGCTGTAAACAAGGCTACTTGGTTTTTCAACCATTGACAGGACACTTCAGCTAGCATTGAACCCATGAGGTACTATTCTCTAGATTCTTTTGGCTAAGGATGAAGAGAGATGTCTAATCCATATTAGAAAAGTGTACAACCTGCCGAAAAGTAAAGAGCCGAGCCTAGTAAGGACATTACCAACCCTTGCTAACCCCAACCAAACTATGGTCTGAGCTGAGTATGGATTTTATGTTAGGATTGCCAAGGATGTCTTGAGGGAAGGACTCTATCATAATGGTTGTGGATCGATTTAGCAAGATGAACATTTCATGCCTTGTACCAAAACTAACAATGCTTCAGTTATCTCTTATCTTTTTTTGTAGAAAATAATCAAACTTCATGAAGTTCCCAAAGCCATTATTTTAAATTGAGACACAAAGTTTATGAGCCACTTCTGGAGGACATTGTAGAGGCAAATGGGAACCAAGCTATTGTATAACACCTCCTGCCATCCATAGATTGATGGACAGATCGAAGTTGTCAATAAAACTATGGGAACTTTGCTGCGGGTTGTTGTTGGATGAAATTCGGCCAACTAGGATTTATGCTTGTCGATCATTGAGTTCGCCTACAATAGGACTACCCACAGTGTTACAAATATGTCCCCATTCTAGGTTACCTATGGGTTTAACCTCAAGCTGCCAATGGACCAAGCACCCCAACCAATGCTTAATGATGATCGGCCAACCGTTGAAAGAGTTGAGGCTATCAAAGCCATGCACCAAAAGGTTGTAAAGCAATTAGGTCGAGCTAATACTAAGCTCAAGAAGTGAAGCCGATGACGGAGGAAGAGAGAATTTCAACCTGGTGATTTAGTTTGGATACATCTTAGCAAGGAATGATTCCCAAACTTAAGGAAAAGCAAGTTATCTCTCAAAGTCAACGAACCTTTCAAAGTGCTTGAAAAGATCAATCCTAATGCCTACATGATCGAATTACCTAAAGGATATGGAGTCTCAAACTCCTTCAACATTGTTGATCTCCAACCTTATACTCCTAAGGATGAGCAACTTGGAGCTAAACCAAATTTCATCCCAAATCTCAAACAACCCAAAGGGGTTGATAGGGATTAAGAATCGATCATGTGTGATAAGGATCAATGTAGAACAACAAGATGATAAGGATCATTCCAGAATAGCAACGGGTTGGATAAACGGGAATGGGTAGATATTCAGGATTCCAAAAGAAAAATGGGTACGAAGAATAGGAAGGTTTTGATGGTGAATATGAGTGGATATAATACAACAAGACACAAACACAATCAGAGGGTTTGAGCTCAAAATGGAGTTCAATACAACTCACAAATACTAAATATTGCTCGAGATTCAAATGAGGGTTAGATATAACTTACTAACCAGTTCAAATGAAAGGGTTCACCACAATCCCAAGAATAAGATTGATATGAACATGGGAGGGATTAAAGAGAGTAATTGACACTTAATAATCAGGCAAACGCAAGCTCTACTAGCTCAAGTACAACCTTGCTCTAAAGAGGAGAGTTTTATTCTCTATATATTTTTCTATATATGTTTATATCTCTATATGTTTTTGTTAGTACAAATGTTGCCTCCCTAGTGGAAAAACTATAAATAATATATAAGGCCTTAAACCCTAAACGATCGGGCCCACAAATAAAATAAGGGAAAACATATACAAGAATACAAAACTGTGCGTTTTACAAAAGTCAGCATGCAGTCACTTGTCATGTCCTGGGAGTAGTAGTATCAAAACCAGACGGGGTTGGTAATTTGATGTATAGGTTCGGGATGGAGTCCTTAAACTCTCGCATAGCTTGGCTAAGACACCAGAGAGGTCAACCCATAATTGCCGAATTCTAAATTTATTTGGCACGAGTTTCTCGATTCCGTGCCCAGTGTCTCCTTTTCTTCCCATTGGTCTTTTGTAATTAGCTCGGCCTCAGCAAGCATTGATAGGCCTCGGCTTTGGACAGGTCTGCCTTGGCTTGGATATGGTTGGAGGCTGATTCTCATCAACTCGCTTTCGAGCCTGACGGCTTTCTCAGATGGTTTGCTGAGCTGTCCAAGGTGAGTTAAGCATTAAGGATTAGTTTTTTCCCTAGTCCAATTTGCCGAGCTACTTTGCTCTCCACACCATCCAAGAAGCTGTTGAGGTAATTAGCCAACATGAAAAGCCAACCCCTTTACAGTACCCTAGTCTAAGTACTAAATCAAGAAAAGAGCCATCTTTATAGTACCAAGGCTGAGTTGATAATTTTCATGAGCCGACCATCCAAGGCCGACCCGAATGTGAGTTGCCCCTGAACCAACTCATGTATAGCCCCAACAATCAAAGTGCCGAACTGTCGACACCGGACGGACCTGATCAAAATGCATCCCTTATCTCGGCTTACAATATTGTTAGAATCGCAGACTAAGCAAAACGCAGGTGTGCCATCCTTTCTAACATCAAATGCTCGTATGCTATCCTTTTTTACATTCGTACAGTCCTTCCTAACAGTAGATATTCTTTTTATATGATTACGTGCTTTCCTTATAAATTATTCTCATTTGTTTAGCAAGTAAGGATACATTTCTGTAATTTTCTATAAATTTAGGACTTACCCTAACTAAGTACTATAAATACTCACATAATGTAATAGTCGCAACATCATCATACACAAAGAATATACCGAACTTTTACTCCTTGAGCTAAGTGTCCTCCTGCTTACTCTTGAGCTACGCTTATCTAGCCTATTGAGCGTGGACTAGTGGTGAATGACCTCTAATCATACTTATGTACCATATCAAGTGTGACCCAACCTTATGTGAGGCATTGGTACGTCATATCCTTCATTAGTGCACAAGAACCCCAGCTCATCCTCAACTATCATTTACTCTTCGAGCCATCTAATGGCTCGAACCCATTAATAGGATTCCAAGTATCGAGCTGATGCCACGCTAAGTTTTGGACCATATGGGAAGCTTACTCACGAGCTCCACGTGAGTGGGTGACCTATTTATAAGCTATGTCAATGTTGGACGGCCTACCCTACTCTGTTGGGTTTGCCCCTTCCCACAAACCTATCTATGAACTATGACAATATTAGAAGACTTGATGTGCTTTGCAACTTCTATCCTGGCCTACTATTTGTGCCCTACTTTGCTAAGTCTTCCTTACTATACTTATTCCACTTTGCCCTACTATAGTCAACTCTATTCTATTCTACCAGGTCTACTCTGATTAGCTATACAAGACTGTCTTATCCTACCCGCTGGCTCTACTTTATTGAGATCAATTTGCTTGACCAAGTCTATTCGACTAAGATCTATTCGGTCATGATGAGGCTATCGAGCTATTATCAGGTTAGTCACTACTTTCCTTGGTTCAGTATGGCCTCCTTGACTTAGTTTGAATAGGTTGGTGCAGTACTGGGGGTTATAAGAACGTTAACCCAGGTTGGCTCGAAACATTCTTCCTTTACTTTTTGACCCTTTATACGATCTTGATCACCTCTTCTAAGGTACAAAACCTCTGTACTTTCACGATATTGTGGATCTCATACTTTTACCTAGAAATAAACCTTGATACTGTGCGAGCTTCTAGTTCTTTAATGTCGACTTGGATCATGAGCATCTAGAACTCTCTTACATAGTCATCAACGAATCAGCTTCTTTAGTAAAGCTCTTGTAACTTTGCAAACATATCTTGCATGTAAGTTTCAGATACAAATATTTTTCTTAACAACCTTTTCATCTCATCCTAAGTTCTAACACTTCATCTTCCATCTCTGGCTCTGGTCACATTTAAGTTCTTCCTCTACATAGTGGCATACCCAATAAACTCCAGTAAGACAAGTCAAACTTTAAACCTAGACATTATCTAGCCCTCGAGGAGCTCGACATCTTCGTCCTTATGCTTGGTAATAGTTAGCTTTCCCTAAACTCTTCAACATCCAAACCTTCATCATCTTCCTCAATCTCCTCTAGCTCGAGGGGGTTAAATTGAGTGATGGGCTCGACCAGCTTGGCCATAACCACTCTCTTGAACATTATCAAGTAGATTTTGCAACTGTATATCTTGGGGTTGTTACTTGTTAACTTGCATTGCTGTGATTAGACTCTCAATAAGGTTTGTGAGTTTATCAAGTTTTTCGTCAACGGACCCTAGGGTGTTATTAACATTATGACCACAACCGGGTTAAACACTACTACTCTAGTCACTAATACCATCTCGAACACTCGAACTTGACATAGGACAATACTTCCTGAACATATTAACAATTCACTAGCAACTTTAGTACCCAATAGTCACTCAAACAGAATAGTAACAAACTTGCCCTGTTTTCATAATGAAAAACAGAGTAACAATGGAACCATACTTGCTATCACACAAACACAGTATAGTAACTACAAAAGGAACACAGTAGTCACTAACAATAAAGTGAACCAAAACTTCACTGCAACTTCACACAATCCCTTTTGGAATTGTGCTTTGATACTAGCGAAGCTCAAAGTTAATGTGTCTCTAGGGTTGAACATACGGAGAGGTACCATAATGAACCAAAATAAGAAAATGAAATAGGGGTTTTAGCGAATCCATGAGCTATCTAGCTAGATATGACACACCAACAAGATCCAACACGACTTAAGACTAGCCGGATGTGATGTACTGGTTCGAGTAATAGGGTTACTCGCCATAATCCTTACTAAAGAGATTGATAAGGGCGGATAGAGGAGAGTTTTCTAAGAGAAAAGTCTCAAGGGTTTTTCATTAATTGTCAAAAGTCTCTCTAAAACCCTATACAAGTATTCTATTTATACAAAGGGGTAAAGTTGTAAATAAATGAATAAAAGGATGCCCTAGTGGTATTCCAATAATTACAAACGAAACATAAATGACAACTAAGGAAAAATACAAGAAAAGAGAAATCTAAATAACATAAGTAAAATAGGTAATTGCACAAAATTTTCGAGTGAGGGGTTAACGTTTGATTCTAAAGAGCTATTTGAGACTTGGAGCTGTAATCTGGGTAGACCTGATTCTGGATGACCTGTCTTGTCTGAAGTCGACTTGACATGACTAGGGTCGACGTCGCATGACTAGACCAACCTAATATGGTAGTGGCCGAGCTAACATGATAGTGATTGACCTTACATAGTTGAGCCAATCTAGTGTAGATGTGGCTGACTTGTTTAATATGACCCGATGTGGTTGAGTTGATATGGAATAACCAAGCAACTTCGTCATAACTGAGCAGATCTTAGCCGAATAGACTCAATCGAGTAAATCAATCTCGATAAAGTAGAGTGGACGGGTAGGACAAGACAGTCCTATATAGTTTATTAGAAGAGACCCAATAGAATATAATAGAGCGGACCATAATAGGGCAGAATGGACTAAGTATAGCAAGGAAGACTTGGCAAAGTAGGGTGCAAATAGTAGGCCAAGACAGAACTTGCAAAGCACATCAAGTCTTCCAATATTGCCATAGTTCATAGATAGGTCTGTGGGAAGGCTCGGTTAAGATAGAGTAGGGCGTACTAAGCATAACAGAGCAGACCCAACAGAGTAGGGCAGGTTGTCTAATGCTGACATAGCTTATAAATAGGTCACCCACTTATGCAGAGCTCGTAAGCAAGCCTCCCGTGTGGTTCGAAACTTGGCGTGGCATCGAGTCAGTACATAGAATCCTATCATTCCCTCCCTCTTGAAAGAGTTTCGACCCGAAACTTAGAGTCGGCAGCTCCAGATCCCTCCAGGTTCAAACACCAATTGAGAAAATTGAAATTTAAACATAAGAATACACTCTAGTTCTTGCAATAAGGGCATCACTAGCCAATGCTCCCTCTACTCGTCATAGGCTCTATCAATCATATCTTTTATGTTGGATCTTTCCTTCCACTCATCATGGATCCGATCAACTATACCTTGGTAGTCCCAACAACTATCTATTATTGGAAGTAATACGATCTCAGGGTTATACAAAAGATTAGGGGCTCGTAGGTCTTGTGTCGGTAGGTCGTAAGATTGCTCATCAATTGCAAGTGCTTCCACCTCTTCAAGCTCGATTAACTCGAACATCATGATCTCCTCATCAGTTGTGATGAGCATTCCCTTTGCTTCCTCGTAAATCGATTCTTCCTTCTCCTTCCATCTACACACCTCCAATCTATCCAACACAAGAGAACCGAGAATTAACATAATATATCCCCAAAACACATATCCATCACCTCGACCCTAATAAACTCCAATCTACCATTGATAATAGCTCACAGGCGTGATGTTATAATTGCTCATATCGATGCCATGTAAACCTATCAAATGACTTGGACACAAGATTCCGATATAAGGAAGGCAAACATAGTAATTCCTAAAGCTACAATCTATTGCATTTATAATGGGTAATGATTGTAGACACCTATTTTTTGCCTCTCCATAGTCTTAATTTTTACTTTTTATTTTTTACAAAAAAAAGGGTCCTAATTCAAAAAGATAAAAAATATATATAATAAAAATTAACAAATAATGAAAATACAAAAAAAAAAAATAAGAAAAGGAAAAATCATAAAGATTTCGTAGATTTTTAGGAAGTAATTTTTATTAGGAATAATTAGTTTTAGTTTAGTTAAAAATTTTATTTTAGGGAATCGGATAGTTTAAATATAATTTAATGGTAATGAATTTCAAGATACAGGTTAATGGCCTAATGGATAAGTAACGGAGTATTTGGGTGGATTTAGTTAGAGGTCATGGGTTCGAGTCTCAGCAGGCACCTATGTCTTTATTTTTCTAACTTTGCAAAAGCGAGATGAAAATTAGTTTCATATCTAATTAAATCAAAAGAGAAACCCATCAGCCCCTGCCGCAACAGCAACTGAACACTGCTCTGTCCATGAGCACTTTGCACAATCCACACACACAAGATTAGTGCCAAGTCCTCACCGATTGAACAGCATATGTCCATGTCATTCGCTACTCTCACGTCCTGCACTTCAGCAGCGTCCACAATAGCACCGTCCACTGCAGTACTCTTCATAACTGAAGATTCTTTTAATTTTATTTATTTATTTTTAAATATTATAATTAGAAAAAATAATCCTTATTTCGGTAAGTAAATAGTGGTACCTGTTAGGGTTTAATAGGTTAGCCCCCAAACTCAGAACTCTCTGGTTCTTCATTCAAAATTGAAATCAAAGACTGGTAGCCAAATCGTAATCAATCCACCCAATTGATTACGGTTTCTTTTTCTTTTCTCGATTTCGATCGGGTGGCGACTCCAAAAATGATTTTCAATAAAAACCCGAAATTTCTCGATTTCTTTAGTCGATGATTAATATTAAATGGGTTAGGTTTTAGTATTAATCAAGAAATGAGAAATCAATTTTAAATAAAAAAAAAACCGAAAAATCAGGCTCGACAATGATATTATTTCCAAAACATGGGATTTCAACCACAATTCAACTCGAACTTTCTCACTTCTACTATTTATCTCTCTAGTAACCTTCACCCCTTCTTCTCCTAGTTACTTTGCACGAGCTTCTTCCTTGTCGGCTTTCTCTTCTTGATTATCCCTTTGCTGCCTCATTTCTGCTTTGAGGTCTATTTTGCCGGGTTTACCCTGATAAGCTATACAAGACTATCCTATCCTACCCGTCTGCTCTACTTTACCGAGATCGATTTGCTCGACCAAGTCTATTCAGCTAAGATCCGATCGGTCATGATGAGGTTGCTTGGTTATTCCATATCAACTCGGCCATATCGGGTCATATTAAGCAGGTCAGCCACGTCTACGCTAGATCGGCCTCGCCAACCACTATCATGTCAGCTTAGCCACTGCTGTCGAACCTGATATTTTGATTTTCTATTTATAAAATTAATTTCTCATTTCTTGATTAATAGTAAACCTTTACCCATTTAATATTAATCATCGACTAAAGAAATTGAGAAATTCCGGTTTTTTTATTGAAAATAATTTTTGGAGTTGCCACCCGACCGAAGTTGGGAAAAGAAAAAGAAACCGTAACCAATTTGGTGGATTGGTTACGATTTAACTACCAGTCTTTGATTTCAAATTTAATAAAGAACCAGAGGGTTCTGAATTCGGAGGCTAACCTATTAAACCCTTAACGTGTACCACTATCTATTTACCGAAATTAGGATTATTTTTCTAATCACAATATTTAAAAATAAATAAATAAAATAAAATAAAAGAACTTAAGTTTCTACATATTTTATCGTCGCCCCGAAGGTGCCTACGTATCCGCTAGCCAGGATCAGACGATCGTAGTTCTTTTTATAAAAAATGATTGGTTGAATTTACGTTTTTATTAACCATTTTATTTTTATTAAGAAAAATCCTAGAAGCCTAATTTTTATTTCTAATTATAAAAAAAAAAACCTAAAAACCTAATTTTTGAAAAGCGCCAAATTAAAATTTTTATTTAAAAATAACTAAGTGATAATTTTTTTATTTTCAAGAAAAAACCCTAAAGATTTTATGAAATATGCAATGTTCTGAAACTTTTATATAGAAAAAAAGCTTAAAACATTAAAAAAGAAAGAAAGAAAAAAAATTCCTAATCATTGAAAAGATGCCTTAATCATAGAAAAGATGTCTAAACTATGAAAAAGATTTTTAAACCATAAAAAAAAATCTAAATTATAGAAAAGATGTCTGAATCATGAAAAAGACATTTAAACTATGAAAAAGACATTTAAACTATGGAAAATACATCTAAACTATAAAAAAAAAAAAACATCTAAACTATGGAAAAGACATTTAAACTATGGAAAAGATAAAAAAGATTTTTAAACCATAAAAAAAAAATCTAAATTATAGAAAAGATGTCTGAATCATAAAAAAAAAATGTCTGAATCATGAAAAAGACATCTAAACTATGAAAAAAAACATCTAAACTATGGAAAAGACATTTAAACTATGGAAAAGACATCTAAACTATGGAAAAGACATTTAAACTATGGAAAATACATCTAAACTATGAAAAAGACATCTAAATTATGGAAAAGACATCTAAACCATAGAAAAGATGTCTAACCATAGAAAAGAAGTCAATTATAGATTTTTTTTTTATTTTATCAACATCAAAATGATTTTTTAATTTAGAAAAATTATATATTTTATCGTCGCCCCGAAGGTACCTACGTACCCGCTAGTCGGGATCAGACGATCGTAGTTCTTTCCGAAAACTTTAGTGTGTTGGTTGATTTTAATTTTGAAAACCGACCGAGTTTACGTTTTAATTTATTCGGTTTATTTAAAAAAAAATTTAACGGGGTCCTAACTCTTGAATGCTATTGTTTTATAAAAAATACTTTAAAAGTCCTACTTTTAAAAGGGCCTTTTATTATTTTTTATTTCCAAAATAAATTTCTAAGTGAGAAAAATCTTAAAAATTTCTAGACTAATATACATACATATATATATATATATATTCTATTAAATAACTAAGTAACTAATCAACTAATCAATAACAATAATAATAAAAAAACTACTATTCGAACCTAATTTGGATGGTTCAGTAACGGGGTAGCGCCTCGCGTTTAATGCAACTGCAGACGCTGGTACAATGGTGTGGAGGGGAAGACGTCGGAGGTTGCGGCCGCTGTGCAGTGTCCAAGTCCAGTCAAGGGATGTCGTTGATTTTGGATAGC
This sequence comes from Lumnitzera littorea, assembly GCA_024138015.1. NCBI lineage: Eukaryota > Viridiplantae > Streptophyta > Magnoliopsida > Myrtales > Combretaceae > Lumnitzera > Lumnitzera littorea. The sequence continues at coordinate 24,369,965 of JAMXBB010000002.1, read as the reverse complement.
ATCCGGTGTTGTCGAACTCAGTTAGCATAGATTGTCAGGTGAAGGATGTCCGAATTGGATTATGACAAAAACATGAAAATGTACATCATACACAGATTCTGTGTAAATTATGATTTAAAATATTTCAAGAAATGAGTGTATCTTATCGTCTTCACATGTTCAATAAAGATTATTCAATAAACTATTCCACTAAAACGAGAAAATGGAACAAAACGACCACATATTGATATCAGGAAACATTAATTCTCGGCGAATGCATGCACTTCAGATCGGATTGTGTTGAAGCAATGACGTCTAACTTTGCAATTGGAATCTCGATTGGATTACGGCTTTGCTTCGGATCGCTAGACTTCGAATAGACTTATGGCCTTTGACATTAACTTGCATTTGAATTTGGATCGTCTGGAAATTAGACTTCAATTGGGGTGGCATCAGGGATTTTGGTTTTAAATTTTAAATTGGAATTGGAATTTGCTTGTCGGTAGTGACAGACTATTACATGTTCGAAGTGTGTGTGGACCTGTTTTCTATTATTGTTTCTTTTCTCTAACTGCTGGAGTGTATTTATATAATCTAAACCATATCATATCTTATCATATTTGATTCGTTAATTAAACTAGATTCAAATAAATTCAAATATGATTTTAAATCTTGCTTTTGCAAAAATAGAAAAATAAAGACGTTGGTACCTGCTAAGCCTCGAACCCGTAACCCCCAACTAAATCCACCCAAGCACTCCGCTACTTATCCGTTAAGCCATTGACCTATGTCTTGATGTTCATTACAATTAAATTATATTTAAACTATCTGAATTCCTAAACTAAAATTTTTTAACTAAACTAAAATTAACACTAACATTAAACTAATTATTCCTAATATAAATTACTTCCTAAAAATCTACGAAATCTTTATAATTTTTCCTTTTCTTATTATTTTGGTATTTTCATTATTTGTTAATTTTTATTATTTTATTTTTTTGAATTAGGACCCTTTTTGTAAAAATAAAAACTAAGACTATGGAAGGGAAAAAATTAGGTGTCTACAGCTGCCCCTCTTTGTGGTGAAGTTTGAGCAAAACTTTGCCATAATGACAAAAGAGACACCGTTTTTGCCTCGGGATGACTCTATCCAAAGGAACGTTAAGAGACCTGACAAGGCTTAGAACGACAAAGGGAAGTGCCTTTGTTAAAGAATAACGAGAATCTTGGACGTGCCTTTGATGAGCTAAATAACCAAGGCGGTCAAAGTGCCCTTTGAGCTAACTAAGACCTAAAGATAATGAAGAAGACTCGGATCGTGTCCTTAATGAGCTGACTCTCCAAGGCGGTCAAAGCGCCCCATGAGTTGGCTAAGACCTAAAAATTTGAAGGAAAACTTGGATCGTGCCCTTAATAAGCTGACTCTCCAAGGTGGTCAAAGCGCCCCAAGAGCTGGCTAAGACCTTAAAAATTATGAAGGAAAACTTGGATCATGCCCTTAATGAGCTGACTCTCCAAGGCGGTCAAAGCGCCCTAAGAGCTGGCTAAGACCTAAAAATTTGAACGAAAAGTTGGATCGTGCCCTTAATGAGCTGACTCTCCAAGGTAGTCAAAGCGCCCCAAGAGCTGGCTAAGACCTTTAAAAATTATGAAGGAAAACTTGGATCGTGCCCTTAATAAGCTGACTCTCCAAGGTGGTCAAAGCGCCCCAAGAGCTGGCTAAGACCTAAAAATTTGAACGAAAACTTGGATCGTGCCCTTAATGAGCTGACACTCCAAGGTGGTCAAAGCGCTCCAAGAGCTGGCTAAGACCTTTAAAAATTATGAAGGAAAACTTGGACGTGCCCTTAATGAGCTGACTCTCCAAGGTGGTCAAAGCACCCCAAGAGCTAGCTAAGACCTTTAAAAATTATGAAGGAAAACTTGGATTGTGCCCTTAATGAGTTGACTCTCCAAGGCGGTCAAAGCACCCCATGAGCTGGCTAAGACCTAAAAATTTGAAGGAAAACTTGGATCGTGCCCTTAATGAGCTGACTCTCCAAGGCGGTCAAAGTACCCCATGAGCTGGCTAAGACCTAAAGATAATGAAGAAGACTCGGATCGTGCCCTTAATGAGCTGACTCTCCAAGGCGGTCAAAGTGCCCCATGAGTTGGCTAAGACCTAAAAATTTGAAGGAAAACTTAGATCGTGCCCTTAATGAGCTGACTCTCCAAGGCGGTCAAAGCGCCCCTTGAGCTGGCTAAGACCTAAAAAACATGAAGAAAAACTTGGATCGTACCCTTAATGAGCTGACTCTCCAAGGCGGTCAAAGCGCCCCATGAGCTGGCTAAGACCTAAAAATATGAAGAAAACTTAGATCGTGCCCTTAATGAGTTGACTCACCAAGGCGGTCAAAGCGCCCCTTGAGCTGGCTAAGACCTAAAAATATAAAAAAGACTTAGATCGTATCCTTAATGAGCTGACTCTCCAAGGTGGTCAAAGCACCCCTTGAGTTGGCTAAGACCTAAAAATTTGAAGGAAAATTTAGATCGTGCCCTTAATGAGCTGACTCACCAAGGTGGTCAAAGCGCCCCTTGAGCTGGCTAAGACCTAAAGATATGAAGAAGACTTGGATTGTGCCCTTAATTAGCTGACTCTCCAAGGTGGTCAAAGCGCCCCTTGAGCTAGCTAAGACCTAAAAATTTGAAGAAAACTTGGATCGTGCCCTTAATGAGCTGACTCACCAAGGCGGTCAAAGCGTCCCTTGAGCTGGCTAAGACTTAAAAATATGAAAAAGACTTGGATTGTGCCCTTAATGAGCTGACTCTCCAAGGCGGTCAAAGCGCTCCATGAGCTGGCTAAGACCTAAAAAAAACATGAAGAAAACTTGGATCGTGCCCTTAATGAGCTGACTCTCCATGGCGGTCAAAGCACCCCTTGAGCTGGCTAAGACCTAAAAAACATGAAGAAAAACTTGGATCGTGCCCTTAATGAGTCGACTCTCCAAGGCGGTCAAAGCGCCCCATGAGCTGGCTAAGACCTAAAAATATGAAGAAAACTTGGATTGTGCCCTTAATGAGCTGACTCACCAAGGCGGTCAAAGCGCCCCTTGAGCTGGCCAAGACCTAAAGATATGAAGAAGACTTAGATTGTGCCCTTAATTAGCTGACTCTCCAAGGTAGTCAAAGCGCCCCTTGAGCTGGCTAAGACCTAAAAATTTGAAGAAGACTTGGATTGTGCCCTTAATGAGCTGACTCACCAAGGCGGTCAAAGCGCCCTTTGAGCTAACTAAGACCTAAAGATAATGAAGAAGACTCGGATCATACCCTTAATGAGCTGACTCTCCAAGGCGGTCAAAGCGCCCCATGAGCTGGCTAAGACCTAAAAAAAAAACATGAAGAAAACTTGGATCGTGCCCTTAATGAGCTGACTCTCCAAGGCGATCAAAGCGCCCCATGAGCTGGCTAAGACCTAAAAAAAACATGAAGAAAACTTGGATCGTGCCCTTAATGAGCTGACTCTCCAAGGCGGTCAAAGCGCCCCATGAGCTGGTTAGGACCTAAAAATTTGAAGGAAAACTTGGATCGTGCCCTTAATGAGCTGACTCTCCAAGGCGGTTAAAGCGCCCCTTGAGCTGGCTAAGACCTAAAAAACATGAAGAAAAACTTGGATCATGCCTTTAATAAGCTGACTCTCCAAGGCGGTCAAAGCGCCCCATGAGCTGGCTAAGACCTAAAAATATGAAGAAGACTTGGATCGTGCCCTTAATAAGTTGACTCACCAAGGTGGTCAAAGCGCCCCTTGAGCTGGCTAAGACCTAAAAATTTGAAGGAAAACTTAGATCGTGCCCTTAATGAGCTGACTCACCAAGGCGGTCAAAGCGCCCCTTGAGCTGGCTAAGACCTAAAGATATGAAGAAGACTTGGATCGTACCCTTAATGAGCTGACTCTCCAAGGTGGTCAAAGCGCCCCTTGAGCTGGCTAAGACCTAAAAATTTGAAGGAAAACTTGGATCGTGCCCTTAATGAGCTGACTCTCCAAGGCGGTCAAAGCGCCCTATAAGCTGGCTAAGACCTAAAAAAAAAAAAATAAAAGACATGAAGAAAACTTGGATCTTGCCCTTAATGAGCTGACTCTCTAAGGTGGTCATAGCGCCCCTTGAGCTGACTAAGACCTAAAAAATTTGAAGGAAAACTTGGATCGTGCCCTTAATGAGCTAACTCTCCAAGGCGGTCAAAGCGCTCCATGAGCTGGCTAAGACCTAAAAATTTGAAGAAGACTTGGATCGTACCCTTAATGAGCTGACTCTCCAAGGTGGTCAAAGCGCCCCTTGAGCTGGCTAAGACCTAAAAATAACATGAAGAAAACTTTGAATTGGGATAGAGCTGAATGAGCTTGCTAAACCATTAGGAGATCATAAGTTGGGACTGTTTTAGGAATTAGGCAGAAGCTTAAGAAGTTTTAGATTGGGATTGTGCTCTATGAGCTAGCTAGATCCCTAAATGAGAATATGAATCTAGATAGCGCTCCATAAGCTGACTGAAGCGCTAAAGAAGTTGTGGATAGGAACAATGCACTATGAGCTAGCTATATCTTTAAGAAAACGGATAAAGGGTAAGCACCCTTCGAACTCGCTTAAGCTCTATTGAGAGTTAAAAGTAAACTGAGGAACATAGCTAACTTGAAAAAAAACTGTTGATTTGAGAAATTTACAAACAAGAAATTTGGTGGAAACTGTTTATAACATGAATTGAAAATTTGGCCATTATGGATGAGATGGACTGGAAAATGAATGAAAAAACTTGTAACAAGCCTCTACTTTCTCTCTCTCCTTTCATGTCTTTTCATTTTCTTTTTTTGTTCTTTTTCCTTGAAAGTTTGCTAACAGATACAAATTCCTATTTAAAAGGCAAACGTTATAATCATGTAGGGCATCTCATATAATGAGGTTCTTGGATAGGCTTTAAACATTCATTTCGTAAGGAAAAGGTAGCTTACGATTAGTTTAGTCAAAGAGGACTTCCTTGCACACTCTTGGTCTGGATTTCACTCTTGATTACTATTCCAAAAATTATAATCCAGTTTGTAAGTGATACACTCTGATCGATCTGTTAGGTCTTTTTGGGTTCGATATTGTAAGTTGAGCTTTTGGTCAAATGGTTTCAAAAGAAGTTAATTAAGAGGGCCTATTTTTGAAGAAGTGTTTTCATCCAACCCGAGGGGTACAAGTCAAGAACCCTTTAGGAATGAACTAGATGTGCGCTTGCCCTAGTTTCAAAAATAATTTTTATCTTAGATAAATTATTCTTCAAAATTAGAAGAGCTTTAAGTAGGGAGGTATTGTGGGTAGGAAGGTCTTGTGTTTGAGAATCGAGTGGATAGAAAGGGTTTATGTTTGTGATTTGGAGTGTGATTTTGAACTAAATATGGAGTTTTTGGTTTGTGGTTGAAAATATGATTCTGAATGAACATGAGGTTTTATGCTTTTGGTTAGGAATGCAATTCAAGGTTTTGTGTTTTTAGAGCAACTTGGGCCTTCTTCGATTGGGGATTTTCTCAAGCCCAATATTTGGGTATTTCTTCATTTTCCTTTTTCTTTTTTTTCTTTTTCCTTTTCTTTTTCTTTTCTTTTCTTTTTTCTTCTTTTTTTTTTTTTATTTCGTTTCATTTCTTTCTTTTCTCTCCCCAAAAATAACTATCTCTTTTGTCAAGTTTTTGTCTTTAGATGAATCAAGGCCACAAATTCATGGGTTTAGGTTTAGAGTGCATTAGCTTAGGTAAAGTATGTGTAGCTTTTGGGGTATTTGGAAAAATGTTAGCTCTTCTTCAAAAAAAACAATTTATCGAAGACAAAAATTATCCTTGAATTATTATTACTGGGGCAAGCACAAATTAGTTTTATCATTTTCTCCTAATCAATGACCCTAACCTCCGAATTGCCCCACTGTGGGGTGGTTCTTGACAGGGTTTACATTTGAAATGAACTCCAGATCAGTCCAACGGGGTTATCAAAGGATAATTGTGTTTGGGATTTGAAAATGAATGCTTAACTTCATTTCGGTCTGCGTATCAAGTTCAAAATGGACCTCCTTTAAGAAAAGAGTCCAAAATATCCTCACCATGATGCCTCTCATCTCTCAAAGTGTTTAAGGGTTAGTGTATAGAATATAGCTTGCCTCTTTTCATTCAAAACTTTTTTAAAAGTGAGTTACTAATTCCTTACATAAGGATGGATTGAACTTAAGGTGATGACGGACCTTACTCCCCAATTCTTTAGAACATGTCCCAATTATGAAATTTAAAAAACTGAATGCCCTATGCCCCGACTTATAGGTCTTAACGCCCTTAAGCTTCCATATCTAATTTTGGGTTAGGTTTTTTTAGAGTTCGAATAGGTTGAAACTAACAACTTTTGAAGCGAAAGGGATTAATGAATTGCCTTTTTTGTTTGTATTGGGGATCAAGCTTAGGATAATATTTCATGGCTTTGTGTTTTGACTCGGTTCATGGTTGGACTTGACAGCTCAAACCTTGAGTTTGTTCAACTATCTTGATGGGCTAGGGCTCGGGTTTAGTTGGTTATTTTCTCAGGCCAAGTGGATCTGTTTAGGTTAGTTGCCTTAATGGGCTAAGTGATTGTGTTTGTCCTGAACCCTATAAGGATTTGTAACCGTTAGCAACTTTCTTTCTTTTTCTTTTCTTTTCTTTCCTTCTTTTTTCTTTCTTTTCTCATTCTTTTTTTTTTTTTTTTGAAAGAGAGAGAGGAAAAGTTAGGGCTTTTATGTTACAAAGATCAAGTGATGGAATTGTAAATGGATGATTACAGAAGATTGCTTTCATGAAAATATATACAAGCCGAGAACAACATTACTGAGAGTCTATTTACAAGAGAGGAATTCTGAAGAATAAAAGACTAAACAAAGAAAATATCTAAATCTTATTTATTCTAAATGAAGAAGACTATTTGCAAAATATTGAATTTATCTAAAAGAATGAGTATTTCTGGTGGGTAGAATACTAGGTACAATGATAACTATTATTTTACAAGTATGATTCTTTTCGTTTGGCTTCTTTTTTTCATTTTTATTTTTTCTTTTTTTATGTACTCCGTGAGGGTTGGGCTTAGCTGATGTAGGCCCAAACAAAAAGCGATAGATTCGGGCTCCCATAGATGTACGAAGGCCTACACTAGAGTGATGTTCATAGGGATCTTCTGTAGAGAGAGGACGAGCCCAATCTTATTCTTATTAAACTCCTATTTATCTGGGCTAAAGAGTCGAAACCACGTTTGAAGTAGTTTTTGAGGCCAATGCAGCAGGTGGACATGAATGTCTTTAAAAGACCCTTGATTTGATCCAGCCATGACTTAGTTAAAATCAAAATTAAAATTACAACGTAATCTAAACCTTACATAAAATTTTACAAGTTATTTACAAGGAAATATTACAATTACAATTACAATTACAATCACAACTTTACAACTGTCTTTATCAATTTAGGTTTGCCACATCATAGATTCTTATGAATTTTTGAAAAAGTTTTCATGTAATATAAAGGGTGGGTTCTAAAGGTCCTCAAGTTCTACAACTATTAAGTTTTTTCAAAGCAACGATTTTGTGGTTACATTTGAACTTGAGTGGGGTAGCCTGATCGGCCCCGGAAGGTGGTGGCCCCGGAAGGTGGTTGCCCTACAACATCTGAAGCTTACACAATGGCCCCCCTCCTAAGGTTCTAAGACGGCCTGGTTTTGACTGTGTTTAACATGCATTTATGATACAGAAAACAAAGTCAAAGTAAAACCCCCCAAAATTCCCCTTTAAATAAACTGCCACAACAAAAAAATGTTAGTAAAAAAAAAAATAAATAAAATAAACAAATACATCAAACAACATACCTAAGTTCTTTTTTTTATTTTTTATTATTTCATTTATTTTGAAAAATAATCCTATTTTCGGCAATTTCTAATGGCTAGCCCTTTAACGGTCCCTAGTGAAGTCGCCAAACTGTCGAACCTGATATTTTGATTTTCCATTTATAAAATTAATTTCTCATTTCTTGATTAATACTAAACCCTTACCCATTTAATATTAATCCTCGACTAAAGAAATTGAGAAATTCTGGTCTTTTTATTGAAAATAATTTTTGGAGTCGCCACCCGACCGAAGTCGGGAAAAGAAAAAGAAACTGTAACCAATTGGGTGGATTGGTTACGATTTAGCTACCAGTCTTTGATTTCAAATTTAATAAAGAACCAGAGGGTTCCGAATTCGGAGGCTAACCTATTAAACCCTTAACGTGTACCACTATCTATTTACCGAAATTAGGATTATTTTTCTAATCACAATATTTAAAAATAAATAAATAAAATAAAATAAAATAACTTAAGTTTCTACATATTTTATCGTCGCCTCGAAGGTGCCTACGTATCCGCTAGCCAGGATCAAACGATCGTAGTTCTTTTTATAAAAAATGATTGGTTGAATTTACGTTTTTATTAACCATTTTATTTTTATTAAGAAAAATCCTAGAAGCCTAATTTTTATTCCTAATTATAAAAAAAAAAACCTAAAAACCTAATTTTTGAAAAGCGCCAAATTAAAATTTTTATTTAAAAATAACTAAGTGATAATTTTTTTTATTTTCAAGAAAAAACCCTAAAGATTTTATGAAATATGCAATATTCTACATGATGAAACTTTTATATAGAAAAAAAGCTTAAAACATTAAAAAAGAAAGAAAGAAAAAAATTCCTAATCATAGAAAAGATGCCTTAATCATAGAAAAGATGTCTAAACTATAAAAAAGATTTTTAAACCATAAAAAAATATCTAAATTATAGAAAAGATGTCTGAATCATGAAAAAGACATTTAAACTATGAAAAATACATCTAAACTATAAAAAAAAAAAACATCTAAACTATGGAAAAGATAAAAAAGATTTTTAAACCATAAAAAAAAAATCTAAATTATAGAAAAGATGTCTAAATCATAAAAAAAAAGTCTGAATCATGAAAAAGACATCTAAACTATGGAAAAGATATCTAAACTATGAAAAAGACATCTAAATTATGGAAAAGACATCTAAACTATGGAAAAGACATCTAAACCATAGAAAAGAAGTCTAACCATAGAAAAGAAGTCAATTAAAGATTTTTTTTTTATTTTATCAACATCAAAATGATTTTTTAATTTAGAAAAATTATATATTTTATCGTCGCCCCGAAGGTACCTACGTACTGGCTAGTCGGGATTAGACGATCATAGTTCTTTCCGAAAACTTTAGTGTGTTGGTTGATTTTAATTTTGAAAACCGACTGAGTTTATGTTTTAATTTATTCGGTTTATTTAAAAAAAAAAATTTAACGGGGTCCTAACTCTTGAATGTTATTGTTTTATAAAAAATACTCTAAAAGTCCTACTTTTAAAAGGGCCTTTTATTATTTTTTATTTCCAAAATAAATTTCTAAGTGAGAAAAATCTTAAAAATTTCTAGACTAATATACATATATATATTCTATTAAATAACTAAGTAACTAATCAACTAATCAACTAATCAATAACAATAATAATAAAAAAACTAGTATTCGAACCTAATTTGGATGGTTCAGTAACGGGGTAGCGCCTCGCGTCTAATGCAACTGCAGACGCTGGTACAACGGTATGGAGGGGAAGACGTCGGAGGTTGCGGCCGCTGTGCAGTGTCCAAGTCCAGTCAGGGGATGTCGTTGATTTTGGATAGCATCCGGTGTTGTCAAACTCAGTTAGCATAGATTGTCAGGTGAAGGATGTTCGAATTGGATTATGACAAAAACATGAAAATGTACATCATACACAGATTCTGTGTAAATTATGATTTAAAAGAAAATGGAACAAAACGACCACATACCGATATCAGGAAACATTAATTCTCGGCGAATACATGGACTTCGGATCGGATTGTGTTGAAGCAATGACGTCTGACTTTGCAATTGGAATCTCGATTGGATTACGGCTTTGCTTCGGTAGTGTGTGTGGACCTGTTTGTACCTACTGAGACTCGAACCCGTGACCCCAAACTAAATCCACCCAAATACTCCGCTACTTATTCGTTAGGCCGTTGACCTGTGTCTTGACATTCATTACAATTAAATTATATTTAAACTATTTGAATTCCTAAACTAAAAATTTTTAACTAAACTAAAATTAACACTAACATTAAATTAATTATTCCTAATATAAATTACTTCCTAAAAATCTACGAAATCTTTATAATTTTTCCTTTTCTTATTTTTTCGGTATTTTCATTATTTGTTAATTTTTATTATTTTATTTTTTTGAATTAAGACCCTTTTTGTAAAAATAAAAACTAAGACTATGGAAGGGCAAAAATTAGGTGTCTACAACTGCCATATCAGGTTGGTCTAGTAATGCAAGGTTAGCCTTAGTCATGTCAAGTTGGCCACGAACATATCAAATCAACCCCAAACAAATAGGTCATCCAAAATCAAGTCTACCTAGATCATAGCTCTAAATTTACAATAGCTCTTCGAAATCAAATGTTAGCCCCTCATCCAAAAATCTTACATAGCTACCCATTTTACTTATGTTATGTGAATTTCCCTTTTCTTGTATTTTCCCTTAGTTGTCATTCATGTTTCATTTGTAATTACTAAATTGCCACTAGGACATCCTTTTATTCATTTATTTACAACTTCACCCCTTTTGTATAAATAGAACACTTGTATAGGGTTTTAGAGAGACTTTTGACAATTAATGAAAAACCTTTAAGACTTTTCTCTTGGAAAACTCTCCTCTAGCTACTCTTATTAATCCCTTTAGTAAAGATTATGGTGAACAACTTTATTACTTGGACTAATATGTCACATCCAGCGAGTCTTAGGCTGTATAGGATTTTATTGATGCGTCATATCCATCTAGATAGTTTACGGATTCACTAAAACCCTCGTTAGATCTTCTTGTTTTGGTTCGTTGTAGTGCTTCTCTGTATGTTCAACCCCGGAGATGCATTACCTACCCTTTTGGTTACGCATGATATTAGGTTTGTATGTTTATCCACCGAATCCATATCATCACTTGTAACAACCTAGCTAGTACTCTTCCTACTAAGGTATTGTCTACTTTAGCATAGAACGCCTCATGATTTTGTCTCCTATTGTAACAGATTCCCAAGAGGTCACCCATCCTGAGATTGCTCTATCCTGAGTAAGCTTAACTTTAGAGTTTCGACATACTCCAACCCGCTACACCAAAAGGTGCATCGATGATTTAGAATTCCATCACCTGGCATATAAGGGGCATTACAATAGAGTTCCTCGATTATGCAGGGGATATTCCTTATCATCTTGGTATCTTAGTAGAGGTCAAGTTTGTGGTGTTTGGCTTACTCATGCCTGAAGAGGCACGAGAATTAAGGGTCCTTTCAAGGACTTTAATAGTTTATAAGTCCGTTCACCCAACATGGGTTGGGACGAGTTAAGAATAAAGATAAAAGGAGACATAACAACATTGGGGAATGAAATTTTATTAATAATTATGACAAATAAAATCATATTTACATTAATTTAATCAAAGTATGTGCACAAATTATTGGTGTTTCATGTGTGTAGGATGAGCTCTCTATCCAATATTTCTAACTTATATGCACCATTCCTTAAGTTTTCTCTTACTCTAATTGGATCTTCCAGTTGGAGATTAGCTTCCCCTATCCTATTCATGAGCCAGTCGCTTGAAGTTTTCTACATGTTAGGTCTCTTACTTTGAACTCTTTTTGTCAGACCTTGTTGTCATTATAGCTTGCCACCTTGTGCTGATAAACGGCCACCTAAGTTGTAGCGAGGTCTTAAATTTCTTCTATTGTGTCTACATTGGCCTAAAAGAGGAATTCGTTTGCAAGGGCATTAAAAGGCTATGTCCTGATGTTGGGAAGTTCTAATTCTATGTGGAAGACAACTTTAGACCTGAAGGTTAAACAAAATGGAGTTTCGCATGTAAATGTGCAATGGGCTGTCCCGTATCCCCATAGGATGTTTAAGAGCTTGTCCGCCCATCCTCTTTGAGTTCGGTTGACACTCTTCTTTGTAAGGTTCTATAAAAATTGGTGATCAATTTACGATCGATCGATTTGGAAACGGTTTATAAAATTTAGGACAATTACATAAATTATCCAATCAAGTTCAAATTTTATAAAGTTAAAAATATTAGTAAAAGTAATCTCGTAAATTTGGATTTAGGAAAATAAATAATAAAATAATTAAAAATTATAATATTGAGTTATATGTATATTATTCATTATTTAGCGGAAACGTGTAAAACGAGTTTTGATAATTAACGAATCGCTATAAATAAATTATAAGCACACTAAAAATCATAGAATAATATAAATAATATTTAGGAGTATTTATTGTATCATATATGTATTTATATATATGTAAAAATATGCGAAATTACTTAAAATATGTCAAAATAATGCAAATTAATTAAAGAAAAATTAAGAAAAATACTAGAAAGTATAGATATGTCTAGAAAGAGGACATAGAAGGTTAGGATTTGAATTTGAAAAATTAACTAATTAAAGTAATCCAACTAAAAAGTGAAAAAGATTATAAGATAAGGATACTTGGCAATTAAAAATCAAAAGAAAACCCTAAACCTCTTTTATAAATACCAAACCTCCTTCTAAAATTCATTTTAGTTAGTTTAGAGTTTAAAAAAATTTAGGGAGAGGTTAGAAGAGGAGAGAAACCAATTTTACCAAAAATTAACAAATTATAGTGTAATTAGGGTTAGATAAGGAAACAAGTACCAAATGAAGACCTGACATGGCAGCTACTAGGGGTCCAAGGTTTGACATGGTGGTGCTTTTAGCCAACCTACCCTTGCTGTCGATGGAGCTCTAGTGGTCGAAGAACTGAAAATGAGTGATTTTTGCTTGTACGTTGTTATTTTTATTAAAAATATCAAACGATGTCCAAAAATTATAAAATTTGGTTTCCTGGGTATTTTTACATGTAGAACCAGAATATCAAACCATTTTTTTTAAATTAGAAGTGCTTATATAAGTTCCTTAAGAATAAGCCTAATTCTAATGAATTTTATATGAATTTTCAAAATTAGTAAATAATATTATTTCAATCTAATTTTTGGTGTACATATTCCTAATATGATATATTTAATTTACATGAAAATAATTTTTGATAAACTATACGTATAGTATTTATTAAAATTATTTTTGTTGAATCTACCTTGTTTTTCATATGAAAGAAATAATAAGTTTTTAATTAAATTCTTTAATGAATCTAATTTGTAATGACTTCTAAAGCTTAGTTTTGATTTTGGAAATATTATATTTGAATCTTATAATTTTATTTGGTCATTTACCTAATTCAAGTTAATTTTTAGCAAAATCAAATCTTAACTTTATATTTCGAAAAATAATATATATTAAACTATCTTACTACTTCTCATGATCAAAATATAACAACTATAATTTACTAAGTATAATATATTTTTCGTAACTTTAATGGAATTTGAGGTGTTAGTTGTATATATTATGTATAAATATAAAAGTAAAAAGGTCATATTTAAGTTAATTTTGCAATTTAAGGTCAAATTAGTACAAATTTTGATTTGAGATGTATTTAGATATTTTGAGATGTTAGTTGGTGATGAAAGAAGATATTTAAATTGTTGGGAATGTTAGATGTGCATATTAAGTACATATTAGGTAATAATGGGTAATATGTAAATATAGGAAATTAATGAGTAAAAAATATGATGTCAAAATTGATAATTTAATAATAATAATATAAAATAAATTATATATGAAATATAAATTTATATAATTACATGAAAGTAATTTATGTTAGGTAAGTCCAGGTAACTTAATTACACTATTAAGTTTGGACTTTTATTTTTATCTTTAAAGCTTTTAGTATCAATTTATGTATTACTTAAATAGATTATGATTAAGCTACTAAATTTGTAAACATACTTGATTAATTTTTGTGTAAATATATATTTTTCATAATTTCATAGATAAATAACATGTTTAATTTATAAACTGTTTACTTCAAAGTGGGTTAATTATAAATACCTTGTGTAAATCAAGTCTAAAATAACAGCTGTAAGGTCAACTTCTATTCTAGAATGATTTGTAAGGCGAGACTATTATGACTTTACCGTTTTAGGGCGTGATATTCTTGATGCTGTTGGGGGTGATCCTATTGGTGTCCTTGACCTAGCCATTGGATTAAGGGTGTGTAATCGAGGTAAAGTGGGGCATAATATGGTGCTTGGTGTAGAATATCCTAAACTTAGGCTTATCAAACTATTACTTATTGTCCATTATTAAGGCTTGTGGAACCCTGAACTTAGAGAGGATGTTGTTGTAGATGAAGGATTCCATGCTTCTCTCTATAATCTTGGTGATGGCCTCAACCTCAACCCACTTAGTGAAGTAGTTGATGGCCACTATGATGAATTGCTATCCTCCAGACACCTTTAGAAAAGCACCGAGGATGTTGATGCCCCATTAGGCGAAAGGCCATGGGCTCGTTGGAGGCTAAAGGTTAGACCTTTGGGCATGCATAACTGGAGCATGCTTCTAGTTTTATAGGAACTTCTAAATGATTGCCTTTGCATCTTACCTCATAGTTAGCTAGTAGTATTTGAGTCAAAGAGTCCGAATATAGAGGGCTTGTAACTGAATATGGTTGCTACATACATCGGCATGTAGCTCTTCTATGACATGTTGCCTTTCTTTAGGTCGGAGACACCTTAATAGAGGGAAGCTAACCCCTCTTGTGTACAAGACCCTGTCAATTAAAGTATCGTTGGTTGCATGGTATCTCAACTTCTTGGCCTCCTTTTTCTCGGTTGGTAATGTACTTTGCTCTTAGTAATATCTAATTGGGTCCTTCCAGCTTGGCTCTTAGTGTTGAGTTAAGCTCAAAAATCTCAACTTTACTTAGGCCAATACTTTTTCTTAGCAAGTACTCTATAAATATTTTCCTATCTTTCACCTCGAGTCTCCATATCCCTATAAAAGCAAGCTTAGATAGCCAAACAACTGTTGTGTTCTTAGTTTGGAGAATCTTTATGATGTTCCATAAAGGGAACTCAGTCAAGAGGGTAAGTGCCTTACCATAATGTCATCCATGACCTCGTATTCACCTCGAACTTTTTGGAAGATGAGCATAGTGTTTGAGAAAACATCCAAGTGTTCGGCATTGATCTCTTTAGCAAGCTTGAGACTGATAATCAATACCTCATATTCAAATTTGTTGTTCCCTGTGTTGAATCCAAATTTGAGGGTATAGTAGACCTTAGTCTTGTGTGGTCCAATAAGCACCAAACCCATACCTCATCCTTTGGAGGTGGATGAACTGTTGACATGGGGAGTCCAAACTAGTTTGTCATCTCTGATCAGTGCTTCCTCCTCTAAAATATACGCCACGATGAAGTCAGCCAGCACTTGAGCTTTGTAGGTTGTTTGTAACTAGTATTGAATTCTATATACGCTTAACTGTAACATGTACTTGACCATCCAACTAAACGCATTGGGCTTTTGTAAAAGTGTACAAAGCGGCTGACCTATTAGTACGGTGATCTTTTATACCTAGAATTATGGTAAGAGTTAACATGCAAAAATTACTACTATTAAGGCGAACTTCTCGACCTTGGAATACTTGACCTTAGGCCTTTAGAGAATGTGATTGACATTGTAAATGGGCTTGTGTTCTCTTCTTTTTACCTTGACCAACATATATAAAAGTGCTTATTACTTACAACAAAGTATAAGTAAAGATCTTCTCCTGGTACAGGCTTCAACATGATTGGTAGGTGCTTTAAGAAATCCTGTAACTCCTTGAAGGCCGCTTGACATTAGGGGGTCTACTCAAAACTATTAGGATTTTGAAGAACTTAGCACATTAGCATGCACTTTTAGAGATGAATCTACTCAAGCCAACTACCATGTCGGTAAGCTTCTAGACCTCCTTAATCATAGTGGGGGCCTTCATATCTCTAATGGTAGAGATCTTTTCAAGGTTGGCTTGGATCCTTGCGTTTAGTGACCATGAAGCCTAAGAATTTGCTTGAGACGACCCTAAATGCACACTTTTGGGGGTTTAGCTTCATGTCACATTTCCTCATTCTATCGAATGCCTCTTACAGATCCTTAATGTGGTTGCTAGGTAACTTACTCTTGATGATCATATTGTATACAAAAACCACCATGTTGCACTTGAGTTAGGGCATAAATAGCACAATTACCATCCGTTGATACGTTACCCTGGCATTCTTGAGACTGAAAGGTATGACAGCATAGTAATCAGTGCCGAAGTTTATGATGAAGGTGGTGTAGACTTTATCTTTTAGGTTTATCCTAATTTGGTTGTAACTCAAAAAAGCATCCATGAAGCTCAACAAAACATGAGCTAATGTGGAGTCAATTAGTTGATCTATTCTTAGAAGGGGGAAGTAATCCTTTAGGTAAGCTTTATTAAGGTCAGTGTAATCAAGACATGCTTTCCATTCTTCTTGTTGACTAATACTACGTTTTCTAGCTAAGTTAGATACTTTTCTTCTTAGATGAAGCCTGCTTTAAGCAGCTTCTGCACTTCTTCCCCTATCGCAGCTTGCCATTTTGGAGTGAAGTGCCTCTTCTTTGGTTCGACAGGCCGAATATTCTCATCAATTTTGAGGTCGTAGGTTGTTAGGTCAGTCGAGATACCAAGTATATTTGACGGTGACCAAGCAAACTAATCTACATTGAGCTTGGGAGTTGAACAATAACCTCCTTCAGCTTGGAAGGCATTTCAACCCTAATCTTGGTGGTTTGGTTAGGGCTGGTGCCAATCTACACCTCCTTTGTTTTTTCATTTGGCTTTATTATCTCAACTGGCTTCTCCTATGGCCCTATCTCTAAAGTGAAGACGCCATCACCTCAGGCCACTTTTACATATAGCTCTCTTTAGAGCTTCTGTTTACATCTACAAATTCTCACCTTAGTCGGAGTAAGGAATTTAGCCTTCATGTAGAGAGATGATGTAATGACTTAGAAACTGGTAAGATTAGGTCATCTTAGAAGCGCATCATAAGGGTATAGGAAATTTACCACCACAAACTCCACTGGTTCTTGAGCAACTTTGTCATTACCGCCAAGCTTTATGTCTAAGGTAATCATGCCTTTAGGTCAAATAGTTCCCCTATGGAAGTCGATTAACTTGTGGTGGTACTGCTTCATTTGTACTAGCAACATCTTTTGCATCTTATCATATGTGTGTTTGAAAAGAATGTTTGTAAATTGCCGATATCCACCATAATTTTTAGGATCTCAGAGTCCGAGATCCTTGCCCTAGTCACATAGGCATCCTAATGAGGGGTGTTAACCTACTCGAGGTCTTCATCAAGGAAGTAAATAGAGGCATCTTGCCTTTCTCTCTTATCTCTCACTACCATCATCTTGGATGGGGCATTAGTTGAGCTACTGCAACTCAACCAATTCCCTGGGTGTAGTCCCCCAAGTATAATGTTGATGATGCTGTTGGGGGCTTGGTTATTGCAATAGTTGTTGTTGTTTTCTTCTTAGACATTCTTAGTCTATCGCCTCTAAGGTGTCCTCTCTTTGCCATCATTGGTGTCGGCCACGTATTTGAGGAAATAGCCTCCTTAGATGGCAAACTCTACAGTGTTTTTCAATTGGAAACATTCATTTATGGTGTAGCCGTAATCTTCATGGAATTGACAATCCTTGTCTAAGTATTGTTAGTGTTTCGACAACTAGGGTTCCTCTTTGTAGATACATAATTTTTGCCTCCCTTTTATTTTTCAAATTAAGTTATAGGGTCCAAAATTAGGAAAAGTTCAAAAAAATTGAAAATTAAAGAAAGTCCCAAAAAATGAAGAAATTTAGAAAAACAGGAATTCTAAAAAAATATAAGAAAATAGGAAAATAGGAAAAAGCATAAAAAATAAAAATTTTGTTAGATTAAATTTAGGTTTAGAAGTTGGGCCATTGAACCTGAGCTTAAATTTAAATCTGACCTAGGCTGACCGAGTCCATATGTGCAATTTAATTGCATATATGGACAAAGTATAAGCCAATGGCTTGATGGTTGAACATATGGACATAGCACTAGCATTAAGCATGAGGTCTTAAGTTCAAAACTTGGCAAAGGTAGGAAGGCCTTTTTCTCATTTTTTTAGTTTTCAATCACATCAAGGATTGCCACGTGTCAAGGCCTAATTGCGCCACGTGTCTTGATACGTAGCATCATCGGATTTGTTGGCCCACTGACGTGGCACTAAGTGGCATCTATGTGGCGTGCTACGTCAGCTGCCATGTGTCACGAAATGACACGTAACATGCTAGGGTTAGTCAACATAGTTGACGTAGCACTACGCCAACGCCACGTCAGCCCACTTTTTCCACCCCCTTCCTTCCTTTTCCCTTCTTTTTCCTCTATTTTCCAGTCTTTCCCTCTCTTTCCCTCTATTTCCCTCGACTTTCTCCAGCTTTCTAGCACTTTCCACTTTAGACCACTCACTTCAACATGATTTTTGGACCCTTTCTCATTACAATTTCACTAAATCAATAGCAAAATTGCAGAATAGACATAGCCTATTGTGAATCAATACAAAAAAACATGTCTAAATACAGTCAAAGGAACATTTAATTTGAGCTCTAAAAATTGGAAAAAAGCTGTTTTCCTGGGCATTCTTCATTAATCTAATTCCAACTTTCCTTTGTTTTTAGGTTGGATTTGTATATAAATTGATGATCATGGGACATAGACGGACACACACAACGAATAGAATCAATCCGCACACTCTCTCTATCCATTCCCGATAACTTTCTCTCTCTAACCCACTCTTTCTCTCTTCGATTCTCTCTCTTCACTCCAACCTGAGCTGAGCTACCACTCTAAGAAGACTACCCGCAGCTCAAGCTCTTTAACCTAGCTGCTTTTGACCTCCATCGTGACCTCCAGTAACTCCACTAAGGCAACTGCCACCAAACCCTGACCACCGCCCCTCTCTCTCTCCTTAAATCACTACCCTCAGCATCCTTCGACCCAAACTAATATCACAGCCACTCTACCCATACCATTAAATCCCTAAACTAACACTCCATTCGTACCCAGTTGCCACCACGTTGGAGGAACGAACACTACTGCCGATCGCCACTTTCAAAACCACCTAAATCAAGCTCCATTAACCATGGAATTTCTTCTACCAAACCCCCCCCCCCCCCCCCCCCCCACCCAATCCCAATTAGAAGTACATAAAAGCCCCTTTTCCCCTTCGATTTGGAGGCTAGATCAAGCTTAATCATGCCCCGCTAGTGTTGGTGAAGAAGAAGCCAAGATCCGATTCGACCCGACCCGACCCGACCCAGAGGACTGACTCGCGACCCGATCCAGCAGTCTAACCTGACCTGCACCCCAGGTCCGACCCTTGCATCTTGCTGCCTTTGCCCGATTTCCTTTTGATTTATTTATTTTTTTTCCTTTCTTTTTTTTCCTGTCTTGTTTTTGTTTATTTCTTTATTTAATCTATGTAAATGTAATAAAAAAATATAAAGAAAAAAAAAAGAGAAAGGAATAAGAGAAGGAAAAAGAAGAAAGAGAAGAAAGAAGGAAAAAAAAAAGAATGGGAAGTATTTTATTTTTATTTATTTATTTATTTATTTTCACATTTAAACAAAAGAAAAACCATACAAAAAAGAGCTAACTAACAATAAAAATAAATAAATAAATAATAAAAATAGAAAAGTTACTTTTTGACACTAGAAAATCAATTTTTTTTAATAAAAATAAAACAGATCCTTTCCACACTAAGGCATTTTAGGTTTTCTAGAAAATAAAATCCAATTTAGGACCTCTTATAATCTTTTCTCAAATTAACTCAAAATGGGTAAAAACGTAAACCCGACAAGTTTTTCAAAGTTAAAATCAATCAATTCACTATATTTTCATAAAACGAACTACGGAAGTCTGATCCCGAATAGCGAGAACATAGGCACCCGTACGTAAGTACAAGGCGACTTAAAATATGAAAAGTTTTATTTTTTCTATTTTTAGATATTTATGTAAATTAATCAATTTAGTCGCATGTATCATAATTAGATGTTTTTTAGAAATTAAAAAGGGTATATTTGAAAAGCGAAGTTAAATTCGGAAAGTTAAAAGTGGTACTCGTTTAGAGTTTAATAAATTAACCCCCAGATCTAGATCTCTAGTTTTTAAAAAAATTGTATTTATAACTTGGTTTTTTAATCAATAGACCAGCAGCTAAGTTATAACCAATTCACTCAATTGGTTATATCTTAACCCTTTTTCCTGACTGTGGTTGGATGGCGACTCCAAATCTTTTCAAGTTGGAAAAAACAGTCTTCTTTAAACCTTAGTTGAAGGTCAATATTAAACGGGTAGGGTTTAATATTGATTGATTTAGAGAAGACCTAATTTTATAAAAAGAGCTGGGATGGTGAAAAACCAAGCTCAACACTCCTCATCTTAGGGGACTTCTAGAGTAGGCCTCTTCCTCAAACCTCCATGTATACCTAAGCAAAGGATCAGGTTAAAGGCATGTGCTACGTATATATTGGTAAGGGTGATAGGCACTTTTTGCTATTGGGATTCCCCTATTAGAGTGGCTCTATTGCTTGTCATCGGGGCGGTCTCTGATAGACTAGTTATCCTAGTATTTTTTTCCTCCCAACCTCTCTAGGTCAGCTTCATGCTTTACATTGATGCTGTGTTCTTAGTCCATATACTTTTGGGCCTTTTACTAGAATTTGTCTATAGCCTTGGGCTTACTTTCGTAGATTGAGTAGAAGAAATCTACCAATGGTTTAATGCTGAGCTGTGCTGCATGTACTACAACTCCTTCATTGAGTTGAGGGATTTCCACTACTGCATTGTTGAACCATGCAACATATTCACAAAGGGTTTCCCCTTTCTTCTGATGAATTAAATACAAGCACAACATATTCTTAGATGGGGGCTTGCTAGCTTGGAAGCAGAGGTTGAAGCAATGAGCTAGCTCGTCAAATGAGGTGATGAAGTTCTTGGGCAAATGGTTAAACTATGTTCAAGCCATCTTCCTTAAGGTACCTAAGCACATGATTGCATCCCTATGACCATGAAGGTTCATGAAGGTACAAAAGTATAGTAGGTGATTGTCGGGGGGTCACCTATCCTGTCATATTGGTTTAGGGTAGGGAGCTTGGAGTTTAGAATGAGGATCTCATCCTAGACACCCTTAGTGAAAAGGGGTTTATTGCTAGCAATAAGGCTAGTGCCTTCAACTACTTTACTTAATTACTTCTCAAAAAGCCTCTTAACCATCTTGTAGAGCTCATTTAGGTCTGCATTATCAGTTAGGTGAGTTCTTCACATTGCTAAGTAGGTGACCCCTCCATGGGAATCAACCAGCCATTCATTGCTAGCAAGGGCGTGATCACAGTTAACAACAAGCCGTGCTTACTATCCTTATATTGCGGGGTTGGGCTATAGCTCCCTTCCATTCTATTGCTGGAGAAGGTAATTATGATTGCCTCAAGCATATGAGGCATCCATAATGGAAGGCAGCCTGCTTACTTTTCTACCTCATTCAACCTAGTTTGGAACTCCTTGTTTCATTCCTCTATTTGGGTGTTTTTTACCATACGATCTTCAAGCATTTTTTTCGAGTTGCTCTAATCGGTGCTGCTCAAGAGTTTGCTCAATTAGAGGTGGGTTGTTATTTTGATCTACTATTTGCGACATGTTGGATGGGTTGTGAGAAGATGTTATGCATGTTTACTGTGTTTTAAGTATCAAGTAAATTTTTTTCCTACAGACAGCGCCAAATGTCGTTAATAAGCCTCAATTGGTAGAGTAAACTAGACTTGGGCCTTGCACTTGTGTAATGAGCTTACAAGATAGAAAGCTGTAAGGGTTACTAAGGTTTTGTCTAACATAACTACTCTGATACTTAAGTTAGTATTTGTGAGTAAAGGAGAGTAGAATAATGTTGAAAGCTCATAAAGGCAACAAAAGTATGCAAAGAGTCAAGATGGATTACCATTAAGATGCTTAAGAGTATTTATAAAGGAGGACCATCGAGAATTAGGGGAACACAAATTGTATCTTAATACGTTGCACAACCTGGGTAATAGGAGTGTGAAGTCTAATGTGTTTCGGATTTATAAGGTCATAGCAGTTGATTGGGTAGTGGGAGTGTGAAGTCTAATGTGTAAATAAGAATTTGATTATAGAGAATTAAGATAAGGGTTTTGATAGGAATCAGTCCACCGAACCTCTAACCCAAACTCGAGCCTAAGGCCTAGAAAGCATAACGAGGTGAGTTTTCTCTTTTTACCCTATAAGCCATGAGTCCAAGCTAGTGCAGTTTGCCAACCTGATGTCCTGTCCAAGTCGAACCCTCATATGTTTATCAATAGCCCTAGTTGTCGACCAAAGATGCACTCAGATAACAGTTCGATTTACCCAACCTACTATATGATCGACCAAAATATGAACTACTTTGACAGTTTCACCCTTCATACGCCTATTCGGCTATAATCATGTCGACCTCCAGCTTGGAAGTATTGGTGCTGAGAGCCCCAACACGCACCCACGTCTTCTTAGAAGTACCCCTAGGTCTACTTGGCACCCCTGTTCGATTACTTCCATCTTGACCATATCATTCGTCTATTTTAACTAGAAGCACCTCTAATGACCTAATGCCATGTGTCCAGTCCCCCACATGAAAGGATTCATTGCACTAATAATTGATTTCTTTACATTTTCATTTATACCTTTTAGTATTCTTTGTGCATTACTTTTTTTTACAATACTTTTTTTGTCTTTTACATTTTAGGTAAGATGCCTTAACGCTTCAGTTATAAATACCCTTCTAAAATGTAGTTGCAACAATAATCATACATTTGATATTAAATATACTTCTCCTTTTTGTAAACATTAGTCTTTATTAGTTTGTCTGCTTCACTCTTATCCTAACCCTTAAATAAGATTAGGTGATGAGTATCTTTATTGGACCAGCTTATGCGTCATATCGAGTTGAACCGTAAGTTCTTAATAGTTCCATTAGTGCATCATATCCTTAGAATGAATCAAGGGTTTGCTTGTTTGTTCTCTTTATTGTTCGTACAATTTCCATCTTCATTTTTAAAGCTTTCTGCTAGCTTGGATCGATCCCAATATTGTTGCCCTTGTCAGCTCTCAGTACGGCGTATTAGGTTTGGTCTACCTAACTTAAAATTTAAACCACTAAACTTCCTTGATATCAATCCTTGCATAACCTAACTCGATTGATTAAAGTTAATTTCAATTGATTAAAGTAGATCAAATATGAAGGTTCCAAGTCTACTGAGTTTAGCAAATTGTTTTTGTAGTCGTTAGTTAATCGAACTTTGTTAGATGAACAAGCAATTCGAATATTGATGCGTTTGGGTTAATTGTTCTTACGATCCATCAATCAAACTTCTCCAAATTTAACTTATTCAACATTGTTGCCCAGTTTGCTTCACCATTTACGAGTTTTTTAGAACTCTATTGAGCTTGAACACATTTTATTTTCATAGCTATCATTTGATTTAGTGTTTGATTTTCATTTAGATTAGTCCTTCTTAAGTCTACTTCTAACCTATATTTTCCATTTTAATAATTTGATCAATCAAGACTAAAAAAATCTCACTTTTATTTTCTAAAAACCCATTTATCTTAAATGTATTGTGATTTTGATTTTGATATGATTTTAGCTTAACTATCACTCTATGTAATGTGAGCATCAAGTTAATTATCATATAATCTTGATTGTTAACTTAAACTTCATTATTTAAATTAAGTACTAGTTACTTTATTTATTTTCGGCTTGATTTTTTTTTTTTAGATTAGTTGAATTCAATTGAGGTGTTATCATTGAAAAATAACAATAATTAATGTTTAGAGGGATAAAATAAGTGACTAACCTTGAGAGAGCAAGGTTCCCACTTTAAGCTTTTGTCATGGATCATGGAAGAACCAAAACAACATGAAGAAATGGAAAAGAGGTTTATTAATAATTTAATGGTTTGCTATATTAAGGACTTGCATCTTAGTTTTAAATGGTGAATTACTTGCATTGCCTTAGTTTGTAATTTAACTTTATAGGGTTTTCATCCTTTCTCCCTTAGATAAATTTTGTTCTTAATATTTCACTCAAAATTTTTTCTTCTAGCTATTAAACTTTCACTAGGGATGAGTGAATTAATTCAACCTCACTAAGTGGCTACCTTTTTCAAACTCCTATTTCAAGTTTTGCACTTTTGTTTTGGTTTAGGCAATCTGATTTACCACTCTTTAGCATGAATCTTAGCTAAGTCATTAGCGTACATACTATCAATAAACATATCCAAGCATTTACATCATAGACAATTGATGAATCTAATAAAAAGGCTCAAACAACACAATTCTTAAGGTTGACAACAAGGACGCTAGTCATCATCACTCCTCCATATGTTGCTATCCCCATGAGAATTATCACTCTCCTCAATGTTTGGTCCTCCTTTAACCCATAAGTTTACTAGTTATGAAACCGGCATTCACACAAAAAAAAAAGAAAAAGAAAAAGAAAAAAACCTAATAGTACTAACATGCTATGGGTTCTAATAAGTAGTAAGTAGGTAGTAATGATATTTAAACATGTATTAATGATAATAAGTTTGTGTTTTTATGCATTAAGATTTAATTAGTATTTATCAATTACTTATTAAAACACATACCTTATTAGTACAATTAAAGTCTTTCTCTACAATGGGCAAAGGTTATCTGCAATAGATTGATGCTAGATAGACATATATCTGGTAAGATGGGGTTTACAAAGGGCCAAGAACAAAGCCGCCTGCTTTGACTCAATGGTTTCTAAATGTAGAGTTGAAAATAGTAAGTATTAATGTATTACCTTAGTTACATTGTCAGCTACATTCTCTATCTTCTCTTATGCTCTTATTTTTCCTTTACTTGTATCCTGACTGTAGACACCCAATTTTTGCCCTTTGTAGTTCTAAGTTTTGTTTTAGGGTCTTAATTCTAAAATAAAAATAATAATAAATAATAAAAATTGAAAAATGATGAACATACAAAAAATGAAAATGAGAAAAGAAAAAATTATAAAAATTGTCATATTTTTAGAAAATAAATTATTTTAGGGTCAATTGGTTTAGTGTTGGTCTGGTTCAAATAACTTTAAAGAGTCGTTTGGTTTAAGTATAATTTAATTGTATTAAGTACCAAGGTATAGGTTAACGGCCTAACGGATAAGTATTGGAGTATTGATATGGAGTTGGCTTGAGGTCATAGGTTTGAGTTTTGCTAAGCACCTATGTGTTTTTTATTTTTCTATCATTTTTATTTTTACAAGATGCGAGTTGTGTATACAGGATTCATATCTAGTGTAAATTTTTTGAATCTAATTGATTGGATTTGAATCATTATAAAATATTTAAATCTAGTTTGATATTTATTAAATTGGATTTGAATTGATATAAATGATTTGGATCTAAATTTAATTTTCATCAAATCAGAATGGAATCAATATAAGAAATTTGGTTCGATACGATGTGATTTGTGTTCTATAAATGTGAAATGCATAGCATAAGAAAAATTACAAACATACACACATTCAAAAAGAAAAAAACAAAACTGCAGTCCACTTCCACTCAATCAAGTTCATTGCTTACATGTCTAGTGCCCATCCTCTTCGATACACGCAGCAACTAGGTTCAACCATGTTTGTTCTCTTTCAAAAAAATTTTTATTTATTATATTATATTATATCATATTTGTATTTTATTAGAACCTTAAGTGATTTAGTATAGTTTATATATAATAGTTTAAGATACTTCTTTAACATTAGTTTTTCTAATACTTTATAGATTAGATAATAATTTAAGTGAATGTTTATTTAATAGTAGTTATATGGATATAAATATATATATATATATATATTTATATTAGTTTAGGGATCGTTAAGATTAGTTTTTTATTATATATATATATATACATTATTATATTTTATTAGTTAACATAATATATAATATGTGTATATGTTAGTTTAGGAGTTTTAGTATTAATTCTTATACAAGTGTATTATATGGAATTATTTTGTTTCAGTAAATAGTTGTATATATTAGTTTAGGGATTTTTTGAGATTAGGTTTTTTAGGGTTTCTTCAAATAGAAAACTATTTTGTTTTTTTTTTTTTAGTTTAGGTGTTTTAGCATTAAGATTATTAGGATTCATCACATAGAAAGTCATTTTTCTTTAAATAAAAATTAATATAAAAACCTTTTCTTAAAAGATAGGATTTTTAGAGAGTTTTTTATAAAAAAATAAAAGAGTTCAAGGATTAGGGCCTTTTAGATTTTTTTTTTAATAAACTAAATCAATTAAGACATAAATTTAGTGGGTTTTCAAAATTAAAATAAACTAATATATTAAAGTTTTTGAAAAGAACTATGATCGTCTAATTTTGGCTAGCGAATACGCAAGCATATTTAGGGTAACGATAAAATCTGTAAAAATTTAGTTTTTTTTTTTATTTTAGTTTTATTTTTAAAAAAATATATAAAAAAGAATAATTTATAAGAATAATCCTAATTTCGGAAAATAAATAGTAGTATCCGTTAGGGTTTAATAGGTTAACTCTCACGAATTCGGAACTTTTTGGTTTTTCATTCAAATTGAAATTGAAGATCGGTAGCTAAATCGTAGTTAATTCATTCAATTGATTACGGTTTTTTTTTTTCTTTTTTTTCCACTCTGGTCGGGTGGTGACTCTAAAACTTTTTTTTTAATAAAAATCAGAATTTCTTAATTTCTCTAATTAAAAATTAATACCAAATGGATTAGATTTAATATTAATTAGAAAGAGGGAAATGAAATCAAATTAAATTAAAGAAAACAAAAAATTTAGACTCAACATTAGCTATACCTTATATTCTACTAATTTTTTTCCTATGAAGTTGAAATAGCGAAAACTCCATCATCAATTTTCTAAATTTAAACACTAATTAAAATTAGTTACTGGATTATTAGGTATCTCATTGGAAATAAATGGCAAGGAATAGTGGCATTTCCAAGCCTTTACATCTGGCGGTGTTAAAATTTTGTTTTTTACTTTACAAATAAATCGACAGCCTCGTTCCATCATAATTATCAGTCCAATACTTTTGGTGTCATTAAAAGCAAAAGTTGTCCCTTATTTTCATCTATTTCTCACGAAGTTGACTTTTTCTTCACCATCCGTTTTGTCTTTCCTTTCGGTCACGTACGGCGGTACTTTTTTTTCCAGCTTCTTTCGTTTTCTCCCAATTTAAATAATCATTGCACATGCAATTGCGTATTGGAAGCGGCCTTGTTGTTGGACAAAGGGACGAGTTTACATTTAAAAATGCGCGTCTAATATTTTTCTATGTGCCACTTGTTTATATCTCGTAACCCGTAACGCAAGGTATTCTGATGTTAAATAATAATTTATGACTATAACCAACCATCCACTACGTCAGCAATTATATCACTAAGATTGAACATTAAACTAGCAAGGCAAAAAAAAAAAAGTCGTCCCAAAAATCAGCAGGAGAAATATGGCATGGTTTGGACTTGAACACACTACTTTAAATCGTATAGGTTTAAAATATATGGAGAAATTAGGAAGCATTTGCTTTTTTTAAGATTTCATTTTGGCTATGTCTTTAGTTATCTATTTTTTAGATGCTGGATCTCTTATCAGAGATTGGGTTAAAATAATATATTCGTACAACCAACTAAGTTAGTTGTACGGTCAGGACGGCAAGATCCACGTCGAAAGTGTATACAGCTTGGGCAAATTGTTTTATGTTCTGTTAAGAGGGTTGGTACTTTTTATTTTTTATTTTTTACACGATGTGATAATACGAATATTAACATAATTTAATTAAGAATACGATTGTAGAGAGCAGATGCTAAAGTGACGAGAAACATATGATATAAAATATGCAACCATAATACAAGTATACATGATTGTGTAGTAAATTAATTATCAATCATGACCTATTAACACCTACTCAGATTTGACTTTCTAATGGGGATTCAGCCCGTGGATGTTGCGTCCTAGCTGTGATAGAGTACAACGAGTGGATAGATTATACGGGAAGTATTAAAGCTTTCTTCATATGATATCTTTCCTCAGTATATTTATTCGATAACTGCAACTGGTGAGATTAAGAGTCGGAATAATTGATAAACGGTACCCTGGTCTGGTTATCTGATAACGTGGTGCTCCAATAACTTGCCTACAATGCCTGTACCCATATTAATTGAAAATATAGTAACCTGAAGATAATAGGAAAAAAAACAATATTATCCCTTATTATTTAGCCAGTTTTTAAGTGTTACACTTCATTTATAAGAAAATTTTTAAAGCATGTATATATCATATGATTATCAGAACAAAATAAGGAGCGAGTGAAATACCTAGCTATTTCTCTAACGATGGAAGCAGAAGAAATGAAAGAGTGTTATCTATATACTGCTATTAGATGCCTAAAAGATGTAAACACTTATCAAAATTTTGTTACTGGATTATACGCATTTTATTTAGAAATAGATGGAAATAAGCACTGAAAACAGACTTTTAGAACAAGATGCTCTTTTCTCTAATACATCTCACGGTGTAGATATCTACCCCCCCTTTTTTTTTTTGTATAAATGGATTGGTGATCTTGTTTAGGTAAAAGATTTGTTAGGAGTGAAATATCATATAATATTCTGTGATAAGTAAGATCAAATAAGAATTTGATACTTCACTGTATTAAGAGAACTACAATAGTTAATTATAGATACTCCTATATATCAAACTTTATTTATTCTTAACTACCGTATAATCATAGTTCACATACGAAGTCCCTTGTTTCATCTCTACTTTCAGTCCACTATTTTTGGTATGATTAGAAAAGGAAGAAGTGTAACATTTTCACTCATCCCACAATGTTCACCTTTTTTTTTATTTATTTTTTCTAATTATTATTCGTTTCAATCACGTAAGGTGTTACTTCTTTTATTTTTCTTTTAGCAACTACTTTAATTTTCAACTTGAACAAGGCTTCTTGTTGATAAAGGTACCACTTTATATTTAAGATAGACCCTAATATTTTATATTTTGCAACTTGGATAAATCTTTTACCCGAAATGCACGTTAAATGGAATGTGTTTTCTTTTATCTAGAATTTCTTCGAGATGGTTTCTTCACCATTGGCGTTGAACATGGGGCTCGATCCTTGGCGTCAGCAAGTATATCAGTAAGATTGAACATTGAATCATTGTTAAGGATTGCACCCAACCCCAAGGTCGTCCCAAGAATCAGAGCGAGAAATCGCAAATATACACCCCTAAATTACTCATTAGATTCGAATAAATCTCTTAAACTTATAAATTGGGACTTCATACTTTTTACGTCACGTCACTTTTTAAAATACGTCCAAAATTGCGGTTAAAGACTCGTAACAATTACTAACTGTGGTCTTTATTCTACCTATGTTTAAGAGATTTAAACGCGTGTGTTTGCAGCTATCTTAAAATACCCAAAGAAACGAAGGATAATTTGCTTTTATTTAAATTTCAATTTGCCTTTCACGTCCTTATCCCTTCTATTTAATATATATATATATATATATAATATGATCAAACGTAAGGTCAAAGGAACAGATTCGTACAATTTGCCATGTTAGTTGTACGGATAGGACAGAAAGTCCGACATGTCGACCGAATAAAGCTTAAAAAACTAAAATAGTTTAACAGAATATTTGCTTTTTGTTTGGTTGCGTCTTTATTTATTCTTTTAGAAGCTGGATTCCCCATCGGATGTAAGTTAATAGAACTGGTTTGTACAACCTACCCAAGTTAGTTGTACGGTCATCAGGACAGCAAGATCTTGACGCATCAACAAAACGTATATTTTGAACGAATTGTTTAACTATACTCATGAGTCTTCGATCCATCCTTAAAATTACATTCAAAGCTGATTTGACTTTTTCTAATGAGCATCAAGCCCACGCATGTTGCGTCCTGTAATAAAGTACAATACAACCAATTCGATAGATTATCCACAAAGCATCAGGTTTACTCGTTGATGAGTACTACAAAGCGATCTGTTTCTTTTCAGTATATTATTCGAGATAAGGGCAAGTGATGATATTGAGACTCGGAATAATCGATAAACACGGCTCCCTGGTCTGGTTATCTGATAACATGGTGCTCCAATGACTTGCCGATAATCCAGTTTTAATAGCGATTTGATAATTAAAGTCTTCTTACCCTCCTTTGTACAATTAATGACATTCGTTCAAGATTATAGAGAATAGAAGTAAAGGCCAGGGACATATCTAAGGAGTAAAAGAGGATCGTTTTATCCTCTCAAAAGTTGAAAAAAAAAATTAATTATCTAAATATATAATAGGTTAAAGTACCTATTATGTATATTTTTTAAAAAATAATCTTAGCATGGTTCAATATGTAGCTAAGTGGTTTTTATTTTATTTTAGTAATTTTAATATTAACTTATATAAAGTAAGCCTATGGCCCTCCCAGATGCATAGTCTTACATCTACATTAGAGAAAACAATTGTACCCCTTTATATTTAGAATTAGCAAGATTTTATCCAGAACATAGAAATGCTATTTCAAATGGGGTATTGTAAATTTTGCTCTTTTGAGTTTGATTCGTTATAAATAACATCACGAAAGGCGTAAAAGAATAAGCATCTTTTAAGTCTTTAATTTAATTTAAGAGACTACGACTATTAATAAATGGTTCTATCTAATAGAGTTTTGTTTATTATTATCTACATTATTACAAAATGAAATTGATTAATCAACAAATTTTTTTCGCCATCTAAGACAAAATTTTGCTGGTTAATCATTCAACCGGCAAGTAAAATGGCCATTTAATTTCGTCAGTCAAGGGTTGCTCTTGAACGGCCGAAGTGGCTAAGCAGCACAAATCCATCCCTTATCTTATGTAATTTTTTTTATAAAAAAATATATTATTTATATTGCAAAACCAATTTAATTGTTAATTATAAACTATTAATATTCGAAGTTAATATATATATATTTTGTAAATATAATGACAATAATTAATGTTGTTCCCATTGTGTAATCATTAAAGAAATATGGAAATTGATATAAATAAAATCTGGAGTCGCCAACTTAGATTCACATTACAAAGTAGGGTGAAGCACACATCTATTTTTTTCATAAAAAAAATTACACAAATATGAATTAAACGAAAAATATTATATAAATACAAATTTTAAATAGCATTTACAAAATACATCAAAAATAAGAAAAGTATCGTTTTTCATAAATGTAATTTAATATTTTATTTATTATAACTATGCCGCATTTAAAAGATGCGACATTAATGTAAAATGTATATTGCATCTTTAAGATGTGATATAGGTATCTACGTCGCATTTTAAATATGTAAGATAGGCTTTATTAACTGATAATATTTTTTATACAATTGATAAATACGTAATATTAATAATTATTATATGTAATGGTATACAAGTAAAATTTTCTTACAAAGTACAATAACATTCAAGTTCAAAGCTTGGATTCTTTATACTTATCTTCCCTCAATTTTCTTCGATTTACAAATCAATCGGTATAATTATTTTGATTTTTGAAATACACTTTGATATCATCATGACATCACCATCTTTCTTATAATCTCAATCTTGATTATACATGACAATATTTCAAGAGGAAAAATTGAGAAAAATTGAAGAAAAATAAACGGAGAGGATCCATTTCCTAAAATTCCATTGTCATGCTAAGAAATCTACTAAAGTTCAAAAGAAAAATTCATAAAGTAGACAACGTAGATAAAAATCTATCTAACTGATTCAAATGCAGGATCTCTACCTTGATTCGTATTTCTAATTTACTATTGGGAATCAAAATTGAAATTCATGGATAGATGTTAAAACAAACCAAAAGGGGTTGTGACTGGTTATTAGAGAACTACAGCTAACCACTTGGGGAAGTGGCAGAAGTGACCATGGATAAGGACATGGATAACGATATGCCGTGCCAAGAGCAAAAAAGTATGATAGTATCATGAATAGGTTTAAGCTTACAGAAAGTTTGAAATGTACGATGGTAAACAATTGAAATAGAAAGAAGTAAGAAATACCTACGAACGATTCCTAAGATATAGTGCACCAGGGAACCTTCATAAATTCACAGACCAACTCGATATAATCCATGAGTAGCTTGATGAGGTCACTCACCACCTAAGCTTTAATCAAGGGTTAAGATAAAAGTTAAAGAGGTAATAGGCGAGAAGCTTAACACCAAAAGGAAAAAAGTTCAGTATATTCAAAATATATTGTTAAGATGATGACCGCACTGCTTATAGGAGGCTATTTATATCCAAAATATTAGGGTAACCTACTAAATATGGAAAAAAACAAAAAGGGTATTATCTAAATTAAGTAAAATTCAAAAAATTGACAAGGGTATAAAAGAAATTTGCAAAATAGAAGCTTCTTTAGTAGATTTCTTCATGTAGATGACTAAGACATGTAGTTGACAATTACTAGTAAGGCCTCCATAGAAGCAAAATATAAAAAAACAAAAAAAAAGGAATAGTCAAAGCTTGTTGCTGCTAAGCTGATCTATGAACTCTCTTAGGTAGTGTCAACTTGGATGTGTTCAAGGGAGCTCAGAATAGACATGATTGAGCTAATGGATAAGTCGACTGAGTTGTTGACAGAGCATTTCTCAAGTTAGCATTTGATCACTGACAAATGTGAAGGTGCTTAACTTAGCATCTATGGTAGTCGGTAGTCAAGAGCAACCTAAATTATTTAGGTGTAGGATGGGTTGAAAGGATGTGCTTTACCAAGCTCTTAAGTCTTCGAGTTCAAGCTCAAGTCAATGGTTCAGTTGCTTGATTCCTATCAAATACTCTTCAAGGGAAAATGTCAATGTGTCCAAATGGAGAAGAGATAATGTATAGTTATAAATACAAGGTCAATAAATGAAGTGGTATTATCGAATCATTATTGCTAGATTGCTATAGGACTTTACACTAACATGATGCATGTTGCAAAGATAGAATCTCTCCTTAAATCCTACCTACGAAATTAGCCCAACCTATGTCCAAGGACCTCTACTAGGATGACCATATCACTCTTAGGCTTTCCTTAGTCTTCTATAAGTAGATGTTGTCCTCAACTTGCTTCTATAATATTTTCTCATGCATCCTACAAAAAAAACATGTTAATTACAAAAAGGTAGAAAGTTAATAATAACTTTAAGAAAATTATAATCGTTGACATCAACTATTAGATAAAGTCCAATAGCCTAAAATTGCCATAGCCCAAAACTATTCTCACAATAAGTAGGCTAAGCACGAGTCCCAACCATTGGTCAACAGCCTTGCATGGAGAAACTAATACTTACATCTCTAACCCGATTAGCTGAGACCTTATCTAGGCGATTCTTTACCCAACCTAAACTACATGATGACATGAGGATGTAGTTGCCATCATAAGACTAAGAGAGGCAACATATCAAGCTTACCCCTGCAGTCCTTAAGGAAGTGGCCTCCCAGCTGTCTACTCCAAATAGCTATACGACATTCACATCACATTGAAAAAATGTGACATAATGAAACCAATCGATGTAGCCCAAATATATAGCCCCATTCTATGGTATCACAGACAAGATAGGTGCAAGTCCTTAGGGCAATAATTTCTCCTACCATAGAAAGTATTATCATTGCACTTCAACTCTAACTCATGTGACTGGATTTGGTAAAAGGTATAAGAAGGTGCCTTAAAAACTCCCCCTAAAGTCCTCTAAAGTAAAACTTAGAATATCTTAATTCTCTCTAAGGCATAGAACCTAATCTCCTAGTTATGCTACATTTCATACATATACTCCTGATAGTTCTTTCCTAAGCTTTACTACCTTCCAGACTCTATCTTAAGCATTTGAGTCCCTAGTGTAGTAATAACTTCCTGGTATTGCAACTCACCCCTCTATCTGTTTTGCAGGGAGCTCTTCCCCCACCATTTAGGCCCCCCAATTAATGCCCATTCTGCTTTAGGAGGCCCAAAGACTCTACCGGCATAAGATCTAAGGTGACAATAATCACTTATCATTATGTATCCTTATTGGGTTACTTAGTATATTCATTTTATGGAAATTCTCCCTTCCTCTTCACAAATGTTGGATATGTTTAAAAAAAAGGAGCAAAAGTTAGGTTCGCTTTTATACATTTGTCTACTTAAACATAAATGAGAAGGAAAATGATCCTTAGCTAAATAATGGTGCATGTTAGTCATGTAGGTTTATTGTAACTTTTTTTTGTTTTTTTTGTTTTCCACATTGATTTCTTGACAATGCTACAAAAAGAAGAAAGAAATTACGTTGAATGAAGTCAACCAACACCAAATCATACATATAAACTTTATTGAATTTTTACCCATGACTTCCTTTTATATTGACTCAACCAAGTTAAAATTTCTTCTTCACTGAATTGCTTAGGCTCTAATTTACTCCCTATTGTCTCAGTAGACCAGTCAATATCATAGTGCCATTGATGCCTTATAAGGTGGAATCTCTTTGTGATCCATGTAATGGAACTTTTAATTTGTGTACCTAGTAATAACATCTACGTTACATATGATAGTGTCTAGAACCCCTTTCTAATCAATCTTGACACATCACATTATGATGGTAAATCATTGATTGTCCATAAGAAAGCTACATGCACACTGAATGACCGATCAACAACCAAGGAAATATTACTATACTATTTGTCCATAATTCTTGCAACTAATCAACAAGAGGCTATAGGGACATATTGATGGCTTTTCATGACAATTTTGGTCGCATTATCAAGAGTGACATCACTAGATGACTCCCTTGCACATCTCCTAAAGGAAACATTATGTAGGAATGGTGTTACCAATTACACATTGTAAGTTAATGCTTATGTTATTGAATGGGTTAAAACCGTCTATGATGAAACTAGTCTCATGTTTCGAGGTTCTAAACCAAATGTAAGGAACTTATATACAAGTTTTCCATATTTTAGAGTTGGATAAATGCCTACAATCATTCCTTGATAACATGGCTCTTCTTATGCCATCTTATTTTCAATGTGGATTTTAAACATATGAAAATCCACTAATGCAACTGAATTAGCCAAAAATGCCACAAAATCTTTGCCCCCTCTTATTCTTTGTTTTTCATTTTGATTAATGACAAATCAAACAACTAGTATAGCATCATTCTTAATGCATGCATTAAGTTTGCATCCATTTCTAATGCCTTCAGCATCTTGCATATCTTGATTAATGAAAAATTGAACAACTAGCATAATATCATTCATGATGCATGCATTAAGTTTGCATCCATTCTAATACCCTCAGCATCTTGCGTGCCTTGTAATAAAATGAGGGCCATCTTTTACAATCTAGCAATGAACTCTTCAAGAATGTGAGCCTATTATCACTCTCCATGAGCTATCGTGCATTGACCTTGAAATTATCATCATCTATGTCACAACTAATAGAAGTGATAACTTTAGACACCCTGAATAGATCTTGCATTTTGCATCTTCAAACAGACTAGTCCTCCTATTTGTGTCCATGTCACCATCCTCATCCTCATTTGTATTTTCTTCCTCAAGGTCATCATCATTAATTATCATGTCTTTTAATATCCAATTGTTTGCTTCATCATCAAACGTTCGCTCCATCGTCAACAATGCCTTCGTCCGCAACCATGGGAACTTCTAGGATGTAACAGAAACCTTCTCGTGATATGTCCTGTTGTATAAGTCCATTGCATTCCTCTTTGCATCACGTGCACTCCGATTATTCTAATAGGATATCATTCCATATTAAGGAAGTCTTGGCATGGATAGCGGATCAAATTATCTCCTTTCCACCTATGAAGTAATTTGACTTCCAACATGCTCCTTACCCCATTAATGTACTATAATTCAAGGCCCAATTATAAATCACATGTCACGTTTGTTCTGATATCTTATATCCACATACCTAACTATTATAGCTAACTTCTTACAACAGTTTTTTATCTCCTTATCGTTTTACAAATAATTTAAAGTTTTTCGCGATAGTTACTATAAATTCCAAATATCATAAAGTAGCAATAAACATATCACATTCATCTACAAATATATCAAATAAGAAAATATGAATTCTTGACCCAAAAATTTAATTGTTCTACAGTAGTTCTACCGTTAGACGATTCTCTTGATGTAACACTCCGATTGAAGTTTTTCTCACATTGCCATATGTTTCGCAGAACAAAAAAGGAGTGCATAACATATCTATTTCTCTTATAATAGAAAGGGATTTCATCTAAATACTGTTTTTAGATGCCTAAAGGATATAAACACTCGTTAAAATTTGTAATTGGATTGGGCATTTCATTGGGAATAGATGGAAATAAATACAAAACTAGACTGTAGTGGCCTTCATTAGTACATCTTATTTTTATTTTTAAAATCTTTTTCCCAATAAATGGATTGAGATTGTTTTTGAAAAGGACTTTTATGAATGAGATACATGTAATGATCAATTGTAAGTAAAGTCTTTATAAGCAAATTAAAAAAAAAAAAAAAAAGAAGTTGACATTTTTAACAATCATACTAGAGTAACCATCACAAACAATTATAAATACCCTTATGTTTCAAATTTTTGTATTTATTTTTATATACTAGATTGTTGTTTGCTTCATATATCATTTCACACAAACCTTATTTATTCTCACTTTTAATCGAAATCACGTAGTGAAATTAGATTTCAAGAATAATGACCCAAAATTTTAATTTTATACTTAGAAATGTGATTATTTATAGAGTAAAAATAATCGAAATTCCTAAAACCAAGCTTGAAATACGAAAATAACTTATAAATAAGTTAATTAGGCTATAAAAGGAAATAATATAACATAATATAACATAATATACTATATGAGTATATATGTATTTTATGAGTATACCCGATATAAATAATAATTATACTCATAAATTAACCTGAAAATATATAATTATATATAATATGAGCTAAACTTAGAAAAATAAAAAGAAAATATATCTTAAAAATAAAAGATATACTAGAAACATAATTATATGAGCACAATTACATATTACACAGGATATATATATATAGGATATATACGTATATATTAACAAATATACAAAATAATAACATAATATATATAATACTATAAATTAAATAAGAAACTAAACTAAAATATATCCAATTGCAACTAAAAAAGTAGAGAAAAATCTAGAAAATCTTACAATTTGCCGTGGCACCCTCTCAACAGCTAATCAACGTGATACAAAACGTGATTAAACATAACTTGGACATCTCCTACTTGCTATAATGTAGGAAATTTTCAAAAAAATTCTATACAGCAAATTCCAACTCTTATAAATAGCAAAGGGCATCAAACATTTAATATTTTAGCAATTTGGAAGTTAGAATAGCAATAAGAAAAATTATAGAAAATTAGAAATATTTTTAGAAAAAATTACACAAAATAGAGCAAAGACCGGATCTACTGTGGTTCCCTAACCTTCCTATGTTCTTCTATTAAACCTTTACACCACCTAGTAGTCCACCCCGTGTCTTGGTCTTTTGATAACCATCCCTCTACCTTTGGTTACCAGAGTTTTGATGAATAAGCAAGTCAAACTCTATTCTGTTTTTCATTAAATTTTAAAAATTATTAAATTCACTTAGAAAATTATGGAAGAATTTATATTTAGGCTATTCTAGATATACTTTCATGTGGTATTTTCATTTTTGTAAAATTTAGAATATTTTATGTACTTCCTTAAGAAAATTACTATTTATCCAAATTTTGACTTTTAAAATAAATACACTAAATGATATAGTACCTAACTCAAAATTTTTATAGATAATACATATGATATTTAGTTAATCGCTATGTAGCCCAATTTTTTATTTATATATTTTTAATATTTTTGTACTTTTGACTCTAAAATGTGAAATAAATAGGTTTTTATGAAATTAATTGATGAAAACGACATATATTAACTTCTGGTGATTTATAATGATGTTAGAATATATTGAAAATAATCTTTTATATAAAGAATAATATTTGGTTAATTAAATGTAATTTATGGGTAAAATTGTAATTACTGGTATTTAGGCGATGAGCTTGATAGCATGGAACCATTTACTAATCAAGTTCCCCATATTTTTAGGAGTCTATAAAAATTTTTAGGAAATTATTTAGTAATCTGAGCTATTTATTACAAATTTATGTAATAAAATAGTTTAAATTACAAACTGAGAGTTTTTTTAGTAATAATAGATTAAAATGTGATGAATATTGAAATAAAAATTATAGAGATACATGCCAGTAAAATTTAATAAAAATGAATTTTTTTATATATTTAATGATAGTTTTTAAATGGGGGTACTTTATATACATATGAAGATTAGATAATACCCATATTATTGAGTTATATTGGAAAATTATATAAAATATAGTTTAATTACATAAAATAAGTATAGTACGATAATATTTATTATAGGCATATATAAGTATATTTAAAACTCGAACTACCCTTTAGAAGTCATTTCTTAAAATAAAACCCTGTAATATGTATCGTTAGATATGTATGAACCTAATGATACTATTTTTACTAAAATAAGACAATCATAGATAATATAACCTATATCTCTATAATATTTCAAGAATTTACATACTACGATAACTTTATAATTGAAACATGATTTAACTGATTAAAAAAACGTTTCAATACGATCAAAATGATATATTATACATAATAGCATAACTGTGCATATTATTAATATTTAATAACTTAACTTATATAATAAAACTATATTTTATTATATAAGCAAAATAATAATATACTTAAGATATATAAATACATATATTTATATATAACTGTTTAACGGAATACAAATAGATAGAACTCTAACGTTTTCATAGGTCTTATGAAAACTAAATACGGGTTTTGTATATATATAGAGTTTCCTAGTAAATAGACCGTTGAAGAGACACGTCTTTCACAGTGAGCGTCTGGACAAGTAAGTTGTGATCGTAGCTTTACCGCTTGTTGAGATACTGTATTAAAATATCTGGGTGCTTAAGAGTACTGTGATTGTGGATGTAAATTAGCTATTTATGTACATGCTATGTGTGTGGTTGATATTTTGATTGTGATAAAAGTTAAACTCTTTGGCGTGATGTTTTGCATGATTATTTTGTTTTGTTGTAAACTTATCTAACCATCCTTAAATGGAATTAAGAGTAAACTTACCATTAACTTAACTGGATATATATAGTAACCATTAGGGAAACAATTAGAAGGGTTGGGCTAAATACCGACTCCCTTTAATAAAGGTAGCTAAAATGATATTTTTCTTATTCTTAATCGAACTAAGTGACAAGTGAGGAAGTTACGGCAAGGATAAGGGGTCATGGTTCATGGTTCAAAGGTGGTCATAGAAGGAGAGTGTTCTCCATTATATAAGCCTAAATTTGATCTTATTTGATTCGTGATAAAACTTCTCAATTTATGTTAGAGTGGATAGAGTGGATGTAATTTCTCTAATCTTACAGAAGATTGGATAATATTGTACAATGTTTCAAGTGATTGATTGTATTACATTTCATCATAATTAATAACTTTGTTTGTAATTATATAATATTCTTCTAACTCCATCCTACTCACTGAACTAATTGTGCTCACGTTCTCATAAACTCTTTTACATGTGACAAGTGAAGGTTATAATGTTAAGATATCATTATCCTTAGGTTAGTATGCAATTGGCTTGAACAGTGAGGAGCGAGAAGCGAGAAATTCATTGAATCTAGGCTTTTGATTTTTCTATTGAGTTTCGAGAAAACTAACTATGAATTCTCTATGATATCCACTAGTTTTCTATCTTATTGTAAATAGACTTTAAACTCGTGGTTTTTGGTAAACTCTAATTGTAAATTATAACTTTAAGTGTGAATTATAATTTTAAGTGTGAAATGTTTTATATAAATACTATTATATTATGAGATGATAGATTATATTTATGATAGCAATTATAAGATCAACTTTAAAATCAACTTTTATTTTAGGTTAATTTATACAGTAAACTGTTACAATTTCTACTATTTAGAGTGTGACATTTGATATGATTAAATTTACTAGGAAGATTCGTGTTGACTTTTTTTTTTTTTTTTTTCCCTCATCAATCTTTTCAATCACGTACGCTGTTGCTTCTTTTATATTTCTTATAGCAACGACCTTTTTTCCGACATAAAATATTAACTGCACAGGCAATCGAATAAGCGAAGCAGCTTACTGTTGACAAAGAAACAGCTTTTTATATTTAAAAATGCAGCCCTAATGTTTTTATATTTTGCATCTTGGATATATCTTTTACCCCATATACATTTTAAATGGAAAAATATTTTCTTTTATCTAGAATTTCTTCGGGAGAGTTTCTACGCCGTCGAACATGGGATCGATCCTCGGCGTCAGCAAGTATATCATTAAGATTGAAAATTAAATTAACATGTTGACGATTGTGACAACAAAGCCCTCCCACAAATCATCAGGAGAAATATGGCATGGTTGAACATACACTACTTTAAAT
Source organism: Lumnitzera littorea (assembly GCA_024138015.1). Taxonomy (NCBI): domain Eukaryota; kingdom Viridiplantae; phylum Streptophyta; class Magnoliopsida; order Myrtales; family Combretaceae; genus Lumnitzera; species Lumnitzera littorea. The sequence goes on along the minus strand of JAMXBB010000002.1, from coordinate 24,329,272 downwards.
CCTACGGACATAAGATATCAGAAATTCGTAGGTATACTATATCCCTAAATTATCAACCCAATTTAGATATATCCTATAAACTTAGGAAGTATGATTTCACAACCTCAAAAATATATATATAGATATATAGATATTTTAAATTATCTCTAAAGTCTTCAAATCATCATTATTTATGATCTTTTCACAAAGTTTTGCGATTCTCGTAATATTTGGTAGTTATTTATTTATTTTTAAAAGTTATAAGCAATGAAATGACTCATTAAAATGTTAAAAGATTTATCATATTAATTGATAATTTAGAGTGTGTATTTGTAATTTTGGGAGAGAAGTTACCAATAATACGCTTTTCTTTTTTTTTTTAATCAAAATAATATGCTTTTGTTTAACTTTCAATTTATATATTATGTCTTCATCATATACATATATCTTCTATATTATTAAGTTAAAATATAAGATTTGAACTTCACACTTTCACCAAAACTGTAATAGTCTAATAGCATGAGTAGATCTTTTAATAAGATGTATTAGGTTTGATTTTTTCTTCTTCCAAACATAATAGTTTGGAAAGAAAAAAAAAAAAAAAAAAAAAACTCCATACCTTCAAAACATTTTCCCGTTTGAAATCTCTTATCTAACGTTGGGTTACAACAACAGACTCGAACAAACCTGCCAAGTTGGTTGTACGGATAAGACAGCAAGTCCGACAGGTCGACTAAACATGTTAAATTAAACGATGGTTTCGGAAAAATGCACGCAAGTTTGTTTGACTTACTAATTTCAACTACAACCACTACACGAGAAATACAAAATTCAGTTGTTGCGTACTTTGAATTATCATCTATTTCATACCTCCACCATTCGATTACATATATAGTAGACAACAGTAAGCATTGAATATTTTGAAAAACAAAAACCTGATCATGATAAAGTGGTGCTACCCTAAATTTACGTAATCCAGCTCCACATTTATATGAAAATTATAGTTGAGTGAGAAGGGAAACATACACTATTTAAGCAAATATTTTCTATTAAACTATTTAATATTTTTTTTTTTTTACTGAAAATGTTACCAGAAATTCTATATTTGAGTACTAAATCAGTCTTAAGGTAGACCAAAATCCTAAACCATTCCTGGATTTATCAATTGAGTAGTAAAGTTTTCGAAGATGCAATAAAAATTGTAAATGCATTTTCGAAAATGTTAAATGAGTACAACCATTAACTTTTTACAGTATTTGAAATTTCCTTTAAGACCTTATTGATGATTTCAAAACGTATAGTAATGTCCATTTTTAGAAAAGTTTAACTCATAATAGATAAAATCCGAAATGTTTCAAATTTAAAAGCACCTTTAGAACTCAATTGGTAAAAACTGATTAAAGTTCGAGACTTTTAGCCAACATTTTCTCTATTTCTATGATTATTTTCTTCTGTCCACATTTGTTTATCTATACGTCAATACAACATTTGATTATTATAGTGGTAAAGAGTCCCATCCTTTATTTGTTATTGGTGTTCCTAAGAAGAAAAAACTAGTATATTCAATAGGCAACAGAAGTAATTATGATAAAAAAACTTAAACAAGTTTAATGTGAGGTGCTTAACACCCTTTCCAAAGGGGAGTTCCTTACCTTAGCTTTAGGGAAGGGTCTGTTTGAAGCCGTTAGCCGACCTTAAATCGGTCCAATTTCAGTTTAATGAATTGGCTTATATGAGTAGGCCTGAACCAATTTAAGACTAGTCCATTCATACAAGTTTAGATGGTTTAAAGCCTGCAACCGCTTAAATCGAGAGATTACGAGGAACTAGATGACGAGCCAACCTTTTAGTTAAACCCAACGAAAATTAAAAAAGATATCTGAAAAATATAGGAGATATATATGTCTAAGTACATATATGTTATACATATGATATATATTGCATTTTTCTTAGGGCACAATAACTCAAAAAAGTATATTTATAAAAATATATACGATATATATACACATATATGTATAAATATGGATTATATTTTCTTTATAAGAAAATGTATGTGTATATACATATATTTGGGCACAAAAAACAGAAAGAAAAATTCAAAATAATAAAATAATGAAAAATGGTAGCTTCGTGTGTATTATATATAATATAATATATGTATAGAATATACATATTTTACAAAAAGATATGGACAATTTGATTCAAAAGCCTTAGGTCTTGAACCAGTGAACTTTCTGAAAATAGCTTGAAATTAGCTTAGGTAAGCTAGTCATGGTTAGACCTGAGTAAGAGCTGATTCCAAACCGTGAACAAACCCGACTCAGTAGTGGCCAGGCCAAATTGCCCTAGTGAACTGCCGAGCTTTAGAGCCTAAGCAGTTTGCTTGGGTGGAATCGCTCAAGCCGATAGTTCATGAATTGGCGGGTCAGCCCTAGTAGGTTCACCCCCTTAAAAAAAAAAGAGAGAAAGAGAAAAAAAAGAAGCCATTAAGTCGAAAAAAATAATTAAATAATTTCCAATAAGTCATTGCATATCCAAACTACTTTATTTGTGATGATGAATGATAATTTTTTTTTAAATAATATTATCAAACTAATAATAGATATCTAATCATAAGTTAGTTATGTATTAAAGATAAATAGAAAATTTAATTTCAGTTAATATAAGTCATTTTTGTAAAACTTATGAAATATTAAGAATTTGAATATGAGGAAAACATAAAATTTGAGAGGAAAAAATAAAAAAGTTGAAATCACATTAAGTTAGAAATTAATAAAAAAATTAGAAATTATTAATGAATTAGTATACTTAAAATAAAAAGCAAAAAGAGATCACGTTATTAAAAATTATTAATGTATATAAAAAAAGAAATTAATAAAATAAAAAAAATTAAATATTTAAAAAAACGGTTCAAGGGCCTCAAACTAGCTCGAAACCACCAGCTTAGGGGTCGATCATAGTTCATCGTATCACTAACTCGTGAATCGACGATTCAAGGCTAGTTCCGAGTCGGTTCGACTTACTACCTAAGTTTAGTCATGGTTCAACAAAAAATTGAACCTTGACCTATTGGGTTTAGGGTGGTTCTAGCTTGGTTCAACCTACTCTCTATGTCTACCTTACCTATTAAAGTGAATTTCTTAGAAAAAGTAGGTATGTTTAGACCTACGTGCGGAGATAGATTGAAACCATGATCTTCCTTGAAACCAAATCAACGGTTTCCAAGTAGGAGTCAAAATCGGCAAGTTGGTTCAAACTTGTCGCTATGACTCACTAGTTTAGCTGGATCTAGACTCGTTTGAAATTTACAAGGAAAAATAGAAAAGAAAAAGTGCTTCGTTTGGATGTGACAATGTCACATCCTTACAACACGAAAGGCGCATGCTAGGAGCATGCCTTGCGCTCTTGGTATGCGCCTTCCATCTACAACATAAACCTTAATTCGGCCTTCCCTCTTCATTTGCATCACTTCCAATCACACAAAACTCTCAAAACTTCTAATATTCTGCCTTGAAGCGATAACTTGGCCTTATTTTCTCTCTCTGAGTAGCAGCGTTCTTAACAATATTGTATGTAACTATCTACCATCTTTGTTTCACAATAATTTTTTTTAAATTATTAATTATGTTGTATTTACAACTATATTTATGTTATCTATGTAAAATGTAGTTACATGATAATTTTTATAGTATTTATATTTTTGTAATATATATGTTGAATTTTGTTTATTATTTTTAATTTTGTGTTATTTATAATTTTTGTAGTTATATAAGTTGTGGTGGTTACGTAAAACTATATATATGTGACTTGTATATGGTATGTAATTTTATCGATATATTAGTTACGCTACACCAATAAATGAAATCGTATAGACGATTATAGTTATAATATGAGATAAGCTGATCTACGTAGAAGTATAATTGTATGGATACGATGAGACGTCCCGACGAAAAACGAAGTTGTGTAGAAGTATGTAAATTAGCTAGGGTGCGATGAAATTGGCCAAGGTTCCACAAATATGTTTCCATATTGTGGAGTTCTATTTCCCCAACCGTGTTATACAGCAATTTGGAAGCTTCCAAACGATACTGATTGACATTCATACGAGTGACGAGCTACATTATATCGTCCTTAGAAGTTAGACAGACAAAGATTGGTTGGTCACTCATTAAGGATACATATTGACTTGAGTAGACCTCCAAATATGGGTTATCGATATTTAGAGACTAAGGGGTGTCTATCCAGCTTACTATGATTGGTATAAGGATCATATACACTGATATATTACCCATCATGGGATACTTGGTAAGGTTTCCTTCCATTTATCTTATCTTTTTTTTTTTTTTTCACAAAGCAATCTATATGAATATAACATGAACTGTTGCATTAACTATAGGCGCATACTCTACGTCGGGTGAGGTTAGTAAATGATGTCCATGCTGCTCATCATATCATCGATGGTGGCCTTCACCATATCGAGGAGCACAGCGGTTTAATATTATTTCTCGACTAATCAGCTAAACCAGCCCCTATACCTACCCCTCTACCATGTGCAGGACCTAGAGTTCACATGAGAGGCCGTCGACCAAGACAAGCATGTAGTCAGGGATATGATGCTGATTCTATATCATCGAGATCTCGCCATTCCATCAACTTGAGCGAGATTGGTAGCAGTGTACCACCTGCTTATGCCTCCGGTTCGAGCCATACCTCATTTGACACTTTTGATGCTTGCGTATGGATATATCCGTAGTCAACACCGCTGACTCCCCGTAAACGTTGTACAGGATAGCCTCACATAGTACATATAGAGGAGGCCGACGCCCAACTACCATTATCACAGCCTACTCCAATTCATTATGTAAATTTTGCCGATACTCCTCTGCAACCATTTGAGCCTCAGTCATCAAAGGGTCCATCCACTCGCAAACCATCATTATTAACTCGTTTCATAAAATAATTAACTAGATCTAAGAAGAAGTAGTTGTAAATAACTATATTTGTATTATTTAGTTTGATTGTTATGTATTATCAACATTTATTACTCATTGTGTATATGGTTTTTATAAATTATCTTTCATATTATATTGCTATTTCCTTAATACTGATTGTTTATTGTCTGTGTATGTATGTATATATATATATATATATATAATTTCTTTATACTATAGTTGCTTTTAATAGGTTTAGTTGATAATTTAAGCCAACTTGCTCCATTAATAGTTCTAGTAGGAAGTACACTTAACAAGAGACAACATGAAGTGTAAATTTAACTTAGGAGCGGAATTGGCAACTAACTTGCCATTTTGAAAGTATTTAGCCAGGAATAATGTTAAGTCTCAACTAAATATATGTAGTAGTGACATTAAAGACATGCGCTACTGGATATTAAAGGCATACAAAAGAGACATACATCTATATTAAAGGCATGCCTTCTTAGTATAATAGTTTGACTAATTAGAGAAAGCAAATAAAAATAAATGAACCTAAAGGCGCGCATGAGGAGCGCGCCTACATACTGGACACTAAAGGCACATTCCCCCTTTGTGCATTCCTTATTGTGTTGGAAAGCGCCCTCCAAGCGTATTTTCAATTAAAAAAAATGATGAATAGTGAAGGCATGCACTATTACTTTCATAAAATTTTTTTGGGATGTACTATTTCAATATATTTTTCCAAAATATGTACTATGGAAGTACAAAACTCGAAAGAGGAAACTAATGTTATGACTTATGCTTAAGAGAAACAAAGATTTTAAGAAATTAAAAGCTTAAAGCAAGAAAGAGCAGTTATCATTTATATTTTTCAAATACAATGAGTGTTGTGAAGGAGAGGATTTGAAAATGAAATATTTGTGAGTGTTCATAGCATCTATAAGTTGGAGAGTTTACAATTTTCACTATCATAAATTTATCAAACGCTTAATATCATTTTTCGCCATTCAAAATCACACTTGCTATTTGCTATTGGTTTCCTCAAATTTTCTTGTAACGTGTTTCTTATCTACTTTCATATATATACTTAGTTTTAATTTTTAGCACATGATATTATGTTCATATATAGTTGATTTTCTTAAGCAACTCTTATATCATCAAGATGGTAACTTTTTCTTAGTAGCAATTTTAATGCTGGCAAAAGGTCTACATCGAGGAATGGTAAGGAAGTAACAACGAGTGTCACTATTGACAACATGGATTAGGAGTAGAAATTTTGTGACTTCACAAACACTGAGTAACCGATAAAATGCAAAGTCCTCCGCTAAGTTTTGAGCACATGATTCTTATATATAACCTGAATGTAGAAGAGGAGGTATCATAAGATGAGGAGCAATAAGGGGAAGGGATGGAAGGCTAAGTGGGGAATAAGGCAGAGCCCAATGATGAGCTACTGAAACAAGAAAAATCTGAAATATTTACTAAACATTTTTATAAAATAGGTCCAGACATGAGCATTCATGAACATTGCAACTATTATAATAAAAGCTACATGTGGAAAATAGTATACGAATATAGAACTTTCTCAAAGCACCGACAATCAAAATACCCAATGGAGCATGGAATGGATTAAAAATAACAACAAATTACAAGTTCACCCAACAAAGGTCTACGATACTTCAAGAAAAATCAAAAACAAGTCTTGTGCAAAATGATAGCTGGTGTCCATCTTTTGTTCAAGGCAAGTATTAATACATTAACGACTTCAACATGCTAGGCGATGACATAGCGAGATCCACTCCTGCGAACAAACAAGGTAAAAGTGATTAACTCTCAAGTATTTATTTTTAATTTTTTGAGACTTAGGAAAAGAAGTTCTCATAATTTCCCAAAAAAAATAAAATAGTGGTTTCAAAGTTAAGTTTTTCCATTATCTTTTTCAATAAAGTAGGCGAGCAAAACTTAGTTTACTCTTTAGGATTTTTTTGAAATAAAAATAATTTGGCAATTCATATAAATTTGGCCTCTTTTTCACAAAATAAAAATGATGAACAACTAACATTTTTTAAAGTATAAATTACTGAACTACAGCTGTTGGATTTCAACTAGCGAATACGTAAGCACGTATGCTACAACCTAAAAATGGGAAAATTATTATTTTGAAGACTTAAAAAAATGTTTTTGTAATTCAAACAACAAAAACAAATTTTTGGTTTAAAAGTAACTTTTTCAAAACACTGGGAAATCGAAACTTACTTTACTTTCTAGGATTTTTTCATAATAAAAATAATTTGGCTAATCAAGTAAAATTGGCTTTTGTATATATAAGCTAAAAATGACGAAGACGCTAATGTTTTTTAAAAAATAAGTTGCTAAACCACAATCATCAAATTTTGAACGGATATGTATGTACATTCAAGAGAACCTAAAAATTGAAATTTTTAATTTTTCCACCAAAAGGACCACAGCGGTCTTTATCATGAAACATTTGACATCTTTCATGTATTTTCTTATTATCCTCAGTTTTTACAATAGGAAAAATTCATGTATACAAATGTATTTCCTAATCAAGAGCTGTTTTTGTAATGGATAAAAGAAGTTGACTTTCAAAGAATTTGCTAAGTTCCACTGACAATAAAAGTTAACATATAACTTCACTTCACATTTTACTGGCAAAAGTAATAACAACAAAAGCTAAATAGCTGAAGAAAGTGAAATAAAAAACTTGGTAAAATATAATGAAAAGTTGAAAAATGTGAAATGACACCACATTTTGAAAATGATATGACTTCAAATAGTAAACAAAGTGTAATTTAGTCGAGGAGGAATAAAGAAAAAAAAAATGGCCGAGTCAAAGTTTCTTTAAAATTGCTCAATGAATCAACCCCATAGGGCTGGTTATGGTTCTAACTTTTAGGACCAGGAATCGATAGGTTCAAGGCTGGTTTTGGGGTGGTTCCAACTAGTGCACAAGTCCATCATTAGATCAAGGTGCAGGTTAGATTAGATTAGAATTGTGGCCAACAATGGAACCAAACCAACGATTCCAAAACTGAGGCCAGAATTAGCCAACTAGCTTTGATCTATTGCTAGGACTCGTTGATTAATCGGGTCCATGATGGGTTATGCTCATGACTTGGTAGGTTAGCCGAGTTTAACAAATGTGAAAACGTAAAAACAAAAAAAAAAAAAAAAAAGAAAGAAAGAAAAGGGGCTTTGTTTAGATGTGATGATGTTTCATCATTTAATGGATGAAGCCTAAAATTTTAGGTTAAGTGGAGACTAGAGTTGAACCTAGCGATAAACCACCAAAACCAATGAAATGTAAAATATTTATTGAACATTTTCATAAAATTACACTTTAAGATAGGAGCATTTAAGGACATTGTAATTATTATAATAAAAGTTATGTATGCAAAATAGGAAAATAAATAGATTCGTGCAAGGCTGGTTTCGAACCATAAACTGACTCAAAACCAACCCGACTCGAATAAGGGGCAGGCTGCTCCATTAGCTAGTTCGAGCCAACTCAAATTGTCAAATATTTAAAAAAGGAAAAAGATAAAACTCTTACATACACATGACACCACTATCTCTTTCTCTCTATCCTTTTCCACTTTCTTCATCTCCTTTCCACCTTAATTTTCAACTTTCCACTTTGTCCTTTTCTTTTTTAGAACTCTTACACACATATCACAATTCACATATGACACAACACCACAATCACTTGCACATTCACACTTTCTCCTTCTCCTTGTCAAAATCACTTGCATACACAACATCTCATACAATGACACAATGCATAAGCATTTCATAATCACTTACACACACATCATACACAATCACACAATGTACAAGCAAGATGTCAGAACGGAAAAATTTTCAGAAGAAATGAGTCATGCGTATGGGTATATGTGTGAAACGACAAATGGTGGATGCTTAAGGTCAACAACAATTACACTGAAAAAATTTTCAAACATTGAGCTCCATCATAAAATGGCACAATTTCGAAACATTTAGAATTTAAAAGATATGCACATAGCAAAACAAAAGTTTCATATAAATTGGCATGTAAACTGATAGATGCTCCCTCAAAAAATCTTTTAACTTCATTCATATATAACATTATGCAAGCACTCTATTTACATTTAATATTTCTTGTCCATACTTTGCTTTCTTTTTAAGACCACATTTTGCTCATTTCAATCTTCTAATTTATGATATTGTAATTCATTTGAGTAACTACAATTCTGTTTTTTAAAAAATAATTCATGTTTTTGGTGTAACCAACTTACATGGTATCTACAATCTTTATGTTTTGCTCAATTTTTCTTTTTTGTTTTGTCTACCTTTGGTAGGAATTTTTCCTCCGTAAATCACTTTTCTTTTTGGTAAGAAAAATCAAAATATCTCTAGAAAGAAGCACACTTCCTAGATAAAGGCCATAAGCACAGGTATGTCGTCTACATTGCAATGATTTAAAGATGTATCAGTATACCTAAAGTATGACTACACCCAAAAGAGAGCACACGACATCATGATAAACTTCGATTGCAAACCTACACCACCACCTGAATTTCAACCTATACGCATGAGTTGCCCTATGGCCATTTTTTAGGATAAGGAAGACAGTATCGAAATAATTCTCAAGATACAGGAACAATAGATAGGTTTGCCATTTAGCGGATCAAAACCTTTAAGTTTAGGTAAGCCCTTTAGACTCAGTAAATCCAATATGTTCACAAAAAAATTTTCGTTAAGGCACAAATGAACAAGGGAACTCACAGGTGTATTGCAATTACTGCAACACGAACTATGCTTAGAAAACCAACAAGGGTTACAGTACTCTCAACAGACACCTCAGATGAAAACATCTTAGAGAGGTTGGGATAGACAAGATGTAATAACAAATCCTAACCAACATTAATGCGATACGATCACTGTAGTAAGCAAATACGAACAGGACATTCGTATGTTAGTGTCACCGTAGCAAGCATACACATGTCATTCAACATGAGTACATCACTATGACAAAGCAAATACAAACATGAGACGTTTAACCTCAGCATACACTAGGTAAGCCGTAGCATGTTGAGCACAATTACCCAAGAGCTCTGTCATAAGGTAAGCGGGAGCTTATAGGTAAGTTCACTTCACTAGATATATTAATGTCTATATGTGCCAACATATGAACTTATCCTTTTCATAACAATACATATATGGGCATAACTTATTATCAAATCAAGGATAATTAGCAACTAAGTAAAATATTGTTGGCATTGAGAGTACTCAATGACCACCACACATTGCAAAACATATATAAAATTATTAGTGTAATCCTAAATGAGTATGGGTTAGCTGAGAAAATTTTTTCAATTGGATTTGATCATGCAAGTGTGAAAATCACCTCCATAGCAAATCTACAAAACTTTTGTTAACCATTGATGGAAGGATATTTTTTCATATTAGATGTTCATATTATATTTAAAACTTATGTATCAAGGATGGTATTGCAACTTTACAGGACAAGATATCCTCAATAAAAGACGTAGTGACTTTAATAGCGAAGAGGCTATCCTTATACAATAAGTGGAGAAACTACTACATGGAATATGAGAAGAGATCTAGGAAATTTAAGATGGATATGTAGCATCATTAGAACTCAATGTATAAGTTGTTGTATAGCATCATTCCTTACCATGAACTGCTATATGACTTTATGATATACCATACATGGGAGGTTGAAATTCATCTCAGCGACTGGGATATATGTATCTAGTTGTTGAGGTTTCTTAAGGTTTTTCATGATACAATCAAAACTTTTTCTCAAGCGTATATGCCCAGTGTCCATCTGTTCATGATGTCAGTTGTTAACATTCTTGGTGTATTACTTCAGGCGTACGAGGACCTAAACTTATATGACTGTACGCTTGATATGGTATGCAAGTAGTTATCGTATTATTAGGAAATTCCTCATATTTACCTTATAGTTTCTATATTAGACCTTTGCTGTAAAGTTGAAATACTATAAATGTATTTGAAAACTTAATATGATTATATTAATTCTTTAATGGATTCCCAAGACATGTACAGCTTAGAAGTATAGCAGGAGGTTTTGGTAACCACAATTGACTTAGAAGAGCTTTTCACGTGCTACTAATGTTGATGTGATGGCCATACATCAATCTATCCCTCACCTACCTCTACTGAACACTATCATGCATTCGTAAGTGAGCAGTTGCTAGCAAAAAAATTGAAGCGACGGCAATTTATGGGGTTACGAACAAAACTGCAGTAAGTACAAACTTTGAGTTATCCAAAAGTATCACTATTAGGGATTTCAACATCTTGAAGTGGCAATAAGGGACTCAAGGAGCTACTCTATTCTATCTCATATCGCCCATTATATGCTCACCACTACTACATCGACGGTAGCCATTGAGCATGCAATCAATATGGTAGGCTTTGTCTTTGGCAATAGGTGAGCCTCCCTTTCCATCATTAATGTTGAGCCAAGCACTTATACCAAAGGATTGATACAAGGTGGCTTGCAAAGAATAAGAGTCATGTGGTACGTTAACCAAAGAGGACAAGTATTTCAACGACTGGAACAAATCGAATAGAAACCTAAGCTTGGTCACAACTTCCACCCTTGAGTACGTGTTAACATAAGGTAAAACATAGTAACCATTCTTTTTTTTGTCATTCAAAAATGTTTCGTCTCCTATTAAAATTGTTTTGTAATTACAAAAAAATGGTTGAAATGGTACTATTTTTTTGAAAATTAGTGATTCACTCTCAGGCTTTTCAAATTAATACCAATGAAAGTTATTTTTCTTAGAAAAAATATTAATAGATAATCACATACACTTGGCATTTTTTACCTAGTTTAAAATCAACTAACACATTAAAGGTTTTCCCAAAAAAAAAAAATACTGAACTATGGTGGTTTGATTTCAATTATTGGATATGTAGACACCTTCGGAGTAACTTTACAAAAAGAAATTCTTCCACTACCCTTAATTTCTTTATGTATAAACTATGAAATGGCATTTCTATATCAATATGGAAGGCATTGTAATTTAAATTTCTATATAGTAACTGTACTTTGATTTGAAAAATAATATTTTGTAATGTACAATTACAAATTACAGTTTATAGTTGTGTTACATTCGTATTAACAATATATTCCAAGATTTGAATAAAAAATCTTCATCGTTTGCAATTTCTATCACTTTGGCTAATCTTACTTAGCATTGTCATATAACATTACTTTCACGCGATCTAAATTAATTATTTCAGAATAGGGAAATAGTTGAACGAAAAATAGAAGTAGATCATTTGTGTGTCGTTATATGTCAACATAAAGTTTTGGAATTATTTGGGAAAAAATACACCGGTAAGTGATAAATAATTTGTAATAATTGATGGAAATGCAAGAAAAAAATTAAAAAAGAAAAAACATAACACATAATTCAAGAGCCATCAAACTAACCGTTGAACCACCAATTTACCTAACCTAAATTGACCTAAGCCCATAGCCTAAAGGGCCAAAACAATTCACTTAATTACAGGTCCGTATACCAGTGATTTCAAGCCAGTTTAGCCCAATACACACCTCTAAGAACAAATATGGAACTTTATCAAAACATCCAACAAAGTATGGAATGGATAGCAAACAACAACAAGCTACAATGTCATCTGCCCATTCCATTATTCTGAGGAAAGGCAAAAAGAAAGTTTACGCAAAATGATAGTAGGTATGCATTTTTCCTTTGAGGCACAACACATTAGGCAAGAGCATGGCAGGATCCACCTGAGCACAGACTAGATGAGAGTGATTAATTGCTTAAGCATTTACTTCGAAATAATTTTGAGATTTAGAAAAAAAAAAAGTTTTCTTAATTTCAATAAAAACTAAAAAGGGCAATTTGAAAGTCAAGATTTTTCTAATAACTTTTTCAATAATCAGGTAAGCAAAATGTAGTCTACTTTCTAGGATTTATTCTAATATAATAATTGGGCTAATTACATAGCATTAGCCCTTTTTTACAAAATAAACATGAGAAATACACTAAAGTGTTTTAACAACAAATTACATGGGGTAGTTTTAAGGAACTTTAACTCAGTCGATTTTTTCTTTTTTGTTTTTTTTTTTTTTCATTTTCCTTGTTCCTTCTTCCGAGCAGAATTGCACTTTATCTACTATATGAAGTCATATTATTGTTGACATGTGAAGTAATTTCACCTGTTTCAACTTTTCACTACAGTTTACCAAGTTTTTCATTTCACTTTTGTCAACCATTTATCTTTTCTCATTGTTTGCTTTTGTCAAGGACATGTGAAGTGAAGTTGTATGTCAACTTATGGAACTTCATACGTTCCTTGAATGTTGAATTCTTTTGTTCATTATAAAGATAAACTCTTATTTGAGAAATATCTTTGTACAATTATAAGGACTATCATAGTTCCTTTCGTGGAAAAATAATTTTTTTCAATTTTTTGGTTTTCTAAATATCTATGTATCTATTAGTCGAAATCAAACTGCCATAGTTTAGTAGTTTTCTTTTTTTTTTTAAAGACTTTAATATGCTCTTCATTTTTGTTTTGTAAAAAAAAAAACATAAACTTTATGTGATTAGCCAAATTATTTGTATTATTAGAAAATCTTGGAAACTAAATTAATTACTCACCCTACTAAATATCTACTAATCGGAATTAAACCCTAACTTTTGAGAACCCAGAACCAGCGGGTCCAACGTCAATTCTGGAATGACTATAACCAGTGCTTAAGTTTACCATTAGAAGTAAGGATAAGGTATGTTAGAACTGTAAACCACATCAAAACTGGAGCCAAATTTGGAACAGGTTGGGTGGTTCTGATATGGGATTAGGACCTACCAATTAGGCGGGTCCGTGATAGGTTGCACCATGACCTAACGGTTTATTCAGGTTTGAAAAATAAAAAAGAAAATGTGCTTTGTTTGGACGTGACTCTAACTTAATTCCTTAAGCTGAAAGCAAGTGAAATTATGAATAAGAGAGAGATAACGAGTTGGGGGAAAGGGGAGGAGAGAAGAGAGATATATAGAGGGAGAGAGAAAAAGTGAAAGGACATAACTCTGAATTAATTCTTGAAGCTAAATGCCTAAAAAGTAACCAAAGAAAATTTGAAATTTAAAAAACACATACGAGCAGAGAATGAATGGTTGATAGTAAACAATTTGAAATTCAATGGAATGTAGTATTATATAAATTTCTAACAGCTTGAGTAAAATTGAAAGATATAAGCACTAAGAAGAAAATGAATACTCAGAGAGGAGAAATAAACATTACGACTTACATTCAAGAGAAACGAAAATTATGAGAAATTAGAATCTTGCAAAAATAAGAAAGAATAGTTGTGATTCATATTTTTCAATAAAATGAACGTTGCAAAGGAGGGAATTTGAAAATGAAATCTGTGAGTGTTTATAGCTTCTATAAATTGAAGAGTTTACAGTTCACACTACTACACATTTATCAAACGCCCAATATCATATTATGTCATTCAAAAAACGTACTCACTAATTGCTGTTAGTTTTCTTGTAACATGTTCGTTATTTTCTTCCGTATTATCTGTTTCATTTTTGTACTCAGTGTTGTTTTTTAGCACACAATATTATATTCTTATGAAGTTGATTTTCTTAAACAACTCCTGTGTTATAAAGATGACAAGGTTTTTTCTTTTCCGTAGCGGTTCTAATACTGGCGAAAAGTTTACATTGAGGAAAGATAAGGAAGTAGCTACGGCGAGTATCTACATCAACAACATAAATCAGGAGTACGATTTTGCAACTTCACAAACATTTAAGCAATCGATGAAATGCGAAAATCCTCCACTGGGTTTTGAGCATGTGATGCTTGTGTATAATTTGGACTGGAAGAGGAATTGGCATAAGTTGAGAAGCAATACGAGGAAGGATGGAAGACCAAGTGGGGAATGAGCTGCCGAAACATTCATTGAATATTTTCACAAAATTACAAGTTCGGACGGGAGCATTTATGGATAATACAACTATTGCAATAAAAACTACGAGTGTAAAATAGGAGATATGGAAATTCTACAAAGCACACACAGTCAAAACACCTGATGGAGTATGGAATCATCCCGTGAACCGGTGTTTAAAGAAACTGCCTCGTAAACAGGCCCGAGTGGTTCCAGCTTTTAGGAACCGAGAAAGAGTGGTTTGAAGTTGATTCCGAAGCGACTCCAACTGTGCCTGGATTTAGGTACCTTAGTTTGTAAAAGTATTATTGTAAGGACTCGCAAAAAGTTTCAAAAATAGTTAAAAACTTGTATAAAATACTTCTAAATTTTTCAAAAAATCAAGGGATAAAGTAAAAACTAAAGAGTTCGTTTTAAAAAAGAGAGTTGTTGAAAATGTTAACATATATCTAGGGAACTGAAATAGTCATTCATATTAATCGTGGTCTTTGATAGAAAAGAAAAGAAAAAAAAAATTAAACACTATCATACACTAACAATTCAATTTTATTTAGGAAACCTCTTTGGTGGGAGCTAGGATGGTGACCTGCCACAAAACAACCTGAAATGCTCTACGGATAGACGCAAAAGAGAAAGATTGAGGCCATAACCAATATGAGGCCCCGTTTAAAACATTTTACTATTTTTTGGTTTTTTCTTTTTTTTTCGGTTTACTTGAATCTTACATTTAGTAAGAATAAAACACTAAAAAGATACAAATATAATTCTATATATATCCCTTTTTTAAAATTAAATACCAAACAAATTCTTATAAAGTTCTATAAAGTTAAATTTATTTATCATTTATTTTATTTATATTTAGAAAAATACTAATTAAAATAATCGTCTATGATGCATAAAATATATTTTTTCAAATATTTTCTTTTAAATGTATGTAAATTTTTATTTCCCAACTCTAATGCTCTAATTGTTACCTTCATTATGATTATGAAGCAAAAATAGATAAAATAGTTTTTTGTATATCAAATTTCAAATAGACATATATCAAACACAAAGAAGATATAAATAAAGTACAAACAAGAAAAAAGATAATCCAAATAGGAGCTTAATATTGTTTAACGTTGTAAAAAGTGAGGCATTAGGGAAGATGGTCATATTTTTTTCTTCTTTTTTTTTTTTTTTCCTTCTTTCTTTCCCATGCACCCCTTTTTATACAATAAATTGGAAATACTAAATTTTGTAAAAATTTCAATAAAAAATCATTAGAGTTTCATCTAAACTTGTGAAGTTTGATTACCTCTAATGAGTTTCTCTTAGTTAAGAGTCATTAAGTTTACAACAATTATGGATAGAGGGATGGGAAGAATCCAATTTGGTCCATCCCAAATCAGTGTTTATGTTGCTTCGTTGTAAAAATCTCAAAAAAATTTGTATGTTTTACATTTTATGAGAGACAAAAATATACTAGTATATTAAATAGTTACTTTGTTATAGACTTCCAAACCAATTAAAGATATTTTGTTAGAAATATATCTGAAATTTTCTATGTAAGTGGAAATGACTTAGTCTCCATTTAAAAAAAAATGATATTTCTCGCAATTGGCTTTGTAGAAACTAAGGAAGACAATTTTGGGGAAAAAAAGAAAAAAAAAAAAAAAAAGGAGGAAGACAATAAAAGTGAAGTGGGCCTATTCGTCTTATGCCAATCATTGTCCACTACATTTCCTGTTTCACGGTCCAATTAAAGCATGCTTAAACCATGTGCCTCTAGGCAAAGTGAACAATGACATTCTGATCATTTTTGTATCCCAAAAGAAAAGAGAGTAGGGGGGTTTATGGATATTAGTAATGGATATTCTCTGTCATAATTTACTGATAGCCTACACGTCCTATTGGACCTAATAATGGGCTTATGGGAAGAGATAGGAGGGAGGAGAAAGTTGAAATAGAAAATTGAAGTTTAAATTTATTCAAATAAAAGTATTAACGTTTTAAAAAGTGATTCAAATAATAGATTTTGTTAATTCATTATTTTAATACTATTAAACTTTTTGATGTGGCATGTTATCTAACACATGGTAGACACGTAGTGTTGACGAAGTACCGATGTGGCTTATTTATTATAAATAAAATAGAAAAAAAGCAAAAAAGTAAATAAAAGTATGAAAAATTAAAAATGGAAAACAACATAAAAAAATATGAAATATAAAATCTAAAACATAAAAAAATGGAAACAATTAAATAAAATATCAAAAAATAAGAAAATTTGAAAATTCAAAAAAAAAAAAAGGAAACATATTTGTAAATTTTTTTTTTTTTAAAAAAAGGAAAACATTCCAACTATTTTCTAATCTTAGGTAGCCAAAGTGACCAAGAAAACATAAGATGACTCATAGAAGTGAGTTGTTCAACCCACTAAGAGGTATTGGGAAGCCTTCTCCTCTTAGGAAAGTTGCACAATCCCATTAAGCTTTAATTGTTTTTTTTTTTTTTAAATGAAAATAATATGGCAATGATGGTTATTTACCACAAAAAGGAGTTGTAGGACACAAAAAGAAGTTGTAGGACCCTTATCTGGTGAGGAGCTGCTATCTACTGTCTCTTAGTAAGTTGAACAACCTACTTTTAATTTATTTTTTTACATTTTTTCTTTTCTTTTTTTTTAGTGTTTTAGATTTTTATATTTTACACTTTATATGTTTCATGTTGTTTTCCTTTTTTATTTTTCATATATTTTCTAATTTTTTTTATAACTTTGTTTACTTTTTCTTACCTTTTTCTATTTTATTTATAATAATTAAGCCACGTCATTGCTTTATCAGTGCTATATATCTGTCACTTATTAGATAATGTGCCACATCAATACAATTTATTGTTGTTATAATGAATGGTTGATGAAATCTTTTACATGAACCACTTGTTAAAATACTAATCTCTTATTTAAATTAGTTAAAGTTTTAATCCTTTATTTAAATTTATACTCAGACACTGATACGCACCAATATAATTTTTTTAAAAAAAGATATATAAAGTGCCCCTATGAATCCTAAATCCTTTTAACTTGTCTCAAATTTTAGGCCTAACTTTTTAGATTGTATTAACAGACTAAGTAATTAACTTTGTCGATTGTTATGCATAGCCTATGCCCATCTATTTATTTTAGTATACAATTTGGGAGAAATTTTCCTTCTCATGTTCTACTTTTTCATTGGTGCATTTATTTATGGTATTATATTTACTTGTCAGTACATTTGTCATTACAATGACAATCTTAACTATATTACATTAATATTATAATATATTTGTGGTCAACTCACTATGATTCTTCTCTTATATAAGTTATATTCCATTTATAAATAATATGAGGCTATTAAAATTGTTCAACCGTAGCCCTATCTAAACAAAAATTGTTTTTTCAACTGAAATGTTTTCTTGCTCAAACCACTAAATATTTGTACCATGAAGCAATTGAAGAATGTTATTGGCCTTTTCTTTCTGTTTACATTTTCATTTTACACTTTCATATTTTTGGGCTAACTTTTATTTATGTATTCTATAAGTTTCTACGTAACGTTTTCTAAAATTAATCCCAAATCGAAAATATGGACTTTTGAGGCAACAATGAGATGGATTAAACGATGCGGATGTTGAGGCCTAAAGAAGTTAATGCAGGTGCCGGGAGTTCCGATATGTAGTAGTTTTTCTTTTCTTTGTTTTATTGGCCTTTTTTTTTTTTTCTAAAAAATGTTTCTTTGTGTTGTATAGAAATAGAATGATATTTATAAATTTTTATTAAAATATAATTTAGACAATTATTTATGTATTTAATAAACTGTTTGGCAAGTTGTCAATGCAGTATTATACCTAAATAATACTCTGATCTACTACGATTTTTTATTTTTTAGCCAAAGATCTATTACATGAAATTTATATTAATTGAACTTGTTTTACTGTTATAGCTCAATTGGTAATCCGATTTAAGGGTAAGCAAATAATCCTATAAAAAACAAGGTAACCACCGAAACCCTATTCTACGAGATAGATTCTAAATAAGTAATAAGAATCATTAGATAGATTTCAGATAGTAATTTCTTAAAACCTATTTCCATATAGAGGAGTATGAATATGAAGTCAGGATACTATATTCCACCACAAAACCTATACTTTAAAGTATATAAAATTCAAGTTCTATGGTACCTCATATTCGCTTTATAATAATAACTTAATAATATTATTAGATAAAAAAATTAATATTGTTTTTTTTAGTCTTAAAGAAAATAACAATAAAAATTCAACTTATAATAAAACCCCGAGACTATATATTGTTTGTCTCGATTATCTAGTCCCTCTCTCTCTCTCTCCTTTTTTTTTTTTCTATTAAAAACCTTTATCTTCTTTTACTATTTTTTCCTCTTTTTTTTTTTTACTAACTCTAATCTAGTAAGCTTTTAAAAATATCTTAATTCTTAATTTATCATCCAACATATTATATTAGAATTACTTGTACAAGATTTTTGTATTTTACGTATAATAATCTTAAGGTTTAATAAAAATTTCATTTTGATGATTTGAAAGAAAAGATAAAAGAAATTTAAATATGACCCAACCAAAATTTTTAACATTTACAATTACAAAAATATTTTCTATTTTTGCTCATTAAAGTTTTATATTGTTTCAACTTAAAATACATTACAACTTATACAAATAATTATTGGCAAGTTTAGCAATAGTGTAGTTATAATTTTAATATTGATTATGTGTCCAACATAAAGTTTTAAAGGAAAACAAAGAAAAAAAAAATTCCATAGAGTACCTTAAACCCTAAAAAATCCGTAGAGTATATAGTATAGAGCAGTTTCAAAATTTTATAGCGTAAATTCATGGTATAAAAGTTTGAAAACTTATATCTACAGGAAAATACAAATAAGACCATATATCCTATACACCTTATATCTGTTCATCTCCGATTCGATTATTGCATGGAATCTTGAATATATTTAATAGTCAAATTCTGCATTTTAGCCTCTTATCTAAGAATTCTGTGGACCAGGTCAAAATATATTTGGGCTTCAAGTGCTTTATGGCACATACGCTCCATCTAATATCTGGGCGGTTGCCTAGTGTGTTTGCATAAATTATAGTTTCACCGATGAGATGTGTATGTACTGTATTAAATCAGTTCTCATAAAGCCATTTCGATTTTGTGCATTACCATGCGGGATTCTAAATAATATCAATCATTTTTGCCATTTGTCACTACAAGATCCAAAATTTACGATGATTTTTTGGACTAATTATTCTGAGATTTCTTACGTAGATGCCTTTATTTTAGCGAGTGTTCTGAAAATCAAGTTATCCCATGCAGTTCAATCCAATTTGATCCATCCTTATCGTAAAACTAACCTAATCCAATTTCGATTCGATTTAACTCATTATTCATCCCTTTATTTTTTAACCTCTCAGTTATGGAAATTAACCACTAGAATCAAGCCAGACAGTACTGATTTTAACTGCAAATATACCTCCAGCTTGGTCCCTGTGGCTAAACGCCACATTGTCATGATATGCACACCTGCGTAGGAAAATACACTCTTAATTTCTTTTATTATTTCACAACCACACCCATGAAGTTCTTCCTAGCTTACATCAACATGCTTAACTCTATCCTCTTCCTTGCATAACAAATTTTATAACAACACTAAGAGAGATCTAATAGTATTGTCTAAAATTTTCATATTACGTATGTACTCATAGTATGAAAATTATCTTGCAAATAAGAAATTATAAAACTCTAAATAGTTATTCGCTAGGGTCTTCAGTTTTAATTCATTGACTCGTTATATAATATAAATAATTATGAATAACCATTTTTCCATAATTCCTCAGAACCACAGAGAATCGGTATCCGCAATCAAAATAGTGAAATAAGATAGACAATTCTAGAAAATTCTAAACCTAATAAAGATACTAAACTTAATTAAGATATTAGTAGTTTTTCGGAGCATTCCAAATTAACTACACAAGCTTTTCATCATACTGATTCAATGGTAGTACTCTGCACTCGGCACTCGGCACTCGATTCTTATCACATTCCCAACAATTGATCAACTTGCAAGGAAAAGAACTATTAGGGTATAAGCTTACGCTTAGTAAGATAAATACCCTCATCAATATCGCATGATAAAAATTTATTAGATGCACAATCATATGAATGTATGAACAATTAGTATATCAAACAACACATGCAGTAGCCTAAGAACTGCATACGACTTAGAATTACGCCCCCTATAGTCGACGTTTGGAGATAATTAACCGATTCAAATCAAAATCTGAGTTCTAAACCTTAGGTTTTAATTCATTAACACTATTGTACTTAAGTCAAAACAAAACTATGTATATATATACATATATATACTTTTACTACCCAATAATAAATCATATTTTCAAAATCTCAAGTCTAGCAATGTAGTAGCCTCCGCAATCCACAAACACACGTCCTAAGTAGAAGCCACAAGACTCAGCCCCTCACCAACAGTTAGCGTCTCCCGGCGCCTAGTAAGTCCATCAGTTTAGGATAGAGACTCAATATATGTAATGACATAGTTAATGCCCAATCCTATAGGAGGCTTGTCCTCCTATGAGTCGCTTTCCATCTTCTGCATGAAACGGCAGTCGGTGTTATCTGTATGCAATATGAGGAACGCATGATTCATTTTAATTTCTTAATTGTATAAGTGATTAATTTGATTTTCAAGGTAATCAGACAATTTCATTCCATACAATTGTAGATATAAATTATCACAACAATTCTCATTATTATATATAATTAACGAGCCATCGCATTCATCCACAAATTAATACACATGCATTTCTGACGTTCCACAAGCATCCAAATTTATATATATAAGTTTAGGTGTATCTATTTTACAAGCAAAATCAAATAAAGAGTCATTAGAAATTTACTCACTCAGCCATGCGGATCAACCAAAATAATCCAGGATAGGTCATCTCCCAAAAGCCAAGTCCCCTAGACATCGCAAATACGATACTATAAGGATTTGAAATAAAACCTAGAAACTAAGTTAAAACCCTTTAAGTAATACTTTTGACTTGGTTTTATAATTTTTCCCAGTTTTATTTGAAAGTTCAATCGCGTATAACTTTCTCTTTTTAGATCAGATTTTTATGATCTTCATCGTTTTCTAGTGTACTTTAACGTAATGAGGTTAGATTTTCGTGATGAGGCACGCAAAACTGCCCATAGGTCAGAACAGTAGCAATCCTCATGATTTGGAGTATTTTTAGGCTTTGTTTAGTTAATGGGGTTTTTGGTAACTTGGGAAATTCTTTGGGCTTGGGCTTAGGACTTTATTCTAAACTTAAAATACTCCTTAAGATCAGACTTTCAACTTTGGTTTACACTCTTGGTGCTAACAACAACTCCTTGGGCTTTTATGTGAGCTTAAGTTATCAAATGGGCTTGTTTTTTGTCCAAATCAAAATTAGTGACTTTGTTGGCCTTATAAAGTCTTAGGTGGACTTCTTGTAGGCTTCAAAACAACCTTTCTTAATATTTTAAAGTACTGGTCAGAATTTTAATGAAGGCCTAACTTAAAGTTCTAGGCTCGTTTTGAGAGTTTTAGACTCGGTTTTAAGTTTTAGGCTTTGTATACTTGCTTTAGCTAATCTTTTCACTTTGTTCACTTATTTTTATCATATTTTTAAGTGTCTTTTACCCATGTTCCAGATCTGGTCGTGATGATTCCAAGGGGTTCTCACTTGGTTTTTCAACTTATTTTGTCATTTCCTTAAGCTTAGGTGTTAGATCATGCACTTAAACTACTTCTATCCAAATCTTAACTTAACTTTTCTTCCATGAGATGATTCTTTAACTCATGCTTCCCACAAAAAAATAGGAGATCTTACATTTATTACAACTTCCATAACATAGCTCATGTCATACAAAGTTGGTTTTTTCATAAAACTTCATGTGATGAATTTTTCCTTAAATCTAGATTTGAGCATATTTAACTTAATGGAAATAAAATCAACATCTAAATGACTTTTGAAACCTCACATCCAGAGCATGTTTAACTTAATGGAAATTGAAAGTGAGAGGAATAAGGGAAAGAGTAGCCTGTTAGGAATGAGAGAAAATGAGTGTTTAAGATGTCTTGAAAGTATTGTCTTGTAGCTTACACAAAATTCAACAATTGCAACTATTGATTATGTAAGCATTAAGGAGTGCATAGTGGAGTATAAGAGAAAGTAATCGATGGTTGAAAGGCAAGAGCATGGCCCCCCCTTTTCTCCTTGTTCAAATTTTCCATTTAGTGTCCTTTGAGGTTATGGAATTGTCTTGTCTTATTTAATGAAGTTAAGCATGTGAAATCTTGTGAAAAATTGTCTATATGTAATATAAGTGAAGGGATGATAAGGAAAATATCTTATCATTAGATTTTGATAAGTTATCAATTGATAAATGATTCTAACTCTCAATTGACAAGTCATCTAAGGTGATTGGTTGATCTATTTATTTATGTGTAAGGCTTAGACATGAAGATAAGGGCATGGTCTTATAGGAAATTGTTTTAAGATTTTTATCTTACATTGTTTTGTAATTTATGACTTGATTTTTATGAAATTGTGAAATTTTCTAAAGATGAATAAAATTATTCAAATTAAATTATCGATTAGTCACTTAGGGTCACAATTTCCTTAATTGTTTTAGGGTTTAGGGTCTTAAGTGACTTTAGAGCTCGCAATTCTTCAAGCTCGGATTTTATCGATAATTGGTTTTTGAATTGAAAAAATTTAATTTGTTTCTAAATGTAAACTTAAGTTCTTAGTTTCATTGATCCTTGGGAACATTCGAAGTGAACTTTTAATTGAATCATGGGCTCACTAAAAGTAGGGTTTATATTTATCAATTAATAAGTTATTTAGGATGAATAGTTGGTTTACTTATTCATATGCACAAATCTTATACATAAAGATAAGGAGATTGTCTTATATGAAATTCTTTTGGAGTTTGTCTCTTAAATTGATTTATAAGTTATGATTTAATTTTTATAAAATTATGAAAATTTTTAGAGTTAAATAAAATTATTCAAATTAAATTCTTAATTAGGCATTTAGGGTTATAAGTTCTTAATTGTTTTAGGGTTTTAGGTTTAGAGTCTATGGTTCTCATATTTGAATTTTATCGATAATAGGGTTTCGAATTGGAAAAATTAAATTCGTTTTTAAATATAAATTTGAATTCTTAGCTTAGTTTATCCTTGGGAACATTTGGCAAGTGTTCTTAGTTGAATCACAAGTCCACTAAAAAGTATGGTTTACAACTTATCTATACATAACATTGCTTATAAGTGAAAATAAATGAATTGTCTTATATGAAATTCTTTTAGGGTTTGGTTCTCAAATTAATTTGTAGGTTGTGATTTGCCTCTTAAGAAATTTTAAGGTTTTCTAGAATTGAATAAAATTCATTGAAATTATATTTTTAATTATTTATTTAGGGCTATAAGTCCTTGATAATCCCAAGGTTTAAGGTTCAAGTGAATTTATATATGTTTTAGAGTTCAAGTGTGATTATGTATGTTTTAGGGTTTTTCACCAACTTGGGAATAATTTACTTACACTTAAAAGCTTAAAGATCAATTGGCTTAATTATTTACGAACACCGCTTTATTATGTAACATATATATATATATCATATGATAAATTAAGAAAAGGAAATTGCATAATAATATTTATATATATATATATGTATATATATATACATATTGTGAGGCTACTTATATACACAAGTAAAATAATTTTTATAAATTTATTAATTTATTCCTTTAACTAGCCTAGTTTTGTTGTTTATTATTACTTATGTTTTAGAGTTCGAGTGTGATTATATATGTTTAAGGGTTTTTCACTAACTCGGGAATAATTTACTTACACTTTGGAGCTTAAGGATCAATTGGCTTAATTATTTAGGAACATCGCTTTATTATGTAATGTATATATATATATATATATATATTGTGGGGCTACTTATGTATACAAGTAAAATAATTTTTGTAAATTTATTAATTTATTCCTTTAACTAGTTTAGTTTTGTTGTTTATTATTACTTGAAATAATCCTTGATTCATTTGTTATCAGTTTTATATGATTTCACAAAATTATTGATAATTTTATTGATTTATGACTTTTTAAGCATTAAGATAATTTTATAGAGTTTTAAAAAAAATTTATAATTTGATATTTGTGATTTTTATTTAGTTTAGGTTTACATTTTTAAAAGTATACATATGTAGGGATTGAGGTTTTCTTGCATGATTAGGTTTCCAAATTGTATAATAGTGTCTTTCAAGTTCGTTTTAAGTTCCAAATTTAAAATTTTAGTTGGTTTTCATTTTATGTGGTCTTATAGACTTAGAGAAATATTTACGATACTCGAGTCCGACACCATGTTTAAAAAATTAAATTTACAGAGTCTACAAATTTGATATTTACCTGAAATCATGACCTTAGTATAAATATATATTTTTCTTATACATATCATTATCATCATCACTTAAACATTTTTTGTCCATATAACTTATGGAACTTCAAATCCAATCTGGAAGGTACTGTTAGATCCTATTTAACGTAAGGAATCTGTTTCACATTTTTAGGTGATATATCAATTTCTTAAAAAATTCTATTGTTCAAAAAACTCACCACTTTATCTTATAGTTTTTCTTTTTTTTTTTAATAAAAGTTTCTTCATATTTTCTAAAAGTTTTTATGGATCTTAATAATAGATTCTTATTGATAAGAAACTTAAGAAAAAAAGAAAAGAAAAGAAAAAGCAGCTGCTAAACGTTTTTTGTTAGAGGAACATTTCTTCGCTAGGATTGTGTGACATTAGGAAGGGAACGCTCTAGGACTATGGGTTAAGAAATACCCTATACAGATTGTTTTAGTAACATATTACAAATCGCTCAATCTATCACTATTATAATGGAAAAGATCTCCCTTATCTAACTCGAATTCTATCTATAACTTTTACTTTCACTTGATTGCCATCTATATGTGGACTTATTAACTTTATCGTAGTTGAAGCTGCACTATATATTCATTCAAGAAGTTAGTCATTAACAACCATTATGAATCATCACAAATTTAAAGAAGCAAACAAACTCACCAATTTTGGAACAATGTCAGAATCCTTATTTACACCTGGAGCATAAAATTGCGAAGTTTTATACCTAATTCAAATTTTCTTTATAAAATTTACACCCAAAATTTGAATATACTAAATCTCGTACCTAGTACCAATTTTTATTTATCAAATTTAGTATCTCTATACGATGACACAGTAAATGCTTAGTAGTTAAAGATTATAGGTAAGGGGTAAAGTAGTAAATTCGTACATAAAAGTTCGATTAAGTATGAAATTTAATGCCTTCAAACTTTAAGTGTGAAACTAAAAAATATTGAAAGTTCATATAGTATGTGTCGTCTATACAATTCTACCTGTAAAGTGATATGAATTTGGGCTTTGTGTTCAAGTAGGAAGCTTGCAAAACAATATACAGTAAAAGGTGTTAGTGTGGCATCCGATATAGCCACTTCAATGCTTAAATTAATAGGGCATATGAAGAAAGAATAAGAACATAAAGGGGCCCAAATATAGGCTAAGTGTGCAAAGAGTCTAAGTGGTTTACCATTAAAATATAAGTTCATAATTATAGAGAAGGACAGGTGGAAGTTAAGGGACCTAGAGAAGCACTTTATCACATCCGTACATCATGCGTAGTGGGAGTATATAGTCTAAAATGGTTTGAATTTGTTAGGTAATGGCCGTTGCTTGATTCTCTAAGCCTTATCCTTTTATTTGCTACCCCTTATAGGCTTATGGTAGCTAGGCAAGCCATTTGATGGGCTTTGGCCGAGGTCAACTAAGAAGACAATGGAGCCAAATATTTCTAAGTCAAACTGGGCCATAAACGCAAGCAGGTGGTTATAGGCCTGAAGGGCCCTAATCCAAATTATTCTATTAACACTTACCTTACCCCATAGTCTCATTGCCATTGAGGTGGCAAGGAGAGTGAATGAATAGGTTCCTTAGGCATGTGGGGGAGCTAGACTTGAAGCACTCATGCCACCTTGGTGATTTAGAGCTTTAGAGAGACATGCTAACGTCCTCAAAGAAGAGGCAAATGTGGCATGACTGGAGTCCGAATCCTTAAGCAATATGAAGTGATGAGTGGAAGAGGTCAATCAGAGATGAGGTTGCATTAGTAGAGTTAAAATAAATCACCTTATTTTTGCTAAGCATGAAAGCTTCCCAAGTTACTGTGTTGAGGAGATGTGGTGAGTAGAGAAGTCAAAGGGACTTGGGTTAAACTTCCTCAAGAAGCTAACCTTTTCAAACCTATCTATTGGAACGCGTTTCTAAAGTGCAATTAAGGCGACATGACATCTATCATGTATGTGCAAGAAAGCGTGCAATTATAGTTGTATTGTTGTTCAATCATAGTCGTCTAATTGAACCATCGCTACGTATCTGCATCATAATGTGTTAAGGGGATTGCAACCATACAGATCCCAATAACCATCAATGCATCTCCCAAAGTGATGTACCCAGGAAATAAGTTATCACTAGATCTTACCACGAGAGATAACTAGGTGAGTCCTTTGAAAGATCGAAGAAAAATGGAAAGGGCGGCAAGTACAATAGTAGCTTTGTGAAGATGCTCTCCGAATGTGACTCATTGAGAAATACAATACAATTTGTTCTTTACTTGATGTGATGCACAAGCAAACACTAAAATTCACTCACCACTAACCTTGAACTACTAGCAAGATTAGATTAGAGTGGAGAGAATGTGCTTGGAGAATAGTGTCTCGCAAGGACAAAGAGAATATTCATAAACAATGATGTCCAAAAGGTTTATTGCAGCTACAAGATAAAGGGCTATTTATAATAAGTTCTTAGGACAACAAAAGGAAATAAAGAAATTTTAAAAAAGATGGGCAATATCAAAAATAAGGGACCTAATACAACCCAAAGGGGTATATGTGACAATTAAAAAGAGGGAATACAGTACAATGTCAAAAAAAGAGTCAGATAGGTGGCATGGTGCTATTCCTTAAGTATGGGAGGTAAAGAAATGTTAGAGCCGAGATGTTCAGGTATAGCAATAGGTCAGCTAGTAGAGGGAACAAATGGATCGGCTTCTAAGTTCTTGTCATGCAGCAGGTCAGCATTTGAGTTCTCGACATATGGTAGGTTGACATTAGGGAGCTTAACATAAGGGTAGGGGATGGAGCAGAGTAAAGTGTATCTGAGCTGGGCATCCAAGGAATTTATCTTCAAGCCTTCTTGGTACTAGATTTCATCTTAGCCAAGTTGAGACGTCTGAATCCTCTTAACTAAACCTTGTAAGCTCCTAAGTTGGGCTCGGGTGATAGGTCCAAAGGTCAGCATTCCATCAGCTCCATAGGGTTGTTGAAGATTCGCCCTTAAATCTTGGTCAGTTTCTTCTTCAAGAACATAGGGTGTTAAATCAAAGATATTGAAGGTCAATGACACTCTATATCCTTCAGGCAATTCTAACTCATAAGCATTGTCATTGATTCTTTGAAGGACCTTGGATGAACCATTTAACTTGAGGGATAACTTGTTCACTCTCTTCCCTAGGAATCTTTCCTTATTGAGGTGAACCCAGACAAAGTCTCTAGGACTGTAAACAATATTCTTCCGACCTCGATTGCCTTGCTCTTGTTGTTAGGCTCAAGTTCAAGTTAATTGTTCGATGACGTTCTCATGCAATCTCTACAATTCCTTTATACACTAGAGATCAAACTAACTTTCTCCTTGGGAGGTTGAATGTCCAAGGGCAAGTTTGGGTTGAGCTTATAAACGACCTCAAAGAGTAACTTTCCTATAGAACTGTAGGTGGAGCGATTTAAGCAAACTCAATGATAGGTAGGTACGAATCCCAATCATGCATATTCTTTCCAACAGTGGCTCAAAGCAGACTTCCTACTATTCTATTCATAACTTTGGTCTGTCCATCTGTCTATGGATGGCAAGAAGTAATGAAAACAAGTTTAGTGCCAAGCTTTTTCCATAGTGTTTGCCAACAGAAGCTAGAGGTATGCAAGTGGGTTAAATGGACCAGCTCGACCTACTTTAGCCTATGGGTTAAATAGGCCAAAAAACCTTAGCCCAAACCTGTTAAAAAGCCTAGTTAAATAGGCTAATCTACAGGCCAAAAGTGTAAATGTGTTTAATGGACTTACCTAAATTAGCCCATTTTAGCCTACGGGTTAAATAGGCTGAGCTTATTTAGCCTGCTTTTAAATGGGTTAAAAAAGCTTAGCTCAAACTTGTTTAAAAAATCGATAAAACAAGCTGTCCTGTGGGCTAAAGCCCACTTGTACACCTCTAAAAGAAGCTTGTAAACTTTGTATTGTGATCTGAGACAATACTCCTTAGGATATCATGTAGTCGTACAATCTCCTGCAAAAAGAGGTTAGTTACAAATAATACATCATCAGTTTTATGGCAAGGGATAAAGTGACTCATTTTACCAAACCAATCGACTACTACCATAATAGAGTCATGTTTTCGAGTTGTCCCTGGTAATCCAAGCTTAAAATCTATGCTTAGGTTGGTCCAAAGCCAATCTAGCATAAGTAAAGGTGTATACTCCTCATAGGGCTCCTTCTTCCCCTTAGCTATTCTATACACCTCGCATCGTTCCAAACTTTATACACATCTTTCATCATCCCTAGCCAATGAAAGTAATCTTTTAACAGTTCAAGCGTCCTCTTTTTGCCAAAGTTATCAGCCAAGCCTCCTACATGTACTTCTTGTACTCACAATTCTCAAGTCAAGCTATTTAGCACACATGTACACGTACCTTTCATTAGAAATTCATGGTTCAAATAGAACCCATCTACCATTCCTCCATAACTAAACTTCGCCGCAATGGGCCTAAAGAAAGGATTCTACTCTTACTAATCTGGTAAGGTACCAAAACTATGTATCCTAGCTTGCAGAGTTGTTATGAGCACATGTCTACGTGACAAGGCGTTAGGCATAATGCTAGAACTTCCCTTCTTGTTTTAATGATGTAACAAAAGGTTTCTAGAAACTTTACCCATTTAACATGACGTTGGGAGAGCTTTTGTTGGCCTCTAAGCTATCTAAGGGACTCATGGTCCATATAAATAATAAATTCCCTTGGTAGTAAGTAATATTGCCAATTCTGAAGAGTTTGGACAAGTGCATAGAACTCCTTGTCATATGCCGAGTAATTCAGAGCAATACCTCTAAGCTTATTGCTGAAATATGCAACAAGTCAGTACTCCTGCATAAGTACAACACCAATGCCCACTTAGACGTGTCACACTCCAACTCAAAATTTTTATCAAAGTTTGGCAATAAAAGCATTGGGGTAGAATTCAGCTTGGATTTAATCTCGCCAAAACTCTTCTCAACTTTCTCTGACCATTTGAATTCGAAGTTCCTTCTGGTCAGGTCAATTAAGGGGGCAGCTATGGAACTAAAGTCCGAAATAAACCTTCAATAAAATGAAGCTAGATTATGAAAGTTCCTAACATTAGCAACACTCGCTGACGTTAGCCACTCCAAAATAGCTCTGAATTTCTCATCATCAACACAAATACCTCTACCTAACACTACATATCCAAGAAATACAACCTCGTTTTGACATAATACACATTTCTTTAAGTTGTTGAACAAATGCTCTACTCAAAGGATATCAAACGCATACCTCAAGTGCTTGACATGGGATAAGAGGTCGACACTATACACCAAGATGTCATCAAAATAAACTATAACACATTTACCAATCAAAGTTCTTAAAACATGGTTCATAAGTTACATGAAGATGCCCGACATGTTTATGAGTCCAAACAACATTACTAACCATTCAAAGAGACCGTCCTTCCTTTTAAACATTGTCTTCCACTTATCTCCTAGTCTCATTCAGATCTAGCGCTAACCACTCTTCAGATCTACCTTTAAGACGATCAGTACACCATGTAATTCATCCAGCACGTCATCTAATCTTAGTATTGGATACCTGTACTTGATGGTGATTTTGTTGATAGCTTGGTTGTCAATACACATCCGTCAAGAGCCGTCATTCTTTAGTATAAGTACAACTGGTACAACACAAGGACTCATACTCTCTCTAGTGTATCCTTGATCAATCAACTCATCGACTTGCTTCTTGAGTTCGACTACTTGCTCTGGATTGAGATTGTAAGCAAGTCAATTTAGAAGAGCCTCATTGGGTTGAAGGTCGATACAGTGTTTAATGCCTTGAATAGAGGGTAAGCCTTTTGGTAGCTTGGGAAGAAACAAGTCGGCATTAAGGCTTCTTCCTCAACTGGAAATGCTCTGACCTCCTTCAGCTCAAGTAGTCTCTTGATTAACAAGAGCACAAACTCTTCCTTCTTAATATCCTTAGAAAATTGTGCTCAAGAAATCACCAAGACTTCTTCTGTAATGATTTGGAAACCTTAACATAAGATTCTTAAACTTCTTTAGGACCCATATGAGTCCATACAACTTTCTTTCCATCTTTTTGGAACATATAAGTGTTCCTATGTCCATCATAGAGCACTCTCAAATCAAATAACCATGGTCGACCAAGTAGTATATGTGAGGCACACATTGGTAAGACATCAAACAACACTTTGTCCTTATATCTATCCCCAATAGTAATTAGCACTCGGACTTGCTCAATAACAGGTAGTCCTCTTATCTCATTAAGCCATTGTATCTTGTAAGGCCTAAGATGAGAACAGGTTGACAACTTGATAGCCTTTACCACTCCTTCTGCTATCACATTGGGATACCTTTCTCCATCAGCGATCAATGCTCATAAGTCACCATTCATTGGGCAATTAATGTGAAAGACATTCTCCCTCTATTCATTCTCATCAATAGTAAAGGTACTGAGGGATCTCCATACAACGATGCAATATTCTCCTAGTTTAAGCCAAATCTAGGTGTTAGAGTCTTCTTGAAACTCTTTTAATAGATGATCAACATCTACCTCTCCTTGTCCCTCACTTGCACTTTCAAATTCGATCTATGAGGTCTCACCCTTAATGGTCATTAAACATCTATTTGGACATTGACAAGTAACATGATTGAAGCCAAGATACTTGAAGCACTTGATTTCGCATGTCTTTCTTCCAGAGCTTTGACCATGGTCCTTCCTGACTTCAGGCTCCTCTACCTTAGTCTTACCTCAGCCCTCATCAGGTTTGCTTAAAGCTTGACCTCAGAAATCCTCCTCTAAACTATATTGGCTCAATCATTTCCAAGTTAGCTCAATATGCTAGATCTACTCGGTAACCTTAGTTGGTTACCTACAGCTCGACTTAGCTGACTTTGCCTTTGCCTTTGCCTTTCAACTCTCTAGTCCACTCAGGTGGTTTCATCTAGATTCCCCAGTCTCTACACCTCTACTGCATTACTAATCTCAAGCTTCAAGCCAAAAATAAACCATAACTTCACTTCTAGCTCGTTAACATCAGATCGGATCATTAGCAATTGAAACTCTCAAACATACTCATCCATAAACTAGTTACCTCGTTTAAGTTCTTAGAGACATTAGAAAGTATCTTGTTCATAGTGTTTAAGAACAAATCGACTCCTTAAAACTCGTTGCATCTCATTCCATGTTCATATTTCTCATCAGACTCGTTGACATGTGGTATGCAACTTCTTCTACCATATTGCTTTATACCCAGAAAAATCTAAGGCTACTATACGGATACGCACTAATCATAAAAGTCAAATATTTTCTCAAGCTTCTCTTCCCAATCTACATATTCATCGGCATTTTTAGACTCGAAAAAGCGCAGAACTTGCACTTTAATGTGCTTAGTCTCTTGAGGAGCTTAGAGTTCATGCTCAACATATTCATGAAACCAGTCACCCTCATCTTCATCATCTTCCCCATCCTTAACTTTGTCAAACTCAAGTCTTTTGTGTACACTTCCTTTAGCTTAGACTGGTTGCTCTTGTGGTGCATTCATGGCACCAAGAGCTCGAATTTCCACACTTTGCCCTCTCAACCTATCTCGCACACCTTGTCTTTGTTCAACATTTCCTTCTTATGGTTAGGCCTCCACTAATTGTTGCACAAATACGACTAAGTTAGCCACAATGGCAATGAGATTCTATAACTACTCGTTAGTGGTTCATGAAATACGAATCACTAGGAAGGAGACATACAGCTACCTATCACACAATCTGAAGGCGAGTTCAAACCTCAGGATGGTATGAAAACTAAATGGAAGTCAAAGGTTGAGTGAGAGTCTCGAGCACCAAGGTAAGATATTACACACCAACACCTCATACAAACTTAAACTATACTTGATATGATGCATAAGTATAATGCAAGGTTGCTCACCACTGGTCCACTCTTAAAGGTTTAGATAAGAGCTCTTCAAGGTATCGGTTCTTAATAAGAAAACACAAGCTCAAGAAGGAAGTAAAAGAGGGGAAATGTTTAAAATTCAATGTTATTTACTATGCGGCTATTACATATTACAAGTATTTATATGACGTAATTTCTCAAAGCAAATAAGAGAATATTCAAGTTCGAAAAGGACAATACAGATGTCAGAAAATAGACACATGTCAACTTCTCTTTCTATGGTCACAAATGGTGCTATTTGTCGAACAAAGCTGGATTGGGTAGGTCAACCTCATCTTGGCAGCTCGAGGACCTAAACTTAGCATAGGTTGTCCTGGCTTAGAAGGAAAGAGGTCGACATTGGCCTTAGCAAGTTGGCTTAGCGATAAGGCAGCTCAGCCTCGGTCATCCGTCAGCTCGGCAATGTTAGGTTCTTCTACCTCCAATTGTAAGATGGTGATGTTAAGAGAGCTCAGGAGACATGTTAGGTTAGCTCAGACGAACAGCTCCTCCTTCGAAGTTAGACTCTTATCAACTATTTAGTGAACTAAGGAGACTAAGCCATACACTTAAGATCAAGTGATCGGTCCTCGATTCATATCATCCCCTCCAAGCTGTTTAAGGCTTGGGATCAAACCTGGCTCAATACTAGGTAACTCATTCTCAGGGACATAAGGTTGGAGATTAGCAATGTTAAAGGAGTTGGAGACCCCATACTCTTTTAGCAATTCAATTTTGTGAGCATTTGAGTTGATCCCTTCAATCACCTTAAATGATCCATTTGCCAATGGAGATAGCTTACTCTTCTTAAGATGGGGAAACCAATCCTTACTAAGATGAATTCACACCAGATCACCAGGTTGAAATTTTCAGGTTATTCATCCTCTACTCTTTCTTTAGAGTTTGGATATAGCTCAGGTAAGGTGATCCATAACTTTTTGATGTATGGCTCAGATAGTTTAATAACTTGAGGGTCTTGAGGTCAGTTGGATGGGGTGATCAAGTCAAGTGACAGCTCTAGATTGTATCCATAGGCGACCTCAAAGGGTGACTTCTTGGTGACGCTATATGCAATTCTATTGTAGGCGAACTCAATGATTAGTAGGAACATGTCCTAATTAGTTGGGTTTCAACCAATAGTAACTTTAATTAAGGTTCCCAATGTTATGTTGACAACTTTGATTTGTCCATCCATCTAGGGGTAGCAGGATGTACTGAACAATAGCTTAGTTCCCAATCACTTCCAAAGGGTCTTCTAAAAATAACTCTAAAACTTAAGGTCTTGAGCAAACACAATAGTTCTCAATACTCCATATAGTTTGACCACTTCCTGCAAAAAGGGAAAAGAGATAGCTGAAGCATTGTTAGTTTGTTGCCACGGCATAAAATGTACCATCTTATTGAACCGATCCATGACTACCATGATGGAGTCCTTCCTATTGGACGTCCTTGGCAATCTTAACACAAAGTCCATAGTCAAATCAAACTATAATTTGGTTAGGATGGATAGCAGCATATAAGGTGCTTACACAGCTCAACTCTTTGCTCTTTAGTAAGCCGTACATCTCTCTAATACTAATTGTATGTCCTTCGTCATTCTAAGCCAAAAGAATCTTAAGCTAAGTACTTCAAACATTTAAGCCTTTCCAAAATGACCAAATAGTCCTCTTCCATGTGCCTCATGCACCAACAATTCTCTTATAGAAGAGGTCAAGATACACAACTTTTCTCTCCTAAACAAGTAGCCATCTTCCTTGTGATAATCATCAACAGTTCAGCCATCGTCACTTCGAGCATAGATGGATCCTTAGCATAAAGACTCTTGATTATAGAAAATCCGAGAAGTCTGGTTTGAAGTTTAGTCAAAAGAGAATGTCATCTTGATAAGGTATCAGCCGCTACACTATTCTTGTCATTCTTGTACTTAATGTCATAAAAAAATCCCTCCATGAATTCTATCCATTTAGCTTGTCGCTTAGATAACTTAGGTTGACTCTTCAAGTACCTCAACAACTTATGGTCAATGTAGATCATGAATTCTCTAAGCAACAGGTAAAGTTGCTAGACAGTTAGAGCTCGAATCAAGGAGTAGAACTCCTTATCATATACAGAATAGTTAAGTGTAGCTCTATAGAGCTTCTCATTGAAGTAGGCGATAAGTCGTCCTTCCTACATTAGTACAGCTTTGTTGACCCTAGATTTTCACCCTCCTAGTTCTTTTTTAAAATTAAGTTTTCTTTAAACCGACCAGTATTAAACCCTTACCCCTTTAATACTGGCCCTTGACAAGGGTTAAAGAAAACCAGATCTTTTATTTTGAAAACAATTTTAGAGTTGCTACTCAACTGGAGTTGGGAAAAACAGTTAAGTTATAACTAATTGAGTGGATTGGTTACGACTTAGCCACTACTTTGCGATAAAACCAATTTTTGAAACAACTTTTTGAAACCCAAAGATTTAGGTTCGAGGGTTAAAGATTTAAACCCTTACAAGTACTATTAGCTTTCCAAAATTAAAATTAAACTTAAAAATCACCTTTCAATTTTAAAAGACAGAACTTGGTTATTGGTTACTCTAATTAGATAAACAAAACAATCTAAACTAAAGGAAAAGGGAAATTAAGTTTTTTCATTTTTATCGTCGCCCCATAAGTACTTACATACTCGCTATTTAGGATCAGACGTACGTAGTTCTTTTATAAAACTTTAGTAGGTTGATTTTGTTTTAATTTAAAAATAATCGAATTTACGTTTTACTCAGTTTTGATTTATTTAAGAAAATTCCTAAAAGAAGGTCCTAAATTGGGTTCTTTTTGGAACATCCTAAAATGCCCTTATCTGAAAAATGGCTGATTTATTTTTATTTTATTTTTGGAAAATCTATTTTCTAAGTGATAAAAAAATTTTATTATTTACTTTTATTTATTTATTATTTATTCCTTCTAATTTTTATTTTTTTTATTTTTGGCTAAAACATGAAAAAAAAAAAAAAACTAAACTAAATAATTCTTCCCCCTTTTTTTTCTTTCATCTTTTCTTTTTTGGTTTTTCTCTCTTTTTTTTTGCTTTTCCGTATTGCATTTACAATTATAAAAAAAAAAAAACAACAACAACTAAATAATAAATTAAAAAAAAAGAAGTGAATAAATAAAGAAAGAAACAAAGAGGATCAGATGCAGTCAACACATATAGGTCAAAATTAGAGCAAGTCATGTCCATTGGCTGGGTTCGGGTTGGATCATCGGATTGGGTCAGGTGGTTTGCAACTCCACTTCAATAGCATCGGCCAAGCACGGTTCAGGATGATTCGAGTCGAATTTTTTGGGGGTGAGGATAGATTTGTGTGTTTAGGATTGGAGTTAGGGGTAGGGGCAGGGTAGGCCGAGTGCCAAGATTTAGAGTGGCCGTTTGGTGGTGGTGCAAAGTACAACAACGGTGGTGGTGCTTGGGTGGCGCTGTAGGGGGTTGCTGGGCGTACGTAGGGTGATGGTTTTGAGGTTAAGGAGGTTGAGGAATGTTATGGTGGTGTTGGTTTAGGTTGAAGAGATTCAAAGGTGGTAGTTCGAGAAGGAAGGGGTTAAGGTTTTGGTGGTGGCGATGCTACTAGCCACGGCGGAGGTTAAAAGCAGTTAGGTTAGGGAGCCTAAGCTACAGTTAGTGTTCCTAGGGTGGTGGTTCGGCTTAGACTTGAGTGGAGAGAGAGAATCAAAGAGAGAGATAGCGAGTTAGAGAGAGAAAGTAATCGCGAGGGAGAGAAAGGTTGTTTCAAGTGATTCTAATTGGTTGTTTATGGTTGTGTCCATCCAATTAACTCTCCCAACACCTAATTTATACTCAAATTCAACCTAGAAACATGGAAAGCTTGAATCGGAGTTAAATGTAAATGGCCAAAATTACAGTTTTTTTTTTTCTAATTTTTGGAGCTCGATTTGATTATATTAATGTACGAATTTAGACATATTCTTGTATTTGATTCATAGAAAGCTATGTGTAGTTTGCAATTTCGCCATTGATTTGGCAAAATTGCAGTTTAAAAGGAGTCAAAAATGATGATAAAGAGAGTTGATCGACTGTGTTTAAGGCGAGAAAGCCTGGGGAAAAAGGAGGAAAATGAGGGAAAGAGGGGAGAAAAAGAAAGAAAGTATTGATATGGCACTACGTCAGCCGACTTAACCAACCCTAACGTATTACATGTCATTACGTGATATGTAACGGCTTATGTAACAGGCCACGTGGTGCTACGTTAACACGTCGTCCAATCCCAACCTGCCACATGTCAGGTCGTGTAGTGCAATCAGATTATGACACGTGACTATCCCTGATATGATGAAAAAAAAACTTTATATGCTTCCTCCAAGATTCGAACCTAAGACCTTATGCTCAATACCTAATCCAAGTCCATATGTTTAACCATTAGACCGTTAGCCTATACTTTATCCATATGTACAATTAAAATCTTCTTTTTTTTTTTTCAATTTTCCCATTTTTTTGTAAATTTTTCAATTTTCTAAATCTTTAAACTTTATTTTCTAAACTTCTTATTTTTTAGGATTTCTTTCTAAACTTCCTATTTTTGGTACTTTTTTTTTTTAATTTCTTGTTTTTGAATTTTTTTTTTTTTGTATTGTCCTAAAATTCTTTTTTTTTTCTAAATTTCTTAATTTTTTGGGTTTTCTTTAATTTCCTTTTTTTATGCTTTTTCCTAATTTAGAGCCTATTGAGAAAAAAAAGAAGAATAAAATAATAAAATAAAAATAAATGGGACAAAAATTGAGTGCCTACAAGCTCTTATGCTTAATCTGGATACATTACACTTGACTTCAAACACTTTGTCAAAGCTTAGAAGAGCTGAGACAAGAGTAGTAGTCATCTTCTCTTTCACCTTCTCAAAACTCCTTTACTCCTTCTCTCCTCATTTGAACTCAACATTCTTCTTAGACAATTTGATTAGTGAAGCCACAATGGTGCTAAAATTCTTGATGAAGTGGCGATAGAAAGATACTAGACCATAAAAATTTCTCACATCGATTGAATTGGTCGGCACAGGCCATTCAGTAATCGCCTTTACCTTCTCCTTATCCACTCATATACCTCCTCTTCTCACAACAAACCCTAAGAAGACTACTTTAGTTCGACAAAAGTTATACTTCTTCAAATTGGTGTAGAGCTTTTTAGCTTAGGGCTTTAAGAAAACAACTCAAGGATACTTACAATGAGTCTCCAAATTAGGGCTGTACACTAAAATGTCATCAAAATATACAACAACAAATTTCCCAATCAATTCTTGGAGCATATGGTTTTATGGGAACCGGGCTATTAGATCTTTAACCCATAGCTGAGCCCGAGGACTAAAGGAACTGACAAAATGAATCCTCCTATTTTAACCTACTCATGTGGAGGTCGAGTATCTCCTTGTCAACTCATTCTGCCTACCGAGCCAAGTGACTACCTATTTCTCGTGTGTTGAGTGCCAAGAAACTAAAGGCGAAGATAATAGCCCATCTTCATTTTTGTACATGCCTGGCTAATTACTAACTCAACCTCACTCTTACTGAGATGCCGAGAGAGAGTCCGGATTAACCAAGCCACACCTACTCGGACAAGCCAGCTATCTGTACTGTTTGACCACATCCTCTAACGATATCACCAATACAGCATCACCACGTATATAATATTATGTATAGAATCCGTTGCACCAATAATTGCTTTCCTTATATATTCATTTTTACCCTTTTGTATCTTATACATTACTTCCTTACGAAATGTCATTTTTGTCTTTTCCTTTTAAGGCAAGTTGCCTTAACTTTTGGGTATAAATACCCTTGTAATTGTAACTATAACGGATCATCATCATCCTTAATACACAAAGTATTTTCTTTCTTATGTAAACATTGCTTATTTACTTTTGGCATCGCTCTTATTATAACCCTTGAGAGCAAGGCTATGTGGCAAGTAACCACATCAAATTGATTCGTATGTCATATCGAATTGTGCCGTGAGTCCTCAAAAATTCCATTGATGTATCATATCCTTTGGAGTTGTTCGTAGGTTTTGCTTAGTTTTCATTTGCATTTGTCCCTTTTTGCGCCATTCCCCATTATTCCTTTCAAGCTTTCTGTAAGGTTAGACACATCAAGCAATCGGCCTTGTCCGTTCTCAGTCACAGTCTGCAACATCTTACTATTAGAGTAGAGATTTCGTATAAATTGTAGTAGGTTCTTTTAGAAGTTCTATTGTACTCTGTTCTATATGTGTGAAACAAAGTAAGTTACAATGTTCATTTTAGCTAACGTGTTTACTAGCTGTTAGTATCTTAAAGTGTTTGTTTGAACTTTGAATATGTGGAGAAAATGATAAACCTAAGTGTAAATGTTGGTATAGGAGATGACAATAATGGAGTTGTCCACCATGGACGATAGTCTCAAGGAACCTCGAGAAACATTGATGAGAGACTTGATGAGGTGGCTAACCTCTTAATAGATCTGACCCGAGCTATTCATGTGCTATCTTGTCAACCCCTTGATGCCGTGTAAAATACCCCATAAACTGCTCAACCTGTTAGAGGTCAAAACCCAGCTCGACCAGTTTGAGGTAAAAGAGTAAGTGGATGAGTAAAGCAAAGGATAAACTTGAAAGAGCTTGATGAAGAGGGCGATGAAGAGTATTTCGAAGAAGAGTGCGTATGAGTCCCTAGAGCATCTGACCATGTGAAGCTTCGGATTCCGAGCTTCAATGGATCTAGGAATGCTGATTAATATTTGGAGTGAGAAGAGAAAGTGGAGCGTGTTTTTTATTATTATCATTACGAGGACTACAAGAAAGTGAGAACTGTTGTTGTAAAGTTCTCTAGATATGTCGCCATATGGTGAAAGAATTTTTAAGCCATGAGGAGATGAGAGAGCTACTAAAAAATTAATACTTAGCCTGAGATGAAGAGAATACTCAGAAACATATTTATGCCAAAAACTTATTTTTAAGATACTTTCACTTAGTTTTAGGAGCTGAAACAAAGAAGCCAGACTATTGACAAGTATGTTCAAGAATTTGAGATGCTTATGATCCATTGCGAAGTAGAAAAACCACCAACTCGAACAGTCTTAAAGGTCATTACTGGGTTAAGAGGAGACATTTGAGACATTGTAGAGCTCCAACGATTTGATATAATGGATAAAACTGTTAGAATTGCCTAGTGAGTAGAAAGGCAAAGGAGGGGCTGACTAATGATCAAGATGTCGACTAGTTGACTCGAACAGGCAAGTTATAGAGCTTAATCGAGTACCGAGCTAAGCCGAAAGATTAATGTTCGAGTCGAGTAGAAAGGTTGACCCGATGATGAAGTACCGACCTGAACTTATGAGAAGGGGTAAAGGTCTGAGAGGAAGATGAGCCAGATCAAGTGCTTCAAGTACCAAGGGTTTAGACATATGGTTGCTCAGTGCCTGAACCGCAGGACAATGGTCATCAAAGGAGACATCCCGAAGCTAGAGGTAGACAGTATAGATGAGGAACCTAAGGAGGAAGACGTCCTTATCGAGAAAGAAAATGTCGAGAAAGAGCTTATTGAGGAGGATGTGTTTGCTGAGGACTTGAACAAGTTACTCATGGTTGTCTAACGTATTATGAACATGGAACACTCATGAGAAGAGGAGAAGAGAGAGAATTTATTTCATACCACATGTAAGGTGAACAATCAAATGGGCGCCATCATAGATAGTGGAAGCTACAATAATGTGGCATCAACAAAACTTGTTTCAAAATTGAAGTTATCGACTGTTATACATCCGAGGCCGCACAAATTGCACTGGTTGAGCGAGAAAGGAGCCTTACATGTTACTTGGCAAATAATACTACTAATTAATATAAGGAATCACTCATACCAGATTCTCTGCAACATGCTGCCCATGTGCGCTTCTTATGTGTTACTAGGTAGACCGTGATTGTTTGAAAGGAGAGTTATCCATGACAGTTACAGGAATACGTATATGTTCAAGAAGGATGACTAGAAGATCACGCTAAATCTGATGCCATCGAGAGAAGTTAATAAGCTGCAGACAAAACTTAGTTGCGGATCGAAAAAAGCTTTGGTGATGAGTAAAGCCGAGCTTCGAGAGGCCATCAATGCTAATAAGCTAGCCCCTATGTTGGTCAAGCAACTATTAGAAATGAAGGAACGAGGTGAATTACCCCTGGAGATCAGAGAGTTGCTAGATGAATATGCTGATCTATTCCCAGAGCAGTTACCTAAGGCGTTGCCTCCAACTCGAGGCATAAAGTATTGCATTAACTTAGTACCCGGTACCACACTACCAAATAAGCCCGCCTATCAGATGAATCCCGAATAAGCTGCTAAGCTTCAACAACAAGTCAATAAGTTGCTAAAGAGAGGATATGTGAAGGAAAGCCTCAGCCCTTGCATTATACTAGGCTTTCTAGTACCGAAGAAGGATGGAATCTGGCAAATGTATGTTGATAGCTGCATCGTAAACAAGATTACTATCAAGTATAGGTATCCTATCCCAAGGTTGGAAGATATGCTAGATGAATTGAGTAGAGCCAAGATTTTCAACAAGATTTATCTTAAGTCTGGTTACCATAAGATTCGCATGAAGTTAGGAGACAAATGGAAAATAGCATTCAAGACTCAACATGGATTATATGAATGGATAGTCATGCCCTTCAGCTTATCAAATGCCCCAAGCACTTTCATAAGACTAATGAATCATATGTTGAGACATCTAATCAGGAAGTGTGTCGCAGTGTACTTTACAACATCTTAGTATACAGTGCCAACATATTGAGCTACTGTGAACATCTTTAAGCCATTCTAGATACCCTTCATGCTAAGAGATTATTCGGCAATCTCAAGAAGTGTTGCCTTTTCCAAGAGAAAGTGGTATTCTTGAGCTATGTAGTGAGTGGAGGAGGCTTATGACTGGATGATGAGAAAATCCGAGCAATTGTAGAGTGGTTAACTCCTATTACCTGTAGTGATGTGAGAAGTTTCCATGGAGTAGCTTCATTCTATAAATGATTCATCAAGAATTTCAGCACCCTCGCCTCGCCACTTACTGAGCTAAAAAAGAAAAACATAGACTTTCGATAGGGAGAAAAAGAGAGAAAAGCTTTACCGAGATAAAAGAAAAGTTGACCTCCACCCTGGTGTTGGTTCTACTTAACTTCAAGAAAATATTTAAGCTAGAGTGTGACACATCAGGCATTGGAATTGGCGTTGTCTTAATGTAGGAAGGCCGACCAATCGCCTTCCACAATGAGAAGCTTAGAGGCCTACAGTTAAATTACTTCATGTATGACAAAGAACTCTTGGCACTACTCCGAGTGCTATAAGTATGGCAGCATTATCTACTACTAAGAGAGTTTGTCATCTACACTAACCACAAATCTCTGAGGTACCTCTGAAATTAAATGAAATTATCGAAGTGGCAGGCTAGATGAATTGAATTCCTTGAAGGATTCAATTTCGTGATTAAATATAAGTAGGGAAAGAGTAACGTAATTGCAAATGCTCTTTTGAGGAGACATGTGCTTTTAACCGAATTGTAGACCAGGCTATTTAGGTTTGCAAGTATCAAAAACCAATATTCTAGGGATCTACACTTTGGACCCATAATCATGCGATGCGTTGATTGAAGAACGATGAATAAGTATCATGTGGAGGATGGTTACTTGTTTCGAAGTGGAAAATTATGTGTGTCGACCTTTTCACTGCGAGAATTGTTGATCAGGGAAGCCTACAGAAGAGGACTCTCTGGACATTTTG
Source organism: Lumnitzera littorea (assembly GCA_024138015.1). Lineage (NCBI taxonomy): Eukaryota > Viridiplantae > Streptophyta > Magnoliopsida > Myrtales > Combretaceae > Lumnitzera > Lumnitzera littorea. The sequence goes on along the minus strand of JAMXBB010000002.1, from coordinate 24,286,136 downwards.
GAGAAAGAAGGACTTATAAACTACTGAATGGTCGATTCTTTTGGCTGAGAATAAGAAGAGAAGTACACCAAGTTGTCAAGAGCCATGCTGTATGTAAGAAGGCTAATTGTTAAGCCAAGCAAGGAAAAGCAATGCCTTTTCCTATCTCGACTAAGCCGTATACTGAATTGAGCATAAACTTTGTTTTCGCACTACCATGAATTACCCGATACAAAGATTCTATAATGGTCATCGTGAATCAGTTTAGTAAAATGGCATATGTTGTGCTTTGCTCCAAATTTAGCAATGCTTTGGTTATTGCTTCTCTTTTCTTGCAGGAAATTATGCGGATACACGATGTGCCGAGAAATATAGTCTCCAATAGAGACCCAAAGTTCTTAAGCCATTTCTAGAGGCCCTTATGTTGTCGTATGGAGACCAAACTACTATTTAGTACTTCCTATCACCCCCAAATTGACGACTAAACTGAGGTGGTCAATCACACTTTGGGATTATTGCTCCAAGCTATAGTGGGCAAGAACTTAGCTAATTGGGACGTCTTCTTACCAAGGTTGAGTTCACTTACAACCGAATAATGCATGACACTACTAAGCAAACTCTGTTCAAAGTGGTCTATGGTTTCAATCTACCCCTCGACTATACACATGTACCTACACCCGTACAAGAAGACCTTGACACCTCGGCTAGAGTACAATCCCTCCAATACATCTATGATAAGGTCACTCAGCACATTGACGAAGCTACTAGAAGAATGCAAAAGAAGACCAAGGGTAGGACAGCTAAACAATTCCAACCAAGAGACTTAGTATGGTTGTACCTTAGTAAGGAACGGTTCCCAAACAAGAAAAGAAACAAATTATCTACATGAGCTAAAAGACCTTTCAGAATCTTTCAGAAGATTAATGACAATGCCTACAAATTGGAGTTGCTTAAGGACTATAGGGTTTTTGATGCCTTCAACGTTACCAACCTTAATCCATATCACCTTGATGGAGAGCTTATCGAAGACCATTCAAATTTGATCCCAAATCCAAAACAATTTGGAAAGAACGATGGGAATTAAACTACCGGACCTCTGACCCATAGCCAATCCCAAGGATTAAAGGGACTTGCAAGATGAATCCTCCAATTCCAGTCGACTCATGTGGAGGCCAAGTATCTCTTTGCCAACCTATTCTACCTGTTGAGCCAAGTGACTACCTATTTCTCACGTGTTAAGTGTTGAGAAACTGAAGGCCAAGATAACAGCCAATCTTCATTCTCGTACATGCCTAACCAATTACTGACTCGGCCTCATCCCTACTGAGATGCCGAGAGAGAGAGTCCAAACTGACCAAGCCGCCCTTACTCGGATAAGCAAGTTGTCTATACTTTTTATCCATATCCTCTAATAACATCACCAATACAACATCACTATGTATATAATATCATGTATAGAATCCGTTGCACAAATAATTGCTTTCCTTATATATTCATTTTTATCCTTTTGTATCTTGTACATTACTTCCTTACGAAATGTCCTTTTTGTCTTTTCCCTTTTAGGTAAGTTGCCCTAACTTTTGGGTATAAATGCCTTTGTAATTATAGCTATAACAGATCATCGTCATCCTTAATACACAAAGTATTTTCTTCCTTGTATAAACACTGCTTGTTTACTCTTGGCATCACTCTTATCCTAACTCTTAAGCAACGCTAGGTAGCAGTAACCTCACCGAACTAATTCATGTATCATATCAAATTATGCCATGGGTCCTTAGAAGTTCCATTGGTGCGTCATATCCTCTAGAGCTATTCGTAGGTTTTGCTTACATTTCATTCACATTCGTCCCTTTTTGTGCAATTCCCCATTATTCCTTTTGAGTTTTCTACAAGCTTGGACTTATCCAGTGATCGGCCTTATCTGTTCTTGGTTATAGTCCACAACATGTCATGAATGTGCTTGGTACATTTAACAGTCCGAATAACATTACAAGCCATTCATACAATCCATTACAGGTCTTAAATGCGGTTTTCCACTCATCACCCTCTCGTATTCTAATCTAGTGGTATATAGATTTGAGATCAATTGTCAAGAATATCCTTGCTCCATTTAACTCATTGAGCAAGTCATCAAGCCTAGGTATAGGATATCTGTACTTGATGGTAATACAATTGATAGCTCAGCTATCCATACATATCCTCCATGTCCTATCCCTCTTTGACACCAACAGAGTTAGTGTAACACGTAGGCTTAGGGATTCTTAAACATACCCTCTCTTCACCAATTCATCAACCTGCATCTACAACTCAGTAGCTTGTTCCAGATTCAACCAGAAGCAAGCTTGTTTAGTAGTATGGCTCTTAGCTACAAGTCTATTGCAAGTTTAATGCTTTAAGTCGAAGGTAGACTTTCTAGCAGTTCACCTAAGAACAGGTTAGCAAACTCATTCAGTAGGACCTTTACCTTAACAGGTAGTTTAATATCCAATTCCCTCATTTTAAGTAATCTTCTAACTAGTAAATAGGTCAATTCTTCTAATTTCATCTCCCTCTTCAACTCAACTTGAGTTAACATAAAAGCCTGTTTCTTCAAGACTTAATAAGCCTATCTAGTTACTCATTTGCAGATTAGGGTGTAAAACTCCCCTATTGACCTTAACCATTACAAGCACCACTCTCTTAATTACCTAGGGTCCCTTAAACACTAGAGTAGGACATTATTGTAATACTTCAATAGGTTAACAACTGAAATACACATTAAAAATCCTCCTTGGAATAATAATGAACAGCATTAACATACCAATAATTACCATAATTATAGCAATAATATGCCAATTAGTAACAAAACACTAGTCACACTTACTCTATTTCATGAACATAAAGCAAGGGAAAATAGAGTATCGAACTTCCTTAACTTAGTACACTACTCTAACACTTGCTACAACCATGTACATCTCCTTCAACAAAACATTAGTCTCAACTTGCCAACATCACATACAACACACTATAGGAATTAATCACAAATACAAATAACCAGTAGCTTACTTGAACGTAGCTAAACTTTGATACCAAGATAATACGAATCACTGGGAAGGTAACACATGGCTACTAATATTACATGATCCATGGGTTGTCCGAACCTTAGGACGATCTAAAAACTAAATGGAAGTCAAAGGTTGAGAAGGGGTCTCATGTACCAACATAGGATATTACGGACAAACGCCTCATACAAACTCAAACTATACTTAATATGACACATAAGTATAATGCGAGGTTGCTCACCACTAGTCTACGGTCGATGGTCTAGATAAGAGCTCTTTAAGTTTCAGTTCTCAACAAGAAAATATAAGCTCAAGAAGGAAGTAAAAGAGGGGAAATGTTTGAAATTCAATGTTACTTACCATGTGACTATTACATATTATAAGTATTTATATGGCCTAATTAGGGCAAGTCCTAGATTATATAAATTACAAAAAGAATTCCTACTAGAAAAAAAAAAAAGATACACAGTTTACAAGGGTAAATTCGTAAAGTAAACAATAGAATATTTGAGTTCAAAAAGGACAATATAAATGTTAGAAAATGGACACGTGCCAATTGCTCTTTCTATGGTCCCAAATGGTGCTATTTGCCGAGTAGAGCTAGACTGGGTAGGTTAACCTTAGCTCGGCAACTCAGGGACCTGAACTTAGCATGGGTTATCCAAGCTTACAAGGAAGGAGGTTGACATCGGCTTAGGCAGGTCGGCTCAGTGATAAGGCAACTCAACTTCGGTCATCCGTCAGCTTGGCAATGTCAAGTTATTCTACTTCTAATTATAAGATGGTGATGTTAAGGGAGCTTAGGAAACATGTTAGGTCAAGTTGGATGAACTGATCTCCTCTGAAGTTAGACTCTTATCAACTATTTGGTAAACTAGGGAGATTAAGCCACGCGCTCAGGATCAAGTAATCAATCCTTGATTCTTATCATCGTGGGGTTTGTTTCTCACTACGGCGTCATCCCAAAGCATCACTCTCGCATCACTTATTGTCACGCCCCGAAGCGGCAAAGTCATAACAGTCCTACCGTGCAAACCATTCTAAGATAGAAACTGACCTTACAGTCGCTATCTCAAACCCGATTTATACAAGGCGTCCACGACTAACCCGTTTTAAAGTAAATAGTTCATAAATTAAATAAATTGTTTACTTATGAATTTAACAAAAATAAATATTCACATTAAATTAATTTAAGTGTATTTACATGATTTAGCAATCTATTCACAATCTAACTGAGTCATTTGTAATCTAATGCTAAAAGCTTTAAACTAATTTTAACTAGAGAATGAATTTGGTCTTCTATTTACATCCTCACTCCCCAAGATCTCATAGTTACTAGCATCAAGGTGATTATAGACCGTTTCATCACTAACACCTACAACAACGACTATAGTGATGTGAGCAATCACAACTCAGTAAGTTAGGACGGAGAACTTAAACTATACCACAAACACAAACACAAACAAGGTTATCTGCTAAATTATTAGGTGCAATGCATGTTCAAGCAAATGCCATTACACAACATTATCTGGCCCGTCGTAAGATTAAAGAAATTACACCCACTCTAATCCAAGTTGAGGAGTTACCGTTAATGCAACAGCTTATGACCAAACCCAGGCTTGTACAATGGAGACATCGCTCCTCCCGCGACTACCTTCAAACCATTAACTTCACCCTTGTCGCGACCTCTTCACCTGTCACTTAGTTCGACTAAGGATCAAAAAAGGACCCATTATGATATCCAACGCTATCCCTTTCGAAGGGATTGGTATTTAGTTGGAGAATCCTAGGTTTCCCCTAATGGGTTGCTATACAGGTCAAATTTATATTTACAAGTCATATATTTGTTAAGTCTAGTTTAGGGTGATCAATCATTTCATACAATATAAGCCAAAACAACAAACAAAATCATAGCATCACTCATAATCAAGCACATGCACATAGCCAACTATCTAACAAGCACATAGCCAACTATCTAACAAGCACAACCAAGTATAATCTCAAGCCTCCAAAACATAGTAACGTATTCATCCTAACTTACCTTGACTCCTCGCTTACTCACTTGAGGTGGGACTCATTCAGTCCATCACCATTGATCCTTATAATACCAACGTTGTCTTAGTTTTCATATAATTGTTATAGATTAGTTTTATCCTATAACACTTATTGTTATCTTTGGTTTAGGGCATAATATGCCCAATTATCTAGGTTCTCAAGTTTTTTTTTTTTACTATTATTCTTGATTTGGCTAAGTTCGGGTTCAGTTTTTCACATTGATTTCTAAATTAGGCTCTAGTTCAGTTTCTAAGTACAGTTTTATACACAAACCCTAGAAACTCATTTCAACTCATAATGTGAAATTAATCACATTACTTCCAGATATCCTAAATACCATAATTACCTCTAGTTAGTATTTTATTCCGCTCGATACACTTAAATCCTTATTAGTGTACCGAATTTACTTTTAATGTGAGAAATTTTTACATTTTTCATATAATTACCTAAATTTAAGTTTTCTATCAAATTTATTATATATCCCTATTATTTATATAATATCAATTTTTATTCTAATATCTTCTATTTATTATATTTCCAATAATTGCATATTATGTATTATCGCATATTATATACATAATATACATTTAATATTTCTATCACTCTAATTACCATCTCCAACATCAATTAACATCTCAAATGTCTAAATTCATCCCAAATCAGATTTTACACCTAATTACCCTAATTTATAAAATTAACTTAAATTTACCATTTTTACTTATTACATATATACTACATAGTACCCCAATAATTACATCTAACACCCTAAAGGATACAAATATCATACTTCATTAGATTTGAACATCTTAAAACATATAATGATTTACTAAATCAGCAATTAACCATTTAATTACTTAATTAACAAAAAATAACCCATTTTATGCATCATTTTAAGGCCTGAAAATTTCAAAAATTCATTTTGAAAAAGGGATTCGTGACAATGTTCTATATCACCTAAGTAGTCTACATAAAAATTTTAGGCTCAAAACTACACTTTTAAAGTTATTTATTTCTAATCCTAAACATGCTCGGTTTTGTTTAATTTCTTAAGCACCTTATATTTACAGATGTGATTAAACTTAATCACTATTTTTTCCTAAATATACATATAATAAAACATCATAATAACAAATTTCATAATTTTCTAAGTAAAATTAGTAATTTTAATAAATTTTGCAAAATTAGGCTAAAATCGGACTCACCTGACCGTTAGGATTCCAGCCACCAGCGGCAGCCCTAAGGGTATCAACCAAGTTGGTTGGTGGTGGTGGAGTAGTGTGGTGGCAGCCATTCATTTCTAGGTGGTCGTCGAATGTAGATTTCCTTCCAAAGCCTTAATTGCACAGATTTTTTATAATTTTTTGTAAAATCTTAATTTACTCTCAATTTCACCTCTCTCTAATTTTCTACAATTTTAGACATCTAAAATGAGCTTCTGAAAATTTTGGGGTATTTATAGAGGTCTTAGGAAATTATTGTGAATTAATTAGACAAGACAATTGCCTTATATCTTTTTTTTTTTTTTCACTTTCTATTTGTTGCATTTTAATTGGCTGATTTTGTTTCTTCAATTCCAGATTGCTACGACTACTTTCTAGAATTTTCCTCATCTTTTTTATTTTTCTTTAATTAATTATGAATTTTCTTTAATTGTTTAGCATTATTTTAGCACATTTTACGTATTTAAAGTAATTACACGTATTTCTACCTATATGTAAATTCATATGTGGTACAAATAAATATTCCTAAATATCTTTTAGATTCTTTTATTATTTTTAGTGTACATATAATTTATCTCTAGTGATTCGTTGATTATCGAAATGTATTTTACGCATTTTTGATAAATAACGAGTAATATACTTAAATTTTCAAAATTTTATATTCTTTTATTTTATTACTTATTTTCTTAAATTCAAACTTACGAGATTACTTTTATTAATATTTCTAACTTTATTTGATAATTTAGGCTCAATCGGATCTTTTAACCGGTCACTCTAAATTCTACTAGCCAAACTTCGAGTAGCTAATTATGGGTCCTACACCTATCTCTCCTTGCATGCTAGGATTTAACATTCTTTCAACAAGACTTCAACAAGTTTACAATCCAACAAAAAGATTCCGCACAACACCGCTAGACACTATATCATACAGTAGCTAAACACTTGCTCCACTTTGCAGTTAAGAAACAAAGTATAATAGAATACATACAGACTACCACAAGAATCGGTCACTACAACACTTAACTATCAGTCGTAACCTCAAGCTCTAATACCAGAATATATGATGTGTTTGAGAGTTAAGTTATTACTAGATCTTACCCTAGGACATAAACAAGTGGGTCCTTCGAAAGATCAAAGAAAATGGATGGGGCAGCAAACACAACAGTACCTTTGTGAAGCTGCTCTCTGGATGTGACTTGCTAAGGAACACAACACAACTTAGTCTTTGCTTGATGTGACGTACAAGCAAATACTAAGGTTTACTCGCCATTAACCTCGAGCTACTAATAAGATTAGACAAGAGTGGGGAGAATGTGCTCGGAGAATAGTGTCTCATAAGGACAAAGAGAATATTCATAAACAATGATGTCTAAAAGGTTTATTATGACTACAAGATAAATGATTATTTATTATAAGTCCTTAGGGTAACAAAAGATAATAAAGAAATTACAAAAATGGGCAATATCATAAATAAGTAACCTAGTACAACCCAAAAGGGTATATGCGACAATTAAAAAGAGGGAATATAGTATAATGTCAGAAAAAGAGTAGGACAAGTGGCATGATGTTATTCCTTCCATACAAGAGGTAAAGAAATGTTAGAGCCAAGCTATTTAGGTGTAGCAAAAGGTCGGCTAGTAAGGGAACAAATAGATTGGCTTCCAAGTTCTCGTCATGCAGCAGGTTAGGATTTGAGTTCTCAGTACGTGGTAAGTTAGCATTAAAGAGCTTGGCATAAGGGTAGGGGACAAAGTAAAGTAGGGTGTATTCAAGCTAGGCATCTAGGGAATTTATCTTCAAGCCTTCTTGGTATTGGAGTTCATCTTGACCGAGCTGAGACGTTTGAATCCTCCTAACTAAACCTTATAAACCCTTAAGTTAGGCTCGGGTGATAAGTTCGAAGGTCAACATTCCATCACAAAGCCTAAGAGTTATAAAGGCCTCCTAAATCGGCCAAGTGAATACTTTATGCAACTTGAATATTTTACCCTCTTACTGCAATTGCAAATACCCTATTTCTTCTCCACTTTCTTCTTCATTAACTAAGTTTCTAACTTTCTTGCTTTCTTCTCTTGATCATACTTCAAGATATCAACTAATTTTAGAGCAACCTTTGGTAAGTCACCAATCCATTCATCACAATGTGAACTAACATCATCAAGCTCGGAGGTTACCATGAGAGATACCCCTGTCAAGGCAACAGATGAGGAGGTTTCATCCACGTTAGCAGAATTGGATGAAAAGTCAAGAAAGAGGTTAGAGGAGTTAGATAAGACAAAGCTAATAAGGGCCTTTCCTCTTGATGTTTATCTCTATGAGGCGTTGTTCAACACTATTAATTTGTTTAATAGTCCTAGGAATGATAGAAGGCCGAGTGGTCAAGTAAGCAAAAGTAAACCAACCACCATAAATTATGTTCCAAGCAATGTTATTATAGGTGATTTGCTTGGCTTGGTGGTGCAGTTGCCAAGGTGAGAAGAGAGAGTACCGATACTATCAAGGAAGCGCTTTGTAGTGCATGAAAAGTGTCTGGAGTTTTAAATACACCTCCCTTTTACCGAATTTGAGAGGGAACTGTTTGACTACCACTATTGCTATCCTACTCAGATTCCTTATAATGGGTGAAGGTTACTGTCACGCCCCGAAGCGACAGAATCGTAACAGCCCTGCCGTGTAAACCATTTTAAGATAGAAGTTGTCCTTACAACCGCTATCTTAAACCTGATCTACACAAGGCGTCCACGGCTAATCTGCTTTAAAGTAAAAATTTGTAATTTAAATAAATCATTTACCTAAGAAAGTGAGGAAATATATATATATACTATAATTTAGTTATTACAATTAAAGTTTACAATATTTTTTCGTAATATATTTCCTAGTTATTACATTATTCAGAAATGAAAAAAATTATAAAGTAAAGCTTAGACCTTAAAAAAAATATGTGTTTATTCTTCAAAGGTTTTTCCTTACTCCCCAGGATCCAGCAGTTGTTAGCTTCAAAGCAGTTGTTAACCACAGCTCAGTAAGTTAGGATGGAGGACTTAAAACTATACCATAAACACAATAAGGTTATCAACCAACTTATTAGGTGCAATGCATGTTCAAGCAAATGCCATCACACGACGTTGTCTGGCCCATCGTGAGATTAGAGAAATTGCATCCACTCTAATCCGGGTTAAGGACAACAGCTCATAACCAAACCCAAGCTTATGCAATGGAGACCTCGCTCCTCCCGCAACTACCTTCGAACCATTAACTTCACCCTCGCCACGACCTCCTCTCCTGTCACTTAGTTCGACTAAGGATGAAAAAAGAACCATTATGCAATCCTGCGCTATCCCTTTCGAAAGAGTTGGTATTTGGCCGAAGAGTCCTAGGTTTCCCCTAATGGGTTGCCATGCAGGTCCGATTATGATTGCAAGTCGTATATTTGATTAGGTCTAATTTAGGGTGATCAATCATTTCATACAAATCACACAATACAAACTAGAACAACAAACAGAATCATAGCATCAATCATAATCAAACACATGCACACAATAGACTATCTAACAAGCATAATCTCAAGCCTCCAAAATACATCATCATATTAATCCCAACTTACCTCGACTCCTCGCTCACTCACTCGAGTTCCGACTCGCTCAGGCCATCGCCGATCATTCCTATAACACAAACGTGGTTTCAGTTTTTCATATAACTATTATAGGTTTGTTTTATCCTATAACGCTTATTATTATGTTATGTTTAGGGTTTAATATACCTAATTATGTAAGTCTTAAGTCTTTTACAATTATTCAAGGTTTGGGGTTAGGTTCGAGTTTGGTTTCCACATCGATTTCTAAATTAGATTTTAATTCAATTTCTAAGTACTGTTTTATACCCGAACTTTAGAAACTTGTTTTAACTCATAATGTGAAATTAATCACTTTACTTCTAGATATCCTAAATACCATAATTACCCCTAGTCAGTATTTTATTATATCCAGTACACTTAAATCCTTAATAGTATACTAAATTTACTCCTGATGTAAGAAATTTTTACATATTTCATATAATTACATAAATTCAACTTTCCTATCAGATTTATTGTATATTTTTATTATTATTATAATATCAATTTTTATTCTAATATTTTCTATTTATTATATTTCTAATAATTGTGTATTATGTACTATTACTTATTATGTAAATAATATATATCTAATATTCTTATCACTCTAATTACTATCTCCCAACATCAATTATCATTTCAAAATGTATAAATTCATCCTAAATCAAATTTTACTCCTAATTACCCTAATTTACAAAATTAGCTTAAAATTTACTATTTTTCCCTATTACTCATTTATTACATAATTAACCTAATAATTACATCTAACTCCCCAAATGCTATAAGTATCAGACTTTATCAAATTTCAACATCCTAAAACATATAATTATTCACTAAATCAATAATTAACCATTTAATTACTTAATTAACCCTAAATTACCCATTTTATGCCTCGTTTTAAAGCATAAAAATTATATAAAATTTTGAAAATTAATTTTTTGAAAACGGGCTTCATAGCACTATTCTATATCATCCAAGTAATCTACACAAAAATTTTGGGTTCAAAACTACACTCCTAAGGTCACTTATTTCTAAACCGAAACATGCTCGGTTTTGCATGATTTCTTAAGGACCATATATCACAAGACATATTTTCATCAAAATAATATTTTTCCTAAAAACTACATACAAAAATATTTTATAATAACAAAATTCATAATTTTCTAAGAATATTTACTATTTTTTACAAAATTACACAAATTGGGGCTAGAAATCGAACTCACCAGTCTAGGTGGCTCCGGCCACCGCCGGCCGCCGTAGCCTTGTAGGTCGATCCAGGCATTGGCACTATCATGTGGTGGTGGTGGCCGTCCACTCCCAGCTACTCGTTTAGTGTGGGCTCCTCTTTATGGCCCTAATTGCACAGCTTTTTCTTATTTTTTTCCTAACCCTAATTTTTCTCTCAATTTTGCCTCTCCCTATTTTTCTCACTCTCCAAACTAACCAAATGAGCTTCTAAAATTTTCTTGCTATTTATAGAGCTTTAGGGAAATTATTGTGCATTAATTAGACAAGACAATTGCCTTATCTTCTTCCAATTTAACTTTTGTGTTGTTCTAATTTAATTGGCTAATCTTTTTTCTTATTTTCCCCAGCTACCATGACCTATATCTGGATCATTCCTTATTTTTCTTGATTTTTTCTTAATTAATTATGAATTTTCTTTAATTATTTAGTATTATTTTAGCACATTTTGCATATTTTAAGTAATTACGCATATTTCTACCTACATGTAAATTCATATATAGTACAAATAGATATTTATAAATATTATTTAGGTTATTTTATGATTTTTAGTATACATATAATTTATCTCTAACAATTTGTTAATTATCGGAATGCATTTTACGCATTTTCGATAAATAACGAGTTGTATACTTAAAATTTAGAATTTTTATATTCTTTTATTTTATTACTTATTTTCTTAAATTCAAACTTATAGAATCATTTTTACTAATATTTTTTGTTTTACTTATAATTTAGGTTTAATCAGATCTTTTAGCCGATCGAAACCTTGAGTAACTGTAAGAGTAACTGGTTGTGAGGCTTACAGTTACTAAAGGCATTCTAAGCACTTTGTGAATATTTGGTGGTACTAGCTATGCCTCGACTATTTATTATTTTTATTTATTGAAGATTTTGAAGAGGTTGATGTACCTCTAGACACTTTAAAGATGCTTCATGAAGAACTAGCAACATTAGTTCCTCATGGTGGAGCTACATAAGGAAGCCAACTTCTGGACTCGATGGACCAAATTGGTACTTTAAAGAAGCTTCATCTGAATGACTTTGAGGCAGTGCAAAGGATTTAATTGAGGCACAATAAGTCAATAAACGTTGAGGTGATCATACAGAGGTATTTTGAAAAGCTAATCTTTAAGCTCTTTCCCAGCATGGAGAAATCCATGATGAAAAAATGGTTAGGAGGTACAGATCCAACCTCGTCACAAGTTGACTCCTCCATTGTACTAGTGTGGGCTTACACGAAGCTATCCTTCATCAATGGTCATTCAAAAGAATGGGGGGTCTTCCTTGTCGATGCTGGTTACAATGAAGATTATACGTACTTGACATCCTTTGTCTTTTATTGATGTTGCTTATTTGTTTTTATAGGTGAGAAGTTAACTAGGTCTAGGGAGCTGCCCAATCTAATAGACTGGAAATCCTAAGGTGGTAAGAGTCCAGGACAAAATCGAAGAAGAAAGTCGCTAACCCTAAGAGTAAGGCTGTAAAGCCTAAGTTAGGGGTAGGGGAGACCAGCAGGACAAAGCTGCCTACTTTGCTTTAGGGGGACCTAATCAGTGTGCCTTTTATGGAGCTAGTAGTTTTCAAGCCTTTAAACATAGTGGCTCCCACATTTGATTCTGCTCTAACATCCAAGCCCATTATCACTAATGCTCTTGCTAGCAATGACCCAAAGTTGATGGTACTCCATCTTCCTTCTAAAGGCAAAGAGAAGAGGCTCGAAGGCACCATAAGGGAGGCGGTGGCAAGTTAAAAGAGGAAGGCCCCTAAAGCGAGAAAGACAAGTGCTCCGGTTCTAAAGAGGGGGAACATGAAGGAGCCATTAGGTCAATCCAGCATCTGTAACTTCCCTTCTAGTCACCCTTATCTCAGCTTTGATAATATGGGGGAGGACTATCAAGAGATTCTAAACCAACACTGGCAAATGGGAACAATGCCAGAGTTCTTTAAGATTGTTATGTACGAGTCCTATAATGGTCGTGTGTTCATGGGAGCTAACAAGTAGGCCACCAGGCAATTCAGGGGGAAACTCCTCAGGTCGAAGTGGGATATCTAGGCTAATAATGTAACGCTGCAGCACCAAGAGCTCAATTTATAGGCCTCAATGGGGTCATATATAGTCGATGACTAGGCCATCTTAGAGAAGATGGCAGAGGCCTAAGAATGTACACCCTTTAATATAGGCGACTACCTTAGTTCATTGGTTTACCAAGTAAGTCTTCGTTTCTCTAGGTGGCCTTATTTTTAGCATACTTTAAATTTTTCGTCTAACTATTCGTGGTTTACCTTATGTGGTGCAGTACTATAGTCAGGTGCTACTCTAGCTTGGGTACTACAACCAAGTGCTGAACGAGGTGAAGGTCCTCTATAATGAGATATTTAACATACAGAAGGGCTGTAGGGAGGTAGATCCTCTTATAAGCATCATTATAAGAAATTTGCAAATCTAACTAACGTCTTTGTCATTCTATTATGCAAAAGGCAGAGATGGAGGCTGAGCTACAGAAGGAAAGGCAAGAGCGAGAGAAGGTCTAAGAAGCTATCGTGGATATCAGTGCACTTAAGAAGAAACTAAGAAGAGCACAAATCTAAGGTCAACCTCTCCAAAAAGTTAGAGGAGAAGAAGAAAGCTAAGAAGTAGCTCGACTAATGCAACCATGCGCTGAGTATGTCGGTTTCGAAGATGCAAACTAAGCTGGCAATAAAGGCGGATGAATGCAAAAATGCCAAAAAATACTTATTGGAGCTAGCCAGTCAAAAGGCTGAATTAGAGTGGAAGATCCAAGATCCTCAAAAAGAGGCTAATGAGATGAAGGAGCTAATCTTTCGCCTCAAAAATTAAGATGTCATAAGCTCCACTACTGAGCAGAAGGCTGTTAAGAGGTTCCTCAAAACAAGGCAATGTCTCAATGAATGCGAGAATATCTCTACTAAGTCAGGCCAAGCGCTCTGGGAGATGGTGCTTAAACATCTCCCAAGCTCGGACTCGAGCTTTTTGGACTTCCTAGATGGTCTGACTCATCAAGAGGAAAGGGAAGCTAGGGAGAAGGAGAGGATAATCACTCTTGCTGCCAAGGTTATCCAAGACAATCATGCATCCTCCTCAGCCAGTTTAAGTGGATTAACCCACTAAACAAATTTGCGTGTTAGACTCCACTAAATTACGAGAGTTGGCTTATCTAAAATAACAAGCCAGTGTTTTTCTCTCTTTCCATTGCTCTTATATTTCTTAGACTTCTATGAATAAAAAGAATTCTTGTTCTAGGCCAGTATGTCAGCCTTTATAGTAGTAAATGTTTGATCGATTGAATAGAAGGCTTCCCTTTACTGCTATTCCGTATTTTCTTTTCTGTCTTTATATTTCTAACCTATTGATACTTAGCCAACTCGGCTGAGGGATTAGTGATATTTTTCTTTTGGGATTGTTTATCTGTTAGAGGCTAAGGTCCCTATATTTTTTGGGAGGAGCTAGGGTTACTCTTCTTAAAGGATTGTTTAGTTATTAGAAGCCTAGGTCGCGTTTGTTAAGGAAGAGATAAGGTTGATTTTCTTCAAAGGATCGTTCAACCGTTAGAAGATTAAGTCATGTTTGTTATGGAAGAGCTGGGTTTGCTCTTCTTTAAAGACTGTTCTACCGTTACTTGCTTAGGTCTCTTTAAGGGCTAAGCTAGTGGTGTTCCAATAGGTACTATAGGAGTTCCTCTATTATGCAAGAAGTGTTTCCCATTGTCGAGGTTACTTAACGAAGTATCAGGTTAGTGGTTTTCCATCCTACCCATCCCTAAAGAGGCACACAAGTTAGGAATCTATATGAGGACTTCTTATAGATTACGAGGCATTTACCTAAATACAGTCATAGATTGTTTGCATTCCACATGTACGAGACGAGTTCTCCATCCAACCTTTCTAACTTATATGCTCAATTCCCCTCGTTCTCTCTAACTTTAACTAGGTCTTCCCAGTTCAAGGCTAACTTCCCCTGATAGCTTAGAGCTTTCAGCAAACTAGGTATGCCACCTTGAATTCCTTATGCTGGACCTTTTTGTCATAGTATTTGGCTGCCCTATGCTAATAAGTAGCCACTGAAGTTATAGTAAGGTCTCGAATCTCTTCTATTGTGTCCACGTTAGCTTGCAAGAGAGACTCATTCTTAATAGCATTGAAAGACTAAGTCTGGATGTTGGGAAATGGAATTTCACCTATAGAGGTGCAGTAAGTCGTTTGGTATCCCCATAGGAAGTTTAGCAGCCAGTCTGCCCATTTGGCATAAGCTTGGTCAACCCTTTTCTTGATACTATCAAGGATGATCCTATTGGTGGCCTTAACTTGGTCATTGGACTAAGGATGTGCAACAAATGTGAAGTGAGGGGTGATGTGATGCTTCATGCAAAATTCCTTAAATTTGGGGTTATCAAATTGCCGCCCACTATCCATAATTAGGGCATATGGAACCTTGAACCTGGAGAGGATATTGTTGTGGAGAAATGATTCCATGATCCTCTTTGCTATCATGGCAACGGCCTTAGCCTCAACTCACTTAGTAAAGTAGTCGATGGACATAATGATGAATTGTTGTCCTCTAGATGCCTTTGGGAAGGCATCGAGAATGTTGATGCCCCATTGGGCAAAGGGCTAAAGACTCATTAGAGGCTAAAGGTTGGAGTTAAGAGCATATGGGATCGAAGCATGTTTTTGATAATGTGGACATTTATGGGCTATTGCCTTTACGTCCTACCTCATAGTAGGCTAATAACATCCAAGCCAAAGAGCTCGAATGTAGAGGACTTATGATTGGATGTGATTACTGCACACTCCAGCGTGCAACTCTTCCATGAGATGCAACCCCTCATTAGGTCAGAGGCATCTCAATAAGGGGAGGCTGACTCCTCTTCAATACAGGATGCCATCGATCAAGGTGTAGTTAGAGGTGTAGTACCTAAATTTCTTGGCCTCTTTCTTTTTGGGTAGTAGTATGCCCTACTCTAAGTAGTTTTTGATGGGGTCTATCCTGCTCAGCTCTACTGGTGCCACATTGAGCTCGAGGACCTTGGCTTTACCTAAAGCAATGCTCATCTCTAGTAAGTACTCGATGAATATCGTCCTATCCTTCACCTATAGCCTTTATATCCCAGTAGAGGCAAGCTTGGACAACTAATCAACTACCGAGTTTTCTATTCAAGGCAAGAGTCTTCACTTTATCCAAGTACTTGGCTATGGTGTCATCCCTGACTTCATATTCACCTCAGACTTGCTAGACCATAAGCATAGAGTCCGAAAATACTTCTAGGTGCTTGGAGTCAATCTCCTTAGCTAGTTTTCAGACCAGCAATCAACATCTCGTATTCAGATTCATTATTACTTATGTCGAATTCGAACTTAAGAGTGTAGTAGATAATAGTCTTATGTGGTTTAGTAAGCACCAAACCCATACCTCCTCCTCTAGATGTGGAATAGCCATCAATGTAGAGAGTCCATACCAATTTTTCATCTCCAAGTGATGCTTCCTCCCTCCAGTGTAATCCACAATAAAATTGGCCAACACTTTTTCTTTGTAGATCGTTTGTGGTCGATACTAAATTCCATATGCACTCAGCTCTAGCACGTACTTAACCATCTAACCAGAAGCTTTAGGCTTTTGTAGAAGCATGCAGAGTAGCTGGTCTATTAGCATGATGATTTAGTATGCCTAGAAGTAAGGTCAAAGCCAACGTAGTAGATTACAACTACCAAGGCAAACTTTTCCACATAGAATACCTGACCTCGAGCCCCTAGAGGATGCAATTAACATAGTATACCAGCCTGTGTTCTCTTCCTTCAACCTTGACCAACTTGGATAAAAGTGCTTTATTGCTGACTGTCAAGTACAAGTAGAGGTCTTCTCCTAGTACGGGCTTCGATAAGATAGGTGGGAGCTCCAAGAAGTCTTACAACTCCTTAAAGGCTACTTCGCATTAGGGAGTCCATTCAAAGCCTTAAAATTCTTAAAGATCTTGAAAAGCTCCACATATCTATTTGAGCTTCTAGAGATGAACCTGCTCAACATAACTACCATGCCAGTAAGCTTCTTGACCTCCTTAACCGAAGTGAGGGGCTTCGTGTCCTTGATGAGCTTAATCTTTTCTAGGTTGGCCTCAATCCCTTGTTACGTGACCATAAAACCTAGGAACTTGCCAGAGCCAACCCTAAATACGCATTTTTTAAGATTCAACTTTATTTCGTACCTCCTCATTCTATCAAAGGCCTCCTATAAATCCTTAATATAGTCGTCAAGTTGGTTACTATTGACGATCATGTCATACATGTACACCTCTATGTTACACCTAAGCTAGAGCTTAAATAAAGTAATCACCATCCACTGGTATGTAGCCCTAACGTTTTTTAGGCCAAAAGGCATGATAGTGTAGCAATAGGTGTCAAAATCTATGATGAAGGATGTGTAGACTTCATCTTCCAGAACCATCTTGATCTGATTATAACCTAAAAAAGCATCCATAAAGCTTAGTAAAGCATTCCCTTAGGCAGGCTTTATTGAGGTCGGTGTAATTGACATACTCGAATGAAGCCTACCTTCAATAGCTTCTTCTTGACTAACACAACATTGGCTAGCTAAGTTGAGTACTTCTCTCGAATGAAGCCTGCCTTCAATAGCTTCTACACTTCCTCTTCAACGGTAGCCTACCGCTCTAGGGCAAAATGTCTTTTCTTCTGCTTGACAAGCCTGACATTCTTATCAATTTTGAGGCTATAGGTCACTAAGTTAGTCAAGATACTAGGCATACCAGATGCCGACCAAGCAAATACAATCTAACTTGGCCCACAAGAGCTCAACAATCTTAACCCCAACCTTAGTGGTCTAGTTGGGGTTAGCACCAATCTACACCTCTTCCGTCTTCTCACCTAACTCACTTCTCTTAACTAATTTCTCCTATAGGCCAGTTTTTAAAGTGAAGATGCCATCACCTTGGGCCGCCTTCACATAGAACTCTCTAGCAAAGTTCTAGTCACACCAACAAACTCCCACCTCAGCGAGGTTGGGAGTTTCGCCTTCAAATGGAAGGACGATGTGACAACTCTAAAACTAGTGAGGCTTAGTTATCCCAATAGAGCATTGTAAAGGGATGGGTAGTCTACCACCATAAATTCCACCAATTGTCAGGTGACATTCTAATCATCACCTAGCTCCATATTTAAGGTAATAATGTCGTTTGGTCAAACAGTTCCCCAATTGAAGCTAATCAAGTCATTGTAGTATGGCTTCATCTTTATAGGCAACTTTTTTCTTATTTTGTCATGAGTGTGCTTAAAGAGGATATTGGTGGAGCTGCCAATATTCACCATGATCTTCAAGACCTCCAAGCTCAAGATCTTTGCCCTAATCACTAAGGCATCCTAATGGGGGCTATCGACCCCCTCTAGATCTTCATCGTAAAAGGAGATAGAGGTGTCATGCTTCTATCTCTTCCCCTTCATAGCCATCACCTCAGATGGGGTATTAGTCGAGCTACTGTAGTTCGGCCAGCTCCCTGGGTGTGGCCCCTTAATAATAATGTTGATGACACCATTAGGGGCTTAGTTGTTGTAGTGGTCATTGTTTTCTTCTTCTTAAGCATCCATCTCCTCTAAGGTACCCTATTTGCTCCATCGTTAGCCTCGACTACATACTCTTTAAAGAAGCCCAATTATATGGTGTATTTTATGGCATTCTTCAATTGAAAGCACTCATCTATCGTATAGCAATAGTCCTCATGGAATTGAAAAAATTTATCTGAGTTCCAACAACTGGGGTTCCCCCTTATCTTAGGGGGCTTCTGAAGTAGGCCTCTTCCCCTAACCTCCATATAGACATAAGTAAGGGGTCGATTAAGGGGGGTGTGCTAAGTGAATATTAGAGGGGTGGAAGGTTGGGGTAGTAGGTCCTTTTTATTGTTGGAGCTCTCCCATCAGGGTGGTTCAACAACTTACTGCCAAGGCAGTCTTTAACAAACCCCTTTTCTTTATCCTTCTTTCTACCCAACCTCTCCATATTAGCCTTGTGCCTTGTGCAAATATTATCTTCTTAGTCCACGTATTTCTAGGCCTTGTGCTAGAATTTAGCCAATGTATTGAGCTTTCTTTTTTAGACCAACTAGAAAAAGTCTCCAAAAGGTCTAATGCTGAGCTGAGCGGCATGAACAACAACTCCTTCGTCAAGCTAAGGGATCTCCACTAAGGCAATATTAAACTATACAAAATACTCTTGAAGGGTTTCCCTTTCCTTCTACCTAATCAAATACAAGGACAAGGTGTCCTTGGATGGGGCTTACTAACCTTAAAATGGAGGCTTAACCAACAAGCGAGCTCATTAAAGGAGGAAATGGAGTTCTCAAGTAGATGGCTGAACCATGTTCGAGCTACCTTCCTCAAAGTGACTAAAAAGGCCTAACATGATTGCATCCCCATGACCATGGAGGTTTATGAAGGTACAGAAATGGATGAGGTGATCATCAGGCGCCATCATATTGGTCCAAGCTAGGGAGTTTGGAATTCAAAGGCAAAACCTTATCTTGGACAACCCCAAGTAAAAGGGGTTTTGTTGCTGGAGCCCAAGCCAGCTCCTTCAAATGCTTTGCTCTCCTGCTTTTAAGAGAGCTTCTTAACAATTTCACAGAGCTCATGAAGGTAAGCGTTATCATTTAGGTGAAATCTACGTGCTGCTGAATAGGCTACTCCTCTATGGGAGTTGACCACCTGCTCATCACCAACAAGGGTACAATTGCAGTTAGCCATAAGTTGTACCTATTGCTCCTGAACTGGGGAGTTAGGCTACAAAGCCCGGTCATTCTATTGCTAGTTATTCTACCCATTATGGGCATCTAGGGTTTTAGGCATTCGAGTGTGCCTGCTCTACCTCTCCACTTGGTCAAGCTTAGCTTAGAGCTCCATAATGACTCTTATTTTAAATACACTTTACATGGTGGTTTTATAGCATTTCCCTTGTAATTTTTGCTTGTTTATAAAGAAAATGATACTTAATTAAGTAAAATTTTGATTTCAAGGTTTATATGCATTTTCAAATTGAAAATAAAGAAAAGGAATCAAGTTTCACTAAATTTAGAGCTCAAATAAAGAAGGTTTGAAGCTTTGAAGCTTTGAAGCTTTGAAGTAGGACATAACTAACAGATATGACCATGAGTAACCAGGAGCTCATTATTAAGAGAAACAAAGCTAATGGTCAAAAAGTTACACAACCTACAGACATAATTGTATTGCAGGTTGTGTTTACTTAATAGAAGAAAATTGCAATTTTTGGTTAGTAAGTTAAATGACTTGGGGACACAACCATATCCTAGGCCATATCCACCTAAGAACCAATTTTAATGCCTAAAGTCAGTAAGTTACACAACTATTGGAACATAGCCATGTCTCAAGTCGTGTCTGGTGTCAAAAAAGGTAGTTTCCTATTTTATTATATAAGGACATAAGAGGGTTTTGGCAGTGACTTTTCAAATTCGAATTAGAAGAGACTTGAAAAAAAGAGAGAGAAAAATGTAGAAGTGATAGGGATCATAGACCCATCACTCACTCCCAAGGTCGAGGACTCACTCATATGGTTTACCGAGCTGTCCAGGGGGAGCTGAACTCTAAAAAACAATGCATTCTCTACCCTGACTTATCGAGGTACTTTGTTCTCCGTCTCATTAAAGAAACCCTCGAAGTGCCCAACCTATTGTTGAACTGACCTCTTTATGATACACTAGTCCAAAGCTAAGTACTGAACCTACCTCCTGCTAAGCTAACGTATCTCCGAGGCCAAGCTACCTCACTTCCAAGCTAAGCAACCAAGGTCAATCTGAAGAATGGCCATCTCTCATACCAATCTTTCTCAAGCCCTGAACAGTCAAACTCCTAAGCATTCGACTTAACCCACTTTGCTAGGATCAGCTCTATCCTGCAAGCAATATCATCGACACCACAGAATAGACAATTAATACATACCCTATTTTTCTAATATCCGTACTATCCTTACAAGAGTATTCCTTTTCCATTTGATTATGGATTTACAATTGCAAATTAAGCACTTTTCCTTTTTCTAGTAAGAATCTTCTGTAAATTACATCAACCTGGGACTTACCCTAATTAGGCAATATAAATACTTGTAACATGTAAAAGTAGCATCAATCAACAAATATTGAATTTTCAGACATTATTCTTTCTTCGAGCTTGTGTTTTCTCATTGAGGACCGAGACCTTAAAAAGCTCTTATCTAAACCATTAAGTGTGAACTAGTGGCGAGCAACCTTATATTATACTTATACGTCATATTAAGTATAGTTCGAGCTCGTGTGAAGCATTGGTGAGTCACATTTACTATCAATGCAAGGGGACCCTTGCTTAACCTTTAACTTCCATTTAACTTTTGGACTATCTTAAGGTTCGGACCCATCCTTGGTTCGCATGATATCGATAGTGTGTGCTCCTTTCTAGGAGATCCATATTATCATGCTATCAAGCTTAGCTACATTCAAGTAAGTTTCTTTTACTTTATACTTTGAGTAACTTGTTATAGTATGTTATAGAAATCGTCTATTGTTGTTGTGAAGGCTTAAAGAAGTGTTTAGTGTTAAAGATATTTAGTGCTTTACTTTCACCTGTTTCTTGGTCGTGAAATAAAGTTTGAATGTTTGATTGGTTTATCGTATGCTAGTTGTAATAGCTGTTGTTTTGCTGTTGTTGTTCGTGAAAGGAATTTTGAATTGTGTTTCAACCATTAAACAATTGTAATAGATAATAATGTCTGACTCTAGCATTTAAGAAACCTTAAGTAACCAAGAGAGTGGTGCTTGTAATGGCCAAGGCCAACAAGAAAGTTTCACGCCCCAATCTTAAATGAACTAGACATGCTTACTGACCTGATAACTAACCTTGTGACTACCATAAAAAAAGATACACAACAAGCTATAAATGACCCTTATAGAGGCCAAGTCAATGAACTACCCAATGGAAGCAATGGCAAATATCGTCTAGCTAACTCACCAGTTTGACCACCCCGAGTTAAAGAAGTGGACAAAGATGCTCAACATAAGCTCGAATCGGCTTAATCGACTCCGATCAGCTCGGGTCGACTTTAGTTGACTATGGTCTGCTTTAGTTGACCCCGGTCAACTTCGGTCGGCTCAGATTGACCCAAAAAATCAAATTTGGAGTATTGAATCTAAGGTTCTTGTATATGAGGTATCTAATGGTGGTAATGGTTTTCGTCAAAAAAACACCATAGAAAATGCTATCCTAGAGAGACAGAGGAATCGTGCTAGAGAGATGAAGCTTCAATTTTTTATTTTTCTAAAGTGTTTCAAAGCTTTGTTGTGTGTTGAAAATGAGGAGCAAACCTCTATTTATAATTATCATGGTCAAGTTAAGGATGAAAAATATTAAATGCAATATGATCTTCCATGTTTAGGTTAGGCAAATCTAGACAATATGTGATGCTAAATACAAAGTTGTACGTGTAAAAGTATGTCGAAGTATGTCTAATGTGCATAGGAGTGTACCTACCACACTAAGAAGTAAGTTGGTAGATGATGTGACGATGATGCGGCCTGTAACGTAACGATGGCATGGCGATGAAGTGAGAAAAGAAAATAAAAGATACATTTTGCACTTTCTATGAATTGAACCCAGAATCTCCAAGTCATATGCAATATCAAGTCCAAGTGTTTATCCAGTTGAGCTATTGGTTTTTCCTTATTCATATATGCAATAATTACACATATGGACTAGATCAACCTGAGCTAGATTCAAATCTAAACTTAAGCCCAATAACCCTCTCTTTATTTTATTACATTATACTAAACTATCTAAAAGATTTATTTTTTTCTTAAATCTTTTATTTTTTGTATTTTCTAAATTTTATATTTTTGTGATTTTTTTCTAAATTTCTTTATTTACTTATTTATTTTCTTAAATCTTCTTTTTTTTTTTTTTTTTTGCTTTCTTTCTTAAATTTTCTACCTTTTTTTTTCTATTTTTCTAAATTTCTTATATTTTAGGTTTCTTCTTATCTTTCCATCTTTTTTTTTTTTTTTTTGCATTTTTCCTAATTTAGGATCCTTTACCTCATTGAAAAAATAAAAGAAAACAAAAATTAGGTGATCACAACTGTCCCTCTTTGTAGTGAAGTTTAAATAAAACTTTGCCACAAAGGTAAAAGATAAAAGAGAGACTATTTTTGCCTCAACGATGACTTTAACCTAAGAAGCGCAACAAATAGCTAGCTATCGTAAACTTGATCCATTGGGGATTTAGTGAAAAGGTTAAAGGGAGAGAAGGTGCTCTAAGGGCTAAAAAGAAGAAATGAAGCCTGGTCATGCCCTTTTAGGCTCACCAACCTAAGCGGGTTTATAAAGAGTGACAAGAAATCAGGATGGCACTCTGAGAGCATTCGATCCAAGAGTTTGGCTTAGGATAGCGCTTCGAGAGCATTCGATCTAAGGGTTTTAACTTAAGTCAAGATAGCGTTTCGAGAGCATGCGATTCGACACTTTCAAGATCAAGATAGCGTTCTAGAGCATGTGATCCAAGGGTTTCAAGCTTGGAATAGCACTCCAAGATCATACAATCCAAAGGTTTCAACCTTGCGATAACACTCCAAGAGCATGCGATCCAATGGCTTCAACTTGGGATAACGCTTCAAAAGCATACGATCCAAGGGTTTTAAGGTCAGGATGGCGCTTCAAGAGTATGCGATTCGAGAGTTTCGAGGTCAGGGTAGTTGTCGAGCCTAGTTTTCAACTTTCTAGTTCTTTTTATAAAATTAGGTCTTCTCTAAACCAATCAATACTAAACCTTACCCGTTTAATATTGACCCTCGACTAAGGTTTAAAAAAGATCATTTTTTTTAACTTGAAAAAATTTGGACTCGCCACCCAATCGGAGTCGGGAAAAGGGGTTAAGTTATAACCAATTGGGTGGATTGATTATAACTTAGCTACTGGTCTATCAATTAAAAAACCAATTTGTAAAATGGCTTTTTTGAAAACCAAAGATTTAGGTCCAGGGGCTAATTTACTAAACCCTAAATGGGTACCACTTTTTAACTTTCCGAATTTAACTTCGCTTTCCAAATATACCCTTTTTAATTTCTAAAAACATCTAATTATGATACATGCAACTAAATTGATTAATTTACATAAATATCTAAAAATAGAAAAAATAAAACTTTCCATATTTTAAGTCACCCTGTACTTGCGTACGGGTGCCTATATACCCGCTATTCGGGATCAGACTTCCGTAGTTCGTTTATAAAAAAAAACTTTAGTGGATGGTTTGATTTTAATTTTTGAAAAAGGGTCATATTTACATTTTTACCCAGTTCAATTTATCCAAGGAAATTCTTTTAAAGGGTCCTAATTGGTGTTTTATTTTTGGAAACTCTAAAATAGTCCTAATTTGGAAAAAGGTCTATTTATTTTCATTTATTTTTAGAAAACTTAATTTTTCTAAGTGTGAGAACAATTTTTGTTTACTAACTAATTTATTTATTTTTATTATATTATCTTATTTATTTTATGCTTAATCTATCTATTTCTATTAAAATAAATAAATAAACTACTTCCTTTCTCTTTTTGTTTTTTCTTCTCTTTCTTTTTTTTCATTCTTTTTTCTTTTTTTTTCTTTTTCTAATTAATAACATTTAAAAATAAAAAAAATAAATAAATAAATAAAAAAGAAAAAAGAAAAACTAGGTCGACTTAGATCGGTTTGAACAGCTTGGATCGGCTTAGAGTTTGGCTTGGTTGGCTCGAGAAATCTAATGGTGGTGGTTTTCGTAAAAACACCATAGGGAATGCTATCCTAGAGAGAGAGGAATCGTGCTAGAGAGAGAAAACTTCGATTTTTGTTTTTCTAAAGTGTTTTGAAGTTTTTATTGTGTTTTGAAAATAAAGAGTAGACCCCTATTTATAGGTGTCATGGTCGTGTTAAGGATAGAAAAAATTAAATGCAATATAATTTTCTTCCAATTTTGGATTGGATGAACCTGGACAATATGTGGTGCTAAATATATAGCTACGTGTGTATGAATGTGCCAGAGTGTGTCGGAGTATGTCTACCATACTTAGAAGTGAGTTAACAAATGACGTGGCGATGACGTAGCCTGTGACGTAGCGATGACATAGCAATAAAGTGAGAAAAGAAAATAAAAGATACATTTTGCACCTTCCATAGATTAAACCCAAAATGTCTAAGTCATATGTAATATCAAGTCCAAATGCTTATCCAACTAAGCTATTGGTTTTTCCTTATTCATATATGTAATTAATTGCATATATAGACCAGGTCAGCCTGAGTTAGATTCAAATCTAAGCCTAGACCTAATAGCCTTTTATTCAAAACTATTACTATTGAAATTGAAATTAAAATTATATAATATGTAAACAATCTAAAAATTTATTATTTTCTAAATACCCTATTTTATTTTGTAACTTTTCAAATTTCTTTTTTTTTTTTTGTATTTTTTCTAAATTTCTTATTTTTTTATACTTTTCCCTATTTTCCTATTTTTTTATATTTTTCTAGAATTCCTATTTTTTCTAAATTTCTTCATTTTAAGGGGCTTTCTTTAATTTTCTTTTTTTTTTTTGAACTTTTTCTAATTTAGGACCCTATAACCTAATTTTAAAAATAAATTGGGGGGGGGGGGGGGGTGCAAAAATTATGTGTCTACAGTAATGCTCTGAGAACAGGTGATCCGACGATTTCAAGGTCAGGATGGCACTTCGAAAACATGTTATCTAAGGGTTTTAAGGTCAGGATAGCGCTCTAAAAGCATGTGATCGAAGTTTCATGGTTAAGATAGCACTCCTAAAGCATCTGATCCGATGGTTTCAAGGTCGAGATGGTGTTCCAAAAGCATACGATCCGAGAGTTTCAAGATAGTGCTTCGAGAGCATGCAATCCAATGATTTCGAGGTTAGGATGGCATTCCAAGAGCATGCAATCTAAGGGTTTCAAGGTTAGAATAATGCTCTGAAAGCATACAATCTAAGGGTTTCAAGGTCAGAATCATGCTCCAAGAACATGTGATCCAAGGGTTTCGAAGTCAGCATAGCATTCCGAGAGGATGTGATCTGACGGTTTTACTATATGGATAGTGCTCTAAAGAGCAAACTATTCGTGGAAACTGAAGCAAAAGGAGTTTATGTAAAAATTCTTGAAAGAGACAAATTTGTTGATTGGCAATAGTGAAAGACACTAGGGATAAAGTCCTTAGATAGAAAGAGAGGTGGGTGACATCAACCATGAGGGCAATCGTGTCAAAGAGAATGATTTTGGCCTCTAAAGCCAACTTGGGAGTGATTTTTATGCGAGAGTAGATCCCTAAACTTTGGATGATAGGAAGTAAACTCATTTGAAAACAATTGTTGGCAGGGTAATGACAGAAGCTTACTGCTAGAGTTGACTCTAGAGAAGACAACTTTCAAAAGAAATGAGGATTCTTGTCCAAAGGACTAAAATGAGAGGGAATATAATTTATCCTAATTTTTCAACTTGCTAACAGGTTTAGATTCTCCTAGTAGTGTGTAGGTTTTTCAGTAACATAATAACTTGATCTTTTGGGCCACCTTATTCTAAGAGAAGCTTTTCTTTCATTCAGGGGTAAATAACTTTCCATGACTTCCTCAAATTTCTTCTTATCAGAAGATATCCCATTAAAGTTAGGTTTAGTCTAAAAGGGCTTCCTCACACTCTAAGCTTAAACTCCTTTCTTTTGACTTCAATTTCAAAAGTTATGGTCCACCTTGTAAGTAATACCCTTTTAATCAATCCATTAGGTCTTTTCTGAACTGTAATGTAATAAAGGCTTTTAGTCCTCGCTTTCAAAATGGATATTACTAAAATGACTTTTTATGAAAGAATTCCTCTTTAAGCAAGTCAATAACCTTATATGTAAAACTAAAATTATGCATGCCCCAGTTTGTAACTTTTACCAAAGATAAGTTATCTCCTTTAATTAGAAGGAAGGGTGAAATTGTAACTAGGCCATGAGCCATGTATCAATTGCAATTTCTTTAGGGATCATAATTTTTTTTTTTTGGGGGGGAAACTTTGGTATTTACCCTAGCTTCTTACTTTGACTATGTTTTTAAGGTCCTTTTTTTTTTTAGGTATTGCGAGTCTTAATTCAAGAATGGGTTTCTGTGCCCCTTGTCCTTTTAGGTTTTAGGGCTCTAGACTTAATCACCTTATTTATGTCAAGTACACTTTTCATTTTTCAATTCACACTTTTCATTTTTCCTGCTTCTCTCTTTTTTCTTTCTTCTTTTCTTTTTCATTTAAGATAAAATGATTATTTTTCCTTTTGGCTTATAGCTCAAAGCGTATATGGTTTTAGTGTTTATAATGGATGCTTTTGTTCATTTTAGAGGAAATTAGTTATCAATGGTAACAATTACTTTTGAATTGATGCGACTAAAATAAGCACAAATTAGTTTTAACTTTTTCTTCTAATAGATGCTCCTAAGCTCCTTTTTGCTCCATTGTGAGGTGGTTCTTGACAGGGTTTAATTTTTCAAAATACCCCAATAAAATGTTTAACGAAGCTAACAAAGGACTTTATGTTTAGGATATTGAAAAGATTGACAAACGCTATTTTGATTTAGGTAGTAAATGCAAGATGGACTTCCTTTAAGGAATGAGTCCACTATCCTCACAATGATGCCACTCGACTCTCAAAGTGTCTCAGGGTTGTTATTTGGGATTCATCTTGCCTTTCTTCATTCTAAGCCTTTTTAACTTATGAGATATCTTAAAAATAGGAGACATGCAAACAAAACACTTTATTTGAATGACTAATCTTTCACAAACATCGTGAAATCTGACCCTATCCTTGAATTAAGTCCAATTAGATTACTCCCTGCATCATTTAAGTCTTGAACTCTATTCTTCAATTCCCAGCAATTGTCAGCAGAATGCTCCTGTTGACCCATATGATATTCACATTGTACATTTGGGTCGTTTTTCCTTGACTTGTATCCTAGCATTAGGGCTTTCTATTGCAATAAGCCCTCGTTTCTTAGTTGGTAAAAGACTTGAGATAACAAGGCAGGGATCTAAGTGAACTTTCTTTTGGGTATTTCTTGGCCTTTTTTGCTTGTTGTAGTATTTATATGTGCTCCTGAATCTAGTGGGGCTAGTCTTTTTTCAGTCAGCCTCCCTGTTCTTATGGCTTCTTCAATTAAGCTCTCAACAAGTATAGTGTCCACAAAACTAGCCATTGTATTACCTAATAAGTGCCCATTATATGGTTCCTCTAATTAGTCAATAAATATAGATATTAATTCTTTTTCAAGGAGGGGGGGAATGATTCTAGCTGCCATGCCCCTCCATCTTTGGGCGTATTCCTTAAATGACTCATTTTTCCTCTTTCTCATTATGCACAAGTCCAAAATCGAAGGAGTTGTCTCAATGTTGAACTTATATTACTCATAAAATGCCCAAGCTTATTTCTCCCAAGTATTGATCTAGCTGAGATTGAACAGGGCATACCAAGTTAATGCAAGCCCTATCAAACTATTTTGGAAAGTTTGTACCATGAGTTGATTATTTTGAACATATTTATCTATTTTGCGGACGTATAATCTAGTGTGTAGCTTTGAGCATCCGATCCCATCATACTACTCAAACTTTAGTATTTTGAATTTTTCTAGATAACCCTTAACATCAAATGCAGAAAGGTCAATGATCCCAACCAGCTCAAATCCATCATAACCTTCAAACACTCTCATTTTGTCAATGATTTGTTGGGTCAACTTCCTTTCCAATTCTTTTAAACTATCCTGTTTACCCCTAGAGTTAATCGACTTTTTATTGATTAGGAATGAATATGTGTTAGGCTTAAAAGTTGGGTTGCTTTTGGATAAACCCCTTCTGATTCAAAAGACTCAAAAGTTAGATTAGCCTTTAGATAGTTCTCTTTTGCTTCCAAAGGTAGGGCCCTAATATTCTTTCTACAGCGGGCCCTAAAGTACTCTTCATTTATTGTGGCTCTAAGAAAAGCAATACTGTCAATAAGGAAACTCAACTAATCTACGATTTTTTCTACAGTTTGCTCCAATGAACGAAACCTTACTTTTGTAGGGTTAGTATCATCAAGTTTGTTGTTATTTCTGCTATTGGCCATTACTCCAGATAAGAATCCTCACATGTTAGCAACTTCTTCATTTTATTTTCTTTTTTGAAAGAATACTCTTCTTTTTAAGAGAGAGAAAAGGAAAAATGGAATGTAAGGATAAGACTTATTTACAAGTTATGTATTTACAAGTTACGAGAAAGGAGCAAAAAAACATTTCTAAGGGATTAAGAGTCTAAATATTTACAATCCTACAAGAAAAATAATCCAAAGGATGTATAAGAGAAAAGATTGGAAAGAGTTAGAGTAAAAGGCACAGTAAAAAAACTTGTAAAGAAATCAAATATTTAGAAACTTAAGGACACAACCCTCGTGATGTTATTCAAACAAAAACTAGTGAATATTTACAGGAAAAATAAAATATGCAATATGAGGGCATGTGGATGCAACTGTAAAGGACTAGTGACTTAATAGTAATGTGGCAACATAAAAGGGTTTAAGGTTAGGACCTTACCAGAATTCCACAATTACAATACAAGGAAATTGAAATGTTACACAAGAATGTTATTTATATAAGGAAACTATAATTTTACAATGGAAAAGTCCTATACAAAGGATAAAATTATATTTGGTGGTACAGGGAAAGTATATTACAACTTTTTTTTTTCTCGGGTAAAATGGAATTTTGATAGAGTTTCGACCTTTCATAGGTGACATGCCACATTACTATTTATTTGCTAATCTAAAAGTTGTATATGTAATCAAGGTAAGTTTTAAAGGTCCTTAAGCTCTGAGGAAATAGTTCATTGGTCACATCGAAGTTAAAGTGGAGTGACCTAATCAATCCCAAGCAGTGGTTATCCTACTACACCCAGAGCCTACACAATGGCCCCCTTCCTAGGTGCTAAGATGGCTTGGGACTGACTGCATCTACTCTACATCTTTGATGTAACAAATGATCCCCCCATGTCCCAATGCATATTGTATGCAAAATAAATATGGCAATCAAGGCAGAGCATATACACTAAATTAATAACAAATAAACAAACAAACAAATAAATAAATAACATAGGTATTTTCAAAGGCAATTTTAATTTTTGAAAATATTTTAAGTGGTTGGCCCTCTTGACTTGCCCAGTGGAGTTGCCAAGCTGTCGAGCCTAGTTTTTCCTTCCCGGTTTTTATAAATTAGTCTTTTTTAAACCAATCAATATTAAACCATACCCATTTAATACTAACCATCGATTAAGGTTTAAAGAAAATCGGTTTTTTTAATTTGAAAATTGTTTGAAGTCGCCATCCAACCGTAGTTGAGAAAAAAAGTTAAGTTATAACCAATTTGGTGGATTAATTATAACTTAGCTACTGATCTTTTAATAAAAGCAATTTTGCTAAAATGATTTTTGAAAATAAAAGATCTGGATTCGGGGGCTAATTTTTTTAAACTTTAAACGGGTACCATTTTAATCTTTTCGAATTTAAATTTACCTTTCAATATACCCTTATAATGAAATTTATTTACATTAAAAAAAAAGAAAGCAATATATTATTTACAAAAGATGGAAAAAGAAAAAAATATATATATTTTAAGTCACCCTGTACATACAGGTGCCTACATATCCGCTATTTGATATTAGACTTTTGTAATTCGTTCCGAAAATATTAGTAGGTTAGTTTATTTTAACCTTCGAAAAAAAGGTCAAGTTTTCTTTTTTACCCAATTCAATTTATTTAAGGAAATTAATCTAAAGGGCCTTAATTGATGTTTATTTTTGAAAATTCTTAGTAGAATCCTAATTTTGAAAAGGGTTTATTTATTTTATTTATTAAAAAAACTAATTTACTTTACTAAGTGATTTCTTTATTCATCTATTACTTACTTATTTTATTTCTAAAAAAATAAAAATGGATTTTCTTTTTTTTAATTTCTTCCTTCCTTTCTTCTTCCTTTTTTTTTATTTTCCCATTTTTTTATTTTTTTCTTTTTCTCATTTATCATTATAGTTACAAATAAATAAATAAATAAAATTTAATAAAAAAAAAAGAGGCAACGAACTAAGTTGGCTCGAATCAGCTTAGATCAACTCGGCTCGGTTGGCTCAAGGCATCTTAGATTGGCTCAGGTTGGTTCGAGTCAGCTCAAATCAACTCAGGGTAGCTCAGATCAGCTCGGGTCGACTTAGGTTGGCTCTAGTCGGCTTCAATCGACTGGAATTCACTCAGAAAATCAGATTTAGAGTATCGAATCTAGGGTTCTTGAGTATGAGGAATCCAATGATGGTAGTAGTTTTCATCGAAAAATATCATAGGGGATGCTATCCTAGAGAAAGAGAGGAACCGTACTAAAGAGACAAAGCTTCGATTTTTGTTTTTCTAAAGTGTTTTGAAGCTTTGTTGTATATTGAAAATGAAGAGCAAACCCCTATTTATAGGTATCATAGTCAAGTTAAGGATGGAAAATATTAAATGCAATATAATTTCCTTCCATGTTTAAGTTGGGTGAACCTGGATAATCTATGATGCCAAATACAAAGTTACGCGTGTAAGAGTATGTTAAAGTGTGTCCAACGCACGTAGGAGTGTCCCTACCATACTTAAAAGTGAGTTAGTAAATAATGTGACAATAATATAGCCCATGACGTAGTGATGATATGGCAATGAAGTGAGAAAAAAAATAAAAGATAAATTTTGCACCGTCCGTAGATTGAACCCAAGATCTCCAAGTCATATGCAATATCAAGTCCAAGTGCTTATCTAATTAGACTGTTATTTTTTCTTATTCATATGTGTAATAATTGCACGTATAGACTAAGTCAACTTGGGTTAGATTCAAATCTAAAACCAGGCCTAATATTCCTCTTTTTATTTTATTATATTCTACTAAACTATCTAAAAGATTTATTTTTTTTCTTAAATCTTCTATTTTTTGTATTTTTCTAAATTTTATATTTTTGTGATTTTTTATGAATTTCTTTATTATTATTTTCTTTTCTTTTCTTAAATCTTATATTTTTTGTATTTTTCTAAATTTCTTATTTTTGGGGTTTTTTTCTTATTTCTCTAATTTTTTTGCATTTTTCCTGATTTAGAGCCCTTTACCTTATTAAAAAAATAAAAGGGGGGCAAAAATTAGGCATCTACAATGAGTCATGTGCTAAAGAATGACCAACGAGAGAATTTGTTCTATATTGGCTATAAGGTGAATGAGTCGTTGTATGCCTTAATTGTTGACAGTGGCTGCTGCACTAATGCAGCATCTACTTTCGTGGTCTAGCAATTGAAGGTGCTAACCTCACCTTACCCCAAACCATACAAACTACATTAGCTCAATGATAAAGGAGGCTTACAAGTGACTAAGCAAGTCACTATTCCAATCTATATTGGAAACTACTAAGACAAAGTGCTCTATGACGTATTGCTTATTAGTGCATCTCATATCTTGCTTGGTAAACCATGGATGTTTGATAAGAAGGTCAAGTATGATGGTAGGAAAACAGCTACTCATTGGAGCATGAGGGTAAAAGGGTAAAGCTAAGCCCTATAACTGCTAAACAAGTTAAAACCATACAAACTCAATTGAGCCAAGTTATTAAGAAGGAAACTTTAGTGATGACCCTAGCTAAACTGAAGAAGGAAATGAAGCTTAAAGAGCCGACCTATCTATTGGTTAAGAGATTACTTGAGACAAGAAAATTAAGTGAGGAGCTATTACCTACCAAGGTAAAGTCTCTATTGAATGAGTCCACTAACCTATTCCCCAAAGAACTACCAAAAGGTATACCTACGATCAAGGGCATTGAACATACAATAGAATTAAAGTCAAGAATTACCCTTCCGAACAAGCCTACATATAGGCTGAATCCTAAACAAGCCACCGAGCTATAGAGAGAAGTAGATGAACCAATAAAGAGAAGGTATGTCCAAGAATCCCTAAGCCCATGTGTCGTGCTAACTCTATTAGTGCTAAAGAAAGATGGGTCATGGAGGAACTGTATGAAGAGTCAAGCTGTAGACACCCCATTTTTACTCCCCCTTTTTTTTAGAACTTGTAGAATAGGGTAAAGAGTCCTAATTTAGAAAAAGCACAAAAAATAGAAAATTTTGAAAACTACAAAAAAAAAAATATCACAAAAATTAGAAAAATACAAAAAGATAGAAGATGTAGAAAAAAATCACAAAAAGTAGAAAATTTAAGGAAATTTTAGAAAATAAAATAATAGTAATAAATAAATTTTTAGATAGTTTAATAAAATAGATTTTTTCTTTTTAATTTAGCTTTAGTGTTTTTAAGGCCTTAATTAGGAGAAAGGTGTTAGGTTTGAGTTTAAATTCAAATCTAGCCTAAACTGATGTTGTCCATATGTACAATTTAGCCAAAAACTTAATGGTAATACACTTGAACTTATACTTAGGCTTGGCATGGAGATCAAGGGTTCAAATCTCACCAAAGGCAAAAAATTGCCTTTTGTTTTTTTTTTTCTAAAAAACATACACACCACGTGTCACAATGTTATTGGGCCACATAGCTAATTGTCACACATGGCACTTCGCAAACGCACCACATCACGTACACGTATTAGCCACGAGGCATGACACGTGTCATATACATGCAACATGGCTACGGACATGCATTAACCATGTAGCATGATACATCATTAACCACATGTCTTTCAAGACACGTGGCACTTTCCCATCGAATCACATAACTAATGTGGCACCACATCAACACCTTTTTCCTTCCCTTTCTCTCCCTTTCCTTCATTTTCTCTAGATTTTTCGTACATTCCTTCTTGATCGCCTAACTTCAACATGGATTTCAAATCACTTTTTGTTGCAATTTCGTCAAATCAATAACAAAATTGCAAATTAAGCATGGCCTAGTTCGTTTTTGACCAAAATCTTGTCTAGATTCAATTAACTTTGCATTAAAAATTGAAAAAGAGTTAATTTCGCAAGTCAAAGTTCATTAAACATAATTCTCAGAATTAATTCAATTTTCTAACTTTCCTTGCTTAATAGTAATATACTAGTATAAAAGAGTGATTCTGAACAAGGACTGGACAGAAAGCATCAAGCAAATCCACTCAAAATCACACTACTCTCTCTCTCTCTCTCTCAAGATTGGAGAAGCTCGAAGCTTTTTCAAGTGAAGCCACAGCTTCCCCATGACATTAGCAACCAAACTCAATTCCTCTTACCTCCACTATGTCACCACCTAAACCCTAGGTTTAGCCGCCTCCCCCCTCTTGAACCACTACTCTTAGTGGTTTTCACTTCAAGTCACCACCATAGCTAAGCTCACCTTTGCCCATAACCCTGAACCTCGACTACCTACTCACATCCATTAACCCACCATGACCATACAACACTCAACCACAACCACCTCCCTTCGATAGCTAGCTAAAAGACTACAAAACTACATAGCCCCCTCATCAATCCCCCTATCATCAATAAAATCCACATGAAAGTAGGTTTACCCACTTCAAAGACCATCGAGAACTGCTCCTATCAAGTACCTTCAACTACTTACTTCTTCTCTCCTCTTGTCGACCCGGATGTGACTCGACAACCCACTCTAGACCCAAGACCTGACTTTGGTCCCAGTTGTTCCAACCTACGTACTCTCTTGGTCTAACTTTGTTTCTATTTTAGCTTATTTTATATTTTTTATATTATTATTTTATTTACTTATTCTTGTAAATTGTACTGTAGCTAAAAAAGATAATAGAAAAAAATAACAAGAAAGAAAGAAAAAAAAAAGAAAAAGAAAAAGAAGATGAAGTAGAGTTTAGTTTATTTTTATTGTTTTTCCAGTTATTACACAAATAATGATCAAACAAGAAAAAATAATAAATAATGAAAATAAAAATCATTTTGTCACTTAGAAAAACATTTTCTAATGAAAAATAAATAAAAATAAAATAAAATCAACTTTTTCAAATTAAGACCTTTTAGAATTTTCCAAAAATAAATATTTGAAATTAAGACCCTTTAGAATTTTTCCAAAACTAAATTTAACCGATAAAGAAACATAAACCCGATTGTTTTCTCATATTAAAATCAACCACAAATTAAAGTTTTCTCAAAAGAACTACGTACGTTTGATTCCAAATAGCGGGTACATAAACACTTGTGGGGCAACATAAAAAATGAAAATTTTAGTTTTTCCTTTCTTTTAGTTTAAAATTATTCGATTAAAAGAAGTTTTTAAGTTATTATTCAAAAAAAAGATGATTTTAGGAATTTAAGTCTAAATTTGGAAAATTTATTATACCCGTAAGGGTTTAATAAACCCCCAGACTAGATCTTTGGTCTTTTAAAAAAACCTCTTTTTAAAATCGGTTTTTTTTTTTTTCCATGTAAACCAATGTGTAGATCAAAACCAAATCTACCCATTTAGTTTTAACCTAAACCATTTCCTAACTCTAGTCAGGTGGCAACTCCCAAAGTTATTAAAAATCTTAAAAAAAAAACTTAGTTTTCCTTAAGTCCTAGTCGAGGATCAATATTGAATGAGTAAGGTTTAATATTAATCGGTTTAAAACCTGTCATGGATTTTATGAATGGTTTGTGATGCCATTCGGCCTATCAAATGCCCTAAGCACATTCATGAGACTGATGAACCATGTGCTCAAAGAATTCATTGGAAAGTTTGTTGTTGTGTATTTTGATGACATCTTAGTCTATAATCCTAATTTGGAGACTCACTATAAGCACCTACAAGCATTTTTCTCAAAACTCCAAGCTAAGAAGCTTTATGCCAATATGAAGAAATGCGACTTCCACAGACCTAAAGTAATCTTCTTAGGATTTATTATGAATGGAAGAGGTATTCAAGTAGACAAGGAGAAAGATAAGGGGGTTATTAAGTAGCATATGCTGACCAATTCAATCGACGTGCGAAGCTTTCGTGGCCTAGCATCATTTTATTGTTGATTTATAAGAAATTTTAGTACTATTGTGGCCCCATTCACTAAGCTATTGAAGAAAAATATTGAGTCCAAGTGGGGAGAGAAAGAGTAGAGGAGTTTTGAGGAAGTGAAAGAAAAGCTAACTATCATCCATATCTTAACTCTATTGAGCTTTGACAAAGTATTTGAAGTAGAGTGTGACGCATCCAGACTAGGTATAGGAGCTATACTGATGCAGGAGGGTCGACCTATTACCTATTTCAATGAGAAGCTTAGAGGAGCCATCCATAACTACTTTGTATATGATTAGGAGTTCTGCTCCTTAATTTGAGTTCTAACTATCTAACAACATTATCTATTACTCAAAGAATTTGTGATCTATACTAGCACAAACCAATCAATTGTATTAGTCATATTCTTAAATTTAGAATAAAAAGAGGAGTTAGGCTTCCTAGCACAAGATACAAAATAGGACCACTTAGATCAGAATAGCATTCATAGATATAATTGTTAAAATCGTGAGTCAAAAATATAATTCTATGAGTTTATGATTTTATAATGTTTTTCTCAATTAAAATGGATGTAAAATCATTTATGTGCAAACTTTCAGTAAAATTATGAACTTTCATACACGATTTTATAAATTTACGATTTTATCGATCCTATAGCATTGAAATGAACAATAGAATCACGATTTTAACAACCATATTTACAGAAATATTCTAACGTAGAGTAGAATCAAACATTAAAGAGATTAGTTAGCAAAAGTAAAAAGATGGGCACCTAATTCCAATACGATAAGGGTCTATCAATGCAAGTCAGCTGAACATCATGATTGATGAGCGAGTAGGTGGGTTAGGTGTACCCCTCACCTAGCGGGAAGTAATGAGGCTAATCTCCCCCTTCCCTCCTCCTCCTCCACCCCCCCCCCCGAATGAAGAAGTAGTGGGGCTCCCTTCCCGCATACACATCTTTATTTAAATTCTTTCCATTTTTCCTTTTTTATCTACTGGAGAATCTTTAAAAAATATATATCACTGGTGATGTGTACGATTCTTTTAAAAGATAATGGCTAGTAGAAACTAGCCTCCAAAACTTTCTAAGCTATCCTGTTGGTGTTGTAATGGCCTCTCGTTGGGCTACTATGATAATGAAATAGGATCCTTTGTCCCTCTTGATGTAAAACACAACGTCGGATAATCTGGTCAGCACACACTCTAAATAGAAATGGATCTTCTTAAAAGTAATATTTTAAATATGAGAAGAACTTCCTCTTCTTGTGATAGTCTAATTCTTGTGGTAAAACCTTCCCCACCAAGTAATTTGCTATATCAGCAAACCATAGAATATCCCGATCCTCAGCTGTATGAATAGTAAATAAATTCTCTTCTAGAAAATTGTCATTGATATCTTCTTCCTATAGTGTCTTTAAATGTAAGTTGTCCAATCCAGATAAATGATTGGCAACCAAAATTTCAGCTCCTTTCTTAGCCCTTATCTCTTAATCAAACTCTTATAATAGCAATACCCATCTAATCAACCTTAGTTTCGCATTGGTCTTGGAGAGGAGATATCTTGAGCCAAATGATCTATGTAGATAATCACCCTTGAAAGAATAAGATATGACTGGAACTTGTTGAATGCAAAGACTATCGCCAATAGTTCCTTCTCAATTGTGGTGTAGTTCTCTTGGGCCTGAGTAAGTGTCTTGCTAGCATAATAGATAGGCTGGAAGTATCTATCTCTCCTCTACCCTAATACTACTCCTATTGTGGAATCACTTCCATCATACATCAACTCAAAAGGTAAAGTCCATTCCAATACTACCATTATAGGAGCATTGGTCTACTTTTCTTTTAATACATTAAAAGCCTCCAAACAACTAGTACTGATATCAAACGATACATCCTTCTCTAGAAGTTTGGTTAAAGGTCTAGCTATTTTAGAGAAATCCTTAATGAACCTCCTATAAAATCCGGCATGTCCTAAGAAGCTGCACATAACCTTAACGAATGATAGTGGTGGTAGCTTCGAGATCACTTCAACCTTAACCATGTCAACTTCAATCCCCTTGTTTGATACCTTATGTCCTAAAACAATGCCTTGTTATACCATAAAATGGCACTTCTCCTAACTGAGAATTAAACTCGTTTCCTCACACTGTTGAAGTATCTTCTTCAAATTAGTAAGACATCCCTTGAATGTGTCCCTAAATACTAAAAAATCATCCATGAAGACTTCCATTACATCTTCTACCAATTCACAAAAGATAGCTAACATGCAATGCTAAAAAATGGCTAGGGCATTACAAAGCCTGAATGGCATCCTCCAGTATGCGAAAGTCCCATAAGGCCAAGTAAAAGTGGTTTTCTCTTGATCCTCAAGTGCAATTGGAATCTAAAAATACCCGAACATCCCATCTAGAAAGCAATAGTACTCATAGCCTGCTAGACTTTCAAACATTTGATCAATGAAAGGTAACGGAAAGTGGTCCTTCTTGGTGGCATCATTAAGTCTCCTGTAATCAATGCACACTCTCCAATCAGTGACTATATGCATTAGGATTAGTTCAATCTTCTTGTTTAGTACCACAGTCGTACCACCCTTCTTAAAAACTACTTGGACCAAACTCACTTATGAGCTATTTGAAATTAAGTAGATAAGTCGTGCATCCAGTAGTTTCACCACTTCTTTCTTCACTACCTCCTTCATGTTCGAGTTGAGTCTCCTTTGTGGTTGCACTACTGACTTATAATCTTCCTCAATCAAAATCTTGTGAGTACAAGAGGATGGCCTTATCACCTCAATGTCCAATATCTTCCATGCTATTGGATAACAATTCCTTGAGAAATTTGGCATATTTAGGCATTTGTCTCAATGTCTCTACTAAGGGTAAATTGATGTGCAGTTACTTGAACAATTCCAAGAACTTGTTGTACTATTCATCATATCTTGCCTTTCTCAATCTTATTAGATGTGGTAATGGTGGCTTGTATTCCTTAACTAGGACAGGAAGCTCCTTTTCTACTGGTTTATCGATTTAGTCTAATTGCTTTTCCATTTCAACATCCTCACTCTCTTCTTCTTCTTAACTCTCTCAAGAGCTTGCAACTTTTTCTTACTCCTCAAAATCACAGCTTTGACCTATTCTTTTAGGTTTGCCTCAATATTTCCCGATACAGATCCTAAAGCCCTTTCAAAAAGAGTTTTTACAATCTGTCTAACTTGGTTTTCTAAGTTATGAATGGATTCCCCTTGATTTCTCAAAGAAATTTCAGTAGCCTAGTGACATGCTTCAGAAGACTTGATAAACTGAACTAACATTTCTTCTAATGATCTTGGTTTAGTTTGAGGGGGAGGAACTTGTCTTTGAAATCTAAGAGGTTATATGTTCAAACTCTACCCATTATTACTACTCCATCGAAAATTTAGATGGTTCCCCTAACCTGGGTTATAAGTATTGCTAAACAAATCATTGCAAGGTCGGATAAGATTCCCCATGTAGTCAACCTACACCACTTGATCTAATTCAAATGAACCTGTGAAGTCAAAATCTACCACCACCAAAGCCTTGTTCTAACCCATAGTTAGGCTATCAAGCTTCCTTGCTAACACTTCTACCTTATGAGTTAAGGAAGAAGTAGCATCCAACTCATACTTTCCTACTGGCCTTTTCTCTTTAGCTCTTGCAAATGACCATTGATAGTGGTTATTGGCCATATCTTCAAATAGTTAGATGCATTGCTTTAGTGACTTATGATTTAAGCTCCCACCAGCAACTACATTAATGAGCTACTTGGTTATGTAATTCAACCCGTTGCAGAAGGTATAAACCTAGTGCCATTCTAAAAGCCCATGATGGGGGTATTTCCTAACTAGAACCTTCCATCTCTCCTACGCCTCATATAAAGTCTCCATATCCAATTGTCCAAATGAGGAGATATCTGCTCTTAGCTTGGTTGTTCTTGATGGTGCAAAATATCTCCTCATGAACAACTCTATCATTTCTTGCTAAGTACTAATGGAGTTCCTTAGCATAGAGTTCAGCCACTGCTTAGCATTATTCCTCAGTGAGAATGAGAATAACCTTAAGCGGATAGCATCCTTCAATACACCACTTATTTTGAATGTATCGCATATTTCTAAAAATTGCTGCAAGTGATTATTGGGGTCTTTCTCATTGAACCCATCAAACTAGATGCATTACTGAATCATCTAAACAACATTCAGCTTTATCTCAAAAGTGTTTGCTTAAATACAAAGCTGAGCGATGCTAGTACTAACACCATCCAGGTTAGGCCTACAATAATCTAGCATCGTCCTATAAGCCATAGGTGGATTAACTCCTGGCTTGTCCCTTGGGTAGACTTCATTTCTATTCCTATCAAGAGGTAGATTCACATTCAACAGGTGAATTCTTTAAATATTCTTTTTAAGATTCAAAAACCGGTTCCCCAATAGCAAATCAACATTCTTGTTCTGGTCATTCATTCTGGATGAGTTTGATATCTCTTTTCTAATTCTCAATAGTTCACATACTCTAACTTCCTTACTACCAAATGCTTGCTTCACAAAATATTTACAGACTTTCTTTAAATTACTTCTAAGTGTTCTCTTGGGTTTAAAATCAAAGTCAACGAGTTCAATTGTGCTGCTTCCAATCACAAACTGCAAAAACCAGCAAATTAAAATCAACTTAAGCAAAAAAAAAGAAAAGAAAAATTGAAATAACAAAACAATAAAAAAAAATGCACAAGCTAGATGCACAAGAATTTTAAATTTCCTAATAATGTCATTCCCTAGCAACGACGCTAAAAACTTGATCGCCTCTAATTAAAGCTACTAAGTTTTTGAAATTTATAAACCTATATTCTATCCTTAACTTGGTTCAACATGAAAGTGTACTTATCAATTGTTAGCACATATGAGTATAAGGTCATCTTCATTAAGAATTGATATAAGCATTAGTACTAATTAAACTTCCAATTATCTAGCACTCCAATTTATCAAGTGATTAAGTACTAAAATATCTAATTTACTAACTAAACTACATTAATCCACAAACAATTTTCATCTAACAAAATGATTATGCAAAATGATTAACAATACTACACTTAACATGCAGACTTACTTCACCACATAGCATGATATCATCAATAAATTTTTATCCTAATGTTTGTTATATGCAGGGAGTTATTAGTTTGTAAGCATTCTTCTCATAACTACTTACTTCTAATCCTTATTGTATCTATTAGAATCTCTTATGAATTAACAGTAAATTAGAACCGCATCTAACATCATAATAACTTATCAATTTCCTTAAGGATGTAGCAACTTTCCTAATAATATTTCTACTATTAGAAGTAAGTCGTTACAACAAATTTAATCTATTCAATAGAATTGTCTGTCAACATCTTCTATCGAAATCTGTTCTAAGTTAGTGTTGTATACTATACTGTACTTAGATTCATTAAGTTCAATTTATCGGAAATAACAAAATCAGGAACTTTTTAAGTGGCAAGTCTTAAATTACTACTCATACATGATAAAACGATAACACAAATTAACAAAACTCATAACAAATAAGAAATAAAACATAAGATCAGTAGAAGAGTAAAACCCCTTTTTTATTTCATTGTAGAAGTCTCACAATGCATGAACAATGAATTCTCATTGGCTCTCTTAAGTAATTCTGGAAAAGGTATGGGTTACAAGTAGAAAATTATGCTAAGAATGTAAAGATACAACTGATACAACTTCGGTTTACAAATGTGTTTGTGGTTTAGAATTAGAACAAAAGGTCTTACGTTTCTAACACAAAGAATCTGATGTTCTCTCTTCTGTTGTCATGTCGTATCAGAAAATTGCGATTGTATTTATATTCTTCTCATCAAAAAATTTGAAATACACCAGTTCAAGACACCCCCTAATGTTTAGACCAGTTAAATGCACTAGTTTGTGTCAAAAAGTTAAAGAGGAATAATCGTGTCCACTCCCATCATGCCGGTAACTCAAGGTATAATAGTCTCGAATAAGAATAATCTCTACATATCACGACTGCGATGTTTAATGTGAACGTCTCATCAAAAATCTATTCAAGAGGCTTCTGATTGCAATCTTAAGAACCAAATTGATTAGCTTACAAAGCTAATTTTTGAAAAGCAACAAGGGACTCTCCAATGGAATACTAACATCAACCCCAAGGAACATGTTAATGCAATGACCTTGAGAAGTGGCAGAGAACTACAAGTTGAGAAGAAGGACAGTAGGGAAATAGTTAAGAAAGAAGTGGAAGTCAAGAGCAAGGACAATGTAGAGCCACTAAAATCAAACAAGAGTATAGAAACATCAAAAGTAAAGGAGTACAAGCCTCCCATCCCTTACCTACAGTG
Source organism: Lumnitzera littorea (assembly GCA_024138015.1). NCBI lineage: Eukaryota > Viridiplantae > Streptophyta > Magnoliopsida > Myrtales > Combretaceae > Lumnitzera > Lumnitzera littorea. The sequence goes on along the minus strand of JAMXBB010000002.1, from coordinate 24,243,577 downwards.
CCTCAAGCATAATTACATTGATCAGAATAAGGAATTCAATAAATTCCTTAATGTTTTCAAACAATGACACATTAACTTACCTTGTTAACACTATCCAAAGTATTGGAAGTTTCTAAAGGATCTTTTGTTGAACAAGAGGAAGTTGAGAGAGCTTTCAACTATCACGTTGAATGAGAAATGCTCAGTACTTCTCCAAAAAAAAGCTGCCACATAAATTAAAAGATCCAAGGAGTTTTACTATTCCTTTTGTGCTTAGCAATTTGTTAATAAATAATGCTTTGGCAAACTTAGGAGCTAATATAAATTTGATGTCGTATAAATTATTCAAAAAGCTAGGACTAGGAGAACCTAAACCAACATGCATGAGCCTTTAATTAACTAACAAGTCTATCACATAACCTAGAGGCATCATAAAGGATATTTTGGTACAAGTGGACAAATTCATCTTTCCTGTGGATTTTGTTATACTTGATATAAATGAAGATATCGAGATAACACTCATTTTAAGTCGACCTTTCCTAGCCATTATTAGGGCTATTTTTTATGTTTGTGACCATAAGCTTATCTTAAGAGTCAGAGATGAAGAAATAGCTTTTAAGATTCCAGAGGCAATGAACAAATTTTTTTACTCAAAAGACATATGTCATAATGTTGATGTTACCGATGTCATTATATCTGCATGTATGTAGAAAACACTTACTAAAGAATCTTTGAACTATTGCTTACAAAAGAAAGATCAAAATATGGTGAAATACCTCAATCATGCGAAAGTAGTAGCTCAAGTAGAAGTTTATGAACCCATTGTGGACAAAAATGCGATTGAACCACTTCATAGGCCGAAGGATTCTAAGCTAAGATCCTTCAAGAGAAGTCACCGATGTTGAAACCAAAACAATTAAGAGATCATTTAGAACATTTCTTTATACCTATCAAGCTTGATTTTCAATTTTCTATTTAAAATTTAATTTCTCACTTTTCAATTAATACTAAACTTTAACTCATTTAATACTAATCATCAACTAAAGAAATTGGAAAATTCCGATTTTTTATTTGGAAACATTTTTGGAGTCGCCACCTAACTGAAGTCGAGAAAAGAAAAGAAACTGCAATCAATTGAGTGGATTGATTACGTTTTGGTTACCAGTTTTTTATTTCAATTTGAATGAAAAATTAGTGAGTTTCGAGTTCGAGGACTAACCTATTAAACCCTAGCGGTTACCACAATCTATTTACCGAAATTAGGATTATTCTTCTAATTATAATAGTTTTAAAGAAAAATAAATAAATAAAAAACAAAAGAAAAATAATCTAAGTTTCTACAAATTTTATCATCACCCTAAATATGCATACATACCCATTAACCCGGATCAAACGATCGTAATTCTTTCTGAAAATCTTAATGTGTTAGTTGATTTTAATTTTGAAAACCGGCCGAGTTTACATTTTAATTTATTCAGCTTATTCAAAAAAATCTAAAAGGGTCTTAACTCTTAAGTGTTTTTATTTTATAAATAAACTCTCTAAAAATCCTTTTTTTTTTTTCAAAAGGGTCTTTTATTAATTTTTATTTAAAAAAAAATAGCTTTTTATGTGATAAATCGTTAAATAAGACCAAATCCTAAAAAAAACCCATCCTAAAAACTATCTATCAAAATGAAATAATTCCCTATAATACACTTTATATAAGAATTAATACTAAAACTCCTAAACTCATATCATATATTATGTTGACTAATAAAATATAATAATGTTTATATATAATAAAAAAACTAATCTTAACGACCCTTAAACTAATACATATATACATTTATACTCATAACTATTATTAAATAACCATTCACTTAAATCATTGTCTAATCTATATAATAAAGAAAACTAATGTTAATAGAAATACCCTAAACTAACATACACACACATGAACGCACGCACACATGCGCACAAACACACACACATATATATATTATGTTAAATAACTAAGGACATAATAAAATACTAATATAATATAATAATATAATAACAATAATAAAAATTTTGAAAGAAAACAAACCTAACTGTTTTTTGCAGTAGCTGTGCGTGCTGTTACTGGAGCGTATAGGAGTAGTCTACTGCTTCTACGATTGTGGACTGTCAATGTATCAGTCGCAACTGTTGCGTGGGTGCATTTTGTGTTTGGTTCAATCACTACTGTTCACTTAGAGATTTGCCCGAACGTTGTAAGGAACGGTGGCTGTCTTGGGGATGGTTAGTTTTGAAATACAGCCTAAACTGCAGTTGTAGACAATCCTTATATGGGTGATCGGCTACTACAGTTACTGTTCGTGAACTTAGACGTGGTGCTATTACTGGTGCGTTAATGCTATATCTGAGATGGTGTTAAACTTGCGGCTGTGTGTTTGTCGTTAGGTTGGTGTCCAGTAGCAAAGCTTAGAGTGTCGTAGTGTCGTAATTGTGTTGGAGGTACAGCTATGTTCACTGCTACAAGTTCTAGTTGGATGCCATGGCTATGTTCGATATTGGACAGGGGGGTTGTCGACTTGTGGCTGGAATTTGTTCAAAGTGTTCAGTGTCGAGGATGACCGCTGTGTATTGCACATAGGTCGTTGTTGTTGGGTATGGTGGATGTGAAAGCAAATGTACAGAGTAGGGCAGCGTAAAGGGATTCACTGGAGTGGTAAGAGAAAGGTGATTAGATGGGGGTCTGCTGTTGTTGTTTGGCCAAGTTGAGGATGCGGCTGTTTGAACGTTAGACTTAGTTTAGTTGCTGTTATAGGATGTCAGTTGGGTCAGTGAACTCAGCGTGTTATGCGGCAGCGACTGTAGCTGTTCTGTACTGCTGCAATCAAGGGATGGCACTGTAGTTTGGTGTTAGGTTGAGGATGCATTGAAGAGGATGGTGATGGAGTGTGTGTGATGTTGAATTGAGATGGGTTCAAGCCAAAAAACAAAACTCTCCTTTCGTTTTGGCATGTACGTGTATTTATAAACTCAAATCATATCATATCGAACTTGTAACCTCAAACTAACTACATATCAAATACTCCAATGCTTATCCATTAGGCCGTTGGCCTGTACTTTCATTTTTAGTGTAATTGAATTGTAGTTAAAACACGTGACTCTCTAAAATAATTATTTGAACTAAGCTAAAACTAAAACTTTTTGTTCCTAAAAAATCTAAAAATCTTTATAATTTTTTTTTCTTTTCTCATTTTTTTGTATTTTCTTCATTTTTCAAATTTTTATTAATTTTAAGTTAAGACCCTAGTTTAAAAAACTAAGATCATAACTACTAGAAGCAAAAATTGAGTGTCTACAATACCGAAGAGTTCAAAGCTACTAGTGACAACCGCATCCAAGCAAAAAGTGAACAAAAATAAGAAACCCAAGCTACAGGAATTTGATAAGTGGATTAGTAAGAAGAGAACCGATGGACATCATGCACTTAATAAAGGGAATTTGCAAGGCCAATGGCTTAAAGGTAAACCTATACTTGTGTGAAGAGTTCGAAAGCGAGGTATAGGAGGGAGATCTATCTCCACTTGGATGAAAAATCATGAATGAAAAGACGTATTTCGTCGAGTTATCAATGTTAACTATAACGTTTCTTGGAAGGCAACTCACGTCTAATTGTTCTTTTATTTGTGTTTTGCTTAAATTTGCTTTAATTACACCTTAGTTCCTTTATTTGATTTTGTTTTAATTTGTCTAAATTTTTTTTGTTTCTTTTATTTATTTTCCTTTAGTTGAATTTTAATTTTGGTCATTAAGATTGTTTTAATAATAGGTTGTCATTAAGATTACTTTAGAAATAGGTTGTTATTTTTGAAATAAAATTCACAATAAGTTATACAACCGTACCACTGGCTATGTGCGTCTAGGCACAAAAACATGTGCTAATGACAGTGAGTTAGCGTACTCCTAACCCATATTCACCTAAGTTCCTTCACCCTACCCCCAACACAATAAGTTACACGAGTGTAAGACACAGTTGTGTCCTGATTCATGTTCGTCTAGAAATTAAACAACACACATACACACATGACCAACACTTTATAACACATACATACACACATATACTCACAAACTCCCTCACGAACACAAGCAATATTCACTCTCTCTTCTTCTCACATTTCACACTTCATCAACTAATTTTTTTTCATCAAATCGAACACCATCCAAGTAAGTTCATCTCACACTCTACTCTTTTTCTTTTTCTTTTTCTTTATGCTATCTCTTGTTCATCCTTTGATTTCATCATCATCTATGCATGTTTAAGTGAAAGAAATTTAAGGCTTTTGTAGTTTTGGGTAAAAATCATATATAAAAACTCATCTAGATTTTTTTTTTTTTACCATGTTTAACATGCATGACCTCTTGCAACATGGTTATGCTTTTTGTTGAAAGTGGCCTAATAATTATATGTTCTAGATTTGCTCTTATTGATGGGTTTATATATACTTGTGACACTAGTTGTTAAAAGTTTACATTCTCTAATCCTTAGAGCACAAATTTGGCTTGCAATTTGTATGTGATTTACTCAATTTAGCCACTTAAGATTTGGAATGCCAATGTTGATTTTGAGGCATTTGAGCCATTGGAAGTGTAGAGAGGGGTTAATATCATGATATTTTTGTCTTGAAGAGCTAATTATGTAACTAATTGGATTATTGCACTATCTTTTCTTCTTGAATCAACTAGTTATAAAAATGCATCCTAGGTGTTTAAAAAACTACCCCAATGAAGTTCTTTCTATTAACTTTCACTTTAACCAGTTGTACTTGCTTTTTAGTTCAAAATAAGTGTGAGGAAGATACTTTACATCTAACTAGTGCTGTGTTTAATCTTAAGTGACCATGGCCAATCGTGAAAAGCAAACCATTAAGAGGAAGTCCAAATCAACTTCCACTCATGAGAACACTATTGTTGAGCCACTATCCACCTTCCCTCCACTAGAGAATCTTATGCTTTAATTCAAGGAAAAATATCAATTGAATCATTATAGCTTGTTGAAGCATAAGCATTTAGCGAAACTTTACACTTGGATTGAGAAGCGATGGAGTAATTGAACTTGATGGATGAAATGAAAGAATTGATAAGAGGAAGTGTTTAGAGAAAGCTTTTATCTTTTCAAACTTTGATTTACAAAGAACTTATTTCAGAGTTCTTATGCACTTACAATAGGAGAAGGAGAGGCTGATGAGGATGATGGAGATGGGGATTACAATCCCTCTTCCTAATTTCTTTTTTTTTTTTTTATGTGTTTGTAATATTTAGTTGATATCTCTTTTATGCCTTGCCTAAATAATTTAAACTTTTCTTTTATTTTCTATTTTCTTTTCACTTCTTTAATTTTCTTAGGCATTAGTTAGTCAGCAACAGTGTGGACATACTGGACATGTAACGATGATGGACTCCTAGATACGAATTGTCTACCTGCTCTTTGAAGGTCAGGAAAGTATTAGTTTCTTTTTCAATACATATTTTCCCTTTTTTCCCTATGATGTTATCCATTTGTCTTATATCATTTTGTTAAGATATATTAGTCATACATTAGGGAAAATGTAAGTTATTAAGTATAGGGAAGGGGGATATATGAATTTGCTACCATTTAGGAAACTAATTATTCATATTTAACCCAATTGATCTATAAGTTAACTTGTAATAGGTAATTAACAATGATTGGAATTTGAAGAGTAATTGGGCTAAATTGACTATTTTCTTAACACCCTAATCATTATTGATCTTATCATAGTTTGCCAAATTTGACTAATGAAATCTTTAGAGGACAAAGTTACGAGTTATTTAGCTCAAGACTCTAAGACTCAAGATTAAAGTAACATTACTAGTTGAGAATTAGTCACGATTGTTTTTAAATTTACCTTAATATATACCTTTCTCTTAGAAATTTTTAAAACCCTATAATCCTTCGTAAACAAACAAATGAAATTCATCTTTTGAGAAACCTCTAAAAAATCACAATAATTGGAGATAGAAAATAATAATAAGTGCATAAATAGTTGAAGAAAATTAATAAGGATTCACCTTAGTCCGTTAGAAGAGTGAGGTTGTATCCTAATACTAATACCAAAGCAAGCATAAAAAAAATTGGTATGGATCGACATTGGTCCCTCGGAAGAGTAAGGTTCTTTCCTACTATCAATACGAAGACTAAGCCGATATGGATCGATTTTGGTCCATCAAAAAAGCAAAATCCTTTTCCGCTACTAACATAATCATCATTTAAAACTAATTGTGCTTAAATAAAGTAAATTTAAAAACATCCTAACAAAAGCATGAACTAGGAAGATAATTAGAGGATAAGTAGATATAAAATGTGTTTGTTTTGGATTATGGTGCTTGGCAAGATTGAAGAGAGAATTGTATACACTTTAATAAAGCGAAAAAAAAAATTGTATAACCATTTCTCAGTTAGCAAGACGTTAAATCTAATTTTGATTTTAGGAATCCTCGGTTAAATGTCTTGAGTAAACTTTGACTTGCATAGATTAACTAGTAAATTGTGGTATTAAGTATTGTTGAAGCATTTGAATATGGTTACATGAAATTACAACATTCTTAAGAGCAAAATTGATTAACTTTATTACTACAAGTTAATTGGAGATGATTTCCTAATTTTCTTCAAGTCAAGTGTAATTTTCTATTGGTTTCCTAAGTGGTGGTAAATTTTAATTAACATTTCTTATCCCAAAAATTTTCTTTTGATTTATTTGCTTAAGGACAAGCAAATGCTCAAGTATGTGGTAATTTGATGACTCTTAATTTAGATACACTTTACATGGTAATTTTATAACATTTTCCTAAAAAATTTTACTTATTTTTAAAGAAAACGATACTTAATTAAGTAAAATTTTGATTTCAAGATTTGAACGCATTCTTAAATTGAAAACAAAAAAAAATGAGTGAAGTTTCACTCAATTCAAAGCTCAAACGAAGAAGTTATGAAGTTTTAAAGTTTTAAAGTAAGACATGATCATGTTCAACTAAGAGCTCATTATCAAGAGAAAACAAAGCTAATGGTCAAAAAGTTACATAACATGGGAACACAATTGTGTCCCAAGTTGTATCCACCTAGTAGAAGAAAATTACACTTTTTGATTAGTGAGTTAAACAACCTAGGGATACAACCATGTCCCAGGCCGTATCTACCCAGCAACCAATGTTAGTGCCCAATGTTAATGATTTACATGACCACTAAGACACTGCCACGTCCTAGGTCGTATCTAGTGTTGAAAAAGGCAGTTTCCTATTTTATTATATAAGAACATAAGAGCATTTTAAGGGTGACTTTTCACATTCGAATTTGAAGAGACTTAAGAAAAGAGAGAGAAAAAGGTGGAAGTATCACCCAACTTCAAGATCAAAGAGATTTCTCACCAACAAAAGAGGCTTTTCATGATTTATTTCTTGTTTTTGTTGCAACTTTCTTCCAAATTCATAATGATAACCTAAGATTCTTATATTTAGAATTGTGAAACCTAGGGTTTACATGTGACTAATAAAGTTTCTATTTTTCTTTATTCAATTATGTGTTTACATTATTAATTGATAATATCAATTCATAATATTTCTAGAATATCAATTCATAATATTATGCACGATGATTGAGAAATCACATGTGTAGTAATACCTTCACATAATTAGAAAGAATTATATGTACACTTAAAGATAAGGTGCATATTTCTTTCAAAAAGTTATTATCTTTTTGTGAGAATTCATCGCATATTATTGCAATCATAGATTATTTTACTAAGTAAAGGGATTTTGGTAAGTAATTTAAGGTTAAGGCTAATGTTCTTAATCAAGATGTTAACTTTAATTGCGAATTTCTTTGATCAAAAATAATAAAGATGGGATTAGATAGATTTTTAGGTAGTCACATGTTAACTCTAGGGGAACAAATCACAAATACGTTATTAGCCCTATTGAAGTAGTTCTTAATTTTAACACTTCCCAATTGTTTAGCTAAGTCTCATAATCAGTTTAGTATATTTAAATTCATTCAAACTCATCATAATTTTCTAGTAAAATAATAGAGTTAAAGTTAGTATTAGCACTCGGGGTCTTTAAGGGATTAACTTGGACTCACATCCACTAGATTAGAATTTAATAAGTATGCTTGCCTCATATCACTCTCTGTTGTGAGCAAGAACTTTTCAAGCAGCTTCTCTTACCGTTCCAATCATTGCTCAAGGGTTTGTACTGCTAAAGATTGGTTGTTCAATGGTTGGCTGTCTGGATCGATGATACAAGACATGGTGAACAATGAGAGCAAGAAAAGTATTTGGAGATGTTTGTTGTGTTTTGGTATTGAATGAGTTAGGTTCCCATAGACAGTACCAAATGTCGTTTATAAGATTCTACCAGTAAAGTGATATGAATTTGGGCTTTGCGCTCGAGTAAGAAGTTTGCAAAACAATGCACAGTAAAGAGCGCTTGATGTTGTTTGATGTAATCACTTCAATGCTTAAATTGATAGGACGTACAAAGAAGGAATAAGAACAAAAGGGGGCTCAAATGTAGGCTTAGTGTGGAAAAAATCTTAAGTGATTTACCGTTACGATGCATGTCTGTATTTATAGACAAGGATAGCTAGAAGTTAAGGGATTCATAGAAGCACTTTGTCACGTTCGCACGTTGTGGTTAGTGAGAGTGTGCAGTCAAACGTAGACCGGATTTATTAGGTAATGGCTGTTAACTAATTCTCCAAGCCTTATCCTTTTATCTGCTGGCCATTGAGGGCTTATGGTAGCTAGGCAACCATTTGATAGACTCAGGGCAAGGTCCACTAGGAGGGTGATGAGACTAAATATTGCTAAGTTGAATTAAACTATGAGCTCAAATAGGTCGATATGGGCCTAAGGAGTCCAAGTCCAAATTATCCTATCAACGATAAGTTTAATCTCGTCCATAGTTTTTCAATTGCTTTGATCGTGATACCAAACCACCATGTTTCTAGAAGACACCACAAATTCGCCAAAATCCTTTAAGACCCAATACAACGAATATAGAAGTAGCCAAAAATCGTTGGGTGCCTGGACATTGATTCAACGAGTGAAGAAGCAGTCTGTTAACTTTGCACGAAAATCTATACCGATCCAATTATCTCTCGCTGTCAAGCAACACACCGACATCGGACAACCGGTGTCGTTACGGTGGTATCATATGAAATGAATCGCGTAGTGCATCATACTTAACTAGCCATACCCAATTGCTTGAATGCAATAGTGGCTAGTCTCGTTGGGAAAGACTTGTTTTTGTTGGTTTCGATGGTGCACTGTGCTGCATAGCACGATCCCTTTTAGTTACACAAATATTGTAGTAGAAGTTTCTGCACGTGTCTATTTCTTACTTCTCTATATTAAATGTGACCAATTAATTATTTTCTTAGAGATTTTTCCAACATTCGATACATAAAATGTACATTATATTGAATTATAGGATCATAATTATCAAAATTGCGATTTTACTGTTCATTTTAATATATAAAATCTGTAAAATCGTATAAAATCGTGCAAAACTAATAAAATCATAAACTTACAAAATTATATATGAAAATTCATAATTTTATTAAAGGTCTACACATAAATAATTTTACATCTATTTTAACTAAAAAAAATATTATAAAATCATAAATTTATAAAATCGTATTTTTAACTCACGATTTTAATAATCATGTATAGGATATGTCTCAATGATATCCAATATTGACTCTTTAAAGTATAACTAAATGTGCAATTACTTTATATCCAAAGTATAAGAAGTGCATAACAATACAATAAAAATGAAATGTAGTTTATCTGTTTCTTTTTAATTAAGAAGTATTTCTCCCATCCATCCCAAAGAGAATATATATGAATACATTTGTTCATAACGTTTCGAATGATTCATCCATATTAGACCATATCCTATTGAAATATAAATAAAACAATGAAGAATTTATAAATTCTTACAACATAATAGAGTCTTGTCTTGAACTCCATCTAGGTTAATATGAAATGAAGCTTATGTTTTATAAAAATCTAAAACAATTTAGTTGATGACGAAAGCTTGATAAAGGGAAAAAAATCACTTATATAAGTTTAATTTTTCAAAACTAGTTATCAAATACTAGAGACTCTTATGTATATACTCTAACTATACTAGAAGTAACATCTTATATCTTTACTAAGTTTAAGACATAACCACATATAACTCTCAAACAATTATAATAATTAAGTGTATTATTTGAATAGGCAATTAAGTGTATTATCTTTACTGATCATACTACTAAAGGCATGGTAAAATTGAATAGGTAATTAAATGTGTTAGTTATGTAAATTTGATCTGAAAGTGTGTTAAATTTGGCTTATATGCACACTAGCTAATTATGTTATAATTTGTGCTGTAAGAGATAAGAGTTGTAAGAAGCAAGTGAATGTAAAAGCAATCTAGGTTCTAAGAGAAAGATTGTCGAATATATATACATATATACGTGTGTATGTATTTTTGGTATTACAATAACGAGTATTTCTATAATTTCCTTATTCTAGAATGTATTAAAAATTCGTACATTTTTCCATGTGTAAGCTAGTTCGAACATTGTAGGTGCATGTGCATGCAATAGGACAAATCACCAATATTCTATTGGGATGCTTAAGAAGAGGTAAATACTAAATAATGCTATTGCTACCTGGTCTATTGCATTAATTTTCTAGAAATGCATTATACTAGAAAAAGAAATGTGATTAGCCGGACCATCCTAACGGACATGCAATTGTGAATCGGGCTTCAAGCCCACATCTTGAGCACATTCATCTTCGTGATCCGGTCCATAAGAAATTTCAAGATGTAGGGGTTTGAACCATTTATAATATGAAAATATTTCAAACAAATATATTAGAATTATCAAGCCCTTATCTAAAAATATATTTTTGGTATTATCTTCATTTGAGATTTTCTTATAATGGAAATTATAAAAAAAAAAAAACCATAAAAATACTAGTAAAGATAACTTTATGTTTCTATATTAAATGTATGGTCAAGTTTGCTAAAAAAATAATGAGTCAAGATCTAGTAATAAAGCCAACATGAGTATTTAACCTTTCATATTATTTTATTTTAATACCCAAATTTTAAACTCATTCATTTTAGTATCCTAACTTTTTAAGTGAAATAAATTTATATTTCCATTATTACGATTGTTATTATAAAATATTGAAATAATAATATAACTACATCAATCTTCATTTTATTTATATTTTAGTGCTTAAACTTTATTTTTTATTTCATTTTGGCATTTTAACTTTTTTAAGTGAAATAAATAAGCATTTTTTATAACAGCGGTTATAATAAATATATTAATTTATTTCATTTAAAATAATATAGTACTAAAATGAATAGGTTTAAAGTTTAAATATCAAAATGAAAAAATATAAAAGTTCAAGTACTTTTAATGGTTTTATCCCTCAAGATCTAACCATTGGCTCATACATTGAGGATTATGTGAGCAACCTTAAAAAAGTTATGGCTATGATTTTTCTATGAAGTTAATACAAAGCATATAATAATTAACTCGAGAAGAACTCGTTCATTTTTTAATTTGATATTTATCAACAATATCAGATAGTTTTATTAATGAGATTAGCCCGTTTATATATATATATGTATATATATACATATATACATACACATACATATATATATAAACTGTACAAGGAAATAAAAAGTTAAAAATAGCAAAAATTGGAGTAAAAAGAAAAATGATGATCATCATCTAAAAGATATAAATGGAAATTAGCCAGATCACGAGGAGAGAGAGATATAGAAGTAGACACTAAAGTAAAGACTAATATTATGATACTAGTGTATAAAATTAAACTATAAATATTATAAACCATAATCTTAAACAACATTAGAATAGGATATGTTTATAGGATTGATAAAATAAATAATTATAAATAGGCCAAACTTAACTATATTTCTATACAAATCCGAATGGGTTTGGCCCATATAATAGTCGTGTCGAGTGTTGCCTGCACAAACCTATTCTAGTCGAATTAGGGTGAGTCTAGTTGTCCTTTTGTGGTAAAAGATAAATAAATATATAAGACAACTAGGCAAACAAATAAGGGTAAACATATATCTTACATTGCTCTAAAAGTTTTGTAAGCCAAATGGTTCATATATTCATTATTTATTTCTAGAAAAAGTTATCTAAGTTCAAATCCTTCCCTCAATAAGTTGTAATATAGTTAGAAAATGAAGAGGATCAAAAGTTATATTATAAGTTCAAATTTATCCTAAAGACCTTTAGCTATATAAAATCAAATATGTTTCGAGATCTTTTTATGTCACATCCGGTATGTTAAAATGATTTGGAATGAAATAAATTAGAATGAAAATATAATGAGAATCGAAATAATAAATCATTTTTTGTATGTAGAAATGCCACAAAATGGAATTGAATGAATTATTATATAATAATATTTTATCAAATATCTTTATTACTAAATGCTATAATTAATTTGAAGATTAAATAAATAATTTTATAATTAATGATAATTAACAGCAATAGAATAGAATTGCGATTACACTCGCTTAAAGGCGAAATCAAATTTCCTTTAAAGCCTTTAAAGCTAGAATCATCAATTCCAATAAACTACGACTTCACCCTCTAAAAACATTTCTAACCACACGAAAAGGATTATAATCCTGAATTGCAACTCCATTTTAGGATCATTCCTACATACCAAACATGATATTAATTTAAATTGCACTTTGATTTTTGGGCTCTAATAGCACGTTTTGCACATTAGAAATAATCTAAAATGGTATCAAGATTTGGAATTTCATTTTCTTTCCATATTTGGAAGCATTTTTTTTAAGTCAAAATTGTGCTTCATTCCACTTTAAAAAGAATCTTGATTCTACCTTTAAGGGAGTGGTATCGCAGTCTCATTCCATCATTAATAATATTTGATCAAATAATCATTTTAACCTCATTAATATATATTTATTGTTTATGAAAGCATTTTTGACAACTCCCACTCATATACATTCCTTTCCGTTCAAATTTTGCTATGGTCAAATATAACATAAGGATGAAATCATTGGTACTATGGACATTTTTTGGGATGGATTTATAATTTCATTACCAGTTCCATTCCAATCTAATATATTCCATTTAAAATCATTCAAGCATTGCCGCTTTAGAGGAAGTGATAATTAGAATAACTATAAGGTTTCAGGAATCCCATTATTTTCTAATAGGCGAAAGGCAATGAAAAAGGCTTTTAGGTTAGGAAGGCTATTGAAGAGATGAATCTTAGTGTTAGGATAGGATTGATTTGGTATATCAGTTTCTCTTTCTCGGAATAGCTATTAGCTATTAAATTAAAGTACCCTTGACATTGGTTTACTATACATAAAAGGCGAACGGCTTAAAAACATAGGATTTTGAGGGAGAAAAGTCCTTAGCAAGTAATCCATTTGTATGAAAGTGGAAAAGTATTGCAGAGTAATGAATAGAGGTTTCACTTTTGAGCATTAGACTCTTTCTCCATAGACGTGAAAGTGAAGATGGGTGAAAACATTTACAAATATATTAAAAAAAGAAAAAGAAAAAAGTGAAATAAGAAATATTTTCCTTTACGATATTCCATTCCATTGGATTTCCTTTTATCTTGTAAGCTAAAAGGAAAGAAGAAAAACGAATTGTTCATTTTCAATTCCTTCAATTTTACTAAATCCAAAAAAGAAAAACGAAAATCTCATTGGTTCTATCCATTTTCTTTATTTATTTTTTTTAATACTATTACAACAACTATTAGAAGAAAGAATCGAACTTAATTTATCTTATTAATAAATCAATATTCATACTACTTACTTACTTATCAACGTCTTAACTCACTTTTCCTTTCTATTAATTTCTACTTATTTATATAAATATAATGTTAACTCTCAGAGACTTTGGTTACTGAAGGGTCTGAAAAAGCTGAGCCAAGGAAAGGGAAGAGGAGGAGGCGGCGGAAGAGGAATATTTTGAGTTGGATTCATGAATGATGTTTGGAAATTTCAAGAAATTTCAAAAAGCTGAAAGGGTGGGCGGAAATGTAAAGATGAAAAAGGAAAAGAGAAGGAATAAGAAAAGCGTAATAAGCATCTGATTCCAGGGGACTGTGAAGCAGAACTGAAGCATTTCTACACAGAAAGAAACTACTAAAGCAACTTTTTGCAAAATCAAAAAGAATTCCATACGGATTAGTATTACTATCTCTTCTTTTTCAATCACAACGATCTGGAAGAATATGTTCCTATTCCTATTCCTATGGTATCCAATTCCTCCTCAACTCCATTATATCCATTACCTTTAGCCTTGAAAGCGAGGGCCACGCATCATGGCCCAGCCCATGTGTTGCTACCATGTCGTTTGTTGTTGGTCCCAAACCAATTGTATAAATTCGGGTAACTTTACATTGACACTTTTCCTTTTCTTTTGCAAAACTTTGGATAAACAATTATGAACTCATCCCAATTTTTTATATGATAATATATACCATACCACCTACCTAATCTATACAATTCATTGATTTTGCACATCATTCAAAGGCCATGTTAAGTTTTGTGTCATATAATTAAGCTGTTATCATCAATCGATAAACTCAAAGGGTTTAAATGACTCGATTAAAACATTAAGACACCTAACTTTTCAACCAATAATTTTGCAATTTCGAAAGCAACTCAATTTCTCAATGAATTCTAACTCCAAAAGCTTTAGGCAATTAATTTATTCAAACTATGCTAATATTTTGATCAACTTTAACTCCAAAACCAATTAATTGATCATGATCGATTCAACTTAGGTTTTACTTTGTCAGCCATTCTCATTGAATCCAAACACCACTCTAATTATGTGCGATCCTTTAAGTTTCTGTGCAATGGTTGTTCCATGAGTAAATAAAGGTTTTGGAAGTACTTAATTTTTTGAGTCAACAAAAAATGACAAAAAAGTTCTTCACAATACATACCAACTATGAAATCAATTACGTGATTGTATCTCTTCTAAGTCAGTTTTGTCTAATTAAGTGGCCAAGGATATGTATTCTCTGATTAAGAGATGAATCGATCCCATATTAACCCATCAATACCATTCACAAATATTTTGAGTCATATTCAGTAGTCAATTTGATAATACGGCAATAAAACACCACTCACCAACATCAAAGTGTAATGATCACATGCCAAGTGTAAAACGATCTTAGGGAGAATTGTTTTTATTGGGCTCAAAAGAAAACTTTCTTTCCCAAATTCATTCCCTCTCATTTCCCTTCCTTAACAAAATAAGAGAATTGTGCAATTTTCCTTTCAAATTTCTCCCATCCTCTTTCCTTCCCTCAATTCAAACATAGTATAAAGGTTCACTACAGTAGGAATTAGCGATCATTGAATGCAGTATTCCCTAAAATCTATAAATCGTGTTAGCTAACCGTTAATTCAAGTCCCTTTAATGTATATCTTTTGTAATTTTATTTCTTCAATGGATGAGTATAATCATGATCAATACACACAGTGATCTTGTTTCCATGTCCCTTCTAGGTAGCACTCGATTACAAATGTTTATAAGATTATCTTAATGTTGATGAACCCACAAACGGCTAGTTATACTCAGACACCAAATGCCAATAACATATATTAATATTATAGGAGTTTAGAGTGTCCGCAAAAATGCACTGGACACATGATGAACTTTAGTATTGACGGACCATAAAAAGAATCATATTCAACTATTTAGCTTTTCTCCGGAAAAAATAAATAAATGAACTTGTTTCTAAAAGAAGTGCACTCCAAGTAATAGGTGAAGCATGCTATTAGTGAACTACTTCAATCCATTTCGCAACAGAGTCATAAATCAGGACGCAGCACCAAATTATTTATTGCTCCAATAATTGAGACCCAAATTCCATTCAGCTGCTTCGGTTACAGAATAATCATGTCCACCGGTTTCCTACTGAAGGACAGCTTCCTGCAAAGTTGTGGGCATACATATAGAAGTGATTTTAGGCCACACACAGTACAGCCCATCAATATTGTAGGCTATAATTGTCGACAGTTCACCGGGCACTTTGTACGGATATTTGTATAGATACTTGCTTAGTTTTGAGCAAGTTGTATATGAACTAAAACAAATAAAATTAATATACTCTAAAAATAGAAACTACTTTAAAAGTTAAAAAGCTTCCCCATTTTTACACTTGAATTAGCTAAATTTTCTATTCTTATATAAAGTAAAGAACACAATATATACGAAAGTGAAAACTATCGAAGTGAAAAAAAAAAAAAATACTAGTTTAAAAGAAGTAAACTTCAATATCTATGATATAAAAGACATACTTTTAAGCAACCAAAGAAATTTATTCGTAAAAAATTAATTTTTAAGAGGTGTGATACCTCTTAAGTATTATATACATCACGTTGAAAAATATTAAAAATATATGCGACTGTATACAAGTTTACTATTACACTTCTGTCCAAAAAAACAAAGGAAAAAAAGGTTTACGATTGAATTACTCTTCCTTTTTCCTAAGTGATTCGAAAGATAAAATACTGAGAATCTTAAAACTCTCTCACATAAGGGACAAATTGAAGATAAATATATATCTATTACTATAAAGAGGTTTGTCAGAGAATTTCATGGAACCTTGCCATGCTTTTGCAGCTAATCTAAGTTGAACAACCTTTTCGTAGTTTTACCAAGATATCAGCTTTGATCAACGTTCAAACATTTGAAGTTACGAGCTCGAAAAACATAATCTGATGACAAGCTAGTTAAGAAAATGATATATCCATTGAAAGTTATGCAAGCCTCGGTTTAGGGGATACTAGACCTAGGAAAGGCTAGGTTCAGCCCGTAGATCAGACCGGATATGGTCCGTTGATTCAATGAATTAATCCAAACTAAGTCGGGCCAAGTCTAACTTATGATTGGACCTACCGATCTTAGCGAGTTCATGAGGATCAAAGGTGGTGACCTATCTGAATCAAGAGGTCAGTGATCTAGGGGATGAACCACCGATTCAACCTTGATCGGTGAGAAAAAAAAAAAAGAATAAATAAATTTAAATAAAAAATTTCAACCAATTAGCACTTGTTATTTTTCTCCTTTCTATTTTATGTATTTAACACTTAGATTAAATAAATTTTTTTGCAAAAAAAAACCTAATCAACTTTTTTTCAAATCTAGAAGTAAGCAATATTGCTATTATTTTAAAAATTAAAAGTGGTGAAATAAAAATTAACTTGTACTGTAAAAATTAAAAAATAAAATAAAATGACTAATCACGTAAACATAATGATTTTTTTCGAATATAAAAATTGAACAACACACTACAGGTTTTTTTAAAAAAGATAAAAATTATTTTGGAACTATAATGGTCTGACTCCATCTATTGAATACGTAAGCAACTGTTATCGTAGTACGACCCAAAAATTTTAATTTTAAAGTAGTTTGAAATATAGGTACATCCTTATTACATCTCATGTACAACATAATTTTTCAACATATGATATAATACCATTACGTGATGGAATATTATACAAATATTTACTATCCAAATTTAAGTTTCTTCCAAATTTCAAATTCATATATGTTAGTATGTAGAATTATTATACAAGAAAGGAGAAAAATAAAACTGCTTGAGAAAAAGAAAAATTTTTTAAAAAAATGAGCGAGTCACCCACCCGTGAACCAGTAAGCCTATTAAACCAGGCTGGTCACTGCTCACCAGCCCCTAGGCTCGTGACCCACTAAGTCTAAGCCAATTCCGAGCTGGGTTTGACCCAGCCCCAAATTTAGAGGATTCAAATGATCTTCTTAGTACTAAGAAAATATCATGGTCATTTTTTGATAAATACCCATGACAATCAAAGAAAGTAATTTTTGTATGAGTAAAAAAATAAAATCCTCAATGTAAATCTTATGTATGAATTCTTTGTTTGACTCACATGAACGTACAGCTACTGTCATCAAATAAATTTTTTAGTTCTTGGTTTATTGGCAAAAATATTTAAATATCCTCGATTTACTTAATAGTTTTACCTTAAAGATCTAAATACTGTTTAGAGCAATCTTTTTTTTTTCCTTAATTATGCCATTCCTAATATAACAATTAAACAAATAGTTAATTGGTAGATCAAAATTAACTAATTAGTTAATTGTAAATAATTGGATTGATTGGTTAATGATTGTTATAACAATACAATTATCCATTTTACCATAAGAATTAATTTATTAAAATAGAATATGCTATCTAGGCTAAAATGATTACTAGTTATTAATTATTTTTATTATAATCATTAATTGTCAACTATATGTTATTATTAATTAACTTATTTTGCAAAATAATATACAAACTTCTTTTCCAATAATTTATTATTAATTGAATACTGCTATTATTAATAATTAGTTAGTTA
Source organism: Lumnitzera littorea (assembly GCA_024138015.1). Taxonomy (NCBI): domain Eukaryota; kingdom Viridiplantae; phylum Streptophyta; class Magnoliopsida; order Myrtales; family Combretaceae; genus Lumnitzera; species Lumnitzera littorea. The sequence continues at coordinate 24,225,112 of JAMXBB010000002.1, read as the reverse complement.
TTATTATTAATTATTTCATTCTTATAATAATGAAAATTATAATTAAATGTTATCTAATTAATCATGTATTATAATTCCACTGAAAAAAAATAACTAATAATTATTATTACAATCATATCATTAGTGAATATTCAATTATTAGATATTATCTACTAATAATCTAAGCAAACAATTATTATCAAATGTTTTCATTATTAAATTATTTCTATTCTTATGGAAATACTATTAACATTAATGAAAGGGTAAAGGTATAATTTATGAACCTTTTTTTTTTTTTGGGCCAATGGTATAATTTATGAACTTTGTAAGCGTATTTTTGCAATAAAAAGAAGGAAATAAATACTTTAGGTAAAGTTACAAATTTAATGATTGAGATTGTTTCAATTTTTAAATTATCAAATAATATCATCATAATATCATCTTTGTCTTTGCAATGTCAACCATTAATTACACGTGTTTCTATCTTAAAGAGATAACTTTAGGAAAACTTTAGAAAAATAACTTTAGAAAATCCAAATCCTAAAAAGTAAAAGAGCAAATAGCTATACCTCCATTAGGTTAAGCATTCTTAAGATATTCGTAATTTCTTCCACTATGCGGAGCAAGTAAAGGATGAATAAGGTATGAATCTCTATATCTTGTAAGTACAGATTCCCAAGCTTTTGTACAATCTATACTTAGAACCTACCTTATGAAATCTTGGAATCACCATGTACCATTTTTTTTTTTTATTTTGGTCTTTTCTTCTCATATCGTCAAAATAAATTTTATCATACCATAAGATTTTTATAAGAAAAATACAAAAATCACATACAAGTATTTAATGCATTTTAAATTGAAATAATATAAAACTTTAGTTAACAAAATAGAAAATATTTCTATGGTTGAAAATGTTCAAACCCTTGGTTGTGTTGTACTTAAATTTTTTTTTTTGTCCTTTCTTCTCAAATCATCAAAAGAAAATTTTATCATACCATAAGATTGTTATAAGCAAAATACAGAAATCATGTGTAAGTATTTTCAATATAATATACTAAATAATAAGTTAAGAAGGAAGATTTTTTTAAACTTTACTATATTAGAGTTAGTAAAATAAGGAAAGAAGAGGTAAAAAAAGAAGTAAGATAATAAAAATAGAGAGAGGCTTTTAACAAGAAGAAGAAGATGAAGAGAGAGACTAAAAAGTACTATTTTTATTTATTAATATTATTTAATTATTATTACAAAGTATATATATGAGGTACTACAAAACTTGTACCATGTATACTTTAGAATATAAGTTTCAAGGTAAGACATAGTATCCTGACTTCATATCCATACCCTATTTGTGAGAGTACATTTTAGAAAATTATTACATAAAACCTATCCAATGACCCTATTACCCCTCGAAACCTATTTAGTAAAGTAAGGTTTAAGTGAATATTCTGTACAACGAGGTTACTCACTCACCCATACTTTCAACCAAGCATAAAAGTAGTTCACTAGAGACAAAGTAAATATAAATGTAGGGACACATTGCATAGTAATACTATTGGGAGGGCTATACTTACCCTATTTATATCAATATTAATACTATTCATAAAACATATTGTAAAACCTTAAGCTAAAAACAGTAAATAGTCGAGCCAACAAATACTGATGGACTAATTTCATTCACTTAATCTAAAAGTTTCAAACTTATGTTTACAAGATATTCACAACCATGACATTATAAACTAATACAATAACCTCCCATAATTCATGTGAGATACTTAATCATAAAGTCTCCTAATCTCCCCTCACCACCACCCCTCCCCTTGTCCCAAACATGTGACATCTTCATTATGAAACCTTACAATTGGATCTTTCCCTTTTTTAATATATGATTCGAGCCACTCATTGCCTATAAGTCATCCAAGAAGCATGCAATGAATTATACCCTGATGACACTCTCCACCTTTCTCGAACTTCTTCTCTAAACTAGAGCCATGCCTAAATCATTCACTTATTGGTAGGGAGTTAGCTCTGATATCATTTGTAACACTTCAGACCAAAAACAATAAATAGCCAAGCCAACAAATACTGATAGGTCTATTTCAACCACTTAACCCAAAAATTTCAAATTTATGTTGACAAAGTATTTACAACAAAGGCCTTATAAACTAATATCATAACCTTCCATAATCATTGTAGAACACTTAACCATGAAATCTCATATACATTTATTCACTTCTGATTATAATCATAATGGATCTAATATACATAAAAATATTTCATCAACAAGTATGCCTACAATATCCAACAAGTAGTAAGCATTGGACTTTTTTAAAGAATGACTACAAGTGCAATTTACCTTTTCATTCATAGGAGTATATATATTAATTAAAATTTATCTATCAACCAGTTCTTCTATGCCAATTTGTTTTTATAATATTAATTGTGAAAAATGTTAGATTATCAAGTAATATACCTATATTAATTTGCTAATGTCCTGTACTTTAAGAACAAAAGGCTTGTAGCATTGAAAATATATAGCTATTAATAAATAAATAGCATCTAATGAGAATTTATTTAATTAACCGTTATTTTTTATAAATGAAATTTAATATTTTAGCTATTGTAGGAAAAAAAAATAAAGAGAGAATGAAGACCATTTAACAAGAGACAAGCAATAAATAAAACTTGAAAAAATAAAAAAAATAAATTGCATGAATCACCCCTACAAATATTTTAAAATGCACAGACACCACCAACATTTAAAATGAAGCATTTTCACCCTATAACAAGCATGGTTATTATTTCTTTTGCAAATGTGGAAGTTGATCTGTTTAATTTGTTGGAAAAAAGATGGTGAAGTTGAAGAGAAAATATGTTAAGTGAAACAGAATATAAAATAGATATTAATAACACTTAAACATAATAATATATTGATAATAAATAATTATTACAAATAAAGATATATTTGGACTCTTGTTCGATGTCTAAAAAATAATAAAAAATTTATTAACATATCAACCTTCATATTTGCCAAAAAAAAAAATAATAATAATAAAAGTAACCATGCTTATTATAAAGGAGAAAGTGCTCAATTTTAAAAATTAGAGTGTCCATCCAAATTATTCAAAATAAAATAATTGCAATGAGATTATAACCTTAAATTTGCAAAAGAGTATGTTTAACCACATAGCCATCTCTAATTTCACGATGCAATCATAATTTGTTATAAATCAAATCTTTACAAGATCTACCTCGTGCTAATGTTATCTTGTGGATTCTTATTTCTTCTAATGTGGTAAAGCGGTGAGGTAATGTAATTAAAAGAATTAATAACAAAAGTATATAAAATGAAAGATGGTGTAAATTTAGATCATGTAATTTTTTTTTAAAAAAGAAGCATAAATATGTAAAGTAAAATGTGCAAAAGTGAATTGATACATATATATATATATACATATTCACCCACTTTTTCTTATTATTATTATTATTATTGAACCCTATGTTCATTAACCGGAACTAGTTGCATGGAAACACCTCCGACACAAATTGAAAATCGGGGACGAAAACGCATTATCGAGTTGGTTCCACCCATTGACTCAATAGATGAATATTGTCCCATGAATGAAAAGGCATTTTTTGACTCAATCATGTTTTCAATGGCAATATATTTACGTGATGAGACTGATCCACGTCTTCCTGAGATAATTCATCTCTCCACGAAAAGTTTTAATCGCTCACATTGCCCTACAAAATTTCCTGTTTTCTCGATCTGTGTCAAATGCTATTATTGCATATATTCGCCTCTTTACAATATTCTTCTTGCGTATACACCATAGTCCATTTTCTAGTTTTATGTGCTTTATTTTAGAATTTTCTCCGATATTCATTATGATCAAAACTTTAGAATTAATAAGTTTTATCTTAGTTTTATTAAGGGTAGCTGCCATTAATAGCTTTTGTTGACAAGCAATGGCTGGACTTGGAAGTAAACGTAGCATTCCATGATCGGTTATATCATAATCATCACGAAAAATTTTCATGAAAAATAATTTTTCTTTATATATTAATTCTCACTCTCCATAATTGTTTAGCATCGCCATCAAAATTCAGTCGCTAAAAAAGGGGAACAAAAAAGATGGAGCCAAATGCTATTGACAGACACCTGTGACATTATAAATTACGACCAAGCACCACCGTTGATATTAGTCTTTACCCACTAATCATTTTTGTTCGTAACTCAACATGAATCACTCCTGTGATTTATAACATATTATTTTCCATTATTAAGTTTCATCCTCATTTAGCATTTTTAATTTAACTTCCCAACTCTTACTCGAGTCACATGTGAGCTAAACTGACTCATAAACTATTCAACATCATTATATATTCGAATTTTAGCTAGATATAATTTCATTCTAATCGATTCAGTGTACATCAAGTTTTGCACTTCCCTCTAGCATTTCATTTAACTAAAAGAAGTGACATCACTTATATCAATAGGTACAAAATGAAGTATGAACAAGAAGTTGGAGATCCACAACAAATCTGTATAAACTAACATCGTTTCAAGAGTCAATATATTACACGGAAGAATCTTTTTTCTTTTTCCTTTTTTTTTTTTTTTGGAATTTAATATGATCCATAAAACTCGATAAAAACTACTTATTTCATATACTACCGATAAATCATTGTTAAGCCGATCACCACAACTAGATTTCTAACAATGGATTAGTGACGATGGATATGTAATGCCGTGCTGTGATATACGGCTGGAAACCCTAGATGGCAAGTTATGGTTGTAGTTTTGCACTTGAAAAAGTGGGAAAAAAGAAACCGAAGAAAGAACTTCAAAAGCAAAGTTAAAAGACCAAATATCTACCCCCCAAAAGACTGAACGTAAGAATTTCCGCCCAAAAGGAAGAAAGCGCATAAGCTTTAAAATGCACAAACAACCTACCTTCCTTTAGAAGCTCTTGATCTCTTCTCTCCGACATCCTCGTTCTCATTTTCCCCTGAACATAATTTTCACAACCAAATATGTTAGGAACAGACATAATCTCATGCGTCTCTCCAGCTTCGACTTCCATAATCACCATGGCTGATTATCAACAATCTTCTTTATCATCTTCATCTTCATCTTCATCATCGAGTATTCAACTAGGGGGCCGTGCCATCGACCGCCATAATCCAATCATTAGAGATCCTAGAAGAAGCACCCCAGTACACCCTGCCACTCTTCATTCTAAACCATTGGCACATAATAATCACTCTTCCAAGAGCAAAAAATCATCTGGCTCTACGAAATCCGCGAAACTTAGTAATGATCATAGTCATAAAGAGGTTACCAAGACCAAGAAGAAAGATTCTTCCGCTAAATCAATCGACAAAACTAACAATTGTGCTGGTAAAGGCTTAGCAGATAATTTTAAAGAAACTGAAAACGTGACGACTTCTTGTATCAAGCGCCGTGAGTTCAGCACTCCTGCAGGCTCGTCTAGATACCTGCTAAGTGACGCCGTTTCATTTGACGGGTTTACGGATTATGATCCGGGTTTCGAATTGGTTCTGGATGAACCGGAGAGGGAAATTTTTGTGGAGCCTAATGTTCAGCCATGTGAATCAAAGCCCAAAATGCCATCTTTCAGAAAATCAGCCCCAAATCAGGTTCTTTTAGAATTTCAGATGCTTTATTTTCCTTTGCTAAAGAAATATAGGAGATAGGATTCACAATTCATGTTAACGCATTGCAAAAACATGTGAAATTAAATAGAGATAACAAATAATTAAATTATAATAAAATTGTATTTATCCATATTATAATTGTACCTTTCTATCATATTTTATCTATATAATCGTATGTTTCCTAATATCGTATTCGTATATCGTAGCACTTTATATATGGAGAAAATATAAATCGAAACTCAAAGTCCTTTTTGGTTGTGAAATGTTGACGATAATTAAACGTCGTTTTGTTTCAGGTTGTTGTCTTGCGGGTCTCACTGCACTGCAGAGGCTGTGAACGAAAACTGAGGAAACAACTATCAAAAATGGAAGGTATGCCAAATAATGTAGACACCACGCGCCTTGCGTAATTCAAACTATGGATGCCACTAGGCAGATCTTTAGAGTTTTCAACCTGCCTATTCACTAAAAATCCTATGGGGTAGTGGGTCAACTTCTGAAAGTAGTTTTTAAATTCTATAGGTTCCGATAAAATTTTAGGATTTAGAAAAAAATCTAGTAAAAAATCTCAATCTGATTAAAAATAATAATATAATATTAATAATTTAACATTAATTGTAAATGATAAAATATAATAATTAATAAATAATATCTTCTCTCTTTTATGCTTTATTTTTCGAGAAAACTTGAACCTTATCTCTTTCTTTCTCTTACATTTTTAACGACTCTCTTCTCTCTCCTTTACTCTCCCTCTCTCAACTACTAGGCCGCATTTCTCAATCTTCATCCCAATTAAAAAAGTTAGTTTAGTCTTAAATAATCATCGTCATTTATTTTATTATTTAAAACAATTCATATGTTATTTACTTTAATTTTTTATGTATACTCACAAATCAATTTTTTATTTTTTATTTTTTTATATTAATTGATCAATTTTTAATGAGTTTCACAAAATCTTATAGAAACAGATCTTGAAAATAGGATAAAAACCCTATAAAGTATTATATAATGTTTTGAAAGTTTTATAAGATGATAGATCGGTTTTGAATTTTGCAAAACCCTTTTCGAATCCACTCCGATATCATCACTCTATGTAACGTATGAAGTTCTCTCGTTGTCTCTTGCAAACAATAATCAGGGCTTATTTTAGACCCAAAGTTAATATTGGTCGAAAATCGGTCCAAATGGAACAGTTTTCGAAAAATTGATTTCTCTCCTCAGTGGTTAAATAAGTCTAGTATGTATGGATAAAAATATATTTTGTAAAATTGTACCAATTTAACATAATTTTTCTGGATTCTCTGATGACGGCTTGCACTAAAATTGATTTGTGTATAAAATGATCAATTTATATTCAAATAAAATATTATTTGAAGCCACCTTTCATTTAAATTTAATCCCATTTTATATTTTTAAAATAAATGAGTTAAACCTGAACCGGATAAAAAAAAATTAATTTTTAATAAAATGAGTTCATATGTCTCTGGTTTTTTATGTTTTATTTCTTTTCTTCTCTTTTGCTATCTTTTTTATTTTTTTTTTTTTAAGGAATCTCTTCACTATATTCAATTCTAGATGTCTAACAATAATATGAGTATTTTATATTACAAAAGAAAAATAATAAAGGATGTTTAAGTGCATTGTTATTATAATCTAGTGGCATGAACTATAATTTTTCAGTAGAATAAATCGGATTTAAGTTTTTTTTTTTTTTTAAGTTGTAACATGTATAATAGTTGGGGAGAAAAAAAAAGGGGGTGCCTATGTACTGCACATTAAGACGTAAAAAGCTGAAATCATTTTTCTGCTCAAATCCTTGCTTTTCCATAAAAATAGTAAGGGATTAAAATTAAAGATATATTCCTTTTATCTTCTTAACTCGGCAGCTTGTTAATGGAATCCTGCTAAAAAATAATAAGGGGTTACCCAGAGGTAGCCAAAATAATTTCCTTACAAGTGTTAAACTTAGAATTTCTCGTAAATCATATAGGCATAGCCGTATAGGCTCGTGCCGATTAACCTTTATGAAAAAGGAAAACATTAATAGGTTTAAATTAGACTCGGGTTTTCCCTACACCAATATAATTAATGAACACAAATTCATGAAACATAATTACTGAACACAAATTCATGAAAAGGAAATATCCTATTTATGTGAATAGTGGGATAATGCTAGCTGGCTTGGTGTAATCTTGATCAATAACCGTTACTGACTTCTCCTTTCTTTTTTCTTTTTTTTTTTTTTTCCTTTTTCCCTTTTTTGGCGAAAGAATTCGACTTATTTAATTTCGATAAAAGCAGGGGGAAAAGAAAAAGTAACCTTAGAAGTTTGGATAAATTATAAATACACTTCTATACCTTTTTCCATGTGCACAGCGCACTTAATCCCAATTCTTTTTGGGTAAAGACTAAATCCCAATTTTTGAAATTGAGTTTGACTTAAATACTCATAAAATGTACTTCTAAATCTCTACATTACCATTTTACATTAAAAAATAATTTAAAAAACAAAAGAAAACATCGAGGAATATTTTTTAGTTTTCATATATTTCTAATTATTTTTTTCTAATGACAAAACAGTAAATTAGGATTTGAATATATATTGTGAAGGTTCGAAATTTAAACACCCAATTTTAAAGATAGAGCCAGTTTCGGTATCTAATTTTTAGCTATCGTTTTTTATGTTTGCAGGAGTAAAATCATTCAGCATAGACTTTGCAACAAAAAAGGTGACAATCGTAGGAGATGTTACCCCACAAGGTGTGCTAGAAAGTGTTTCGAAGGTTAAGAATGCTCAGTTTTGGCCAGCAACAACCCCAGCAGAAGTTGATACTTCTATTTTTGGTATAAGCAAATAAAAGAGATCGGACAAGACACTAAGATCATTAAGCAACCGTGCAAAGAGATGACCAAAGAAAGATGTCATGAAGAAACCTAGTTAGCTATGTCATTGATGTGGTGTCTAGCTATTTGTCAATGTAAATGTAGTCTCTTCTGCGCGGAAATGGAAATGGAAATGGACGAGGTTTTACTAGTTTAGGGAAGTGTAGAAACCGAGATGTAAAAATGCACGAAGAAAGTTTGCTGAATGGTTTGATGTTCAGAACAGTGCAAGAGTGAACAGTGGTGCTTTTTGGTTCTTTTGTCATGCAAGGTTCCCTACTGAATTTTATATCATTTTATGGTCCATGCTTTTATCAATGCTTGACCTGAAAGCATATCTATCGATACTATATTTGATAGTTAAAGCTTTTTCGGTGCTAAGAAAGCACAAAAGCAGGTGCACTGAAACATCAGTTAACGAAATCCTTCTTAACACCGGTGAACAATTGTACTTGGCAAGTAAAAGTGTAGAATGGGCTCAATAAGAGCTGATATTTATATATTATTTTCAAGTTGGATAATAGCGCATGCACATTTTATGGGTATATAAGTAGGTTCCGACGATTATAAGCATACACTTTTGACTGCTACATGGATACTAATTCTCCGAATAGCTCCATTATCAACAATCCTTCAATTTCCCTACCTATGTGATCAATATCATCTCCCAAATTCAACCACTGGGATTGACATTCTACTACCTTCTCCGAAGCCTTGCTCGCTTTCTTTTCTTGGCTTGTCAATGACTTACGCAGACCCTCTAGGACATTTTCTTTGTCCCATCTGAGCCGTGGTGTTGCCACCACAGACCTTACCCATGGGTGTGGATCCATTACTTGGTACATTTCCAGAAGGCCTGAATTTATCCGGTCAAAGAGAAGCTTTCTTTCACCCCTTGTTGAACTTTGGCTGCAGTATTTCTTCTCGAGTTCTTCAAATATCGACGGATCAAAAGGGCACTCAGAAGAGTGCCACTTCATGACAAATGAATCAGGGTCAGAGATGTGGTGTCCAAAGTTGGTCAATACATCTACCATATAGGAGCATTCCCAACTCTCTTCAGCACCAAGCATTCCAGTAACTTCTAATAAATCAAAAGATCCTCCATCAACCTCTTCATCACTGGAGAGTGCCAGGGCTCCCTCCGCATATGCTTTGGACTCCAACTTTAGGAGTTGAAGTTGCATTCGAAGTCCTAAACAAGACAAATAAATAGCAGAATAAGTTACCTTCATGCACCAAGCCAGATTACTCACATGTAAACAGCAATTGGGGGAGCTTTCATCATGGAAAAGAAAGCAAACATGTTTGTTCTTCCACTAGCCACACTTCTGCACAAGCAATAATGCTAAAGCGTGCCCAAAAGTCAATGTCAATCAGGCAACTAACTTGGATTATTGTCCTAATAAAATGTTGTAGCACTACACATAGCTTATGAAGTTTGGGTACTTTTTAGCTTTAATTCTGCAGCTTTCCATCCATTTTTACACGTGCTGAAATCCTAGAAATTTCTTGAACATAGACAGATTAACTTGAATAAGTCAACCAAAAACAGTATGAAAGGTAACCATATGTGGAAGTGTCAGACCACACAGGATATGCAGACGCTACTGTTTCAGCATATATTTGAGTTGTACCGCAACCTGAAAACAAATCCTAACAGGATCCAACAAAAACATGAATGTAAAGATGGTTCATAGACCACATCGAAACAAGTCACTTGTTCAATGCAATCTAGAAATAACACTATCTTAGTACTAAAAAAGGTCAACATAATATAAAGGAGGATAAAAGCAAGATGACATCCATCACTAGCATTAAGTGAAATAGAGAAGCGTAAAATAGGACAAGCATCCAAAACTTTGCATTACCTTGAAGATCAGCGCTGAGACTTTCAAAACACTCGGAGCCCGATGAAAGATCATCTGTGAAAGGAGCTTCCAAAATTGAAACTGGACTGGGCTGTTCAACCTCCTTCGAGCTTGCAGGAGACTCAAACTCAGCTACTGGTTGACGGAAGGGTACTGGACTCTCTTTTGAAGTCCCATCTGATGGCTCCTGCAAATATGGTAATGGAGTAGGACTGATAACACAACGCAATATTTAATCTGACATATAAACTTGCCAACAACAAAACAAATCAATGAAAATTTGAAATGTATAATTTTTGGGTACTAAATTTGGAGACATGATGGATTTATTAAGTGGTATATTCATCTATTCAGATTATAAACCTCATAATAATTAATTCTTTTCGGTCTCATGGTGGAGCTCAGGCCAGCCCACATGCAAGATACCAAATTTTTACCCAAGGGTTACTGGTATATTCTAAATCATAAAGACCACAAGTCCCAACACATTTAAACTCCACATCCACCCATAGCTCAATGTTTGTAATCAAATAATCAAGATGCTAAAGCTCAATTTATTATGCAAGGAGATGTTATATTTGAGAGTGGCGAAAAGGATTTAGAGATATTGTGCTATTATATAGTTCAAATGAAACTGTGGAGAAAAATTGCAAAGACAAGTAATGTATGAAAATGATGGCATCATCACACAAGAGCACTTCAACTGGTTCAAACTATAAGCATTACAGCAGCCAAACCTGCACTGTGATATTATCTGGACCATTAGCTGGAGGGTCAACTTTGTCTGAAAATTGAACCGGGGTTTGTTCAGATTTGGAAGGTTCAGAAGATAAGCAAATTGTCTCAGAGTCAGCCTTCCCCAAATCATCATGGATGGTACTATATGATGCCTCAGAAGCAAAAAGATCTTGAGACAGATTTATCTCTTTAATGCCAGTTTTCATCCGAGAACGCAGATCATGAATTTCCAAGGAATCGTCGCTACTATCTCCGCTGCTATCGTGAGTGAATTGGCGTTTCACACGTCTAGACTTCAGTCTTCTAGGAAGTACACCACCTCTCAGGTCACAATTATTCTTCACCATTTTATGTCTTTCGCACCTCATTGGCTCTCTTGCCATCATGTAACTATAGTGGCAGGAAGGTTCATGACGAATGCTAGTTTTAGATATTACAGGCATAATGGATGAGGAAGGCAGAGATCTTGATCTCGATAGTCTATTTATGCATATATCCTTCCAGCCATCCCTACTGCTTATCCCCAGAGGTTCAAAACGGCCAATTGATGCCCCATTACTGACAAATTTATGAGGAAATCCAGGCTGTCCGACCTTGTAATCAAAATTTGCTTGCTCTGGATCTCTGTCTGGAAGTGCAAGCATGTCAGCAAGTGTGCTGCCCTTGTTAACAATTTCTATCTCCTGAGACCTGTGAGTCATCTTCCACCTCTCTGACAGCCTCTTTTTGGCCTCCCTGCTTACAGATGACTCATTAGAACGAGGTGCAGCCCTGCTTCTCATGTTAAAGTCACATGATCTTTTGGACGCTATTGTATTTGCATCTGACTCATATGCAGAGTCACTACCGGACAGGGTAGATGAGCTCTCATCACCAGCATATCCCCTAAAATTCAAAGCTAAACCATTCATAGAACTAGTACCATAGTTATTTTTCATTCTCCTAGTGATCTCTTTGGCAACTTCTCTAGATTCTTGAGATTTTAACCTTGAATCAACATTAGCTGAATGATTGCTCTTTGTTAACAATCCTGGATTTCCAAATCTACAACCTTGACTATCATCATAATTGCTTTGATCTGATCGGGCTGGAAGTGAAGTTGGAGAGAAAACACTGTTGGAGTTGAGGTTTACTTTCCCGAGATTTGGCTTTAGGACAACAATCCTGGTAGGAGGAGTGTCATACCTGATCCTCTCTTCTATTTTTCGTGAGACAGAATCATCAAGAGATCTACTATGAGAGTGACCCCGGAACATATTGCAGTGCTTACCACTATTTTTCAGTAAATTCCTCCTTCCTGAATTTGCTGAGATGAACTTGTGCTCATAGTGGGAATCACTGGATGATTTTACTGCACTTATCATACTGCAGTGGGAATTTGAAGGGCTTCCTTTCAGATCCTGCAGATGCATTGAGAACAAGGAATCTGGTTGTTGAAGGAACTTCAGCAAAAGGTCTTTATTGGAGTCTAGTACCTCGAGGGTATCATGGAACTCCTTTGAATCCTGAAGTTCATCATCAGTGGAAAGACGTTTTGCATCCATGAATTTCTGCCGTATAAATGCCATATCACTTTCTGTTATATGAGATCTTATAGATCCTTGTGATGAATAACTACTTCCTCTCTCATCATACTTCGATATGTCTAAAACTTCAAAAACATCCTTAAATTCTTCTTCCTCTTTTGAGCTTTTCCTTGATGATCGATGACTATAAGAAATTTCAGTCCTTTCAGGTCGTTTTAGTGTCATCACGTGCCGATGATATTCTGAAGGCTTTGCATGCTGCTCGTGATCATGTCGTTGAGATGGCAGACCTTCAAAGCCCATCAATCTTGCAATGACACTTGGTGGTCGCCTTTTGCATTCTGTTTCTTGCAGCATTTCCTTTGCCAATAACTTCTTCATAGGAGTTCCAGAAACTTGTTTGGAGGATTTCCGCCCCAAGTCAAACATGAGCTGGAAAGCAAGAAAACAAATCGAATCATTCTAAAAGCACATGCAAAAGACATCATGAAAGACAGGATATGCTGATCAAATTCAGAAATAAGACCATATTTCCGATGATTTTGTGAGGAAGCTTACCGAGTTTTCTGATGCCCCACTGTTATAAGTACCAGAATCAAAGACCCAATTCGTGCAGTTTCTTTGGTTCAAAACCTGCCTGTCCCCTGGAAAAAGAATCTCTGTGGATCAGCACAACTGCATAAACAATGACTCCAGAGAGACTAACTAAACATGACCAATGCAGAAACATACAAAAAGATCAGCTCAGCAAATGAAAATGTTGCAGAAACAGGTAATTTAATAACTACCCAGGTATATTTTATGAAGAAATTAATCGAAAAGCACACGGAAATGGAATAAAGAAACGACAAAGGTCCAGATTTTAGTAACCAAATGCTGCAATGATATGTAATCATAACAAGCAGAATCATGGGCACACCACGAGAGAAAAGCTGAATAAAAGTCGTTCAAAACTACTTTTGGTAAGAACCATCAGATTTCAACTAACAACACTAATTAATTCCCTCACCAAACCAACCTCCCCATTCCTTGTGTCGCTGAATAACCACAAAGTAAGATCAAAAACCCCTGCTTTCACTCGTCTATTATGATGCTACTCGAATCATGATACTTGGGTCACCGTTCTACCAGAAATTGATTTGCCTTGTTTTCATAATCATCTTGCAAATAGTAAATGTAGTAATTATTGAAAAAAATTGCAACTTCAACAAAATGTTTTACCAACAACTTCTAAAAAAATGATATTTTTTTCCCTGAAAATGGAAGCCATTTTTTGTCCGTTACGGATGGCTGTCATCTTTCACTAGCTGTCACCGTCACCGCTAGATGCTACAATATAGCCATGGCAGTAGTTTTACATACATTTTAACGACTATAAATAATTAATTACGACAATTATTGAAAAAGAAAAAGACAATGTGTACATTTCTGACGATACACAGTGAGAAAAATTCAACTTTGAAAAATATGTTGCTTTTTCTTTCCTAAATTATTTTCAAGAACAAGAAAACAGTTTTCTTTTTTCTTGTTTTGTCCAAAACGTCTAGCTTTTGATTTCCTTTTTCCTTTTAAATTAAAACATATTAATCTCTACCATTTCCTTTCTCGTCAGCGAAACAGACATCAGAAGAGGAAAATGTGTGTGTGGGTGTGTGTGTGAGAGGGAGAGAGAGAGACCTTGATGAAAGAGAGAGTGACCGGAGCTCCGACGAGTGACACAAATCTTAGACCTTTTGGTTCGAAATGTCTCCATTATCACTCATTTCAAGGTTGGAAAAAAGAAAAGCGGACAAAAAAGAGAAAATTTGAAAACGTATTTAGGTCTTGTGCTGTCTTGTGTTTGAATCACTTAGTTCAAAAGAAACATGGAGCGCATATCACGCACAAAAGCACTCCACAGACTAAGACACGGAGAGAGAAAGAGAGCGAGATAGAGGGAAAGAGAAGTAAGTATCCGAGAAGGAAGAAAACCCTAATTCTTCTTCTAAAAATGGTGGTTGCAGCTCATTTCTGGCTAGAGAGGGACCAAAAACCTGATTGTGAAGAGAACAAAGCAAATTTATAGAAAGAGAAAGAGAGTGGGGGAGGAGTACAAGGACAGTAGAAGAGTAAGTGGAGTGGTGGAGTATTTTTTTTAAACTTTCAAAATACCAACAGACTGCTACTAGGGGCCTGGGGGGATCTCAACTAGGCGGGCATTACTTAGGTTGTTTTCGTTTTTCTCTTTTTAACCCCTATAGTTTCATCGCTTTTCTATTTTTAACCTGCACCGTAGCGTGTATTCTCGGCAAAATCACCCCCTGGGCCCCTTAGATTTTTCTCTTTTTTCCCACCACGAAACTGCGGCTAGTTGCTTTCTTTTAACTTCGAAGGTCAATGAAAATAGATTTGTATATTATAAAATTTTTTAATTCCTAAAGTTTCTAAAATTTTATATTAATAATTATTATTGTTTATAATTTTTAAAAAATAATGTCATAACGATAATGCTTCAGGTAATTTAGATAATAATAAATATTGATACATTATTTTAGAAAATTTTTAAAAAAGATCAATTTAAAAGATCAATTTTTTATTCAAAATTTTCGAACCAATCCTCTTCATTCCTAATTATACTTGTAGTACCAGCAAAAACTATGCATGCCCTTATAAAAATGCAAGATGTATTGATACAATATTAGATAAAGTTGCAAAGATTCGTAGATAATGGACATTAATCTTTTAATATGATGAACTAAATTTGAATTCTTCTATTCTATTTTCTTATTCTAATCATTGAAAATAAAAATAATAGACAAAAAAATATGCAAATAAAATTCTACGGATCAACTTGTTTAATGCATTCAAAGATAATGGATAAGTGCTCATTTTTTCCAATTTTCACCTATTTAATAAACAAGTCATTTGACCAACTCATTTAACACGCCAT
This sequence comes from Lumnitzera littorea, assembly GCA_024138015.1. Lineage (NCBI taxonomy): Eukaryota > Viridiplantae > Streptophyta > Magnoliopsida > Myrtales > Combretaceae > Lumnitzera > Lumnitzera littorea. The sequence goes on along the minus strand of JAMXBB010000002.1, from coordinate 24,209,507 downwards.
GAATTTCAGTAAGGTAATTCATCATTGTCTAGATTTGTTAATTTATCCCAATTAATTTTTCTGTTTAGACATGTTATAGTAGACCCAAATCCACTTAGCTCATTAAATAGGTTAGACTCTAAAGTCGATCAAGTCAAAGGTCTTTCCACCTAACTCATTAATCCCTATAATCGATGTTTCATCGTATCATTCTAAAATTGGTTAGAAATAGTTTTCTAGTTTTTCTTTTTCCATAAAAGACCCATTAATTATGTACAATGCTAAATTACTTGAATAGTTATCTTTACATTTTAGCAAGTTAGAGGAGAATCGTTTAATCCAATAGTGCTTAAGAGACTTAATTAAGATAAGAATTTTAACTACTTTATTAAACATACAAAAGTAAATCAACCCATTTAATCTCTAACCTGCTTAAAGACAACGAAGCACTTTGATTCTGCTTGGAATGAGGGAAGGATTTAGTCATTTAGGAGAGAAAAAAAAGAAGAGAAAAGAATTGAAAGAAAAGAAAAGCGAAAGGAAATATTATAAATTCCCTTATTTGATTAAGGAGAGAAAGAAAAAGGATGAAAATTTGATAATATAATTTTTTATTGTATCAAAATACCACAAAAGTCTGTGTATGTTAAAAAGATGGTCTTTTTAAGAGTAAATTTATCATTTCATTGGAACTTCTTTCTAATTCTCTCCTTAGATGGGATTATTTTTTGTGGCCACAAGAGAAAATTTTCTTCCTTAAATCAATGCCCTCTCTCTTTCCTTCTTTTTCCAAATAAGGGAAAAGCAAAACCTTCCCTTCAAATTCTTCCTCTTCCCTTTCTTTCACTCAATCCAAACATAGTTGGAGGGACAATTTGCAAGTTCTATAAAGCTTGCCATGTGTGGATGGTAAGTACAGTGTTTGGTCCGAATGGAAACGAGTGGATTGGAAATGGGAATACCGGATTAGGTTCCTGCTACCTTGGTACTATGATATTCATAAGGAAGGAAAAGGAGGATGGCTACACAGGTTTTAAACTTAGACACTAAAGTTTGGAGATTGGATTTAGACATGGCAGTTTTTGCATTGTAAAAGATTGGAAATAATATTTGTAGGTGGCCATAATAAATGAAATTTCGCTTTCCAAACATTAATGCACTGAGAAATGGGCTCATTCCTCAGGAGAATTGAATAATCGATAGCACCCTTTACCCCCATTCAATGGTAACTCAATGCCAACATGCTAACAACCGCCTTACTGAAAACGAAAACAAAAATTCGATCTGGTACATGTAGACCTGGCACATTCAAATCTTGATGAAGATCTTAATTCTACATTCCTGTAATTTTGATTTAGTAGGAATATTCTTATTAAAGATTGTATTAAAAGTTTCTATTTAAATTTTTTGCACACAAATTTTAAAATTATCAAGTAGTTAAACTTTTACATTAAATTTCATATCCGATTAATTATTTATAAGACTATAGTTGTAAACACGTTATCAATATAAATTTAAAACTTTTAGGTTAAATGGCTATAATAAGACTATTAGTGTTTATTGATTTGATTAATTACTACTTTTAACTTAAAGCGTTATAAATGGTATTAGAACGGACTCTCTATCAGTAAATGAATGACTCAAATGGCTCCAGTTTAAAGAAGAGTTCCAAGAAAAGTGAAAAGTATTTTATTGCATGCTTCTAAGATAATTTATTGGTAGTGGATAACACGTATCGTACACTTAAAAGGAAGGAAAAAATCTGAACCCAATTATAAAATCTTGCAACAAGGGTATCGCATGTTTAAGGAAATGAGATTATGAGACCACATAGTTAAGTATCCAATATAGATAGTAAAAAATTGTAGTATCAATTTACAAATTTATAATTGTAAACACTATGTCAATATAAGATTAAAATTTTTGAGCTAAATAATTAAAATGAATTTATTAATATTTATTGACTTAACTATTCACTACTTATAACTCAAGGTATTATACCTCTATTATGAATAATATATATGCACACATATCTATATATAAAAAGATCACATGATGAACATTAATTCATCAAGAATTACAACATAGATGATAAGGAGTAAGACAATAAATTTAAACAAACAAAAATTATTGAGTATTAAATTTCACATGTAAAATTGTACGAACATTCAAAGCTTAGACAATATCTTTTATATTAGCAAAATCTATTTAAGAATTAACTGGTAAGAGGTGATTAATTGATGGACATTTTCTATAATATTAAAATAAATGAGATTTTCGTAACCGCTTTTACTGTCTTCCATTATTTTTTTGTCTCATTATTCCATTAAATATCTTTGTATTGTCCAAAACTAATTATTAACTCTTCACTCAAGCAATTGGCTAATTTCTTAAGGGTTGAATCGGTAATTTGATTATTTAAAGTACGACCAAGTCTCGGTTTCACCGACAAAAACAAAAAAAAAAACAAATAATCCTACTAACCCACTAATCTTTTTTCCCTCTCTCGATTTTGTCTTGGTAATTTAAAACAAATACAAAAAACTGAAAATTAAATAATAGTGTTATCTATACCGTCACTCTTTTTTTCATAAAATTTCATTAAATACCCTTAATACTATTATACTATTCAATGAAATAAAAATAATTATACATGATATTATAATAAATTTCTAAATTATCTATTTTTAATCCCACTAACTCATTACCAATATTTTCTTTTTTACTCCTCCATTATTATCTTCTCATTTTTCTCTCCACTCTTTAACTTACTATCAATATTTTATCTTCCAATCCTCCGCTATTCTCTCCCCATTCTTCCTTTCTCTTACATTTTCCTTTAATTTTTGTTTAATAGTTTTAATTTTTTTTTCACAATTTCTTATAATTGACAATCCACTATTATTTACATATAATATATAAAGTTTTAATAAGTTATTATAGTTTAATTCAATAATTATTTTATATTTTAAATTTTATCATACTGTTATTTTTATTTTTTATACGCATCATAAGTTAATGTCCGTAAGTATTTTATAGCACATATATCGCAAGCCGGTGATCCGGCTAATCAGGCTTGGGGGGACAAAAGTCATGCCCGTTGAATTTTTTGGACGGGTTTGGACAAGCAAAAAGAAAGATAAAATCTACTATGGCTTACCCCGACATATTAAACTATTTTCCCACGATTCATACTAATATCAATAACATCAGAGACTATCCAATGCAAATTTATGGGAAAAAAATACCCAGAGTATAACAATAATGGTATACTAGAGAACGTACAACGATGGTGTTAAAAGAGATATAAAAGAGAAAAATATAAACGTTACAACACAACAAAGAAAATAAAAAATTATCAAATGATAAGATCATATGATAAAATATTGATAATAAATAGTTATCTAGAATGAAATAAGGGTTATTTAAAATAATGGGTAGTTTTTAAAAATTTACTCGTTCTTGTTGTGAGTTTTTTAATAAAATAAAATATTAAAAGAAAAATAAAAATATTAAATATACCATAATGAGGCTATTGGTTTTGATTATCTAACTAAAAGTATAATCGAATCAAGTTGAATCGGTACAAAATTAAACTTGAGCTTGAATTCGACTTAAAAGCTTGAAGCTTAAGTTCGATTTAAGTTTAATTGAGTTTTAAATTTTGAATTTGAACTCCATTCGAAAATTTGTACGGTGAGTTTAAGTTTAGTTTGATTAACTTGATTTGTTTATAAATTTTTCATAAATAACATTAGAATCAATTTTTTTAGATAAAATAAATTAAAAATTATATCAAATTTGATTAAATTTATAAAACTAACAAACTTAATATTTTAAAACTTAAACTTAGCTCAATTTGCTATTCAAATAACTCAGCTTGGAACTCGAACTCTATTTGATTGATGCTATATTAAATTCGAATAAAATTTGATCGAAACTCTAATAGTTTATAAATCATTTTTAATTCATTTAGGTGTCTTCATTTATTAGTGAAATTTGCTGCGAGTCTATGGTGATGAAATGGACGCAAATGACTGCCATAGTTTTGTTATCAAAAGAATTACGATAATTTGCAATCATTAGAAAAAATACATATTCGAATGGTCTATATTTTCCTTGCACTTTTTTGCTATAGATCCTTATTTTTATTTTGTGGTTCATTCGAAGGTCTAAGTTATGAATAAATGAGTCAAATTAGGACCTTTAAACGTCATCCACACATACTGACCGAGATTCTGACATAACAACTCGTGTTTATAAACTAAAAAGAATTAAAAGTGAATCATGAATCAAAAATAGGAAAAACTTGCATATTTTTCCCTTCATTTTTTAAGTAAAGCGTCAATTGTAAGTAATAAGATATGTTACACTGGGAGAATTGCGATCTCCAAAATTCCAATTTCCTTACAATTTATCTGTAACCGTTTCTCGATTCATCCTTGGACCCCAGCTCAGTTAATTTAAATAAACTAAAGTGCTGAAGTACGGTATACACTCCTGTAGTAAGAAAGGTACAATACCTCGATGTGCAAAGTTGTGACATTACACTTTCTCTTTGTACGACACTTACGTGACATTTGATAGTAAACAATAATTTGAAATGGAATGGGTTAGAATAAATGAAATTAAATGGAATTAAAATTGTAATTATAAATTTATATAGCATAATAAAATAAAATGTGTATATGATAGTGTTTGTCAAAAATATATTTAATTATCAAATATCATAATTAGTTGACAATTAAATAGTAATGTTAATTAATAATAATTAATTAAGGAAAAAAGAAATTGCAATTATATCTCTCCCTAAAGCTAAAATCACCAATTCCATGAATCATGATCCCACCATCTATATACACTTCCAAATATAAGGAATGAGATTGGAATTCGAAATCATGATTTTATTTTGATTCGTTTCAACGTACTAAATGTAACTTTAACATTTAGCTCTTCCCATTTGCATAATAAATTTATCCAATGCCATTTGTGGCGACTTAGCTTAATGATAGTAAATAGCACAATCAACAAATAACTCATAAACCCATTTTATATTAGTCTTAACTTGATAATTCTCTATATTACCTAATAAAACACAACTAAATCTCTCCCAAAATCAACATGTGGAATATGACAAAATTTTCCTTTAAACACATGATGTTCTCATCATATCACCTTATATTTGGGCCTAAATCTTCCTCCTCTTTTAGTATGCAATTTTTTTGTTCACGTACTCTTTATAACCAATATGAATACAAAGATTCCAAAACCAATATGAATACAAAGATTCTGGATTAAGTCTATACAAGTCCATTAACTTCTTCTTTAGTTCATTCCCTAATCATATATGTATAAACATGGGACTATCTCTAATACCATTTGTAACAATCCCACCCAATAACAAAGAATAGTCATGCCAACATTGACTAATGGGTTTTGTTATCCATCTAATCAAAAAGTTCTTAGTTAGTTTTCTCTTGTCATCCACCAATTTAGTCTTATATACCACTATAACTACCCTCTTGCATTTGGTGTAGGACATCAGTTTCTCCTCCCTTATAACTTTAATAAGTTTTGTCATATATCTCTAAAACCACACAAACCCTATCGACTGTGAACTTCTCTTGTACAAATGTAATTACTTAACTTGATAATAATGACTAATCAAGCTAAGAAGTGACTTGTAATCTTTTTTTAATCACTTAATCTAAAAGTTTCTAACTAGTGTTAACTTAATTTTTTTCTATGTTCACCTTATAAAGCACAAATAAATCTCTCGTACAATCCATTTTGACATTTTACTTACTTGAAGTATCCTAGAGAATATACTTCGCATAATCATGGAAGAATAGGAAACTGGCCCCTAATATGTTTTTAAATTTTATGTAATTAATTCACAAATATGCACTAAAGGAAAATATAATTACAGGGTACGGAAAATAATGAATGGAGATGGCAGCAAAATGTGGAGTAGATAGAGACGGTTTTGGTAGAAAAATAGGAAAAATTGATATCGTTGCTGCAGAGATTTGAGCTATTAATCGGGACCATGACTTCTTTTTCTAGAAGGAAGCTAACAAAAGGAGAATTGTTACCGATTGATTAATGCTATTTCTTTATTAAACGAAAATTTTAGCTGCAAGTATAAGTATCTTAATGATGTCCTTGCGTAGAGGGCAAAGATTTCCCAGATGCAGAGGCTTGAAATCGCTTATGTAGGAAAAAGACTGACACAGGAATTGATGCTTTAGTAAATTGAAGAAATGGAGAACAAAAACCCTTTTTTTGTCTATGTTCTCCGCAATTAATGTATTTTGGTTGTTGAAGAGAGACTACCGACAAGTTCCTTTTGTTAAATAGGACTACTTTGTGTAATGTAAAAGGCAATAGACTACCACCACTTTTTATGGTAGTAAACTTCCCTTATTTTCGCTTGAATGAAATAATATTTCTTATTATTAAAGAAAAATGAAAAAAAGTAACAAGGAAGTTGAAATTACTAGAGATGCTTAAATTTTCTTACTAACAGTACTTAGGTATGGGATTATAACAATATCTTATCATATAATTATATATTTTGTGTATAATTATATTGAAAAATGTAGCTAATGCTACCTGAACTTTAGTTGAAAGTTCAATAAACTACCTAAACTTTAAATTTTGCAAATTTGCCACCTAACAACTTTTTTTTATCACTGTGACTATTTGCTATATATATATATGAAACACATATCTTATTTTGATTGATGATTAAACTAAGCTAGTAGTAATAAAGATACAAAAAGTTTCAACTATGTACCAAATTTGATAAATTGAAAAGGTTTAGGTTATAAATTTAACTTTCAACCAAAGTTGAGGTAGTGTTAAAATATTATCCCATAATTTAATTATTGTGATAAAGCATGCTTCTTATCAAGTAACATGTTTATAGAGAGAACAAGGACATATATATATATATGAGAATGAGAAAAAGCCCGAGTTTTCATTTTCAACCGCATGAAGAGTTTGATTTGCCAATGCAGTCCCTTTATATTTGTGATATGTCATGGTACTTCCCCAATAAAGTTAACCAAATTATCATTATTTAACGTCTCTAATTAAGGGTAATCCTAAATTTCTTTTGGATGAATAGAATATATTTTTCTTTACGTAAAGAAATCAACTAGAGATTTTGGTTAAAGTTTAGAGTCTACTACAATAATGGCGATAAGAAAACGACATAGACCAAGCAAATCCTAAGGAATCTTGTTGGGAAGGCCTAGTCCTAACTTAGAGGGAAAAATAAAAAATAAAAAAGACTCTTTGCTTCTTGCCGTTATTTTCTTACATGATTAGGTTAGGATACGATGATCAAATAATAGCCTTCGCTTAAAAATTATAGAGGTCTAAATTTAATATTAAGTTTTAAGTCCATTGATTAAATGGATTTGATTTCTTAAGTTAAGGTAACGGAATTCGAGAAGTTAAGTTCATAATTTACTGAGATGATCAAGAGAGATTTAGTATGATAGATTAAAAGTAAAACCCGTCAAATCAAACTTTTCCAATCCAATCTTTTTTAATTTAGCTTACACTTAAATAATAATAAAGCCTTCATCTGAGCCTAAATTCATACACATTTAAGATCCATTAATAAAGGGCTTAGATCTTAACCATTGATCATCATTATGATCTGACAGATATGATCAACTATTATTTCCTATAAATATCTTATTTACATCCTCATTTAGATAAGAAAAAAACCTTCCATTAACGTCATTACTCTATCGAAAACTCATTTTAAAGATTAAACACTTAAACACCTTAAAAATACCATCCCATTCTTCATTAATTTTGAAGTTTAATAGCATCACACTCATCCACCTATCACTATACGTATTAGAGTTTAATCAAGATTGCCTACTTCTTTTTCTTATATTTTTCTCTTGATCATCCTGTGTGAGTTATTTAAGTCATTTTCCTAATCACGTGTAGCACAACTTCTTACATAGCACGCACGTGACACTTACAGCCGTATCCACACCACCAACAAAGACTTATACTAGGCTATTTATCATATACATTAAATTAAGATACTAGTAAACTGTAAGATACTCAAGTGAGATGTAAAAGATATAAATGGATGTAGCCCTGTATGATATTAGGTTAGGCAACCATCGCAACATGAACTAAGATGTCGAAAGGAGGGACCTTTTTTTTCGGTTAAATTAGTTTATTTTTCTATAATAAGGTGATTTTATTTAAGAAAATAAAAAAGGAAAATGAGGGGAAATAATTTTCCATTACAACTATGGAAGTTCGGTACTCCCTATAATCAGTGTATACATGCAAAGTTTACTGGAGAGTCCTGAATACATTAAAAGGAAGAACAAAAGAGAGTGTTTCCTCGGTATATGTTTGTTGTATGCTATTGCAACCTTAAAGTCAACCATACCATTCAACTCTTGGCCACAAAATTTCAATCTGACATCTTCGAAAAAATAGGGCTTTTTTCCTAGAGACATGAAAAGCATGAGTAAACTTGTTAGTATTAATATAATATTCTTTTAGCTGTACAACTGCAACTAGAGCCTATATAAAATTGGTATTGTTATTATCCAACTAAAAGAACACATTTGCTATGTTAGGCTAGCTACATATTTCGGGACCGCATAAATTAGTAGAATAGTTAAGCAAAAGCAAAGAGGATGGTCGTCCCCTGCTATGGGCAATCAGAAAGTCGTTGTTCTTTGTCCAACACAATTAACTCGAGCCAAAAGTCACCGCAGGCACGCTATCAATTAACGTAGAACTAACATAGAGAATAAAACAACTAGTCATGAAATGCACTAATCACTTATCAATTGAAAACTTGGTAGCTACAAATTTTTTCTTTCAGACAAGCTTTCTATTCCCTCTGTATAGAAAATACTTATTATCTTTTATGAGAGGAAATACCTTTTTCAAAGGAAATATAAAGTTTAAGCATTGTAACAATCATACCTCAATAAAACTACATATTGATACAATGAATCACATAAAACCAATATCCCTAATTTGATTTTACATCTTTCTTTCCTTTATATATGTAAACAGCTGAAATTTGAGCTGAACCTCGATAACCAAAAGAGATCAAGAGGCACAACAAGAATGAACCAAGCTAATAAGAAGGGAATCACTACAGACAATCAAGAAAATGTTCAACCCCCTAGTATACTAACAATATATTCCATTCTCTATAGAGATTCTAGAGCTTCACAATAGCAATGGGACAACCAAAAGGTGTTCAACCCGTGAGTACTCTACTCTTTGTCACCACCCTTTTTCCAACGAGGCCCGAGAGTCAAAATGCATTTAATGTGATGGGATAATTAATGAGCAAGACTCAAGCAAACCCATCATTGGGCCATCGCTTCAAGACCCATCCTTGCTTGATGAGACTTGCCAAGCCCTAGCTTAGCCACCCCAACTGAATCCAGCCCCATCAATCCACAATTATAAATAAGGTCCATCTAAGTATTTGGGGAGGTTCTTGAGATTTTTCCTAAGAGTTTGCCAATTTAAAATATTCGCGAAAGTAACCCGATTAAGTTAATATCTCACGAGTTCGTTATAAGAGTTAGTCAAGGACACCTTATAGATTTAGAATATAAAAATATAACAAAATACTATTATTATAGCTAAAATAGTTAATTTTAATATAACGTATTATGTGTACCAAAAGCATGTAAAATCGATATCAAAAATTAATTAAAACCTAGAGATAAATTATCTGAACTATAAAATTGTAGAATAACATAAAGTTATATGTAAATGCAAACTATGCAGTATATGCATTTTAGGTATAATTATTATATATAAATATATACTCATAATTACTTAAGATACTCGAAATTATACAAAATTAACTAAAGCTTATTAAGAAAAAATGGAAAATGATAAAAAAAAAAATACTAGGACAGAAGGCAAAGGGAGGAACCAATCAAATCAAGTGTAGCTATTCATAGTGATAGTTGTGGATTAAAGCTAACACCTTAGTGACACTTAAACATGCAAATGTGAGAGGGTATAAGTGGGTTTAGGAGAGAGAAAATTCATTTCTTACCCATGCAAGTCCAAAAAATTTCCAAATGCCCTCTATAAAACTTCCTTAATGTCTTAGGATTATACTAAAATTTAGGAAGAAAGAAGAAGATTGAAGGAAAAATTCTAGGAAAAATCAAAGAAAACAGTAAAAACCAAGTAAATCGTTAGTATGAGGGTTTAAGGAGCTCTTGGGTGCAAGCTACCACCATCGGCCAATAGTAGAAGGAGCACCTAGCTTGGTCAACATAAGGGTGGCAATCGTTGGTGGCTGGATGGCCAATTTCTGGTAAGTTAAAAAATTTTACCTGATCTTCTCCAATTTTCTACAAATATTAATTTAAATTCAAAATTTTGAAAATTTTTACTCTAAGTTATTTTTACATATATAATATGGGGAAAATGTTATTTAGTGAAGATTCTACTTTGCTATATACTATCCTTAAGAAATCGCTCAAACCCATGTTAATTTCAAAGTTGTTTTAAATACCTTTACTGATGTAGTTTTAAATTCAAATTTTTTTTTAAATATCACTATATTATGTAAAAGATTTCTATGAAGAGATTTCATTCAAAAATATTTTCTATTATTTTTATGAATTTTTTTAGCTATAAAATTGTAAGAAAATAGTTAGTTTTGAGGAAATTATTTGTGCCCGTTTTTTGGAACTGATATAATGTATCTTACTGCATTTAATGACATAGAGTTGATTGGATTTAAATAAAAGGGATAGTAAGCTATAATCAGTAGTCTCAGACTTAGTTTATTTAGGGTAAAGTATATGGGAGAAGCCAAGGTGATAGTGTGATATACAATTGATGAAGGGTGAAATTAGGATGTAATAATGAGTCTTGGGGTTGGAAGTGCAGTGCATGAAATAAGTAATTTCATAATGTGCAAGTTAGGTTATGTTTGAGGGTTCATTAGAGAGTTGAATTGGAAGAAGAGACAAAGCCTTAGAGTTAGAGACTTATTCGGTAATTGATTAGTGAAAGAAGTTATATAATAGTATAAGAGAGTTGCTTAAAGGGTTAGCTAGTGAAAGAAGCCTAATTGAAATAACTTCAAAGACTTATTTAGAGAGTCGACTGATGTAAGAAGTTTAGCTAAAGTAATAGTAAAGACTAGGTCAAAGAGCTACCAATATAAGGAAACTTATGTCAAAAGGTTTTTGGACTAAAACTTGATATTATACAAACTTTTGAAGTCTTGTTCAAAGATTTCAATAGTAAGTTGATCCTTAATAAATAGCCTAATAAAGTTACTTAAATCTAATCACCACCACACTTAAATCACCAAAATGGATTTATATACTTAGTAAAAACTAAAATAATTATATTAATATTTAGGAATGAATTGAAGTAAACGAGACCAACGTGCAAGATAGTCAAACATCAAGCATTAAGGTAAGTAGAATTGATGCTTCACCACATTTCAAAATACCGAGAGGCCTTAGTGTGTATTTGTTTATGATTGTAATTTATTTGACTATACGTATAAATGTATGTACTTAGATATTGTTTTGCCACTATAGAATGCTGAACTCTATATATTGTTTGTTTTGTGATTACTACTTTGATTGGACTCTTTGAAATTGGTTAGTTGCCCTGAAAATAATCTAACTTAAACTCGGTCTAATATCTAGTATTATATGCATCGTGACCTACTAAGAGAAACAATTAGGTTTCTCGAGCCAAACATAGACCATTAGATAAGAATAGCTAAAATAGTCATTTTTCCACCCTTAGTAAAATTAACTGACAATTGAAGAGGTCACAACAAGGTTGGAGATGGTGGTTCAAATGTAATCTTAGGCAAAGAGTGTTTTCCATTACACAAGCCTTAGTTTGGTCTTCATTCATGTGTGAGATGTCAAACTCCTTAATCCAAATTAGAGTGGGTGTAATTTCTTTAATCTCACAACAAATCGAATAATATCGTGCGATAGCACTTGCTTATACACACATTGCATCTGATTAACTTAATTGAAAACCTTAATTATTCTATGCCGAATGCATACTTATCTTTGTCCCACTTACTGAGCTAATTATCACTCGTTTCCTTATAGTTTATTTTATAAGATTAAAATGGATTTACGAGTATAACACCTAAAACCAAAACATCGACAAATAAGGTTGATAAGTAAGGATCAAGAAGAATTGGTTAGATTCTTAATCTCGTTGTTGATTTTTCTAACTTTTAAGAAAACTACTCGGGTCTCCTTAGGAGGCCCAATAGTTTTCAATATTCCGATATGTATACTATGTAACACAAACCTATGGATTTTACAACTACTGTTTTGAAAAGTTAAACTATAAGTTCGTTTTAACAGTTATTTTAAAAGATTATACCATAGGTTTATATCAAACAAGTACTAAATTGAATGCTTCAAAGTTATTGAGTTGAGTATGTCTAGTATGCACTAAGTCTACGATTGCAACTGTAAGATCGGTTTTTATCTTAAAATGATTTACATAGCAAGACTATTACAACTCTACCTCTTCAGAATGTGATATGTATGTATGTTAATTCCATACATACATAATGATACATACCACTATGACATATATCTATCTATATAGTCATATGTATGTACATGATGTTATACTCTCTCTCTCTCTCTCTCTCTCTCTCTCTCTCTATATATATATATGTATGTATGTATGTATGTATGTATGTATATATATATATAAAACATTACGCACATGTGCACTAATAAGATACCTTAAAATGAAGATTTTAAACATAGTGTATAAATTTTATATAAAGTAAACCGGTGCATATAATAACGAATTACATGAGTTAGTTATGTAAATAATGAAAGAAAGTCAATGATGACTTTTTTATAACTAGCACACATTAACAAATGTGAAATTGTATGTAGTTATTTTTCCTTGTCACTTATTTATTTATTTTTTATTTTTGCTATTTTCATTTTACACACATATCATAATTAGTCAAGGTGGTTACAACTACTACATGCCTATTATTGCAATTAAGGTTTACAATATTTCTCCGTAATATATTTCCTAGTTATTACATTATTCAAAAATGAAAAGTTCTAAAGTAAAAGCTTAAACCTTAAAAATATAAAATATATATTTATTCTTTACATGTTTTTCCTTACTCCACAGGATCCAGCAGTTGCTAGCTTTAGAGTAGTTGTTACCGCTTCTTGGCCAGCACCTGCACAACGTCTATAGGGATGTGAGCAACCACAGCTCAATAAGTAGGGACGGAGGACTTAAAACTATACCAGAAACACAACAAGGTTTTCAATCACTTATTAGATGCAATGCATATGCAAGCAAATGCCATCACACGACGTTGTCCGGCCCGTCGTGAGATTAGAGAAATTGCGCCCACTCTAATCCAGGTTGAGGAGTTGCCGTTAATGCAACAGCTCACGACCAAACCCAAGCTTGTGTAATGGAGACCTTGCTCCTCCCGCGACTACCTTCGAACCACTGCCTTCACCTTCGCCGCGACCTCTTCTCCTGTCACTTAGTTCGACTGAGGATGAAGAAGGGACCATTTTGCAATCCTGCGCTATCCCTTCCGAAGGAGTCGGTATTTGGCCGAAGAGTCCTAAGTTCCCCTAACGGGTTGCCATGCATGTTCGATTATGATTACTGGTCGTATATTTGATTAAGTCCAATTTAAGGTGATCAATCATTACATACAATTCATACAACATGTGCCAAAGCAACAAACAGAATCATAGCATCACCCATAATCAAGCACATGCACACATTCAACTATCTAACAAGCACAACTAAGCATAATCTTAAGCCTCCAAAATACAGCATCGTATTAATCCCAACTTACCTCGACTCCTCGCTCACTCACTCATAGTCCGATTTGCTCAGGCCATCGCCGATCATCCCTATAACATGAACGTGGTTTCAGCTTTTCATATAAATATTATAAGTTTGTTTTATCCTATAATGCTTATTGTTAGGTTTTGTTTAAGGTTTAATATGTCTAATTATCTAGGTATCAAGTCTTTTACAATTATTCTAGGTTTAGAGTTGGGTTTAGGTTCGATTTTCCACATCGATTTCTAAATTAGATTTTAGTTCGATTTCTGAGTCCTAAACATGCTCGAATCCTAATGTGAAATTAATCACATTAAGCTCGAGTATTCAAATATCCTATTGAGTCTTAATTTAGTATTCTAAGCTATTCGGTACATACTAGTCCTAATTAGGGTATCGAATTTATCCCCGATGTGAGAAAATCTTATTTTTTTTATATAATTACCTAAAATTCAATCTTAATTCAGATTTAATATTACTCTGATTTTTACTCTAATATTATCTAAATAACTCAAATTTTTAAATTTATTAATTTACAATTTCACATATTACTAATTTCTTATATTACTTACCTAATTTCCTTAATTAACTATACTTAATACCCAAAGGCTAAGATTAGGGTTCCACTTCAGAAATTAACATCCCTAAACATCTAATTAAGATCTAAATCAATAATTAACATCCTAATCACCTAATTAATCCCAAATCACCCAATTTTTCCATCATTTAAGGGCTAAAAATTAACCTAAAAATTTTGAAAATTAATTTTAAAAAAATGGCTTCATAGCACTATTCTACATCATATGAGCATCCTACAGAAAAATTTTGAGTTCCAAACTACACTCCTAAGCCTATTTATTTTACGGTTTAATCATGCTCGGTTTTGAATAATTTGTTAAGGACCCTATATTTTCAGACATAATTAAACTAAATCAATATTTTTCCCTAAATCTACATACAATAAAACCTCAGAATAACATGTTTCATAATTTTCTGGGTAAAATAACTAATTTTACTAAATTATACAAAATCGGGACAATTATGGGACTCACCCGGTTCGATGCTTTCTGGCCGTCCAAGCCCGATCCAAGCTTGTCGGCCAGCCCAGACGATGGGTCTAGAGTGGGGTGGTGGTGGTGGCTCAGTCTCAGGTGGTGGTGGCTCGGTCCCAGGTGGTGGTGAGTGGTGGGTTTGATTCATTTGCCCAATCTGCACAGTTTTCTTTTCTTTTTTTATTTTCTGAATTTTCTCTCGATTTTTTCAGTGTTCTTATTTTTCTCAAATGCTAAACTGACCAAATGACTTCTGGAAATTTTTCCCCTATTTATAGACATTTGTTGTAATTAATATGTATTAATTTGACAAGACTTTGCCCATTTTCCTTGATTTTTGGCTTTTATGTTGTCCAAATTTTATTGGTTAATTTTTCTTTTGCTCATCCTGACATGCCACGACCTGATATTGATTCATCTTATCCTCTTCTGATTTTTTTTATTTTTCCATAATTATTTTATAATTTTCTTTAATTATTTGCTTAGTTTTTGGCCAATTTAGGTAATTTCGCGTATTTTTATCTACACGTAAATACATGTAGGGTACACGTGAACATTCCTAATTATTATTTTGGTCATTCTAAAATTTTTAGTATATATATAATCTATCTCTAATAATTTATTAGTTATTAAATTACACTTTTCGCCTTTTCAGTAATTAGCAATTATTATGCTTAAAATTTGAAAATTTTATAGTCTCCTATTTTACTACTTATTTTCTTAAATTTAAGTTTACGGGGTCATTTTTACTAATATTTCTCTTAATAGTTTATAATTTGGGTTTGATCGGATCTTTTAACTGATCGCCCTAAACATTGGGTTTTAAGTTCAATCCTATGGTTACTTGGCTTAACTTTGGGGCTTACACTGATGAGCCGAGAGAGAAGAATACCATGGACTAAAGTTTAAAGGAGCCAGAATCAAAGGCACGAGAGATACCTAAGGTGAAGGGGAAGACTGAAGTAGAGAGCCCTAAGGAAGAGACCAAGCCATAGTTACCTAGAAGAGAAATTGAGCTAAAAAAAGAAGAACTTGTAAGGGAAGATAAAAGTACCTTAACCTAAGCGACAAAGAACCTAGAGCTTGGGGAAGTACTGGAGATAATTAAAGAAGGCTTAGTTTAAGATCCTCAGGCTAAACCGGTGCTAGAATAAGGAGGCCAAGCCAGGAAATACTGATTGGAGGATGGATTACTTTATCACAAAGGAAGAAGGATAATTGTTTGAAATCACAAGAACCTTCAAATGAGATTCGTATAGAGGCATCACAACCCAAAGGACCCAACTCATCCAGATCTCTACCAAACATTGGCTAAGGTAAAGGATCAAGTTCCATTGGTTGAAGAAGTCAAAAGACATAGAAGCCTTTGTGGAAACTTGTGAGGTATACTAAATAGAAAGGAAGGAGACCTTAGCAACAATACAAAGAAAGCTCATTCAGGATATAAGGCAAGAAGGCAAAAGGGAGGCAGAGAAGATCCTACAAGGGGGCTTAATGCAAGGTCCACGCCAATCATCTTGCTTAGAGTACTTAATAAAGTGGAAGGGTTTACCCTAAAGTAAAACCACTTGATAGAATGCCATGGACTACATTCGGTTTGGATACTTAGTAGAAGAGTCCTCTAGTGAGAAGAAGACAATGAAGACATTACTAATTTAAGTGGGGGAGAATGTCACAGGTTGTTTTGCTAAGCCCATTTTTTGCTTTTTTTACATTATGGGAAGAGGTCCCAATGCGTCTTCGAGGTCGAACGCACAAAGAGACCACAACGAAGCAACTAAAACAAACAGGAAATAGGTTAGCAAAGTTCGAGCAACTACCAAATAGATATGATGCACCACTCGATCTTACTCAGCCTACAATCCACTAGATATGACACATCAGTCCAAATTAAAGAGTTACTCGCTACTACTCCTTGCTAAAGGGCATAAATAAGAGTTGAATAATAATAAGAACACTAAGGTTGCTCAAATGAATAATTTCTATATTGAAGAGATGATTGTCCGCATATAAGAAAATGGGGGTTTATATACCCATCCACTAAGATTACTTTACATGTATGAAAAGACAAAAGAATATTCTATAACTAGGTTACATAAGACATACTAAAAAGGATAAAAGAGAAAAAGAATATTCAGTGTGAAAAAAAAAGAATCATTTTATAATACTGTATTAGAAGACACGTATCACTTAACGTCTGGATGGGAGAAATATGATACAAGGTAGGCGGAAACAAAGTAACGCTTATGGTCAAGGGATGACCTGATGTGGACTAAGTCGAGGACCAATTAGTTCTTCTAAAGATAAGTCAGCTTGATTCGAGGTCGAATACTTATAGTCAGATCAGGAACTCACTTCAGCTACTCTTAGGCTATCTCCTAGGATAAAACATTACTGCTGAATAGGGGCAGATCTAACGCATATAAAGATCTAATAGTTAAGTCAACAGGGATTAGCTTGAAGTAGGAATCCCCGTCTTAACTATGGTCTAGAGCTAGTATCTTCCAAGTAAGTCCCTGGAGTCCTCTAGCTCAACTGCACGTGATTGGTTCAAGGGGTTGATTCCTATCATCTACCTGGGGGTCAGAAAGATTTGTCCTCAAATCTAAAGCGACCTTTCCTCTTTCTTCTGGGGCACTTGCAGGGTCATCTTCTGTTGGAGGGTAAGGGATTAGATCGGACACATTAAAGGTGGAAGAAACTCCATAGTCATCAAGCGACTAGATTTGGTAAGCGTTGCAGTTGATTTTCTTCAAGATCTTGAACAAACCATCAGCTTGAGGAGATAGCTTGTTCTGTCTCAAGTGTGAGAATCATTCTTAGCTAAAATGTATCCATACTGAGTCTCTTGGGTGGAAAGAAATAATTTGGCAGCTTCGGCTATCAATTTCATGCTATCTTTAATTAAACTTGGTGATCTTCCTGGTTATAGACTGGTATAGCTCATGTAATTCTTGGCTTGATTCACTCCGAATTGACTCTTTTCAGTAGCTGTTGGGGTGTTGATCATATCCAGGGGAATGGTAGGGTTAAGGCCATAAATGACCTCACATGGAGTCTTCCCAGTAGTGTTATAGATAGTTTGGTTGTATGTGAACTCTACAACTAAGAGGCACATATCCTAATCTCTCAAGTTCTTTCCCACAACAGCTCTGAGTAGATTGCCTAGCATCCTGTTTACCACTTCAGTTTAGCCATTAGTCTAAGGGTGACTATTAGAGCTAAATACAAATTTAATTTTAAGTCTTCTCCAAAGAGTCCTCTAAAAATAGCTCAAAAATTTTGTGTACTAAACTAAGACTATTGTTTTCGGTACTCCATGCAGTCGGATAATTTCCTATAAAAACAAATTAGCAATATATAGAGCATCGTTAGTTCGATGACATGAAATGAAGTGCACCGTCTTGCTGAAGTGGTCCACTACAACAAAAATAGAATCTTTTTCTCTGGATATCCGAGGAAACCCTAGAACAAAATCTATGCTAAGGTCGATCCAAGGTAAAGTAGGTGTTGGTAGTGGCATGTAATCTCCATGGGGTTCTCTCTTCCCTTTAGCATACTTGCACACTTCACAACTACTGACTACCTTATAGACATCCTTGGCTAAACTAGGCCAATAAAAGTTTTCTTTCAATAAATTGGCTATCTTGGTCTCCTCAAAATAACCAGATAATCCTCTACTATGAGCTTCCATGATTAATAGCTCACGCGTAGAGCAGTTCGGAATATATAGCCTGTGGTCCTTAAATAGATAACCATCCTTAAGATAATATCCTCCAACTACTATCCCATCTCGACATTATTCAACAACGAGACCAAAGTAAGGGTCAGTAGCATACTATTCAATGATGAGTGAGAATCCTAATAATTTTGTCTACAAAGTGATTAGCAAAGTTTGCCATCATGACAAAGTGCCGGCAACCACATGTGCACTTCCCTTCTTATGCCAAATGGTGTACGAGAACCCCTCCATAAACTCCAACCACTTGGCCTATCTCTTTGAGAGTTTGTTCTGATTCCCAAGATGCTTTAATGATTCGTAGTCAATGTTAATAACAAACTCTCATGATAGCAGCTAGTATTGCCAAATAATGAGGGCTTGCAAAATGGAGTATAACTCCTTCTCATACATAGAATAGTTTAAGGCAGGGCCACTAAGTTTCTCACTATGAAAGGCAACGGGTCGCTGCACCTGTATTAGGACAACACTAATTCTCACCCCCGACACATCACATTTTAATTTGAAGGGTTTATCAAAATCTGGAAGTGATAAGATAGGTGCTGAGGTGAGTTTTTCCCTAATTTCGCTAAAGCTCTGTTCAGTTCGGTCGTTCCACCCAATTCCTTTACTCTTCCTTGTTAACTTAGTCAATAAGGCAACTATTGTACTGAAGTCCTTAATAAATCGCCTATAGAAATAGACTAAGCCATGGAAACTTCGGGCCTCAGTGACATTCTTCAACATCGACCATTCCAGAACAACTCGAATCTTCTCGTCATCTACTCAAATTCCTTCCCTTGACACTACAAACCCTAGGAATATTACTTCTTCAGCAGAACATACATTTCTTCACATTTCCATACAACTTCTCTGTTCATAAAATACTAAATACATTGCGAAGATGTTAAACATGGTCGTTCAGGTCGGTACTGTATACCAATATATCATCAAAGTACATGACCACACATCTTTCAGTTAAGGGTCGCATTACACGGTTCATTAACCTCATAAATGTGATTAGCGCATTAGTAAGTCCGAACGGCATAACCAACCATTCGTAAAATCCGTGCCTAATCCTAAAAGCAGTCTTCCATTCATCACCCGACCTCATGCGAATTTGGTGATAGCTACTCTATAGATCAATCTTTGAAAATATTTTGGCGCTATGAAGCTCATCTAACATATCATTGAGTCTCAATATCAGGTATCTATCACGCCCCAAAGTGGTAAAGTCGTAACAGCCCCACCATGTAAATCATTCTAAGATAGAAGTTGGCCTTACAACCGCTATCCTAGACTTGATCTACACAAGACATCCACGACTAACCCGCTTTGGAGTAAACAATTTGTAATTGAAATAAATCATTTAAATTAGAAAGTGAGGAAATATATATATACACTATAATTCGGTTATTATAATTAAAGTTTACAATATTTCTCTGTAATCTATTTCCTAGTCATTACGTTATTCAGAAATGAAAATTTTTGAAATAAAAGCTTAGACCTTAAAA
The DNA here is from genome assembly GCA_024138015.1 of Lumnitzera littorea. NCBI lineage: Eukaryota > Viridiplantae > Streptophyta > Magnoliopsida > Myrtales > Combretaceae > Lumnitzera > Lumnitzera littorea. The sequence continues at coordinate 24,189,363 of JAMXBB010000002.1, read as the reverse complement.
ATATATGTTTGTTCTTCATGTTTTTTCTCACTCTCTAAGATCCAATAGTTGCTAGCTTCAGAGTAATTGTATACCGCTTCTTAGCTAGTACCTGCATGACGTCTATAGAGATGTGAGCAACCACAGCTTAGTAAGTTAGGATGGAGGATTTAAAACTATACCATAAACATAACAAGGTTATCAATCAACTTATTAGGTGCAATGCATGTTCAAGCAAATGCCATTGCACGACGTTGTCCAGCTCATCGTGAGATTAGAGAAATTGCACCTACTCTAATCCGGGTTAAGGAGTTGTCGTTAATGCAACAGCTCACAACCAAACCCAGGCTTGTGCAATGGAGACCTTGCTCCTCCCGCGACTACCTTCGAACCATTGACTTTACCTTTACCGTGACCTCCTCACCTGTCACTTAGTTCGACTAAGGATGAAGGAGGGACCCTTTGCAATCATGTGCTATCCCTTTCGAAGGGGTCGGTATTTGGCTGGCAAATCCTAGGTTTCCCCTAATGGGTTGCCATGCAAGTCCGATTATGATTACAAGTTGTATATTTGATTAAGTCTAGTTTAAGGTGATCATTCATTTTATACAAATCATATAATACATGCCAGAATAATAAACAGAATCATAACATCACTCATAATCAAGCACATGCACACAACCAAGTATCTAACAAGCACAACCAAGTATAATCTCAAGCCTCCAAAATACAGCAATGTATTAATCCCAACTTACCTCAACTCTTTGCTCACTCACTCGAGGTCCGATTCGCTCAGGCCATCGCCAATCATCCCTATATCACAAACGTGGTTTCAGTTTTTCATATAATTATTATAGGTTCATTTTATCCTATAACGCTTATTGCTATGTTTTGTTTAGGATTTAATATACCTAATTATCTTGGTCTTAAGTCTTTTACAATTATTCTAGGTTTGGGCTTAGGTTCGGATTCAGTTTCCACATCAATTTCTAAATTAGGTTCTAGTTCTAGTTCTAGTTCGATTTCTACGTACTATTTTATACCCAAACTCTAGAAACTTGTTTTAACTTATAATGTGAAATTAATCACTTTACTTCTAGATATCCTAAATACCATAATTACCCCTAGTCAGTATTTTATTATATCCAGTACACTTAAATCCTTAATAGTGTACCGAATTTACTCCTGATGTAAAATTTTTTTACATTTTTCATATAATTACATAAATTTAAGTTTCTTATCAAATTTATTGTATATTTTTATTATTATCATAATATCAATTTTTATTCTAATTTTTTTCTATTTATTATATTTCTAATAATTTTGTATTATGTACTATTACTTATTATGTACATAATACATATATAATATTTTTATCACTCTAATTACTATATCCTAACATCAATTATCATTTCAAAATGTCTAAATTCATCCTAAATCAGATTTTACTCCTAATTAACCTAATTTACAAAATTAACTTAAAATTTACTATTTTTCCTTATTACTCATTTACTACATAATTAACCTAATAATTACATCTAACATCCTAAATGCTACAAGTATCACACTTCATCAGATTTCATCATCCTAAAACATATAATTATTAACTAAATCAGTCATTAACTATTTAATTACTTAATTAACCCTGAATTACCCATTTTATGCCTCATTTTAAGGCCTAAAAATTATCTAAAAATTTCAAAAATTAATTTTTGAAAACGGGCTTTGTAGCAATGTTCTATATCATCTAAGTAGTCTACACAAAAATTTTGAGTTCAAAACTACACTCCTAAGGTCATTTATTTCTAAACCAAAACATGCTCGATTTTGCATGATTTCTTAAGGGTCATATATCATGGAACATATTTTCATCAAAATAATATTTTTCCTAAAAACTACATACAAAAATATTTTATAATAATAAAATTCATAATTTTCTAAGAATATTTACTATTTTTACAAAATTACACAAAATTGGGCTAGAAATCAAACTCACCGGTCTGAGTGGCTTCGGCCACTGCCAGCCGCCATGGCCTTGTCGGCTGGTCTAGACACTGCCACCATCATGTGGTGGTGGTGGCCGTCCACTCCCAAGTGTTCGTCTGGTATGGGTTCCCTTCTAAGGCCCTAATTGCACAGCTTTTTCTATATTTTTTTCTAACCCTAATTTTTCTCTCAATTTTGCCTCTCTCTATTTTTTTCACTCTCCAAACTGTCCAAATGAGCTTCTAAAAAATTTGGAGTATTTATAGAGCTTTAGGAAAATTATTGTGCATTAATTAGACAAGACAATTGCCTTATCTTCTTTCAATTTGACTTTTGTGTTGTTCTAATTTAATTGGCTAATTTTTTTCTTATTTTCCCCAGCTACTACGACCTATATCTAGATCATTCCTTATTTTTCCTTAATTAATTATGAATTTTCTTTAATTATTTAGTATTATTTTAGCACATTTCGCGTATTTTAAGTAATTATACGTATTTCTACCTACATGTAAATTCATATATAGTACAAATAAATATTCCTAAATATTATTTAGGTCATTTTATGATTTTTTTGTATACATATAATTTATCTCTAGCGATTCGTTAATTATCGGAATGCATTTTACGCATTTTCGATAAATAACGAGTTATATACTTAAAATTTGAAAATTTTATATTCTTTTATTTTATTGCTTATTTTCTTAAATTCAAACTTACAAGATCATTTTTACTAATATTTCTAACTTTACTTATAATTTAGGCTTGATCGGATCTTTCAACCGATCGAAACCTTGAGTAACTGGTTGTAGGGCTTACGGTATCTTTACTTAACAGTAATTCTATTGATTGTTCGGCTGTCGATGCACATGCGCTATAAACCATCTTTCTTCGAAAGAAGTAGAGCTGGTACAACACAAGAGCTCATGTTTTCCCTCACATATCTTCGCTCTATGAGTTCATCTACTTTTCTTTTTAGCTCGGTAGCCTACTCAGAGTTCATCCTATATGTAGGTCGGTTCGGCAGGGCAGCGCTTGGTTGCAAATCAATACAGTGCTCTATGCTTCGAACTAGTAGCAGTCCTCTAAGTAGCTTTTCTAAAAACAGCTCGGGAAACTCATTTAGCAAGTTTCAAATTTCTTCTAGGACATCCTGCAATTCCCTAATCTCCATCAATCTTCTAACCAACAAGAACATCAATTCATCAACCTTCTCAGCAGATCAGAGCTCCCTTCGACTCATAATTAAGGTCTTCTTTTTACTAGCTTGGGTAAGCTGGTTAGGGGTTTCATTTCCTTGGGATGAGGTTATGGTTTGCAACACAATCTTCCATCTATCCTTAACTAAGGCATAGGTGTTCTTATACTCATCATAAGTGACACGTCGTTGAACAACTAAGGTCGTCCAAGCAGTAGATGTGAAGCTCCCATGAGGATAACATCACAAATTACTTCGTCTCTATACACATTCCTAACATTGAATGATACGATCACTTGTTCAGTCACGTGCAAAGCACCCTTATTATGAAGCCAATGTAGCTTATAAGGTTGAGGATGCTTTGGGGTCGGCAGGCCTAACCTCTACAGAAAGGATTATGCAACCACATTAGTATAGCTTCCTCCATCTACTATGATCGTGCATAATTGGCCTTATACGGTACACTTGGTATAGAATAGATTCTCCCTCTAGTCATCCTTAGGTTTCAGTAAGGAACTTAATATTCATCTCAAGACTAGAGTCATCACTTCTCCCTGGTTAGCATAGACACAAGTCTCCTCTTCCTCTTCGGCCTCGAGTTTTCCAACATCTTCTTTCTCAGGCTCGCTCTCATCGGTGCTATCTACTATATCTCTTCAAAGCACCATGACGTATTCGTTCAGATACTCAACAGCTATATGTTCGAAGCCAAAGCATTTAAAGCACTTTAGCTCACTAGTCTTCCGTTCGAAGGTCTGCTCTTTCTCATATATCCTTTGGGTCAGCTTACTCTCAGCTTTGCCTAAATGACCGACCCGGCCCTGCTAGCTTGTTCAGCTGTCTTCAGATCGATCATTCCCATCCTTAATCCTGATTGGCGTCCTCGGTTTAGCTCGATTAGGCCGATATGGTACTGAGACTCGCGAGAATGTTGGCTCAAGTTGGCTCGAAACACTTCTTCTCTACCTTTCAACCCTTTGCACTATCTTGATGGTCTCTTCCAAATTATAAAACCTTTGTACTTCTACAATATGGTGAATCTCATACTTAAGCCTAGAAATGAACCTCGATACGATGCGAGCCTTTGGTTCTTTGGCTTGGATCATTAAAATCTAGAACTCTCTCATGTAGTCATCAATAGATCGGTTTCTTTGGCAAAGCTTCTACAATTTTACAAATGTATCTTATAGGTAAATCTCAGGCACAAATCTACCTCTTAACAACCTTTTCATCTCATCCTAAGTTTTAACACCTCATCTTCCATCTCTTGCTCTGGCTGCATATAGATTCTTCCACCACATGGTAGCATACCCAGTAAACTCCAGTGCAGCAAGTTGAACTTTGATTGCATCCTCATACCCATAATATTCAAATACTTTCTCGACGTTCTCTTCCCACTCCAAGTATTCATTTACATCTCCACTTCCATCCAAGGATAGGATTTGCACCTTAACATTGTTTAGCCTTTAAGGAACTCGACATCCTCGTCCTTGCGCTTGGTAATAGTCTACTTCTTCTTCACTAAACTCTTCAACATCTATCTCCTCGTCATCTTCCCCAATCTCCTCTAACTCTAGTCTTCATTTAGCAACTCTATCTACTACTCCTTTAGCTTGTGATGGTTGAATTGGGCAATTGGTTTGATTGCCTTAGCTATAGTATCTCTTAGGGGCGTCTTCTTGCGGGTTTTGTTGCTATATACCTTAGGGTTATTGTCTGCTAACTTGCATTGCAGTGACTAGACTCTCTATAAGGTTTGTAAGTCTATCAAGTTTGTCATCAACTAACCCTAGGGTGCTATTACCATTATGACCATGATCAGGTTGAGCACCACTGCTCTAGTCACCAATGACACCTTGAATACTTAGATCTGACATGTTATAGTACTTCTTAAATGGATTAACAACTTACTAACAACTTCAATACCTGACAGTCACTCAGATGGAAAGAAACAAACTTGCTCTATTTTCACAATAAGAAATAGAGTAAAAACCGAGTAACAATAAAACCACTCTTGTTGTCATACCAACACACTACAATAGCTACGAAAGGAACACGACAACTACTAACAGTAAAGCTAACCAAAACTTCATTGCAACTTCACGTACTCCCTCATGGAACCGTGCTCTGATACCAACGAAGTTGATGGGTCTTCGGAGTCGAACATACAGAAAGACACCACAACGAAGCAAACCAAAACAAATAGGAAAAATGTTAGCAAAATCTAGGTAGCTACTGAATGGAGATGATGCACCACTCGATCCTATTTGGCATACAATCCACCGGATATGACACATCGGCTCGAATTAAAGAGTCACTCACCACTACTCCTTACTAAAGAGAATAGATAACGGTTGAATGATAACAGGAACACTAAGGTTGCTCAAATGAATAATTTCTATATTAAAGAGATGATCGTTCGCATATAAGAAAGTAGGGGTTTATATACTCGTTTACTAGGGTTACTTTATATATACGAAAAGACAAAATGGTATTTTACAACTAGATTACATAAAACATACTAAAAAGGGTAAAATAGACAAAGAATATTCAGTATGAAAAAGAAAGAATCATTCTAGAATACTATGTTAGAAGACACGTGTCACTTGACATCTGGATTGGAAGAATATGGTACAAGGTAGGCGAAAATAGACTAATGCTTGTGGTCAGGGGCCGACTTGATGTGGACTAGGTCAGTGACCAATTAGTTCTTCTGAAAAGAAGTCATCTTGATTCAAGGTCAGATGCTTGTGGTTGGATTGGGAGCACACCTTGACTACTCTTAGGCTGTCTCTTAGGATAAAGCGTTGTTGTTAAACAAGGGCAGATCTAACACATGTAAGGATTTGATAGTCAAGTCGGCAGAAGATTAGCTCAGGGTAGGAATCCTCATCTCAGTTATGGCCTAGAACTAATATCCTCTGAGCGAGTCCTAGGAGTCTTCTAGCTCATCTACGTATGATCGGTCTGAAGGGATAATTCCTATTAGTTCCATTATATATCAAGCCTACAACCAGGGACTTGGTCCATTTAGGAATGTGTAAGAAGTGTCCAGATACATTCAATCTTAGTAAGTAAGGATAGGTAGAGTATGATAAGTGAGATGGTACAATAACCGTTAAATCAAGTAAATCGTAACCATCTAATGAAGGAGGTCTCTTGTATACAAAGGGTTAACCCACTAATTTGTAAACCATCCAGAAATACAAGCAATATTCTTACTTAAGTACTTATCTCTCTCTTTAAGTAAATGTGTTCTTATGAGTTCTAGTGAGGACGGTTGACTTAGCCTCTCCAAAGAGTGCCTGGAGATTCTAAGTGCCCTACATAAGAGCTAGTAAACACTCGTCACGTAACACCTATATAAATAGCTACACTCATCTCTATACTGAGTGAACTAGTTCATTTTCTCGAATCACTCTCTACAACATTACTCTGTTCCATATGTGTTTCTATGGAAAGTTAGTCTTTGTTTGATCCTACAGCAACATAAAACAACTTCACATGGTATTAGAGTAGGAATATGTTTCTTCGCACATAATCTGAACTTCTTTGTTACTGTAAGTCTTCTCATCTTGTTTACGAGTATGAATCAAGTAGTTGATCAACTGAATCCAAATGATCAAATTGCTATAGATCCGTTATATATTTCTCCATCTAATAGCCCTAGTATGATGCTAAGAACTATAATCTTCAATGGATCAAATTTTATTACATGGAATAGATCTATTCAAATGTGCTTAGGGGGAAAAATTAAAGTTAAGGTTTGTTGATGGTACAATGGTGAAACTAGAAGGTAATACAACAGGTTCTATTAAGTGGAATAGATGTGATTTTATGGTTAGATGTTGGATGCTTAATTCCATGAGCAATTAATTGGCATAAAGTTTTATTTTTGCTAAGTTGTCAAAGGAGCTTTGGGACCAAATTAATGAACAATATGGACAAACAAATGGTCCATTGGTTTTTCAGTTAGAACATGAAATTTCTAATGTACGATAAGGTCTTCAATCTGTCATTGGATATTATAATAGATTGAATTATTATAATAGATTGAAGAGGCTTTGGGAGGAATTGTAGTAAATTAAACCGTATCCTACGTATAGTTGTGGACATTTGGAGTATTGCACTTGTGATCTCAAAGAAAAATTGGTTGAATTCTAGTTACAATAAAAACTAATACAATTTCTGATGGAGCTTTCTAATATCTATGAATCAATCAAAAATCATATTCTATCTTTTGACCCTTTACCTATGGTTGGAAGAATGTTTTATATTGTATTACAAGTTAAAAAACAAAGGCAAATTGTTGGTTGTATGGTTAATGAGGGAGATGCAACAACATTTTAAGCAAATAAATAAGCTAATAAGTCATTTCCAGCAGAAAAGAAAAATAAGTCATATTATAAAAATTGCAAAAATGATGAACATACCATAAAACATGTTTCAAGCTGATAGGATACTTAGAGTGGTATAAAGGAAGAAGGAGTTAAAGAAGTAGTGGGTGGATAGGAGTGCCTACAAAAGTTCGAATTGAGAAGTTGGATACACATTTTGACACTCTACTTGATCAATTTTTTTATACTAAATCTTCTCTTGGTTTTGATAACCAGATTTTTGAAAGTTCTTATGAGGAAGTTTATAAAATGATGCAGTCCAAGCATCTTCTAGATGCAAGAGAGACAAGTGGTACAACTTCTACTCATTTTATCGATATGTCACAATCAACATCTTTCTTTGATACTTATAAAAATAAGAAAGGGTTTTGGACAGTGGATACAGGGGTTAGTGATCACATGACCCCATTCAAGAATATAATAGATGATATACATCAACTTGCTTCACCAATTGTTGTTAACTTACCTAATGGGTCTTAGAAACTTGTTAATACACTTGGTTCTTATTTCATTAATCTAACTCTTAAGCTAAAAAATGTGCTCTTCATTCTTAATTTTCACTACAACTTGCTATTAGTCTACAAACTTTTAGTTGATTCACCTATACTTACACAACTTAATCAAACTTCTTACACTTTTTAGAACCAAGTGACTAAAGCCTGTGTGGCATTTGCTCAAAATTCTCATGGTCTTTACATTCTAAAGTCACAACCTTTATTGTATTGTATTGATCTCTTAAATAAATAGTTGTCTTTTATTTGTTCTTCTAATTCACTTCTTCATTTTATAATAGTGTTATCTCGATAGACACTATACTTTCAAGATTGGGTCACATCTCTACATTGAAACTTGATCGTGTAAACTGCTTTTGACATTTGAATAAGAAAATTTTCCTTTGTGAATCATGTTGTTTAGCAAAAACATCATAAACTATCCTTTTCTATAAGTGATTCTACATTAAAGCTTCATTTTGAGCTGATTCATTTGGATATGTGAGAACCATATTGAGTTACGTCTCATTACGGTGCAATGTATTTTATGAAAGCGGTGGATGGTTACTTACATACAACATGGACTTACTTATTAAGTCATAAAGATCAGATGCTAAGAATACTTAAATAATTTTTTTTTGTACGTTTGCAATCATTTTCATACCACATCATACCATATCAAAATAGATAATGCAGCTGAGTTTTTGTCAAGAGAAAGTCAACATTTTTTTTCTTCTTTTGGGATTATACATCACAAGACTACTTCTTACATAACTCAGTAAAATGAGGTGGTTGAAAGAAAGCACTGACACTTAACAAAATCTGCTAGGGCAATGAGAATACATGTTGGGTTACTAAAAGAATTTTGAGCAGATTGTGTTTTAACTGTGACATATCTTATTAATGGGATGCATGTAGAAAGACTGAGTTGGAAAACACCCTATGAAGTTTTATTGGGTAAAACTCCTTCATAGATACATATGTGAGTGATGGGATCTTTGTGCTATATTATAAATGTATATCATACTAAAAACAAGTTTGATAATCGTGGTATCAAATGTGTCTTTTTAGGTTATGGATTAGGGCTAAAAGCTTACTATATGTATGATTTAGAGTCTAAAAAGGTCCTCATGAGTCATGATTTATATTTGCTGAGGATTAATTTCCTTTTAAGAAGCTTGATGCAACTTCATTTCATCTTGATTCATCTGGTTTTCGGCTTCCTTACGTACCTCTTCATGATGATTTTTCATACACTTTGTCACCTACAGTGAGTTTGGTCTTACCTTAGTTCCTTCTACTTTTGTTGCTAATCTTGTAGAATCATCTCTTAAACGTTTAACTAAGACTTCTAGATTGCCTCAGTGGCTTCAAGATTACATCTATCATGTTTATCATGTCTTTTCCTCTTTGTATCCTACTGTATCTAATTGTTCTTCTGTTTACTAACAACACCTTTTGTTCATATCCATCTGATTACATATGTTTACTAGCTAATGTGTTCAAAACAAAAAAAAAAAAACCATCATTGTATAATCAAGTAACCAAAGATGAGATGTAGATGGATGCTATGAATAAAGATCTCAAAGCTCTTGAAGATAATCATACTTAGGAATGGACCTACCTTAAGGCAAAAGAGCTATTGGATGCAAATCGGTATACAAAATAAAATACAAAGCTGATGGTGTTGTTAAAAGATACAAAGCACGCTTAGTTGCAAAAGGATATACAAAAATAGAGGATAAAGATTATCATTCTACTTTTTTTCCTGTTATGTATTTAGGTATAGTACACGTATTACTAGCTGTTGCTGTTATCAGAGGTTGGCCCCTTTACCAGGTTGATATTAACAATGCCTTTTGACATGGTTATCTTGATGAGGAGATCTATATGACTCCTCCTTAAGATTATTCTAAGGCAAAACCTAGTGAAGTGTATAAACTTTTGCATTCACTTTACGGTTTAAAACAAGCATCACACTAATGGGATTTGGAAATCTCAAATTTCTTGTTGCAGCATGATTTTCTTTGATCTCAACGTAATTATTCTCTCTTTACTTGAATTGATAATGGGATACTACTTCACCAACGAAAATTTCTTTCTGATATTTTATATGACTGTAGTCTTTTAGCAGCAAAGCCAGTAAAGTGTCCTTTTCCTTTTGGTCTAAAACTTGCCAAAGATGCAAAGGACATCTTCGATGATCTTACTTTCTATCAATAACTCATTGGGCAACTACTTTATTTGATACTGACAAGGCCTGATGTTTCTTTTCCAATACACAAATTAAGTCAGTTTCTTTCTCACCCTTGTGTTAATCACCTTTGATTAACTTTTCATCTACTTAAATACTTGAAAGGTCAGTCAATGTTAGTTTCTTTAATCCCTCAAACAATACATTTGACTTATTTGCATACTTTGATTAGGATTAAGCAGCTTGCATTGTTGATAGGAAATCTGTAATAGGCTTTTGTGTTTTCCTTGGAAAATCACTCATTTCTTACAAAATGAAGAAGTAAAACATTGTTTCTACTTCTTATGTTTTACTTCTTCTAATGAAGCCGAATATAGAAGTATAGCTTCAATGACAAAAAAACTTATGTTATTGGGTGATCTTAAGGTTTCTGTTTCACTTCCTATCACTTTGTATTATGATAATAAGTCTACCCATTGCTCTCTAATCATCCTTGCTTCCATGGTTGTACTAAACATATTGCCATTGATATTCATTTCACTAGAGATCAAGTGGCTAAGGGATTTTAACATACTATTTATGTACCATACTCGTCCTAACTTACAGATTTTCTAACAAAACCAATCTTTAAAGCTTCATTGCTATATGCCCTTCAAGAGGCTGCATCTTAAAAAAAAAAAGGTGGGGTGTAGTTGTTGTGGTGGTTGGCCGTTGTTCTTAGGGGGTGGTGTTAGGTGGTTGGGGAGGGGTGTGAACTTATATATAGCCATTTTTCCTTGTCATTTATTTATTTTCTATTTTGTTTTTTTCATTTTACACATGTGTCATAGTTAGTTAAGGTAGTTACAACTAGTACATTCTTATATAAATAGCTACACTCATCTTTGTACTAAGTAAACTAGTTCATTTTCTCAAATTACTCTCTATAACATTGCTTTGTTTCATCTTTGATTCCATGGAAGGTCAATCTTTGTCTGATCATATAGTAGCATAAAATAACTTCACCAAAAAGGGAAAAAAAAAACATAAAAGATACATAAAAGACCTAAACATGTAAAGACTAAGTAAGATTAGATGTAATATTACATTATGTTTTATGACATATGCAATGTAAATCATATTAAGTAATTTATTAAATATATTTATATATATTAAGCTACTATATTCTACCATATCGAAAGATATTATTATAAATAATAATACGTGATCTAGTGTATATATAGCATATTATATATTACCAACCAGATATTGATAAAATATATAAATATATGCTACCTATTAGGGACGAGCGAGTAACCTTGGATAACCTTGTCATATAAGGTACTTACCCATACCCTACTTGACCAGATAAGTTTAAAGAGAGTATTAAGAGTTACAGGACAGGTTCTGAACATTGATTTTTTAAAGCTTACTCTTACTGTAACCTCCTCATATTCTGTAGCCACTTTTTAAAATTTATCAAATAAATATAATATATATTAAGGAATGAAAAAGAATCTTATATTTTCTTCAATCAAGAAAACTCAAAAATAAAAAAAATATTATATAAATGTTATAAAGAAATGTCTCTAATCAAATATAAGTCATTGTTCGTAATCTAATAATAAAAATTTAAACATAATAACCTTAACCTTAACCTTAATCAAAATTTAAATAGAATCTTAAACTTGCATCTTCTTTTATTTTGTGCATTTACCCTAATTTATTTACTATTTAATTGTTTAACTAATAAAGAGTGTCATTTAACATTTCGATTCCATATAATATTTAGAAAATAATCTTTTGGCATGGAAAAGAAAAATATAATCAGTTTTTGTTATAAGAAGATGTGCGAAGTTGAAATTTATGGAAATATTAAAAAAATTATACATTCCACAGGGCATCCTACACTATATAAGTTTTACATAATATAAGTTTCAAAGTGATTCCGAGATGTTACAAGGTAGGCTTCTATTCCAAAATTTTGGAACATATACCTATATAGTACGGTATGGGTATGACCCTATACTCTAATCATCTTGTATTTGCTTACCTCCATTACCTATAGTGTAAACCCTACAAATTTAGTCATTTGAGTGTAGGATTAAGTTCGAATATTGTAAATAACTTTAGGAATATTAAGTTATAAATTTGAATATAATATAAGTAATAAAAATCCTAAAATTTTAATCGAAACCTAAATCATGTACAAAAACCCTAAAATTTTAATCGAAACCTAAATTATGTACAAAAACCCTAAATCCGATGTACGCAAAAATACTCGAACTTAAACTTGACGAAAACCCCAAAACTATAATTTTAAGCTTATAAAAGGAATAAATATAATTTAATAATAATAAAACCTTAGTCGATTATAATTATCGACTAAAACGTGTAATCGCATAAAACTTTTAACCAACATGAAGAGATAATTTGTAAATATTATAAATATAACAGGTAATAATTAAATTAATATATTTGCAAGAAATCTTATTATTAATTTATAAATACTAAATATGTGATTTTTGTGTTTAAAAAAATTAAATATTTTTATTTTTATTCCCTTTTTCTTTCTTTACTCTTTTTTCTATTTTTCCTACCTTACCACGTTGATTTCTAACTAAAATCCCAGCAGCCCACATGAAGAATTTTCTCCTCCAGGTGTTATCTAATAAAGAGCAAAACAAGAGATATGATTTACTTATCTTATCTCAATTAATACTAAAGCTAACTTAGATTTGTTTCTCCCTTCCTTGTCTTTATTTGCTCCTCCATATTGCTTTTGCTTGGACAAGAGCTCCACATCTAGTAGAAAAGGAAAAGAAATAAAAACCAAAACCAAATATAAAACACACACTACAAATTGACTAAGAAGAAGAAGAAGAAGAAGAGGAAAAAAATAAAAAGGATTCAACCACTTAATTGATTCAATTGCTAAGGATTTTAGGTAGGTTGTTTATTTATCTTGTACATATATGTATTTTATACTATGTATATGTATATGAAGTATTTCATTTATTTATTTATTGATAAGTACATATAAGCAAGCATGAATAAATATAATATATATATGTATTATGTATTTTATTCTATTTTATTTTTATTTATGTATAATAGACGATATATGTATGTATGTATAAATAATAATATATATAGTATGTATTTGGTATTTTCTCTATTTAGGTATTGATATATATATGTAGGTATACGTGACTATATATGGGTGAATATTTACATAGTATTTATTTTTATTATATGATATATAAGTATAAGTATACGTATATGATATATATACGCGTATTATGTATTCTTGTATTTAGGTACATAGATATGTTATTAGTATTTCCTTATATATATGTATATATGTAGTCGTGTTGGATATGTATGTATACATGTATATTATTAATTGTATTTTGTATTTTTGTACATATGCATCTATATATATAACCGTATATGTACATATGTATATAAAGTATAAATACAGTATATTATACTTATACATAATGTATAATTAGGGTTAAAATAATTTATTATATAAAGTATAGTATATGCATAAACGTATGTATATGAATAGTGACGTATACGTAAAAATACGAGTATAATTAAATAGTATATACAATATACTATACTATTAATTTAATAAATAAAGTAAGTTAATAGATATATATATACATAAATACTGTAAATTTGGAGAAAAATTAATAATTAAGTAAATTAGAAAATTTAATAAAATATAATAATAAGTATTTACATATATATATATAATTATACCATACAATACTAGAAAATTATGAACATTTTATAAGGGTGATACGCAGCACTTTTATATCTGCCATATCATTACTTAAGTATAATTAAGTAATTTTTTCGTAATTGACAATAATAACAATTAATTAATTAAGTAGAAAAATAATAAAGTAGAAAAATTTGAGTTGATAATTCTAAAATCTCAAAAATAGGTAAAAATAAATAATTTTAGTAAAATATATTCAAAATAAAAAAATTACAAATCATACGATACAAATAATTATTAAATCGTAAATATACTAAGAAAAGCTTAAATTGATATTTATAACTTTTTAAGTTAAAATAATGAACTTTATGATACAAGTCCAAACTGCAAGTTACAACGTCCAAAATAGACTTTGTCATGAGAAAGTAAGATCGAAAATGATTGAAATGGACTATAAGTTCATAAAGATTCAAGTTAAATCGAAAAAGTTATACACAATTCGATAAAAAGCTCAAATCGACAATTTCATGTAAATCAATAGCTAAATTAAGTAAACAGTACGAATTATGATACTAGTTTAATTATTTTATTCCTAAAACTTACTACTTTTTGTATTTCCTAATGTTAAGTGATCACGACATTGACACCAATTTACTAACCAATTATTACAACCCTTAACTTTGATTATGTCTGAGTGAGTATTCCCGATAATTCTATACTTGTTTTGTACTTATAATTAGTGCACATAAATTAAATATTAATAACTTGATGCATAGGGGTTCGGGTTATACATGTGCCCAATATTGATTGATTATTGTATAAAATACTGTTAAATATAATAATTAAAGATTTGGTTATATGATTGATTGTTGCATAATTTGAATGGTTTGTTGATAATGGTTAATCACTTGATAAATTAACTTAATTTAAAATAAAATGGATCATGTATAAGCACGAACATTTCATATAATATTCTGATTGTCACTTTACGCGATTGGTAATGAAGGGCCTTAAAGGGATGAATTCCCATATGATTTGATTAGTACAGTACATGAGCATTAGTACAACAAGATTCTACCATTGGCTCACGGGTTTTATTAGCGCCAAAGATGCTAACCATGGGTAGTAGGAGGTCGCGTCTAGAGATCACTGCCGTAGGATGTAAGTGTAGACTGCGGGAGCTAATTCACCATTAAACCTGAATATTTATATACTACTGACTATTGGGAATAGAAACTTGTTTCGTAAAACAGGAAATTTCTATATATATTTATATATGGTTAAAAACTCAGGTGCTAGAACCCGGTTATGATTGATACCAATATATCTCCAACCCTTATTTCAAAGAGCATTAAATCCAATGTTGTATACAGCATCGGTCAACTGCATATATATTGTTCGGCATACTGCTTATTTATGCATTCATATATTTGATAAGAAATTGTTTCATAACCTACTTGCTAGTATAGTATAAGGCATAACTCGCTAAACTCTTGTAACTTACTCCCCAATAGTTTTCTTTTGCAGGTTAATAGATAATCGAGCATGGGTTAAGAGTTAAGTGTTAAGTACTAGCGTCGAGACACATAGAAGTTAAAATCTAATAACAGACTATATATTTGGTTTGAATTATTATATATATAATTATTAATACTATATTTAGATTTTATGACTTTCATAAATTTAAGTTTTAGAACTTTATTACTTTATCTTAACATTTGGGAGAAGGTACCAATTCTCTACGGTTTTGATAAATTATAGTTTATCAGATATCTATAGTCACTTATATATTATAGTAAATTAATCAAATTAAAAATCGAAAACTTTAATGACTAATTGTTTAGAGTCTTGCAATCTCTGATTTGCAAGACGGTTTTTATATTATAGGTGTATATATAATATGAAAATTTTAAGCAATCCTACTAGATCTCTTTGAGGGTCACGACATATAGCGTATAAATTTAAATACAACTATATATTAAGTCACAACTACATTTTATTTACTATCTATTCGGTAAAGTATAACATAAAATAATAGATATGTATACATATATAAAATTATAATATGTATTATCATAGATACTTTATATATTGTTCTATTATACATAATTTGGTTACGATAATTAAGACATTGTTAAACATTATAATACATAATAGCTATATATATAATACATAAATATCATCAATTATATATATACACACACACATAATTTATAATGTATTTATAATATGTGTGATCCATCACATCTATTGTGTTTGTCTTAACTAGGACATATAAAAACTTAATGTAACTATATATCACATAATACATGCCAATATTTATTACATAATATATATATATATAT
The DNA here is from genome assembly GCA_024138015.1 of Lumnitzera littorea. Taxonomy (NCBI): domain Eukaryota; kingdom Viridiplantae; phylum Streptophyta; class Magnoliopsida; order Myrtales; family Combretaceae; genus Lumnitzera; species Lumnitzera littorea. Next base: position 24,173,064 of record JAMXBB010000002.1, on the reverse strand, counting down.
AGAAAATCATGGAATATCTAATATAAGAATTATACGGTATATCTCTTTTTTTTTTTTGGCCAATTATCATACAATATATCTCATCTATCATATATAAGTATAATGTAGTGTAACACACACACACACACACATATATATATATAAATACACATAATATATATAATATACGTATATGTAACACCATATTACACGTTATATTATAGGATATAATAGTGAATGTGCTATTAAACATTTCAAAATCATAGATAATAGCTTAGTTATATATGCGTGTCTGTGTGATTTTACGTTGGCTGCATATATAATAAGTGCATTATAAAGTATTCATACGTACGCATAACAAAAACCCAATTACATTTCCTTAAGTTTATCTTGTAATATTCGGTAGTAACCTGCTAATTATCTATTATCCATAAAAGCAAGTGATGAATCAAGCTCAATCATCCGGTAACATGCTAATCGTATCTGCCAAAATGATTATTTTTTTAAATGTAGAGATGTCCGAAAAGGACGAAGTCATTTAATGGTATTACATGTATAAGTACCCATACCCTATAGTTAATCTAATATATATATATAGAGAGAGAGAGACATACATATATTAGTAAACAACATGAGGTGGTGTTTTGATCATCGTGTCCGATGTGCATTCTATCGCAGCCTCCATCTCATGCGATGATTATGCCCTATGGTCCAAAAAAGCATCTTTCTAACTACTTGTCTATTATTACTAAGGAAGTTTGAAGAAGAAGCAAATTCAAGTGCCATAATAATTGACCATTTTTAGCTATATTTACTATCCTAATTTCCTGTTCATTTCCCCTGTCTCCGATCTCGGTCATAATATTTTCCAAACTATCGTCGTCCTCTATAGATATTAAGGAACCATATTACCCATGAATTTGATGGGTACTTTCATTTCAGGAAACACAGAAAAGGCAATATAATGTTCCAGAAAAAAACAGCGAAAACGGTTGTTTGTCCTTTACGAAGTTGATAATCCATGCCTCTTCATGCCTCGTTGCATTGTGCCATAATTATGTCGACTGTGTGGTTTTTTTTTTTTTTTTTCTTCCCCTCCTCTCTCTCTCTCTCTCTTGTTTTTTTTCCAGGTAGCGTATTCCTTCTTCACTTGAAGGATCACAAAATGTAATTAGTTATTACACAAGGTTTACGGTTAAAATAAGAAAGTTACGGGAAAAAAAAAATCTATTAATACTAACATATTAAGTATTTTAATAAATGATATGTAAATATTAATAAAATTTTAATATATAAAAATATTTATTCATTATATTAATAAATAATTAAATATTATTAATATTTATATATCATTCGTTTAGATACGTGATATATTAATTTTGGGAACTTTAAAGCTTTCTCGAGTTCGGGATGTGATAGTCCATGTATGTTAAAGATGCTGGCTGAGGCTGATAGGTTGAGAGGTGGGTACATTAAAGTTCTACTTTATTCGATACATTATAGATATAGGTTTTGAAATTTGAAATACGAAATTTTATCATAACATTAAGATCCCCATATCAATTTGTATCTTGTAGTTGTAGAAAATTCAAATTCCAGAGTATTGTTTGCAAACTGCGATTTTTTTTTTAGTTACATTTATTAGTTTAACGATATTCGATAAATTGAAAGAAAAGAAGGTATAGGAATTTTAGTTGATCCTATACCCAAAATTACTAGCCTTAAATGTGTAATACCAACATTACTTAAACAGCTTTCATGCCCTTGGAGATCTCACATCTCCTTGAAACCATTTCGCCACAAGAATCCTCACCTTTTAGAGCTAACAATAACCTTGTAGAATGGGTAAAAGCCAACGGTGTGACCTTGGCCAATTCTTTTTGCTTTTTCCTATTTTCTGTACGGGTAGAAAGAAATAATAAATTGTTTCATGGGCAAAAACAAAACTTACAACTGAAATTAGTTGGTAAAATGGACCATTAATGAATACTGGGTCCTTCACGAGAAAATGAAACTCTTACGTACAAGATAGAAGTAAAATTAAACGTAAATGGATCTCTCCGCTTACACTGGGGGATTGCATTTGCATCAGTAGGTGGAGCAATCGGAGATTGGGCTAGCAAGATGGGATATCTGGGCTTAGCAAGAAATTGGAAAACATGGACATCCTAACAATAGCGAGTAGGGTTGGAAAAAAAACCTAAATTGCGAATCGAACCATTAATTGAAGAAAACTCAACCGAAGAATCGGTTTTTTCTTTTTTTTCCAAATCTTTCGGTTTGCAATTTGATTCGAAAAGGTACACCAAACCAAACCTTTGTGAATCGAACTAAACTGAATTGTTTGATTAAACAAAGAAATTATGCAACTGTTTTATAATTTTTTTTCTATCAATATTCATGAACTTCATTAAATTTTTCATATCTTACTCTTTTTTATCTTATTTTTAAGTTAATTATTAAGATTAAGTTCAGTGACTTCTATATGAAATTTCACATTTAAAATTTTTTTCTAAATTGTTCTTTTCTTATATTTTTCAAGTCATGAGTCTAAACTTAGTATTTTTTGCACGTCTCTCATCTCTTTTTCAGTTTTTGGTTTATCTCGTTTGTCTTTTTCGTATCGCTTTTAAACAAGCAGTTTTACTTTTTCCTCTTGGTTATTGTTAGTTGGAATAGAGTTTCTTATACTTGTCCAATTAAATTGAATTTATTAAGATCTTATGCAACTTTTAGTTAAATATCATTATACGTGATAAATGTATGAGAAATTAACTAGAAAAATATGAAAGTTTAATGAAAAGGAAATTAGAAATAAAAATGTTTTGCAAAAAATTGATATAAACGGTTTGAATCGTGGATCAAACAGGATCAAATCGGCTTTAGTTAAGTTTGAAAATTTTATGAAACAAACTAATAGGTAGGTTTGATTTAAAAGAAAAAACGAACTATTACATTAAATTCGATTCGATAAGAAGTGACAAACCGAACCGAATTAAGCCATATCTACCTGTAATAGCGAGATAGATATAGCTTCAATTGACCACAATAAGCCCTTATACATGGAAAATGTTTACAATTTTTGGATAGCACTTTTAAGGATTAAGAGAAGAAATATTTTTCATTTATTCATGTGCTTTTCTTTTTTATAAAATTTGTAATGTATTGCAAAAAGATTAAATTTTCTTTCAAGTAGACTCTTTTAACTAGAATTTTTCTACACTCTTGTTTTTGTTTTCTTTGGATCAATTAAGCCTTTGGCTCTATTTTAAATTTACATTTATTTAAATTTGAACAATTAAATTTATTGTGAATTTAATAGTTTAGATTTTAAAAAATATAAATCAAATATAAGATGCTATCAAAATGGGGTATGAAAACGTAGAAGCTCCTCTAACTAATATCCTAGGGCGCTCCATAATAGGCGCGACGATTCGAGGGGCACATTCATTACCTTCTAGCGGATGCATCAAACTATATCGCAATGAGATTCCCTTGCGGAAACGATTAGGGTCACTCGATGCTTGTTTTAGCAATTAGCATCGTCTTGACATTTATTAACAAGCAACGAATGACGGAGTACATTAATTAATATGCAACAAAGTTGACTTTAGACGAAGCCCTAGATGTCCAAGTATAAGAGCAACCTTTTAACAATCTCCATGTGGCACAGAAAGAAAAGACGAGGATGTGCCCTAAGGTAATCTAAAAGCATGCATCATACATTTGTTTTGGAGTATTATGTTAAAAGGCACAATATCGGTATTTTAAAAGATACTCTCTCCTGAAAATACTCGTAAATTAATTATATATGATCCTTAAATTAAATTCAATGTATATTAAATGTTTGGTCTTGACCCCATTGTTAAAGAAAAAGTGACTAGTGAGACAGTTTGCACTTATCTGCAGACTATAAATGGAGGGCAAAAAATGACATAAAGATAGGGACGGAAACTTAATTTAGGACCCATCCTTAAGTTAAAACCTTATTTTAAAATAGGGACGCAATCAAGGAGGATTCGGGGTAGGTTTTATAAAACTCAAATTCACCCTTATAGAGTTTGGCATTTTTCAAAACCATATAAAAATATTATAGGATTTCATCTCTTATTTCCAAAATTTAATCTATAAAATTCTTGACCCTATAGGAATAAGTTTTTATAGGATTCAAAAGACTCTACAGAGATAGGTTTTTATAGGATTTAGATGAGATTAAGAAGAGAATAAATAGAAAAGAAGTTAAATGGAATTAGAATTATATTTGTTAACTTATATAATAATAAAAATTGAGAATCAAATATGTTGTATAATATAAAATTTATATAAAATATGTGTAGTGTATAAATTAAGAGTAAATATTTTTATTAATATTTTTTTTTATTGGATCAAGTTTTCTATCGATTTTTTTTTTTTTATTATCATCCTAAACTTTATAGGGTTTTAACTCATGTTCAAAAACCTGACTTTAAACTTTATAAAATAATATTTTATAGAATCTTTTTTCGATTTAATGGGTCAGATACCCTTTAACGGCCGACCGGTTGCATCCTTACTTTAAAAATGAGGTCCCTATTATGGTTTAGCTACACATGAGGTGGGGATCTACTACTGGGGATTATCTTACCCACTTTGAGCAACATTCGCCTTCTTTTTTATGTGTTGGGATCGAGCACAATCCTATTCTTTCGGTGGGATCATAATTCTGAAATTACTGTAATATCTTTTATTTTCTTGGCCAAACACAAATTTCATTAAAAGAATGAAAACACCAGTTAGGGGCCATCAGGAGGTCTAGTCTAGGTACATAATCCTTGAGTAATTACACGTATAAGAGGGACAAATAAAGGCTATATGATAGGAAAATAGTATGCAATTCATTTGTACTATCAGAGAAGTATAAATCAACGCTGGAACTTGGAAGTGTATAATATTTCATTTACTATTATATTTTTATGTATTTATATTATTCAAACGGAAAAGGAAAGAGTTTTGGGCAATACTTAAATCTACCGAATCCACTCTTTTTGCCCGAGGTATTATATGAGGAATAATAACGTGGTCTCATTCATATTTTTTACGGAATACAACGGACTGATTTAGTCCTCCATTAGATCATTATTATAATATATATTGATCTGAATAATTAAAAATATATTTAAATTGATGATCCACATCTAATAAATATTATATTAATAAGGATGGACGTTTGAGACAATCTCTAAAAAAAAAAAAGAGCGGTAAAATAATTCATATTAAGTAGTCATACAATAGTTTATTCATCAAAAAAGTTTCAATGGTAAAAGCAAATAACATAATTTCTTTTGAAAAAAGAAAGGAACTATTTTGCATGTTTTGGGCGAGGTTTATTAACCATAACTAAAACATATTAAGATTCGAGAGTGTTATAAATTCTTGTAGTGTGTATTTATTTAACCTTTATTAGTTACATAATCATAAACATTTGAAAATGTGTAAGACTTCCCGAGTGTTATCAATTACCATGGGCATACTAAAATCACCATCAGACTCTGTATCCTCGCGATGCATGCCTTTAAATAAGTCCAAAGAGGTCTATTAAGCTAAAAATCAACCTTTCGGCAAAAAAAAAAAAAGGGGGGCTAAAAATTAACCTATTATACACATTAATATGATAAAAAGGGTCATGATGGCAATAATAACATATCAAGATACTGGGCAAAAAATAAGGAGAGTGATGATCTTGTACGGATAGTGGATGGTTTTACTTTAATTCAGCTAAGTATTTTATAAAAACATTCTCTATCAAATGATCAATACAATTATTTTAGTAAAATAAAAATTTTAAGAAACTGTTTACTTTGATATTATAGGAAGCACATTTCCAAATTCCATTTGTTTTTCTCAACCCCAAAGTTTACTCTGTGAGCATCAGCACATTTATAACCAAATTTTATCTCCAGTCCCGTAAGTTAACGTGCTATGGTGCTGGATCATCGTCAAAATCAACCTAATTATAGAACATTCTGGTAGTGGTTAGGAGGTGAAAATTACGGAAGCAAGAAAGGGTCATGTAACAAAGGCCACATGGCAATTATAAATAATATTATTCTGGTACCAATCCATAATTAAAGCAAAAGGCAAAAAGCAAAACCCTTGACTAAAGTTGTAGTTTTTTTAGGTTAAAACAATCATGGTTTTGGAATATCTTAATTATATCTTTCCTGCCTTTTCGTATTGCCAATAAAACCAAGCAAACTGAAGCAACTTGGTGAATGGCTACCTATAAATTAACACCTTTGCAAAGGGATTAGCTGCCTTCTCATCTACAAATAGGTAGGTAGGTACAATGTTAAAAAAAACTGTGAAGAACCATTAAAACCCTAATCATCTATATAATGACATGGGTTTTGGACAAATTTTAAAAATCTATTCTTATTTTGCAAGTTTTCTATCTAGCTCATGCTCATAATGTTATTATCTACCATTTACATCCAAAAAAGAAATGTAACTTAAAACATTTATTTTAAAATTAGATACTTTAGAGACATACCACAAAATATAATGGTGTTTATCCAAAAAAAGAAAAAACTGTAGTTTCTTATGTATTGATAACGAATTTTGTGTTGCAACTCGTTGCTCAATAGGGTTAAAGTCCAATCACCAAACAAGGATGAATTGGGTTAGACAAAGTATGAACCAAGCTATCCAACACGAGTGAGCTAAACCATCCAAGGTGAGGCCACTCCACCTTCCTTCCTTACCACACACCCCTAAGGTACCTGGATGTGAAGTCGTGCCTAATGGTGGGAGGCCACATGCTTAGGTAATACAATGCACCAAATTCATTGATCACAAAGGAAAAACCACATGCCTAAACCATATAGTGCCACAATTCATCAAATGCAAATTGGATATGCATAAGGCTCGGAGCAATCATACTTTGATCATTAGAGGATCTTACCAATCTTGAGCCCTAAAACCTTCAACAATACATCTCAAGTCATAAGTTTTCAACTAATTAGGGTCCAACACCCTTCTTATAAATACTCCGCTCTACTTTTCTTAAGAGAGAGGTCTAAATAACTTAATAAACACATACACACTTTACTTAGTCGCTCTTACTCTCCACTTATAGCTAACGTAAACATCGAAGTAGTCATATCAAAGTAAACTTCAACTCCATTTTAGTTGTGTGCTATTTTTGTAGGTTGAATCAGACCCTATACCTCATCATATTGAAAAAACTCCCACCTAACTCTATTTTGAAACTCCTTTAAGCCCAAAATCTTAACCAAGAAAATCTATGGTTAACATTATGAAAATGGCCTTTAGTGAACGATTGATTAATTGGAGCAAGGTGTCTATACATTATTAACTAATCTTGTAGTCAATCTAAGGGTAGGTGTTTAGCCAAAAAAAAAAAAAGGAAAAAAAATTATAAGTGTCATCTTTGAGTTCTTGCCAGTAGGTGTTAGGGCTCTACACATAAAAGGCCTACAAGACAATACATTGTGAGGAGGCGTTGAGCGGTTATCCAGCGTGGCCACTCCGATACTTAAGTTAACAGTGGGGCTTTGGAGAGTAGAAAGTGATTTAGAATAGTAAACAAGCTTAGAGTGCAGAGTCTAGAGAGATTTACTGCTGGGTAACAACCTAATATTTATAGTGGAGGGGAGCCGAACCGAGCCGGCAGTTGGAAGTCAGTTGATGGAAGAGATCTTCTCCAGCAATTATGGGAGAGTAGGGTTATTGTCTCCAACGTGTCCTACTTATTCCGAGCATATCTGTTTTGGCACTTTTTTATCCTTGTCTTATGCCTTCCAGCTGTTGTAAGGCTTATCGGGCTTTATCAATATAGGCCTAGGGCTTAGGCCTACGGGAGTGAGCCTTAAGCCACGAGATATGTCAAATGTGGTCAGACCTGAAGGGTTCATGTCTAAAGAGCCTTGTCAACACTTGTACCCCAATAGTTTCATTGTCGAAGCGAAGGCAAGAAGAAGAGATATATAGGTTGCTTAGGTGTAACCAGTCTGACTTAAAGGAGTCCAACCTAGCTACAATGCCGATGTAGTAAGAGTGCAGGTCCGAGCTAGAAGCTAGCTGAGAAGGATATGTTTGAGGCAATGGATACTTGAGCTGAAAATGTCTGAGGTAGTCAGTAGTTACTTCGAAGTGGAGTGCTAAAGACCCGAACGAGGCTGAGCCTTCGTTGAGGTATCAAAGCAAGACATCTTTGCAACTCATTAGGCAAGCACTTCAAGGTTAAGAACCGATCTATTTGAACAATGCTCGCCACAAACTGAGTAGACACAACTACACCATGACTTTATCATGCTGACCAGGTGGAAGTCGAATGAGCACTGAAAAAACTTCTTGTCAAGGGAACTTTTTCAAACTGTGATCTTTACCCGCCCGTCTTCTGTGCATTAAATGTGATGTGATAAGTGTCATGTTGCAGTAAAACGGTGTACAGCTACATGCGCTTTACCTTTGAAAGGTGACCATCTAATTAAAACGCTTTCCATATGTTTGCTATGTAGCATTCCAAGGGATTCGTGCTTATATGGATCTTTATAACCAACTGTACGTCTTCCCAGATAGTTTGCCTATAAATAATAAGGTTACCATGAGAGACCACTTTTTTGCAATCTCTTTGTTTTGCCATTATGAATTATGCATTCGCATCAAACTTTCTTCAAAAGTTTCTCAAGCTTTTCTTCCTTTTTCGAATATTACAACCATGTCGACTAACAGAGGTGAGATTGATTCATCTTCATCACTGCATGTCTCTAACTCCGATTCTACAAGGAGTAACCCCCCTAGACATGGGAGGATAAGGTCTCATCGCTAGCACAACTCGACAAATCTACTAAGATGGTTATGGAGGCACTAGATAGGGCTAGGATTATTAATGCCATCTCCAGGGATATATATACGTATGCTCCTCTACCCCCTCCAAAGGATTTGTTCAATACTCTTGAGACAGGTAAGGGACCTAGCGACTAAGTGAGCAAAAGTAAACAATCTGCCCCCAATTGGATTATAAGCAACTTCGTTGTCGAGGCGATTCTTGGGTAGCAAACAAGGTTGCCGAGTAGGGACAAGCGAGTAGCCCTTCTATCAAGGAAGCACTTCACGATGTTTGAGAAGTGCTTAGAGTTCAGGCAGCACCTCCCTTTGAGTCGCTTCGAAAAAGAATTCTTCAACTATCATTAGTGTAGTCCGTTGCAGGTCCCTCCCAATGGGTGGATGGTATTGAAGGCTTTCTAGGCACTCTATCACTTCCATATATGGAAGAGCATTAGAGGGTAGGCTTACCTCTAGCTGTGCTTAGGAAAGAAGTTGTTCTATAGCCTTATAGATTTAGTAAAGGGTTGACAGGACAAGTACATAGTAGTTGAGTTGCCCAAAGAGATAGACTTCCGAACGTGGTAGACCGGGATGGTTTAAACTTGGAGTGAGAAGAGGCTTGGTCCCAGTGACAGTGAAGCTACCCAAAAGACCCTGGCCTTCATGGCATTGAGATATGGCCAAGAGATTAATGCTGTAGAGACCATAGAAAGGTATTTCTGATATCCGATATCCAATCTCTGAGCTCTTCCCTAGCATGAAGAAAGCTATGGTGAAGAAATGGGCCAAAGCTACAGGTTTGTTCTATGTGCCTATCTATTGTGCTAGTGCTAAGGTGCTTTATCCGGTGCCTGTAGGGTTGGAGGGCCTCCTTGGTCGTATCGGTCACCCTTGGTCGTATCAGTTATAGTGGTGTTTTATGAATAGTAGTAGTAGTTTCATTTGGTTTCTTCTTCTTTTCCTTTTCTAACGTTCAATTGAATTTCTTACAGGCAAAAATTTGGCTGCAAGGATGCCTCATCCCTCTATAAACGAGCAAATGAGCTGACACCAGGCGAAAACTATGGTAGACCCATCGAAGGGCAAAGCAGTACGGCCGAAGCTAGGGCTTGGGGAGACCAGTAGGGCATGATCAAGGTATGTTCCTTAAGGGATTCCTATTAGCATTCGGGATGAGCCCGTAGATGCAAAGCACTTGGGTATAGCTCTACTTGCTCTTATGTTTACCCCTTCTACCAAGCCTATTGTCATGGGCAACGAAAGCACTGATGCGAAGGGGCCCAATGTTCAGATGCTTTCCCTTCCGTGGATGAGGGAGAAAGAAATGGCTGAAGGGTTTGCCTTTCCTTAAGTGGCTAGCCAAAAGTGGAAGGTTCTCGAAACGGTCGAGGAGCTAAGGCTTAGAGCCAAGAAGCAAAGGCCTCTAGCTAGGGCACCTTTAAGCCAAAGGAAATGGAATGTGTAGCCGACAGCTCATCCCTATCAAAACATTGATGACACAGGGTAAGAATTTTTGGATGTCCTAAATAATTTTAGGCTGATGGGGATAGGGCCGAACTCATTCCAAGAAGTGTTATACACCTCTTGGGATGAAGAGTTCTTAAGGGGAGCCCTCGAGATAGAGATGAAGAGAGCCAGGGGGGAAGCTCCTAAGGCCGAAGTGGGAGGTCTACACCAACGATTTAATGCTGTAGTATCGAACACTCAGTTACCAAGCTTCCATGGGGTCTTACACCCTCGGTGACTGGGCTATCCTCAAGGGGCTCTCTAAGGAAGGTGGCATGGAGATAACAGGCCACTTGAGTACATTGATGTGGTAAGGAAATCTTTGCTACTCTTGTGTTAATGTGCTTTACTCGTCATTGCATTAATGGTGGCCTTAGTTTTCAATTTACAATACTATGGCCAGATGCTGCTTCAACTGAACAAGTTTGATGCCTCTTGAAAAGAGGTAAAGGGCTTTAAAGAGGCGTTACGCTAGTATGAGAAGTACCTATGGGATGCAAAGAATTCTACTAATAAGTACTTAAAAAAATTCTCTAAGGCTAATAGGTGCCTGCGTTGCTCTCATGTACAGGTGGTGGGGCTTTAAGTAAGGCTCAAAGATGCGAAGCGGGGGAGAGAATGCTAAGAAAGCAGCTAAAAAAGCTAACAACCTGAAGGCTCAGCTAAAAGGCAAATGCTCGCCTCTCCCAAAGGCTAAAAGAGGAGGGCAAAGCTAAGGCCCAACTTGAGAAGAAGAATGCTGAGCTGAGGGCATCGGTGGTTAGGTTGCAAACTGAGCTAGCAATGAAAGGTCTAAGCGTAAAGGTATCAAAGCCACTTTATTGGAGTTGGCCGATTTAGAGGTCAGGTTAGAGCAACAGGTTCGAGAGCTACAAGAGAAGGATTTGGAGATGGAGGAGATCATCTCCAAAATGGAGAGTGGGGGAGGTCCTCAGTGATGCTGCCGCCAAAAAGGCAGTCATCGACTATCGAAAGACTAAAGAGTGGTTCGATGATTTGGAAGACTTGACCATAGACTCTACGCGCTACATGAGGAAGGAGGTCCTCTCCCATTATCCAGACCTTGATTTAAGCTTCCTCAATTTTCTAGATTCTCTAACCTTCAACGAGAAGAGGGAAGCCCTAGTGCATGAGAAAGAGGCCTCTTAAGCAACCATGGATGATGCAAGTGCTCCCTTTGCTGCTAGGGCCGAGTAAGGTGCTTCCACATGTACTTCTGCTCCAATAACCCAACAGGACGCCACTCCAAAGCAGTTCCTTAAGACAATCAATCTTCAGGCAATCCACTTATTACCCCTTGTTCGCATCCTTTAGGCCCTGCTCCAAGTCAAAGCCTGCTGCTTGAAGCACTGATAAATCAATACTCAAAACAAATCAAGGCCTTGAACTTTTTGAGTTACCGGAGTTAGTTAATCCAAGGAGATAGCTTGTTTATCTTTTTTTTTTTTTGAAACATGTGTAATTTGAGCCAGGATGCCAACCTTCATTATGTAATCCAACAATCAATGAATGAATGCATTTTTTGAAAGTCTACTTTATACACCTACTTTTTCCTTACCTTTGAATATATTTACATAGGAATTCCTCTACACAAAAGGAGTTTACCATGGCTAAAGTTAACCGAGAGAGGTTAAGTTAGCAGTGTTTCGATCCGCTCAATAGAAGGGAATTCCTCTATGCAAGGGATATTTCCCCTTGGCGAGGTTACCTAAGGGGAGTCAACTTAGTAGCATTCCAACCTGCCTAGTAGAAGGAAGTTCCTCTATGAAAATGGTGTTTTCCTTTGCTAAGGTTACTCGAGGAGGGCAGGTTGGTAGCATTCTGACTTATTCGGTAAATGGGAGTTCCTCTATATAAGGGGTGTTTCCCTTTGCTAAGATTACCCAAGAGGGGGTTAGGTCGATGGAGTTTTGACTTACCCAATGAACGATCCATATGCCTATTCAAAGGCTCAAATGGTAATAGAAAGAAAGGGAGCAAAAGAGAGAGGTAGACAATCAATTATAAAACAACTTTTTTATTTTATTATTCTAGAAAAAATATACATAACAAAATGCTAATCAAAATAAAGCCAAAGATTATTAGCATTCCATGTACGTGAGATGAGCTCACCATCCAGTCCGTACGCTTTATTGCCCAATCTATTCCTAACTCTAACCGAGTCTTCCTAATTGGGGGCCAGCTTGCCATGCCCTTCACACGAATTTGTGGCTTCTAACTTTCGGTACACTAAGTCGTCGACCTTGAACTCCTTTTGTCTGACATTCTAGTAGTAATATCAAGTGACTTAATGTTGTTATGCAGTTACCCAAGCAGCAGTAAGGTCTCTAATTTCTTTAATGGTATCGATGCTAGCTTGCAACAGTGACTTGTTAAGGGCGGCGTCGAAACTTCAAGTCCGGATATTAGGAAACTCAAGTTTGATGGAGAGAATTGCTTCCGACCTGAAAGCTAAGTGAAAGGGGGTCTCGCCCGTAAAAGTACAGTAGGTAGTCCTGTACCCCTACAAGATATTGGGCAGTTCGTCAGCCCAAGCACCTTGAGATTAATCTACGCATTTCTTTAAGCTATCTAAGATGATCCAATTGGTTACCTCCACATGTCCATTTGATTAGGGGTGGGCAACCGATGTAAAGTGTGGGGTAGTATGGTGCTGGACGCAGAACTCCCTAAACTTAAGGTTATCAAACTGTTGATCATTATCCATGATGAGAGCATAGGAGACTCCGAATAAGGAGAGAATGTTGTTTCTAACGAAAGATTCAACACTTCTCTTCGTGATCCCGGTTACCACTTTAGCCTCTAGCCACTTCATGAAGAAATCAATGGCAATAATTATGAACTGTCGTCCTCCTGAAGCTTTTGGGAAGGTGCTAAGAATATCAATCCCCCATTGTGTGAACGGCCATAAGCTGGTCAAAGGAAGGCAGTGCTAGGTGCATGACTGATTGAGGCGTGCTTCTAGTGCTTCTAACACTGCTGCCACTTTTGGGCTATAACTTTTGCGTCCTACCTCATGGTGGGCCAATAATACCTGAGCTGTAGCACCTAGAGTTAAAGGGCTTGGGACCGAATGTAATTGCTGCACACTCCAGTGTATAACTCTTCCATGACACGTAGCCCTTCCCCTTCTAGGAGGCATTAGAGTTGGAGGAGGTTGACTCCTCTATGATATAAGACTCTATTGACCAAATGGCAGTAATCTTCGAAATAAATCTACTTAAAGTAGCCACCATACCAATGAGCTTTTATACGTCTCGGACTAAGGTTAGAGACTTCATTCCCCTAATGGCAGTAATCTTCTTGGGGTTGGCCTCAATGCCTCTCTATGTCACCGGAAAGCTGAGGAACTTACCAGATCCGACATCAAAGACGCACTTCTAGAGGTTCGGCTTTATGTCATACGTGTGCATTTGGTCAAAAGCTTCTTGAAGATCCTTGACACGATCGACCGACTTCTGGCTCTTGATGATCATGTCGTCGACATACACCTCCATATTACAGCCGATCTAGGGCTTAAACAATTTCATCACCATTCGTTGGTACATGGCCCCAACATTTTTTAGTCCAAATGACATCACGGTATAACAATATGTGTTGTAATCAGTGATGAAGGAGATATGGACTTCGTCCTTCGAGTTCAATTTGATCTGGTTGTATCCCAATAAGGCATTAATACAACTCAACAAGGCGTGTCCCGATGTAAAACCGACGAGTTGATTGATCCTCAGGAAAGGGAAACAGTCCTTAAGTAGGCTTTATTGAGATTGGTATAATCAACGTACATTTGCCACTTCCCATTCTTCTTTACTAGTACTACACTCGCTAGCTATGTTGAGTACTTTTCTTCTCTCACGAAACTAGCCTTAAGTAGCTTCTATACTTTCTCTTTGATTATGGCCTACCTTTTTGGAGCGAAATGCCTCTTTTTCTACTAAACAAGCTACGCTATGGTGTCAATATTAAGGCTATGGGTCGCTAGGTCGGGCAAAATTTTGGGCATGTCTGATGCCAACGAAGCAAACCTGTTTGAGTTTGCCTGCAGGAGGGTGATGATTTCATCCTTTACCTTAGTTAAAGTCTCTATCTTGACTTTCGTGGTTTGCTCAAGTGAGGTTCTAATCTAGATGTCTTTTGTTTCCTCCTTGAGCTCGTCTCTCTCAACCAGCATCTCCTATAGGCCTGTTTTAAGGGTGAAGACTCCATCTCCTTTGGCTGCCTTAACATACAACTCTCGCGAGAGCTTTTCATCACATTTACATATTTCTATCTTGGTTGGGGTATAAAATTTAGCCTTAAGATAAAGGAAGGATGTGATCACCCTAAACGTATTCAGGCTTGGTCTTCCTAGGAGCACATTGTAGGGGGAAGGGTAACAATCATAACGAACTCTACAGGTCGTTGTGCCACGAAGTCATCATTGCCGAGTTCCATGTTTAACGTGATGATACCCTTGGCTTAGATCGTACTTCCATTGAAGCCAATTAGATTATGATGGTACGACTTCATTTTTATTAGTAGCTTCTTCCTCATCATCTTGTATGTATGGATGAAGAGTATATCAATGAAATTGCTAGTGTCCACCATAATCTTTAGGACCTCAAATTTTGAGATCCTCGCTACTATTACCAGGGTGTCTTGATGGGGTATGTCAACATCTTCAAGGTCTTCATCGGAGAAGGAGATAGAAGTGTCTAACTTTTATCTCCTCCCTTATGGCTAACACCTCTGATGGGGCATTAATCGAGCTGCTAGTGCTTGACTAACTCCTAAGGTATGCCTTACCCCCCCACCCCCCCATGATTACGTTAATGACACCATTAGGGGTACGGTCATTGCTGCAATCATTGTTCTGTTCGGTGTGGGTGTTCTCGATCTATCGCCTTCGAGGTGCCCTATCTCCATCATCGTCAGAATAGTCATCGTTCCTCCGATGGGCAACATATTTTTTGAAGAAACCATATTGAATGGCATATTTAAGGGCGTTCTTCAACTGGAAGCACTCGCCAATGGTGTAGCCATGGTCGTCGTGGAACTAACAGTATTTGTCAAAGTTCTGACAATTAAGGTTACTTACCCCGCATCTTGGGCGGCCTTTAAAGCAAATTTTGGTGCTTCACTTCGGAATAAACTTAAGCAATGGATTTATTTAAAGGCGTATACTGGGTGGATATAAGAGGCAGGAGCGGGTCACACTTGACCCAGTGCTCAACCTAGCACTTCTTCTTCCCAAAGCTCTCCCCCTCTAGTTTACTTGGCATCCTATTACTAAGGCGATCCTTTACGGATAATTTTTCTTGGTCCTACTTTTCTCTTAATCTTTCTTGATCAGCATTGCGCCTGGTGCAAATGTTGTCTTCGTAGTCGATGTATTTCTAGGCTTTGTTCCAAATGTCATCTAACTAAGGGATCTCCACCACGGCATTATTGAACTAGGCCACGTAGTTGTACAGAGACTCGTCTTCACCTTGCCCTATGAGGTACAAGGACAATGTGTCCTTAGATGAGGGTTCGCTAACCTTGAAGTGGAGACTGAATCTCCACACTAGCTCATCAAAGGAGCTAATGGAATTATCAGGAATGTGGTTAAACCAAGTCTAAGCTGCCTTCCTCAAGGTGCTTAGGAAGGCCTTACACATTATAGCATCTCTATGACCATGAAGATTAATGAAGGTATGGAAGTAGAGAAGATGGTTGTCAAGATTACTCATGCTATCATATTGGTTTAAAGACAAAAGTTTGCCATTAGGGGGCAACACTTCATCCTAGATACCTTAGGTGAAGGGGGTCTTATTGCTAGCGACCAGCTCGATGTTGCCAACAGATTTACTCCCTTGCTACTTAGAAAGCCGCCTTACCATGGCACAAAGCTCGTTTAAGTCAACATCGTCTACTAAGTGAGATTGACGTACAACTGAGTGAGCCCACATTCCCTATAACTCGGCTTTTTATTTGTTCCCAATCAAATTTTGGTTGCAGGTGGCTGTAGACCTTATTGGCTGTTGATGCAAGGGTGGATCGGTTGCTGATCCTTGCCATTCTACTGCTGCTGTTGGATGTTGTTCTGCCCAATACGGGCATCCAAGCTTCGTGAGGGGTATATTTGTGCATTATGCCGCTCTGCTTCTTCTAGGCAAGTGCAGAGTAACATGTTCTGCACAACATATTCTTCAACCAAATGTTTCATGCGCTCCAAACACTCCTCCAACACAACCCTTGGGAGGGACTGATTGCCCCCAAGTTGTTTATTTACCAACTGTTGGTTTTCCTGCTCGTTGCGGTAAGACATGACGTGAAGGGAATTGTTCATGGGGTATGTGTTTACTGTGTTTGAGGTTTCAATTGTAGGGATTCAGTTTTCCATAGACGGTGGCCCTACATGTAAAAGGCCTACTGTAAGACTCACATTCAACTATTTAAAGTTCGGTTCATAAAATTTAAGGCGATAGAGTAAACTGTCCGATTTAACCTAAATTCTACGACAAAACTAGAAATATTAGTAAAAGTGATTTCGTAAGTTCAAATTTAAGAAAATAAGTAATAAAATAAAAAAATATAAAATTTCTAAATTTTAAGTATCTTACTTATTATTTATCGAAAACGTGTAAAATGTATTTCGATAATTAATGAATCGTTAGAGATAAATTATATGCACACTAAAAATCATAAAATAACTTAAATAATATTTAGGAGTATTTATTTATACCATGTATGAATTTACATGTAGATAGAGATATGCGTAATTACTTAAAATATTCGAAATATGTTAAAAAACGTTAATTGATTAAATAAAATTCATAAATAATTAAGGAAAAATCAAGAAAATTCAGAAAAAATGTGGAAATTTCCAAAAGAGGGGCGTGGCATGCTAAGAAAGAAGAAAGAAAATCAATCAATTAAATTAAAATAACAAAAAAGGCAATTTGAAAAATGATAAGGCCAATGTCACCTCAATTTAACACATCAAAATTGCTTTATATCTCTATAAATAGTTAAAAATTTTCGTAACCTCATTTTGGATGTTTGGAATTATAGAAAATTAAAGAGAGGCAAAATTGAGGGGAAATTAAGGATTTACAACAAATTATAAAAAATTGTGCAATTGAAGTTTCTAAGGAGAACTCAGACTCGACGAGCAGCTGAGAGTGGACGGCCACTACCACCACACGATGGTGGCAACGCTTAAATGGGCCAACACACCCATGGTCACTAACTATGGCCAGAGCCACCTATTCTGGTGAGTTTCAATTTTTACTTAATTTTTTTTAATTGTTAAAAATATCAAAATTAGTTGAAAAATTATGAAACTTGTTATTTTAGAATATTTTTGTATTTAGTTTTTAGGAAAAATATTATTTTGATGAAAATATGTTCCGTGATATAGTCCTTAAGAAATCATACAAAACTGAGCATATTTCGATTTAGAAACAAATGACTTTATGAGTGTAGTCTTGAGCCCAAAATTTTTGTGTAGACTACTTAGGGATTATAGAATAGTACTATCAAGCCCTTTTTCAAAAATAAATTTTGACAAGTTTTAGATAATTTGTAAGCCTCAAAATGATGCATAAAATGAGTTATTTTTGGTTAATTACCGTTTTGATACATAATTATATGTTTTAGGATGTTCAAATCTGATAAAGTATAATATTTGTAGTATTTAGGGTGTTAGATGTAATTATTAAGGTATTATGTAGTATATAAATAATAGGTAAAAATGGTATATTTTAAGATAATTTTGTAAATTAGGGTAATTAGGAGTAAAATCTTATTTAGGATGATATTATATATTTAGAGATGTCAATTGATGTTAGGAGATGATAATTGGAGTGATAGAAATATTATACGTGTATTATGTACATAATAGATAATAATACATAATATGTAAAAATTGGAAATATAATAAATAGAAGATATTAGAGTAAAAATTAATATTATACTAATAATAGGAATTTATAATAAATCTGATAGAAAACTTAAATTTAGGTAATTATATGAAAAATGTAAAAATTTCTTATAGCGAGAGTAAATTCGATACACTAATAAGGATTTAAGTGTATTAAGTAGAATAAAATACTAATTAGGGGTAATTATGGTATTTACGATAATGTGATTAATTTTATATTATGAATTGAAACGAGTTTCTAGGGTTTGTGTATAAAACTGTACTGAAAAATTAAACTAGAACGTAATTTAGAAATCAATGCAGAAATCAAACTAAAACCTAACCTCAAACCAAGAATAATTGTAAAAGATTTGAGAACCTAGATAATTGGACATATTAAACCCTAAACCAAATATATCAATAAGTGTTATAAGATAAAACAAACATATAACAATTATATGGAAACTGAGACCACGTTGGTATTATAGGAATCATTGGTGATGGACTGAACAAGTCCCACCTCAAGTGAGCAAGCGAGGAATCGAGGTAAGTTGAAATTAATACAGTATTGTATTTTGGAGGCTTGAAATTGTACTCAATTGTGCTTGTTCTGAGTTGATGATATGATTTTGATTTGCTGCTTAACTTGTATTGTATGATTTATATGAAATGATTGATCACCCTAAGTTAGACCTAATAAAATATACGACTTGGAAACATAAATTAGACTTGTATAGCAACCCATTAGGAGAAACCTAGGATTCTCCAGCCAAATACCGACCCCTTCAAAAGAGATAGTACTGGATAACATAATTGGTCCCTTTGTCATCTTTAGTCAAACTAAGTGATAGGTGAGAAGGTCACGGTAAGGGTGAAATCAATGGTTCGAAGGTAGTTGTGAAAAGACCGGTATCTTCATTACACAAGCCTGGGTTTGGTCATAAACTGTTGCATTAACGGCAACTCCTCGACCTGGATTAGAGTGAGCGTAATTTCTCTAATCTCACGATAGACCGGACAACGTCGTGTAATAAAATTTTCTTGAACATACATTAGACTTAATAATTTGGTTAATAACCCTGTTTATGTTTATGGTATAATTTTAAGTCTCCGTCCTAACTTATTGAGTTATGGTTATTCATACCCCTATAGACGTTATTGCAGGTGCTAGTTAGGAAGCAGTTTATATCAACCCTGAAGTTAGCAACTGTGGGATTTTGGAGGTGAGGATGTAAACTAAAGACCAAATACACTTTTTTGTTAGATTATTTTAAAGCTTTTAGCATTAGTTTACAAATTACTCAATTAAATTGTGACTAGATTGTTAAATCTTGTAAGATACTCAGATTATTTTAATGTAAGTATGTACTTTTCTTAAGTTCATAAGTAAATAACTAATTTAAATTATGAATTGTTTACTTCAAAGCGGGCTAGTCGTAGACACCTTGTTAAAAGCAGGTCTAGGATAGTAGCTGTATGGCAAGTTTCTATTTTAGAATAGTTTGCATAGTAGGACTATTACGACTCTGTCGCTTCAAGGCATAACACCTACAAGACAATACATTATGAGGGGATGTTGGGGTGTTGTCCAACATGGCCACTATGATGCTTAAGTTAACAGTGGGGCTT
Source organism: Lumnitzera littorea (assembly GCA_024138015.1). Classification (NCBI taxonomy): domain Eukaryota; kingdom Viridiplantae; phylum Streptophyta; class Magnoliopsida; order Myrtales; family Combretaceae; genus Lumnitzera; species Lumnitzera littorea. The sequence continues at coordinate 24,153,236 of JAMXBB010000002.1, read as the reverse complement.
TGGAGTGTAGAGTCTAAAGAGATTTACCATTGGTAGCAACTTGGTATTTATAGTGAAGGGGAGCGGAGCCAAGTCAAGCCGAGCCGATAGTTGGAGGTTAGTTGGTGGGTGAGATCATCTCTCACAAGTATAGAAGAGTGAGGTCGTTGTCTCCAACATCTCTCACTTATTTCGAGCGTGACTATTTTAGCATTTTTTTATTCTTATCTTATGCATTTCATCCATTACAGAGCTTATCAAGCTTGATCAATACAGGCCTGGGGTTTAGGCCCATAAGGGTGAGCCCCAAGCCATGAGATATGTCGGATCTAGTCAAACTTGAGGAGACCATATCCAAAGAGCCTTATCAACGATAAGAATGGGTAAAGTTATAATTATAAATTCGGTTTTCCTTATCAAACCAAAATGAGATAGTTTATTTTAACATTTAAAAAATCATACAATTTAATCTAATAATTTTTCTTAGTTTAAATTGGATTGGATTTTTGCAGAAAAGATTTGATTTCAAGGAGATTGGATTCGGAAAATTGACCAAACTAATCCAAAAATTACATTTTTCCATTTAACATGCTCTCTCTCTCTCCTTCCCCTTAATTAGTCTGATGCCCATCATATACGATGTCATGGATGATAGAAAATATTAAATAGATATTAAGGTGTCACATATTAATGAAGAACAGTGCAATAGTTGGGAACTTAATTGCACTCATAAAAAGTTTATCATTTAAACAACAAATGGTATGAAAAGAATTAAAACTTTTCTTAAATTTTTCCCTTATTTGAAACTTAATTAAAATCATATAATACTGATAAATTAGTGATTTGAGTAATTTACCACAAAAAGATAAATAATTTATGTCATGAGAAAAAAGTGATATGTTTTACCATTCTATCAGTCTTGAAAAATGATGAATTCAAATGCAATTTTTATTTTCTTTTTTATATGAATATGGTGTAATCATAGATTGATGGAGCTCATATCTATGATGCCTATGTAAATATTATGCTAACGTGGAAAAAAAAATATAATGAAAATTATAGCATGTGATGTGATTAATAGAGTGGTTAGTAGAGGTCATGGCGGAGTGTAAGACGTAAGGCAGTTATTGGGGGTGTTAGAAGAAGTGTAAAACATAATTAAATAGGTAATGGGTAGTTATTGGAATTAATGGATAGTAATTGAAAAAAGTACTTATATAAATTCTATTACTTTAGCTAAAAGTAGCATTTGGCTAGTAATTGCCATAATACTAGATTAGATAAAAAATTTTGTTCCATATTTGGTTTGTAAATTTGCTTAATGACTGAACGAAAACTAGGTTAATGAATTGGATAAAATGCCTAAATTTTGTCTCATTTGAACCACGGTACAAAAATAAAATTCACTAAATAAAAACAAAAAATATTTTACATTTCCAAAAATATCCCTCCATGTTATAATATCAAGTTAATAAATATTATTTTTATTAAATATTACAAAAAAATATTTATTTTATAATATAATGATTAATTTTTTAATATAAATTTTATGTTATAATATCAAGTTTGGTTTGGTTTGGTTTTCCCTTTAAATCTAACCAAACCATAAAAATGTAGTTCCTTTTCTACAATTTTAAACTAAAACGTATAGTTTGGATTAGAAATTTTTTCAAATTACAAAATTTTGATTTGGTTTACGGATTAAACCATATTTTTTAGTTTAGAAAAGTACATTTACAAAACACTAATTTCATATAAAAAGTATTAAATTGATTTAAAAAAATAAATATTATCATAATAGAGGTTGATAAAATTAATATTCGTGTGACTATAAAATTTTCAAATATATATTAATAGATAATTTCATTTTCAAACTTTAAATCAAACTACATATATAATTTATATGTTATGGTAATTAAAATTTTAATATATATGTATTTCAATAAATATAAATAGTGCTATATTATAACAAAATACATTCTTTAGTTAAAATAAAATATTACTATGACTTTTATAAAACGGTTTGGTTCAGTTTTACAGATTGGTCTAGTTTATTTTTTTGAACAAACCATAAATTTTTAGTTTAGTTTGAATTGAAAATTTTTTAAGCCAAATTATAAAAAAAAAAAAAAAACTATATTTTCGATTTAATTTGGTTAGTTTTTTTACCTATCCCTACTGTAAACCATTATTTAAGTGGTAACCAACGTATAATATTTTTATATAATCAACGACTACCTTGTTCCAAGAGGTGGCCTATTTTCCAATTCTGCAAAAGAATTTTACTTTGCTAGAAGCACAGTTCTACATGATAACTTGGGTCGAAAGGAGGAGGCCAAGAAAACAGGCCTTGTTTTAGCATTAGGAGAAATTATTAGGCCTACCCAGAGTATAATACAGAATTTCTACAGTAAGATGTCAATTATAGATGAACCCTTAATTTAATATCACTTAATAAATTACATAATGCGTAGGAGCAAGAAAAGATTTGATAGTTCCGATACGTTATGTGAATTAATGAATAAAATGTAGATATCAATAAAATTTTAACACATTAATACATAATTGGAAATTTTTCAAAAAGCATATTCCTTCATTTTAAAGTATTTAAATATTATTAACATTTATACACTATATATCGATTCACGCGATATATTAATACAATTAAATCTTTTTTCTGTTGGAGCTAGAAAGGAAATATATGCTAGCTAGAAAGTTCACTTTCTCACGTTCTTAAAAGCAATACAATACAAAGGGAGGGGTAAAATAACACATCCAACTTGCCTTATCATGTCAATTACTTTGTAGACTAATGGTATGAATATTAGTTTTCCAAATAGAATGGACCAAGTTAATCCCCTCTTCCTATTGTAATCATCGAAAAGAACTTGCCATAGCATCTTAATTGCCAATTTAGTTAATGAGAAAGGAAAGGAAAATAATTAAATAAATGCTTGATCCAATTTTATGATCCATAAGCCTATACATATAAAATATAATTATATAGAGCGTTTACTAAAGTTATTTTATAATATAGATTAAATTATATATTATAAGGGATAAAGTATAAGGCTCTTTACTTGTACGTACTTTATAAGTACAAGTTTCTAAAGTGTGGAATTAGAATCGAGGTTCAAGACCTACCTTATAATGTAGAGGAACTGCTTTGATACTTATAATTTATAAAACCTATATAGTATAAGATAACTCGTTAAACTTATAAATTTTTTACTACATTTTGTTAGTATGAATTATTTATAAAAATTACCCAACAACCTATTAATTTTAGAATTATTAGTAACTAGTAAATGTTTATTCATCAATATGATAATCTCCAATTAATTAATCACATATTCCTTGTAAAAGCATATACGTTAACTTGACAATATGTAGTATTATAAATTTTTAAGTTAACTATTATTTCATTTTTAATATCAATATATTACTATAAATTTACTATTTTAAACTGTTTATTTAAAAGCAGAAAGTATAAATAGAAATGATTTTGTGATATGTACAATTACAAACTCTTTAGTTTATTTTTCAAATTCTTTTAGCAAGTCATTAATTTTCACATTACATTCTTTTCATTTTTAAAATATGTAATTCATTAGTAAATTTTAAGAGAAAATGAAATAATATCATTTTTCTTAGAGCTCTTTGAAGAATAATTCGAACATTGATATTCCGTTTGAAAAGAGTAAAACATTTTCCTAAAAAAGATTAGAATTTTTTCTTTAGTAGAAAAATATTTCTTTCTCATAAGAAAAACATATTCTACTTAAAAAGGCTTTTCTGAAAAGAAAAAATAAGGAAAAAAAGAAAATTGTTTTTGGAAAAATATATTTTCTTCAAACGAATGAGCTGAAGGTTGTTAATTATTTATTTATTTTTTGTTTTCGGCAATGAAGAAATTTAGGAAAAACTCTTCCCCCTTCTCTAAATATGAACCCCTGTTGAGTCTTGAAAGTGGACCCAAAGAAGGTATGGAGAGAGAAAAAACGACTGGAGCCCATTTATCATTGGTAATGGGTAAATGGGCCTCAATTGGATTTTCTGGCCCTATCCAATTTCAGGAAGATTTCTGGGCTGTCCTAAAGAGTCCATTCCAATTCACTTTACTAAAGGTCGATATTTTCTTGTGCAGACCGTGTGCCAAAGCCCGCCATAACGATCAGACATACGGTATTTGAAAAGTGTTGCGAAATTAAACATCAATACGTTACTATATTAACTTAAACTTATTAATCATTAACTTTGTTAGTTTTTAACTTTTTAGTTTCGATGATAAAATATATCATCAGTAACTTTTTTTCCCCAAGAGTACCTAAAGTTTCGTCTGTCAACGCTAATTTATAGCTACAATATTCGCCATAATTGTGATTAGATAAAAAATAATAATTTATTCAAATATCATATTTGAAATCAAAATTTAGATAATTTTCCAAATACAATATTTTAAATAAATATATATCAGTTGCAAAACAAATAATAATTATATGTAGATAAGACACATATAATATATATACATTATACACACACTCAACATAGTAGGCCATATGATCGCTATAACAATCGGATATATATTCAATTTTAGTATACAACCTTTTATTCATATTGATAGTAGAGCTATGCAAGTGGGGTTAAATAACCTGGGTTAATCTGTGTAATCTGCATAAGAAAAAAAAAATGGGTTAAAGTTGAAAATTTCAACATGTGTAAATTTGGTATCCGAGTTTCCTTTTTTTTTTTTTTTTAACATATGGATGCTGTATATGTTTGTCATGCGGCCAACGTAATGGAATTAATAAAATTATTTCTAATAGGATTTTTTTTTTCCTATATGCAAATACTATTTTTTTGTAAAATTTTCAATGAAAAAATAACATTTATTTTTAGTAAATTTATTCTATAATATCAAATTTTTGTATTAAAAAAATTCTAGCAGGTTGGTAAATGAAGTAGCTATTTTCCTTCTATCTATCTTCGTTGCCCATTACGATTTTAGTGTCACTATGCCAACCCTAAGCTTTTCAAGTTATTTATTTTCTAGGTTTATTTCTATATTGATGGCAAGTTTGGTTTGCAAAATGAAATAGAGTAAAAATAAAATTACAATTCTCAAATAATATAACGAAAAATAATAACCATTTTCTTGTAGTTCTTTTGGATGATTATAGATAGATATGAAAATATGCTTATAAAAGATTAAAGGGTAGCTACTTCTTTGATCACGAAAAGGAAATGTAATTCTTTTTTTTACAGTAATAATAATTTCATAAAATATTTATTCTATTTCATCCTCACAATGTTGAATATTTTGATGTCGTACACTTATTTCGTAGCACTAGGAACAAACGATCAATAATCTCCTTGGAGTTGATAGAAGCAGCTACCGAATGTAAAAACCTAGCTTTATATATTTCTTTTTTCTTTTTCTTTTTACTAACTTTGTGTTTAAGGTGAATATTGAAACTCCAGGACCCATGAATCTATTAAACCTTACATGAACTAAGTAGTTTCCACTTGTATTAGATATCATAAGAGATGTTCTTGTTCCACATTTTTCAGAACAATGCTGAAAGAGTAAGGTATAGAATGTGACCTTATACTTTTCTTGAAATTTACTTGAGATATATGCACTTTACACCGTAAGCTCTAAGTTTTAGGATACTTTATAATTTATCATTATATTCAAGGTAATGTGGACTTAATCTGTGATGAGAATTGAACCATTATGGTCTAGCTTGTAGTATATTATCTTAAGCTAACACATGGTTAGGTGGTCAGTATATGTTAAAATTTTAATCAAAGCAAGTATTGTTAATTGTATTTTGTTACTATTTTAGACTTTTAGTAACAGTTGTTGTATTTATATTATTTATATCGATTGAATGTTCTGATTTTGGATACAAATGACTAATATTTCAATCTAACGAGATTAAGAAAAAGACAAAAAGAAACTCGCATGTTTCAAGTGTACCTTAAAATTTGTAGATTTTATATATTATAAGTTTTGAGATGATTATAGGGGATCATAGAGTAGATGTCATTCTATGTTCTAAAATATATATTACATGGTTGGATATAAGATAGGGATCCAACCTTGTCCACTTTGTATAAGCTCACTCCTATATCGTATTTGGTACTCAAGAATTAACTCAAAGTAAAATATGATTACAAGTTTTATTCCCTTTCTCATGTTTATAGGGTAGTGTATGAGAAGAATCGAGATTCTTTAGATTTGGTGGTTGCAAATTCATGGGGGATTTAATTCCACCTTTAAGGAAGTAGAATTGTGTTCCATGTTGTTCTCATTAATATAAATTACTTAGCCTTTTAAAATATAATACTTATGGTGTTGAACAAATAATGGCTTTATTAAAATATTACTATTAATGCAATCTTTTCTTTTTCAACTATACTACAACCAAACATAATATTGGAATGAAATTGATGCTTCGGTGGGCATTCCAAAACATATGTTCCTAATTTTATTTCATTCCAATCCACTCCACTCTATATTACTCTTGCTATCTTGCATATTAAACATGACGTTGAGGGTAAGAAAAAAAGGGAGACGGATTGTTTTATTTTAGATAAGAGAATAATTCATTTGTCATATAGGTTACTAGGGTCTTGGCACCTAATTTTGTTTAAGGAAAAGTATAAAATGTAAATGCTCAGTACTTACCTACCTTTCTATTTGAACTCTCTTAACATTTTTTATATTTTATTTGAATCATCAATATTTCTAAACACTTACAAAATAGGACTTTTGTCAACTTTGCTAAATCTTTCAATTCATCCTTCACACGTGTCTGCTTTTAATTGACCTTAAAATAACTACTCAAGATTGCTATGATTTGCATAATTTTTAATAACCCTTTTTCTTTTTTGTATTTTTTATTAATTTTTATTTTATTATGCAATTAAAAATGTTTGATATTATTTTATTGGTAATTAAATATATTTAATGTTGTTATTTTCTTAAATAATTATCATAAACCACTTAAGCTTATATGTGTCAAGGATGGACACAAAAACTTAATAAAGTAAATGAAAGTCCTATTTTCATAAAAATTCAAAATTATTGAAGACTTAAATAAAAAAACTTAAATAAAAAAATTACTAAGAATTCAAAAAGATAAAGGGGCAAACATTAAGGACTAAAAGTATACTTGTCCATAATATTAATACTGTTAAAAGAGTATCTACTCAAAGGGGTTACTCTAAATGCTTATGCTATTTAATATTTATTGTGGATGTATATAAGATAGCACTCTGAAGTCGTGGTAAATGATCTGGTGATGAATGATGGGCGAAGTGTTTTGAATTTGTGTGAATATTATTGGTACGATTGATGAGTTAAATGGGAAATGTGAGTTGAAATTATAGATGTATTTATGTTTGCACTTATGATTGCGTTGGACAAGCCTTCTTTGAAGAATGTGAAGTTGTATTAATGTTTGTAAAGGATGGATGTTGTTGGTGAGGTTTTGACTCGTGAAGGGTTGATGCTTCATGCTTATGTTGATGATCGAGTTTGTGTGATTTGAGATGGTGATATTAATTGAGTTGTGACTTCGCGTATGCAAATTGATTGCAATGTGACCTTGAGTGACTCCATGTTAGCATCTAAACCAGTTTCCTATCTCATCAATTAAAATTCTACATATATCGTCTCTTAGCTTCTTTATGTTTTTTATCCTTATATCATCCACACTAACTTAAGCATAAAAATAACCACATCGAAGGGCCATTCAATGCCTTCCATAACCTTTTTGTGTCTAACAAGTGATATTTCCATGGATTAAAATATACCATCAACATAATCATTGACTATATAAATTTGTTATCTAATCATATATCTTATCAGCAATTACATCCCTCGGATTATTTATTCCAACGTGTTGGAAATGTCTAACAATTTGATAGTATGTAGGACCTATATTAATTATCTCGTAAGGATATAATTTATTATTAGTATTTGATAAGCATAATTATTGAGAATGCTTTTATAGATCAAATACTATTATGTATAAATAAAAAATGTGATTTTTATAATCCAACAATAATTTGCACATCTATATGCTACTAATGTTATTGTTGTCCGACGTGTAAATATCCTATACAAATGTCATACTAAGGAAAAACATTATATAATAAAGGGTAAATTGTGTGTATTATCCCTGAAAGGTTAAATGGGCTTTTTAAATGATATGTGATTTGATAAAGTAACTAATGTAATAATTATCATATATATTTAAATTAAAAAATATATTTAAGTAGATAAAGAAAAAAGAAAAATCATGTTAATTATCATATATATTTAAATTAATAAATATAGTTTTATACAAACAAACATTATTCGATGTCAAGCCAACTATGGTTAATAAACAGCACAAAACAGATGCAATATACTTGTTCTTGTTATTTTATTTTCACTTCTATTTTCAATTATGCAAATTTGAACATTTTTAACCTAATTCAAGAATTTTAGCCAAATAACTTAATGATTAAAAAAAGGAATCAATCATTCATGCAGGGATTATTTGACTGTTACTAAAAAATACAACTTTATCTAACCTACTAGAAGAATTGACACTATAATGGTAAAATATACGTTATTGTTTAAGTATTGGACTAGTAAAATATACATATATTATACTGTTAACTTTTAAAAATATTGGATGACCTTTACATATGCCCTTGGATTTTTTATTAAATGAAGCATACCCTTTTAAGACACCTAATAAAGTATAAGATAGGTAATTAAGTACATATTACGCGAATATAAATTGGCAATGTTCAATATATGTGTGAATTGATTAATGAAAATTCGTTAATGCCTATAGTAATTATAATATTTAAAAGTTAAACAGGTATCCACATATATATTTTAAGAAAAGAGAATAATGTAAGCATATGTTATTTGTCATTTTACTATTTTATTATGTCGAATAAAAAGGCAATTATATTGAAAATTTATAAGTTTTTTTCTTTTTTTAATTTATTATCTAGCTTTTTTTCTTTCTTTTTCCAAACTTTTTTTCTTTTTTCTTTCTCTAATTAAATATATTTATTAATTTAAATATATATATAATTGCTATGTCCATTATCTTGTTAGTGCCGCATTAACTAAAAAGTCCACTTATGCTGCTACATCAACTTTCAAAAGGAATAAGTTCTGAGTTTTTAAAAAGCTGAGGATCCGTGCAAATTTATAAAGTAGAGGTGATTCCTACAATTTACCCTAAAATAAAATAATTTGTTATCATAATTTTAAAGGAAAAGAAGCTTATTCGGTGTCATATATTGTTAAACTTATTATATTTTTCATTTTAACTAATTAATATTTTCCTCCAACAATTAAAAAGGAAAAAAGAAAAAAAAAAGACTACCATATCCACAATGCCACTATCATAATAAATATTAAATGCCGACCCAGATTTGAATATTCTCTTTCTTCAAATTATTTTACATTCCATTTAATTAGCTTGATGTTTAATTAATTGATTTTTATTATACCATTATGAATGAATAATAGTGGTTTAAACGAGTTAAACTACTTATATACCACTTAAATTTGACACAAGAATAATGGAGCCAAGCTTGAGTTTCAGTTACTCGAATAGTTAAATGACTTGAATTCGAGTTTATCAACTGTTATTTTAGTTGAATTCAAGTTTAAAATTTTAAACTCGACTAGTTATAAAATTTCGAGTTAAACTTGATCTTAAATTTAGTATGTATCGTTCCCACTTGCCACTCCGCCTTATTTCGTAGTCTATTATTTATATAGTGCACGGACCAATTTAACCGGTAGGAATCGGGATAAAGATCTGAAACACGTCAAAAATAAGGTGGTAGTATTTGAGTTACCAATCAAGAACGTGAGGCTCAAGCAAGTGCTGGCCACCGTACGTGCAAAACAACTACTACTGTTAACATCAAATGCGAAATAATTAACATGGACCAACACCAACACCAACACCAACCCCAACCAAACAAACAAAATAAATAAATAAAAGGTTGTAGGGACAAAATTTCCAAAGATGAACCCACATCACTTCACTTCATTTATTCATTTATCATTATCAAAGCCTTTTAGCATTTTCATGAAAATGGATAGACTAGCGAAGCAAGAAGGAAAAGGAAAATGGGAACACTGCAAAACAAGAACCAAACGACCGCGACAGCCGTCGACATGTGTAAGCAACGTGCCATGACCACATGCTATTCATTGTCCACATGAGCATCACGCTTCCCCAAGTTTCTTATGCGATGACTCATGGCAGTGAATAACATGACACACAGAATCCTTCCAACTCTATTCCTTTTTTTTTTTTAATTACTAAGTTATATTTTTAGAGAAAATACCAACGAGAATATAATCGTTAATAAACCAAATAAAACTTTTAATTTTTTTTATAAAAGTATAAATCAATCTAAAAACATATATATATATATGTATATATTTTCTTTGGCATTCGTTAACAATACCCTATTTTTAATTTTTGGGTGTTTTGTAACGCTAATTAACAGGGAGTTCATCATCAAGTGTTTCAGAAAATTAGTTGACGATTGCACCATTCATTTTATAATTTATAAATTTTTCTTCTAACCCTTAATAATTGTCAAAAAAATGTGATAACATTTTGATTTTTAGAAATACTTTTTAAAGGTAAAATCACAAAGTCAAAATTATCATTAGGCATTCTCTCTTCCAATTTTATACATTATAAAGCTAATAAATATAATACCCATCCATACCCAATTAAATTTTTGATACTCTTATCCTTATACACTTTGATATATGGGTATTTACACCTTTAAAGATGAAAATGTGATAGAGATATTATTAGGTGTAACATACAACAATACCAGACGTAAAGTTTAGTATTTAATGAATAAAAACTAAATCTGATATTTAAAAAGTGTATAATATTAAATAGAAAAAAGAAATCTAAGATTCAAACATAGTTTCTTTTTTTTTTTTTTAACATTATCCGTTGAAAACGTTGAAGAAAGATGGCCCATTGCGTTCGTAATGCGCATGCACAGAAATAAACAAATCCTTTCCCCAGAATTACGAAATCCTACGTACTGCAACTTTGAATTGATAAAAAGGAAAACATTATATATTAGGGGCATATGACATCTTCAATTTTTGGTCAAAATAAAATATAACAATATATATGTATATACAAAATGAGCCACCCAGCACAGCAAGTACGACAACGTTACATACAAACATATTTTGCTTTCGTCTTTATTGAATTAAAACTCCTGAGAGCAAGTGCGGCTTTGCAGATACAAATGTTTGTCCTAAGACCAGACTATATGTAAATGTACATAATTACCCCTGTGTGGCAACCGAAATTGCATATAGAACCAGAGAACTAGCTCCTTCACAAAGTTGCCGGCTTTATTAGTCGACATCGTTGTCTGAATGGAACTAGTCGTCTTGTTCTTGTTCTTGTTGTTGGTGGTGGTGGGTTTGTATTTTCGAGGAGTCCGAGAGCATCTTCTGGATCCTTTGCCTTGTCTCCATTTGATGATGATGTTGATGATGAGAAGCAGGTCTTTCTTCTATGTTCTTTGAGTACGCTTCAAAGAACTCTTTATTTTCCTTTTCTAACTCTTTCCACACTGTAGATATATATACACACCAAGGCCCAAACCCATGTCAGTCTCTTGCACGAATACAACAAGATGATGAGATGGAAGCAAATTAAAATATGGCTGTTGGATGCCCATGGTAAGATAAACCCTTGTTTATTGATGACTAAGGAGATAGCATATGAATTTTAAAATTATGTCTAGGAATTTCTACTAGATTTGGGTTTAGATGATCAGATCATGCTTTGATGAAGTTGAAACAACTCTATAGATATGCTATTATATATAATCAAGAGTAAAAAACTAAATATCTAGGATTACAACTGTGGAAATAATCTTTTGTGAAATTGTAATTATTTACTTTGTGTATTTATATTATTAGGCAATAGTGGATATATACTTTCTTCATCGAGGGTTTTCTCTTCTCGAATTTTCCGATCCCCACGCCAAATTTTGTGTCTTTCCTTTTGCTTGTTTATCTCTTCTTCTGTGTTCCGCGATCTATAACAGAAATTCGGATCTCGCACAACAATAAAAGATTAAAAGAAAAAAAATGGAATTCTTAACGATTATGAAGAGATATGCAATAATCGAGCAAGTATATTTCAGATTAAGTAATTCATGGGTTGGTAGGCGTTGCATAAGAAATTAAATATAATTATGTATATATAAGGAGGCTTCAATAGCAAACTACTCCACGGCTTCCATTAAACCCAGAAAAAAAAAAAAAGAATAAAAAAGGAAAATGCCAAATTTAATAGCTTCAATAGGGTATGAGTTCATACACTAACCAGTGGAAGTTATGATGGGTTTGATATTTGCATGTTTGGAGAGAGCTTCCATGCACTCTTCTTTACTCATATTGAACAGTATACACTCCTCTATCAAGTGGTGCACCTACAAAGCACATATCATTCGTGCATATATCATTATTATTGTTTTATATATATATATATATATATATTCACACAGATACATAATATATATATATATATCGCTAGCGGGCCACCTACTTGTATGGCTTACCATGCGGATGTACGAAGCAGAAGAGTCTTCCATAGAGCAAGATTTTGCTTAATATATGGTTGGGGAATTTATCACAAAGTAGAAAGTAGAGAGGGAATAGAGAAGGATATGTCAAGAACAATCGATGAAAAAAGAAAAGAAGAAAGAGAAGTGAAGAGAATAGGGTAGAGGGATCAAGAAAGCCGAAATTTGTTTAAATATATAATAATAAAAAAGACATAAGATAATAAAAAATAAGATAGATTTCTTGTTTGAGAATATTGGTTTAAATTATTGAAGCCATTCAAATAGAATTTTTATATTAAACGAGATATGATAAATTTTTTTTTATATAAATTTAAATGAGTATAAACTTGTTATCTCTGGACCTTTATTTATTTAGAAAAAATAAATAAATTGAAGGTAGGGTGGGTTTAAATTATAAACAAAGAAGTATGAAGAAAACTACAGGGTAATTATGGAAAAATTATTTAAAAAATTAAAGTAATAATGAAATGATGTATGAAAGGTGGTAGTGGTGGTGGGCTCCAATGTACCACGTGGGAGGAAGGCCATGATTGGAGGAGACGGGATTAGAGAGGATTTTATAAGTAGCCGCTTTGTCTCTTACGTGGCCTAGTGTCCCGAATGCCATTGTCCACGTGAAGAGAGTCCTCCTATTTGCTCCGACCATGCCACGTAGCTAGATGGGCCCCACGCTTCCCTTGACCCACCGCCACCCATCCGCCCACTCATCTCAACTCCCTTCGCTGCGACTGGGATTTAGTAATTTCTTTGGACGAACGTGCACCTTCTTTAATCCTCCCTTCTCATTTTGCATTCGAGTTACATGCTTTGCTATATTAATGATATATATATTTTTTAATCCTTCTATTTTTAAGTAATTGATTTACATAACGATGAAAAGTGATAATTTTATGATACAATATAAGGATGCAATCAAATGAATTGTTATAGAAATCGATCCAATAAGAATCTATAGGACATTTATCAAGTTTTAGAATATAGTTCAAAACTCTTTAAGATCTAAGGTAGGTTTTTGGTTTTTATTTTTACCCGTTAAAAAAATAATAAATTAGCAATAATATTTGATCTTAACCTACGTAATTGCTAGCCTAAACACAAACATAATGAACATTTGTCTATAGATGAGAATCTCCCTATTTTATTAAGTTTATCTCACATATTTTTATTAAGAAAATTAATAAGTATATTGAATTTTTCTTTTATAAAAATCCTTAAAGAATATGTTACAACAACTTAAAAGATCAAAAGCAAAATGAAATTTATATGTAATCAAGGTAAGACAGTGAGATATCGAGCCAATAATGATTTTATAAGGGCAGATTTTGGTAATAGAAGAAAAATCCTATAAGTTTTTATAAGATTTAGCATTTATATGGTTTTAGGACACGTTAAACCTTATAGAGACAAGTTTTCAAAAGAGGAAAATTTATAGGAAATGTTGAATCCTATAAAGGTGGGTTAGTCTTTATAACACCTGCTTTGATTGCATTTTTTAAAAAATTCAATCTTATGTTATTAATATCAAAACAAAAAATCATTGTATTTATACATAAAATATTTTTTGCTTTAAAATTTCCTCTAAATGCTATTATAATCAAACAAATCATTTGAATTTGGATGTAAATGATTCATAGATGGATTGATATTATCGTCTATAAGATTCTACCGGTAGAGTGATGTGAACTTAAGCTTTGCATTTGGGTAAGAAGCTTGCAAAACAAAACTTCATGAGAAGCAAAGAGATATCGTTCGACATCATCACTCCAATACTTAAGTTAAAACTTTGTATATGAAGAGTATAAGGAAGCAAGAATGCTCTAAAATAGGTTAAGTGCACAAAAAATTTAAATAGTTTTACTGTTAGGATGTTGATTGGTATTTATAAAGGAGAGTGGCTGGAAATTAAGAGACCTGGAGAAACACTTTATCATGTTCGCATGTCATGGGTAATGGGGGTGCATAATTCGACGTAATCCATATTTGTTAAATAGTGACCGTTATAGACTCTCTAATCTTTATCTAATTATCTGCTAGTCGTTATGGGCCTATGATAACTGGGCAGGCCGTCTAGTAAGCTTAGGCAAAGGTCAGTCAAGAGAACAGTAGGGTTGAATATTACTAAGTCAAGTTGAGCCATGAGCTTAGGAAGGTCCGTACGGGCTTTAGGGGGGGCTCATGTCTAAAATGTTTTATCAACAAATATTTATAAGAGTAAGATTAGTAGTCGATTAAGAGCTTATGTTGATAGATTATATTTTGTGCTTTAATTTAAATGAGTTAATGTGTTTAAAAGCCTTAATTCATAACATGATCCATTTGTCAAAGCTAGATTCATTACTCCAATATCTAATAAATGTAATTTTATCTATGTTGCAAGCATTTGTCAATTAAAAATATCTAAAATAAGTATTTAATATAGCAATCAAATATTTAATTTACTAAATGCTTAACATGAAAAATACATTATAAACTATATATGTGCTTACATAGATAGCTTTGTGCTTTTATCCAAAATGTATAGACAAGTATGATGAAAACATTATTGCTTAGGAATTTGACCACATGTTTAGATTTTAATTATTTTATAACTCACTTTTTTATTTTAAAAAAAATCTATGGTATAATTTCTTTATCAGGGGTTGTGCACAACATGTTATGACTAATTCAAACAAAAACTAATACATACGTACATACATACATACATATATATATATTGGATTCCATTGGTTTTACTAATACTGATTTGATTCATTGATGAGGTTAGAAACTGAATAAACTATACCTCACAAATGGGTTCGTATACAAAAGTAAAATTTGAAATTCATTTATATATATAGATATGTCTCGTCATATTCATTTGTTTTAGAATGTTTCGTATTGTAGTCTCCATCAAACTGCATAATAGATGCTGTAATGAGGTATGTGTTGGAGTTATCCTATAATGTTTTATCCCTTTGCTTACTAGTGTTTATGTTTGTAGTACATGGACATCTAGCCTCACACAGTTGTCTCAAGATAGTTTAGCATGATGAAAAGATTCAATTCAAAAGATTATTCTTGTAGTGAGGGATAATGGTTTCTTATGGTTATGTGGTAAATGTCAATCCTTAAGTAAAGGATCTCAATAGTTATGCTATTAAATTGTTATGTCTAAAAATGACAAGTCTCATACAAGGAAAAGTATCAAAAGACCAAATTATTTAGATGACTACATAATAGGTTAAATGGAGTTGTAAGTACAATGATGAAAGCCACAATTACAATTAGTTAGAGTTTACAACATAAAGGAGCCCTTCATAATGGAATTTTATAGTATTTTTCACAATACAACTGCAAGAAAGAAAGAAAACATAAATAGTAAAAAAAACAAAAAGGGGGATATCCTTAGTTACCCCTAAAATCAATCCTCATGCTTAGGAGTCGATGACACTGAAAGCTTAGCCACCTTTTCCCTACATTTCCTTTTTTTCTTTTTTCCATCTTTCCAATGACAATCTTTCATTTTCTTTTCCATTGAGTCAAACCTCACACCAATAAGAAAATAATAGGATAGTAATCAAACAGATATCATCACAATCTATAAAAAAGAATCTTATATCAATAGAAAGAGCAAGATTTGATCTATCTTGTAAAAGAATTTTGTAAGATTTGATAATTATGAGGAGTTGCATGAAAACCCTAATTTTGAGAAACAAAGAAGAAAAGATAGAGAAGAGAGAGACAACATGTTACCTGCGAACTTTTCATCAGAAGAACACTCTAGATACTAAGGCATTTTTAGGGAATTAGTACAAGGCTTTGAACGATAGCCTTTAGGATATAAGGAAAATTAGATAGTAGGCTAGGCTTCTTGTATAGGCCTAACATAAATATAATAAGAAAGTAATGTATTTAATTCACTTAGGTGTTGAACAGGTATCATGGATGTCAAAAGTTATAGCTAAGCATTGTTATCAAAGCAAACAGATGAAGTTATCTTAGTATAAGGTGATGAGGAGCTTTGTAAATGTGTTCAATGAATTAATAAATCGAATGTGAGCGATTAGCAAGACCAAAGCAAAGGATCCTCATTATAGGTATTGCTCAAGTATATATGCTTATATATTGAATTATGAAAATTCAAGTTAAGATGGAAATTCATTATCTTTTAATTTGACACAAGACTTGAGCTTAAGAGAATGCTTAGTGAAGATTGGTTGAAAAGGATAATGCTAAAGCGCAATTAAGTAAGCTAGCACCTAAACATATCTCTATTGTTGACTGCCTATATCGTCTGGCATGTTTGGTAATTTCCAATTTTATAATTTCTTGGTCTAATTATTCCCTGTTTCATGTATCAGGGTTTCAATTTTTCTAAACACAATATATATATATATATATATATATATATATAGAGAGAGAGAGAGAGAGAGAGAGAGAGAGAGATTGATTGGATAGTGTATTGGATAATGTGAGAGAGAATAGAAAATTAAAAGAATGAACTTAAAGCAAATTAGTTCTCTATAATTGCGAGAGAATAGAATTGTTCTTTTGCTACTTGCACTAAATAATTTGTTCAATTTTGCAAGTGGTTTGCTCCCATTCTTTTTAGATATTATATCCCACTTAAAGGTTGGTGTGTCATTTTCTCTTCTTTACTCATTTATTTCTATCACTTATGGTATATTGTTTAGTTTGTAACTTAAATTTCAGATCTAGCTATTTGGCACTTGTATCAAATCCCTTATGCAGCTAATAAGAATAGTCAGGTTACGCAATTCTATCGTTCTTACCTCTTTAGGTTTTTTTTTTTTTTTTTATAACTATATATTACAACTTTGAGGATGGGGTATCAAATCCGATTCATCTCATTAGGAAATCTAATAGGTATTACATGTCAAGTGTATATAATATATAGCTTGTAAATATCAATAAATATTGGCATGGATTATAATGGAAGAAATTGTTTCCAAATCAATTACCATATATGATTTACACACATCATATAATCAACATCTTATTGATATTTACACACTATATATACATAATATATGGTGTATATTACCCATTAAATTCTTTCGCTTTTACATCATATATATATATGACGTATGTTACTCATTGAATCCTTTCTCTTTTACATCATGGCTTGAAGTGTCAAATATTGAAGAAAAGGACGGATAATAGAAAATAAAACTAAGTGTAAAATAAAAAATAAAAAATAAATAAAAAGAAAATTACGAGGTCATGGCTATAATAAAGTCTCGATCAAATACAGCGACAGAAGCTCACTTAATTAAATTGGCATCTTCAACAACTTGATATTGTTAAAAGACAACAATTTCCAAACTTTGAACTTTTTACTAGAACATAGCAAGTAAAGTTGAAAACAAAACAGTTATTGCAATTTTAAGTACAATGACATTTAAAATGTCCATGTATATGCTTCTATGCATGATGTCATTGGATATACCAATTTATTACCATGTCGTGGGATTTTTGTCATGCTTTATTCTAGCGGCGATATCACCTCTTGTTTTCTTACTTTGAGGGCTCGACATTACCAAATTGTTAGGTCCTTGGTGAACTTGATATTGCAGTTAACTTTATTAACTTGCCTTGAATTTTATCCAAGATGGTGCACATGATTTGGTATATTCATTTGAAAGCGCAGTGCAGTTAGCAATAGCATTATAAATGATAACCGATGAGATTTATTTTAACGGTTGAAGAATTAGTTTGAATAGCTTCAATTCAAAGTTAACAAAATGGAGTAATAGAATTCTTTTCTCGTTATAAATCAGCTTAGATAATTAAGCATTGGCTTACTGGCTTTTAACTGGTCTATACAACTGTCTAGGGGAAAAAGGAAAAAAAAAAAAAGATTAAAAAAAATCAAGGTCTTTTTCTGGGTAGTGGCAATTGGCAATAAATGCTTACTATCTTGTAGGGTTTCCTTGAGGGCTGTTTTGGGGAAGTTCACTCGCATGGTCCTTGGCTTTCTCAATTTGGGACTTTGGGTGGGACTTGTCGAGAGAGACTGAAGATACTGACTTGGTTCTCAACACTTGCCGTTCCTCTTTTCAACCGTTACAGTCAACGTACAAAGCTAAAGTATTGGAAAGGAAATATAAAAATTATTTGTACTCTAATGATAGATATGCTAGACTCTCAAAGGTATAGATGGTGTTGAAATATCCCTTTCTATTATAATGACAAATAATAATAATAATTGTCTTTTGTATTCTTTGGCCGTCATTAGAAATTAATTTTGAAAAATCAATAATATAAGGTTGTGTAACAGGGACACGTGTCTCAAACTATCACGTTATGCAGTTCAGGCCCAATATGTTTTTTAAATAGCAATAGTCATGACTGTTAAATTATTAATTAAGTCTAAAACCTTATTAAAAGCTTGTAATATGATTCTTAACATACACATGCATGGCTTTTCTCCGTACACGACATCTTACTGGCAGTTTAAAAAGGAATTGTAACATAATTGATTGTTCAATAACTTCTAAGTTGAATAAATTAATCAAAACATGTCTAGATTCTTTATAACAAGCTTCGACCGCCAAAAAACCAAAAAAAAAAAAAAAAGGTTAAAAATCTCGATATCCTTTGTTAAACAAATTGATTTAACACAGTGATGAAATAAAACGAGATAAGTGAAAAGAAAATGTGTTACGTTACTTTATGATAAGTTGGAATGAATGAAATGCTCTGCAGTTCTTTACCCCCATATTTTTTCCATCTATATTCATTCCCTGATCCGAAACAAAAGTGCATCAACTCAATGATGCATCGTTGTTCTACCCTAGTCGGACAAACAGGTCTACAAATATCATAATCCACCATATTTAGGTATAAAACAAACATCGGATAAAGTCTCATTTCGAGAACTCCAAAGAATCAGACCAAACAGTATTATTTTCTGTAACTTTTGTTACTCCACTCAGAATAGGCCTTTCTGGTATTATCAGGCTATGATTTCACGAAAGTTCATGTTTGATGTTGATCTTTCCTTTTATCAAGTTAAGAATACGACGACAGACGATCCAAAGTTCTGTCTTTAGTTTTGAAGTGTACTAGTTTCGGATCGATGACATATCTTCGCACATGCTGAGGTTGATGATTTTCACATTGCTCTGAGCACCATTTCTCTCTAAAGGCCAACTCGGTGTATTCCATGATATGGCTCCTTACCTCAATTTAGCAAAATATTATGGACATTTAAATGATGTACATGATAAGAAAATGTTTGCATGTTGTAGGTTAGTTGACATCGCCCATGTGCTACGCAATTCTTGTCGCTTGTCCTTTTATGTCCCAGCTGACTAATGTCTAATGCATATGATGTTGCATTGGAGAAGCAAAATGTTATCAAGTCATGATGCTAAAATCCTAGAACAGACCCAAAAATATTTAAGGAATTTATGATAAATTCTCATGAAAAATCTGTTAAGATTCAATTTTCTCGAATATTACAAATTCGCATAATATATACTTGACTCATTCCTACGAAAATCATATAACCAAATTACTCTCATTCACTATTGTAGTCATTCTATGAAAAGTTGTCCCCAATCCTGCATTACTCCTTAACAATTTCTTTCATAATTCAAAAAATAAGTATAAATAGGGTGAGTTAAAGTGCAAAAAGTACTTCTAGCCACCCTAGTATGTACTCATATAAGTACACAAAATAAAATATTTTTGCATATATTTATGTCTCACAAAAGATTTGTTTAAGGATACTTCCATACAACACTTGACAATCGTAGAACACAACAAGAAAGCTAAATCCAGCCTAACTTACAACATACAAAGAATTTAAATAGAGAAAGTTAAAAAGAGAAATTCTAAGAGAATATACTTTTGTTAGTTGAATAGGTGACTTATAAACAAGGACTAATCTCCTTTATATACAAAAGGCATTCCCAAATGAAGGGTCAAGATTTATTTAATCTAATGTCTACAATTAAGACTTGCCTATTATAATAATTGTAAATGTAGGGGTCCTATTGAAGTGGTAACGCGTATGCTGCGTGAATAGCGTGCTACACATAGTTTCAAAGAAGTAAAACGAGACTGTCACCTGAAAGGATGATTAAGTGAAAATAAGACAGGAATAAGGAATAAGTAATTCAAGTAAAGAATTGATCTCATTTGCTTAAGCGTACTCTAATGATTTTATTTTTTTGCCAATGATAGTGAAATGAGGAAGAAATATCGAGAGAAGAGCCACCACACATACATTATTTGGTGAATTAATGTCATTGGAGCAATAAGTCAATAATGTGATACAAAAACA
Organism: Lumnitzera littorea; assembly: GCA_024138015.1. Classification (NCBI taxonomy): domain Eukaryota; kingdom Viridiplantae; phylum Streptophyta; class Magnoliopsida; order Myrtales; family Combretaceae; genus Lumnitzera; species Lumnitzera littorea. The sequence goes on along the minus strand of JAMXBB010000002.1, from coordinate 24,132,286 downwards.
TATCAACGTATGTGTTTTATGGCAACAAAATAAATATTAACATATCATACTCAGCTTGCTAGTAATCCAAAAGAAGCGTTAAATCTGTAAACATCGGAAGCAATCAAATAAGCGAAGTTAACATTCAGTATATCTACAAAACAATTAAAGAAACAACTTCTAGAAATGCCTAAAACCCCCTTGAATGTGTCCAAGGGACTTTTGGTTAGGGGGTAAAATGTAGAGGGTTGAAAATTGTTATATTAGTTATTGGGATAAACCTATTATTTATTTAGGCTTAACTCATTGAGCCAGATGACAAGGCTTAAAGAGTCCAGTCTATTTTAAGATGATTTAAGGAGATTTGACTTAGTAGACTCAAAATAAGGATCGTTGGATCGGTTTGTCAGCCTCCAACCTTTCTTACATAGGCTTATGCACTTATAGGGAAATTTACTAGCTTTGGGCTCATTAGTTGACTCATTCTGAATAGTTATGAATTAAGCAAGCTCTATCTTATACATTGATCACCTAAATAATTCGACAGATATCATTATACCCATGAGCTTATAAATACCCAACATTTCCTTATCATTTAGAACACTGAGAGAGATCGGAGAAATGGTATTCCACTGTGAAAACTCTGCTTTCTATGATCAAAAAAGCAATTCAAGCAAAGAATTGACCTCATTCGCTCAACTTACAAGTTGAATGCCTAAGGTACCATAAAGTTGTCTTGTCTGTCACTTGTGCATTTAAGACACTGAGATTACTTATTCCTCCTCCCTATTTTATTCTCACCTAATCATTTATTCAGGTGACAATCTCGCTTCACTTCTTTGAAGTTACGTATAGTACACTATGCAACATACACGTAACCACTCCAATCGGATCCTTACATCTAAAATAATTAAGACAATCACTTACTCTTACTTATCACACTTATTAAGATACATTGAATCTAGATAATTGTATTCATAAGGCTTATAGGCAAACCTCCATCTTAGACCACAACTAATCGAGTCACTTTCAATGGGCTTCCAGTAGGTTGTAGTTTAGGAATTTAAGTGATTTATTTGTAATGCAAACACAAAATTTCTCCTATTATAAAATACATACATCATCTAGCAAATAATACCAACCAATATATATCAAAATATTACAATCTAGCAAACCATAAAATAGATCGTGACAATTAACATTAATAATTTGATATAATCCCCAAAAAGTTAAAATCATATTATAAGCTTCGATTCATTGGTTATAACAACCAAAGAAGCATGGATATATATATGTAGACCTATTGGTTATAATGAACCGAGAGTATAGTTTATGCCACGTAAATAGAGTTCTCGATAAGTTCATATATTCTCAAAAGAACCGAGGAGAAGAATATAAACCCCTCAATAATAATATGAATTTCAATGATCAAGTTATATCTTGAATTACAATATCAAACATATTTATAAGCTTAGTTACATCTTATAATCTAGAAAAGAAATTGATATAGAAGACAATAAACTAAACAATTGATTGAAATAGGAAACTGTAGAAAATAACAATGATAATTTTATTAGATAAATGATTTACTCCGCTTAGGAAATGCTTCTTCGAGAAAGGCGTAAGGCCAAAAGGGCCAAGTGAAATCATCAACTTCATATCTAGGATTTGTAACTTCCCTTCAAGTAAGGTTTACTTGGTGGTGATGTGAGCATAACTTGTTGATCCTTCAGGAATCCCTATCTCACAAAAAGTATTTAATGCACGTTTTAAAAGTTAAGCCAAATTGACTTTAAAGGATTGGCCTAATCAACCATATGAAGCCTCCCAATCAATTGAATGGGTCTTAAAGTCATCATATGTATGACTTGGCCAATCATATGCGCCTCAACTACACTTAATCGTCCTATAAGGGCTCCTTGATGACTAAACCTTCAACTTGCTACCCTTTTGTCGATCAATAAAGGGCTTTTGGTTGATTAGGCCTTTAGTTAGGCTAACTTGTCAAACTGCATTTGGTTGACTTGCTTGAAGTTTTTACCTAATTAATGCATAAAAAATTAACATTGCTTAAGCTTCACCTTGATTTTAAAGATATTTTAAAGTAATTTTTAACTTTTCATGACTTTACTTATAAATCAATTAGGGAAGTCTTGAAACTTTTTAGCTCGAATCTTAATAATCAGTCCTTGTGGAACATGCAATCAATTAAAGAGCTTGATGGTCCCAGTTTCAGGATTCAACCTTAAATCTTCAACTACATTGAAAAGAGATTAATCAAATACATTAAATGTAGTACTTACATTATACTCATCGGGAAAATCCAACTTCTAAGCATTAAAAATACAATCACATGCTACACTTAGTTAACCTACAAGGGATCCTCATAGACTAAGCCTTCAATTTAGCTTATTTAGTCGACTTAACTTGCATGTAGTGAAGCTACTTGAAGATTGTGGGGTCCCAAAAATGAAAAGTATCATTAGTTTAGCGTCACATGGATTTCCAAACTATCTCAAAGTAATTTCCAACTTTTTTAACCACTTTAACCACTTACAAATTTGTTGAGTGTGACTTCTTATTTCTTAGCCAAAGTGCTAATAATTAATCCTTATAGAAGTTGCAATCAATCCATCAAGCTTCATATTTTAAGATTTCCATTACAATTTGTGAACACAATTAAACATAAATGCCTTTACTTGCCTCAAGGTAATATTTAATTTGTCGTGAGGTTTAATACAATCTTTCTCTTTTTTCTTTTCTAATCTTTACAAATTACACTCAAATCTCTAATTTAATTCTAATAATCATAGTTTTCCATCACACAATCCATATAAATATTTATAACGATATCTATTTCACTACATCACCACTGTTTACTTACTTCTGTCATTTATCATCCATTTTCTTAATTGATTTATTTAGTGTTTTCACAAATATCGTAATCTATTGCTTATGCTATGTGATATGTATTTCAATTTAATCTTATAATAACAGTGTAGTTATACAACCATTAGTATGCACACAATAAAAGCACACCATCAAAACATGGTCCATCAATTGAAACATGCAACAAATCTTGAATACCATAAAATATCAATATCTTGCATCATAAATATCGTATTGTATGGTATCGTATTTGTAAGCCCCACAACCAATCACTCAAGGTTTTGATCGGCTGAAAAATCCGATCAAGCCTAAATTATAAACTATTGAGAGAAATATTAGTAAAAATGACTCCGTAAATATGAATTTAAGAAAATAAGTAATAAAATAGGAGACTATAAAATTTTCAAATTTTAAGCATAATAATTGCTAATTACTGAAAAGGCAAAAAGTGTAATCTAATAACTAATAAATTACTAGAAATAGATTATATGTATACTAAAAACAATAGAATGACCTAAATAATATTTAAGAATATTTATTTGTACTATATAAGAATTTACATGTAAGTATAAATACGCGAAATGTGGTAAAATAATACAAAATACTTAAAGAAAATTCATAATTAAATAAGAAAAAATCAAGAAAAATCAGGAAAAATCATGAATGATCCAGAATTGGGTCATGGCAGCTGGGAAAAATAAGAAAAAATTCGACCAATTAAATTAAGACAACATAAAAGCCAAAAATCAAGGGATATAGCAATTGTCTTGTCCAATTTAATGCACAATAATTACACTAAAGCTCTATAAATAGTAAGAAAAATTCAGAAGCTCATTTGGACAGATACAAATCAGAGAAAATTAGGGAGAGGTGAAAATTGAGAGAAAAATTCAGTTTAGAAAAAAATTAGAAAAAAACTGTACAATTAGGGCTTTCAAAGGGAACTCACACCAGACAAGCAGTTGGGAGTGGACGGCCACCACCACCACACAGTGGTGGCAGCGCCCAGGCCGGCTGATAAGGCCACGGCGGCCGGCGGTGGCCGAAGCCACCTAAATCGGTGAGTCCAATTTCCAGCCTGATTCTTGTATAATTTTGTAAAAATAGTAAATATTATTAGAAAATTATGAATTTTGTTATTCCAAAATATTTTTGTATGTAGTTTATAGGAAAAATATTATTTTGATGAAAATATGTCTTGTGATATAGGGTCCTTAAGAAATCATGCAAAACCGAGCATATTTCGGTTTAGAAATAAATTACCTTAGGAGTGTAGTTTCGAGCCCAAAATTTTTGTGTAGATTACTTAGATGATATAGAATAGTGCTATGAAGCCCGTTTTCAAAAATTAATTTTCAAAATTTTAGGCCCTAAAATGAGGTATAAAATGGGTAATTTAAGGTTAATTAAGTAATTAAATGGTTAATTACTGATTTAGTGAATAAGTATATGTTTTAGGATGTGAAAATCTGATGGAGTATGATACTTGTAGCATTTAGGATGTTAGATGTAATTATTAGGTTAATTATGTAGTAAATGAGTAATAGGGAAAAATAGTTAATTTTGTAAATTTGGGAAATTTGGAGTAAAATCTGATTTAGGATGGATTTAGACATTTTGAAATAATAATTGATGTTTAGAGATGGTAATTAAAGTGATATAAATATTAGAAGTGCATAATATGTAATTTTTGAAAATATAATAAATAGAAAATATTAGGATAAAAATTGATATTATATAAATTATAGGGATATATAATAAATCTGATAAGAAACTTGAATTTATGTAATTATATGAAAAATGTAAAAATTTCTCACATCAAGAGTAAATTCGGTATACTAATAAGGATATAAGTGTACCGGGTAAAATAAACACTGACTAAGGGTAATAATGGTATTTAGGAGATCGAGAAGTAATGTGATTAATTTTACATTATGGGTTGAAACGGATTTCTAGGGTTGGAATCTAAAACATTACTTAGAAATCGAACTAAAACCTAATTTAGAAATCAATACGAAAACCGAACCTGAACCTAACCCCAAACCTAGAATAATTGTAAAAGACTTAATACCTAGATAATTGGGCATATTAAACCTTAAACAAAACCTAATAATAAGCGTTATAGGATAAAACGAACCTATAATAGTTATATGAAAAACTGAAACCATGTTTGTGTTATAGAGATGATCGGCGATGGCCTGAGCAAATCGGACCTCGAGTAAGTGAACGAGGAGTCGAGGTAAGTTGGGATTAATACGATGCTGTATTTTGGAGACTTAAGATTATGCTTGGTTGTGCTTGTTAGATAGTTGAATGTGTGCATGTGTGTGATTATGGGTGATGCTATGATTCTGTTTATTGTTTTGGCATATATTGTATGATTTGTATGAAATGATTGATCACCCTAAACTGGACTTAATCAAATATACGGCCAGTAATCATAATTGGACATGCATGGCAACCCGTTAGGGGAACTTAGAACTCTCCGGCCAAATACCGACCCCTTCGAAAGGGATAGTGCAGGATTGCAAAATGGTTCCTTTTTCATCCTTAGTCAAACTAAGTGACAGGAGAGGAGGTCGCGGCGAGGGTGAAGACAGTAGTTCGAAGGTAGTTACGGGAGGAGCAAGGTCTCCATTACATAAGCCTAAGTTTGGTCGTAAGCTGTTGCATTAACGGCAACTCCTCAACCCGGATTAGAGCGGGCGCAATTTCTCTAATCTCACGACAGGCCGGACAACGTCGTGCGATGGTATTTGCTTGCACATGCATTGCACCTAATAAGTGATTGAAAATCTTGTTGTGTATATGGTATAGTTTTAAGTCTTCCATCCTAACTTACTGAGCTGTGGTTGCTCACATCCCTATAGACGTCGTGCAGGTACTGGTTAAGAAACGGCAAACAACTACTCTGAAGCTAGCAACTGCTGGATCTTGGGGAGTGAGGAAAAACATTGGAGAATAAACACATATTTTTAAGGTCTAAGTTTTTATTTTAGAATTATTTTTCATTTCTGAATAATGTAATAACTAGAAAATATATTATGGAAAATTATTGTAAACTTTAATTGCAATAACTGAATTATACTATATATATATATATATATATTTCCTCACTTTCTTAGGTAAATGATTTATTTAAATTACAAACTGTTTACTTCAAAGCGGGTTAGTCGTAAACGCCTTGTGTAGATCGGGTCTAAAATAGCGGTTGTAAGGCCAACTTCTATCTTAGGATAGTTTACACGGTGGGGCTGTTACGACTCTACCGCTTCGGAGCGTGACAGTATTATATCCTATCCAATCACCCATCAAAATAACATCGAACAAAAGTAAGAATAGTCTAACTACTCACCTAAAAATATAATTTACACACACAAGAAAAGGAAAAAAAAAAAATGCTCTTAATTGTAACATGCAACATTTATGATTGTAACAAATAATAACAGAATCCACAAACAATCCAAAGAAATGTTTTTGAATTAATGATCTCTTTCCTATTTCCCTCCTTTCCTTAGCTTTTTTTTTTATCTTTACTCTTCACTTTTCTTAGTTGTTTGCCTTGACCATTTTAACTATTTACCTTTTCCCATAAGGGGTTTATAATGCCTAAGCCCAACAATAATTTACAATTAAGCTAACAAATAATTAATTTTTCTTTAATTAACCAATATTGTAACTTTCTCTCTCATAATTCATGTGATATTTCAATTACTTAGAATATTATAATCTCTCCTCCTTAAATACACAATGTCCTTATTGCATCACTTTAAGATTGAGCATGCTTCTTTTCCCTTTTTCAATATGCAACTCAATTTATTCCCGTCACTCTCTCTTGTATAAAGGCCTTGCTATCTTAGAAGTTTATCATAAGTGATACCCTAACAATAATTCTCACCCTCTTTAAGCTACACTCTAATTTCATACTAGACTAATAAATGCTCACAAGCTTTCATATTTATTTGTCCCTAATTCATAGACTACTAGTAGAGAGTTGGATTTAATACAATTTCTCATGTCTCAATCTAATGATAGTTAATAACCAAATTAATAAGTGATTGAAGGGTATCCTTATCCACTTGGTCAAAAGTTCTCAGTTAATATTAACTTGCTATTTACCATATTAGTTTTAAAAATCATTATTGCTTTTATTTTGTAATTCATGTGGGATTTCAATCACTTGGAATATTATAATACCAAAGTTGTTGTGCCTAGATCTAAAGAGCATGACAACCTATTACATATATCTATAAGTTAGCAAGGACAGTAAGACTTAAAACTTTATTTTCACACTTTCCTCAAAGCTTCTAATACTTGAAAAAGTAATAAAAACAATATGTTATAAAAGGCCAATAAAGAAATAATGTATATGGCACTGCATGTATGTCTATACAAATATACTAATGCAACAATTAATACAATCATCATATATAAGCCCAATTGATTATCTTATTTAAATAGGTTGCATTAGATACAAATAACCTAGTGTCTTAAGCATAAAACCAAAACGCATGGGTCTAATGATCACTAATATTTATACTTAAAACAAGAAAATCATATCATACTAAGCTTATTCTCGATCTATATCAGCCATTAGTAATCCAGTTTACTATTACTGACTATGATAATATTCTATCGATATATATAAGTAAAAACTTACTAGCAAGCTATTCATGTTTCATGTCAACCAAATGTAAGGTACTTTTTACGACTTCAATTGTAAGCATTGGTATTTCATTGATTCATAGCTTATTAGCACTAATAATATGATTTTAGTTGTTAGTTACTACATTTAGGTTTTGATGTCCCTTATTTTTGTAAGTACACTTGCTTTTTAGAATTTTGAGGAATTCTAGTTCCAATAATATTAAACAGCTCTTTAACTTTATTGAATGGAATAAAATTGTAATATAATAACTCTTATTAAGGAATAGAATAGAGTTGTAATAAGTTAGTAATTAATATTACGTTGTCATTTATTAATTTTATTGAGGGTATTTTGGGGAAAAATCAACTCTAGCATTAAAGAGCTCCTTATAAATTTGAGTAATCAATAATTATTCAATATTTTTTTTAATGAAGACTCTTTATATAAAATTATTACTAGGGGGTATAAATGAACCAAATTAGTTCCCAAACTACTTAAGTTTTACTCAAATTTAATTTGGTGTGATAGTTGAGTCGACCTCATGCTCAAATTACTTGGATATTGAATTGAGTCGAGCTCAAGTATTAGAATATTAAGCTCCTTAGCCTCGCAAGTCTAATCAAGCTTAATATAGTTTTAAATTTATTTTTATTTTTCAAATATAAGTGGGAATTGGATAATTTAGAGAAAATTTATAAAAAAATTTTAGTTCAATCAAGTTAATAGAACTAAACTCAAATTTGTTATATATATCTTTGAGTTGAGTTCAAGCTCAAAATTTATAACTTAACCAAACTCGAATCAAGCTTGAGCTTTGAGTTTTTAAGTCAAGCTCGAGTTCGAGACTGATACTATACCGGTTTGACTTGATTTAATTACATCCTTAATTATTATTATGGGAACAAAATACAACTAAATACCATAATAGTTCTTCTATAAGAAATGAAGTAGGAATGGAATTACTATTATAGCAAAGTGGATAGGCTATAATTTTTTTCATTTTCGTTTTCATGATTAATAAACATACAAAGAATTCCTTCATTTTAAACAACACTAATCTTTTCCTTTGTAAATTATATCCTAAGATAGCCCATATCTTGTACCATATTTATATATATTATGGATAGTATAAAAATCATTATGGGAGTATTTTTATAATTTTATACCTAAAGTTTTTTCTTTTTTTTTCCCAACTACTATTATATTACAAATTTTAAAAAGAGGGAAATTAAACTTGATCCAATATGTTTAGAGACTAGTGTTCATACTATTGGATTATAATAACCTTAGCACCTAAAATTTGAAGCTAATAAATATTATATACTCAATTAAATTTTTATTTATTAAATTTATTACGTTATTTCTAAATTATACTCTTTGATGTGTAGGCGTTTGTCAAGTCATCTTCAATGAATTTGATGAGAGAAAATTCAATTAGTTATTGCATTTAGTAAATTCAAACTTCAAGCTTAAAACTTCCTATCAATAACATACACTCTCTAAAAACTCCCAAGCAAAAAATATATGAAAATCTACTACTACCTATAATAAATTTGGGTTTTTCTATCATTTCCATTATCAATAAGTCTACATTTATAAGTTTGTCTAGTTTAAAAATTATGACAAATGAGCTAGTATTAGATTTCTTATATTTTCTAGAATAACCTGTTTTTGCATATTTGTTTTTTTTTCCCTTTAATTTTTATCCCTTACATGGAATTATGATACCATACCTTCACTCCCTCCCTCCCTCCTTCCCCCCTCTCTCTTTAGTTGGGTAAACTCAATTTTTTGGATTTTTTTACTATCTTATTCTTATTTTTTATGGAACCTATCTTATAATTCATTTTATTCTTAATTTTTACTCTTTTAAATCTGAATCATTCAATAAACTGTGAATTGATATTCTTTTTGTGAAATGATTTGACTTTAGAATATAATTGCATGATTATTTGATCGGATTTTAGTACACCAACTCTTAGTATGACATCTCTCTTGTATCAACAAATTTGCTTACTATAAATCCTTTTGCATTGGATAGAATTCGTCTTTAATGGGCCTATGGCAAAGGAAAAATAACTACAAAATTTAAATTTGAAATGTAGAAGTTTAATTAAATATGATATTTAGTAATTTTAACATTCAAATATATATTTAAAATAATGATTTTTTATATTATCCTTGTAATATACTAATTTGGCATTAGGATATTACTTTACAAGTATCCCTACTATACGTATACCTAATATCTTAATCAAACATATCATGTAGTGTATGATTTTTATTGATGATGATGCACGTAAATTTTGATAAAGTTATTAAAAACTTACAAAAAAAAAAAAAGGCCACAAGGTATCTTTTACCGATAAATCTGGTAAAAGGTAGAGGATAATCCAATAACTTCGTAGAGGGAAAAAAGAAAAAAGACAATGCGTCATTATTGCGGTTATCGATAATGGCTTTATTTAATGACGACTTTAACATAAAATATAACTCGATAATGAAGGCATTCCGATTAATATAATGCACGTGGTAGTTCAAGATGCTGATATACAGCTATAACATGACAGTGACATGGTCTTCTGTTGCTTCACGGTCACTGTCCTTTTTACTATTCACTTTTGCTTAGACTACGTCATTGATGACAAATTCACGTTACTCCTCTGCTAAAGACAGAGAGCACAGACAGAGTAAAAGTATACGATAAGATTCCCTCTGCGGTAAAAATTTAGTAGATATTATCCCTCAAGCATTATATATACATATAACTATTAATAAATGATATATTTAGTATATATAAAATATGGATAATTATTATTTTAAAAAGTACTTATTTTATTATTATATATATAATAATTTTATTGATATTTATATATCATATATATATATATATACATATACATATGGCCCGTTTATTTTACTAAATAGAATAGAAAGAAATAGAATTACAATTTTTAAGAAATATAACAAGAGTATATTACTTATTATTTTATTTAGTTGAATTAATAAGTAATTTAAAAATAAGTACATGATATTACTTTAATGACTAAATTATCATCAATACATCTTTTTTTTTAACCAATTTTAAAGTAAAATAATAAGCGTCGATAACAACAATAGGTATTAACAACAATAGTAATAATAAATGTTGGCGATCAGTGGTGGCCATGATGATAATGGTTGGTGGTAGTATTGGAAGGCAATGGTACCAATAACAGTGGTGTCGGTGGGGGTTGGTAGTGACATCAACGGTAGTAGTGGTTATGGCAATGGCATGATGATAATAGTGTCAGCAGTAGTAGCAATAACGATCATAGTGGTTGTGTTGGTGAAGGTAGTAGTTTTGTTGGCAATGGTGGTAATTGATGATGGGTGATAGTGGTGATAGGCATATTGGCAGCGGTGATAGTGATCATTAATTGGGATGAGTTTATTTTTTTTGGAAGGTATGAAATTTTGTAGGAAATTATAATTCTTTGGTTCAATTGAAAGATTTATATTATTTGATTTCAATATAAAAATAAAGTGAATGTTATAATAAAAAATAAATAGGAAATAGAATTATAATTCTTCCTTAGTAAATAGGGCAATAATGTATAATACCAAATAAATCCCTTTTCCATGTGAAACTTATATAATTTGCTAAGATCATTATAATTTAATGACATCACTATTGGTTTTTCATTGGGATATACCAAGATTTGAATTTTCTCATTTCTCAAATTGTAATAGAGTTGAAGTAAAAAAAAAGAATTATATAATTTGTGAAAATAGTTCTTTAATTCGCAAATTTGGTCTAAAATACTATTAAACTTAGAACATATGTCTACTCACCCAATAAATTTATGGAGCAATGTTAAAATAATTACTTGAGCTTCACTTGCTTTTTCTTTTTTCTTTTTTCTTTTTTCTTTTTTCTTTTTCATTTTACACCTAAAATTTAAATTTGTTAAATATTATATTCAATCGAACTTATACTCATCGAATTTTATGCTTATGCTTGAACTTTGAATTTATTTATTGTATGCCATACTTACTTGATCATCCACTTATTAAAGTTACTACCATTGATTATATGCTAACATAATAAATAAATGTTGATCAAAGAGTATAAGTTAGAGCTAAAGTAATAAATTTAAAAAAGAAAAGTCCAATTGAATATAATATTTAATAACTTTAAACTTTAGATAAAAAATTTAAAAAAAAAACACACACACAAAATTCAAATTGTGGATTTAATGTTGTCCGTAAATTTATCAGAGTATCAGATGAATTAAATTACGATCTTTATCACATGAAGCGAATACAGGATATGGATTGTCCATCGGATTCTAACTTTCTCGGTTTCTTGTTTCAGAATATTTGTAGGTCACCGTCATTAATCATTTAAATTTGGGAGAGATACATGTCTATCGTGATTATGAAAAAATAAAATTACAACAACATAAATTAAATAAAAAAATTACCTAAATACTAATTTAGTATCTCATATTGAAAACAAGATATTAATTTTACATATGAATGTCTCATTTCTAACATAAAACACTATTTATTTCATAGGCATATTTAGATAAAGTTTCTTTAATAGGAAGAGATATGTATGTACCATTGTTATAAAAAAAAACTATCTAAATACCAATGATATATCTTATGTTAGAAACAAAACACTAGTTTTATATAAATGTCTATTTCATTTCTAATATAAGATATAATATTCGTATTTATATAATTTATTTTATATGATATTTATCTATTTGATCGCTAAACCTAAAAATTTACCTTAAAGTTTGCCTTCAACTTATAATTACAATGAAGGTTTAACATTTTAAGGGTGGTCTAAATCTCTATCCGTACGTCATCGCAGGAGGAAAAAAGAAAAAGGTTTCCATATATTTATCACTCAGCAGATGTGGAGACAATGAATATTGACATTAGTTATATAAGATATAGAATATTTGATTAAATTTTGCTACAAATATGGAGAGCTTATGAAATACTTTCGCCATATTATTCTATGCTCTAGGGATTAGTTAAATTTAATAATGTCACTCAGATTTTAACCTAATACAAGTAATCTTCAAACTATATATGAGTTTGATAATTCCTCATCCTTTATACTTCATAATTGAAAAAGGATAGAATTTGATCACCTGCACGGGTTAAGAAGAATCCATATGATGTTAAGGATAAGAGAGGACACTCCAAATTTTAAGTATGGGACACTTGAATTTCAATAACTCAATTTCTGACACTTGAAAAAAGTGTATCTAAAATTAGGGTTAAAAAAGATGAAACGATGCCTTTCTACTTTAGGAGTTAGGTCCCTATTTCAGGTTTTTAAATACCGTATTAATATTTTAAAAACTTCTTTTTTAAGAACTTATTCACCTTAAACTAAAAAGATAAGTAACATAAAACTCTTTAACTTTGCCACTCTCATCTGAAATTTATTAATAAGGCAATTCCATTTGGAGATTAGTGAATATCATACTACTTTTACTATATATATATAACTTTAGAGTGAATATAACTTTAAAGTGTCACAAATCTAGGGAAAATTCATAACGAAAAAATTGATAATGCACCAATGGAAATATTTTTCCTATAATATAACCATAACCATATATAATTTGCACCTGTAAACATTTATTTCCTTAAAGATGCATTCCATGACAATCCTACATCAAAATTTAGAGCTATGACGATGCCAAAAGAGATTTCGTAATTTTATCTTATTTTACACAAATATATATATATACACGCACACCCCAAATAACAGATCTTCACCTTTAAACCGTGCCCCCAGTCAATGAGAAGATTGGATTGATGAATAACTGAATATGTATGCATCAACGATGTACTACACAATGTCAACGCAAAAGGGGAGATTTAGAATTTCAACTCCAATTTTGTTGAACAGGCAGATGGCTCAATCCTGCATGACAAATTATATTTTATATTACGCGACTGACAATCGAAAGCAGCTCTACTTTTACTTATATGACGAATGTTGAGATTCAGCTGTGTTCTTCTTCTTTTACCTCTGTCTGATTTTAAATACAAAATTATACCATGTAAGATGACATCCAAGGACGCAAACTATAAGGGTGCGATTCATGACTATAAAAACGAGTCGATTATATCTAGAACAAATTAATTTAGAGATGGAGTCTAACTGAACATAAACATTGTGAAAGGTGGGTTCCACGTGCATCAAGCATTTTTCGCAAGAGATACCATATTTTATATATATATATATATATATATATATATATATATATATATATATATA
>JAMXBB010000002.1:23961300-24117475 GCA_024138015.1 Lumnitzera littorea | reverse complement strand
TTCAATCATGTGTTTCAATAGTTTTTGTTAGAGCTACTGCTCTTATAAAATTGCACCATGATTGTTTTTTTTTTCAGATTATATTGCACGAGAATGATCTCTGAATTTGGATGCATTTCTATTTTTTTCATCTTCATTCCCATAAAATCTGCTCTTGTTATCAGCTTTATCATTTTTATCTGTCATTATGAGATGAAGATTCTACCTAGTTAGAGCGGATGCTCTTGTTATCAGTCATTCATCCTTGCAGGCTTACGGTTATCAATCTAATTGACGAACCGTTCAGGTCAACTCATCTTGCAGCAGCGAAAATCTCCGGCCGCCGCAGTCCCTTTATACGATCCTACTTGAGATCAATAAAAAAAAAAAAAAAAAAAAAAAAAAAAAAAATAAAAAAATATTACTATTATATTAGGCCTAACTTGTATATTATAGATGAGACATACACTCAATTACATTAATGTGATACGAGTATATGTATTTATAATGCATTTTAGAGATACGATATATATATATAATTATATATATTGCATTTGCTAAATACGAGATAACTAAAGAAGTACATTTATAAAATGAGATACTTTTATTATTTTTAATATCAGATTTAAAAGAGTTTGCACAACCAAAGCACACACGTAAAAGAAAAATAAAGTTAAGAAGAAATAACGAGAACAGAATATTGATCTCAAGTAGGATCGTATAAAGGGACTGCGGCTGCCCGAGATTTTCGCTGCTGCAAGATGAGTTGACCTGAACGGTTCGTCAATTAGATTGATAACCGTAAGCCTGCAAGGATGAATGACTGATAACAAGAGCATCCGCTCTAACTAGGTAGAATCTTCATCTCATAATGACAGATAAAAATGATAAAGCTGATAACAAGAGCAGATTTTATGGGAATGAAGATGAAAAAAATAGAAATGCATCCAAATTCAGAGATCATTCTCGTGCAATATAATCTGAAAAAAAAAACAATCATGGTGCAATTTTATAAGAGCAGTAGCTCTAACAAAAACTATTGAAACACATGATTGAATGGAGAGATGAAAGAATCATGTAGCATAAAGCAATTCTTTTTCTTTTTTCTCATGGTACAAGGCTTCAATGATTTTGATGAATAATTAGAAATTTTTAAGTAACAAACACTAGTAGCAACATAATAAATTGAAGAAGAGAGGATAAAAATATCGACGAAATTATAATTGTGAAACTTTTATGGATAGAAAATGAAAGAAATTTGTGTCTGAAGATGCCCAAAAAAAAAAAAAAAAGGAAAAAGGATGTAGAAGTTATTTCCACATTTTTAAAGATAGTCATGCTGCTGTTTTGTATAATAGCTGTTGTATATTGCTTTACTGTAGAAGTTAGATATTATCTTCTCCGGTAAGGCCCTATGTGGAACTGACCTTGGAGAAATGCGAATAGATGTTTCATTAAGAAATTTATGAATTTGGGTGGTGGTGATAAGTAAATGAGTCTAGTATCTAAGTTGCACTTTGAGTAATCAGTGCTGTGTTTGATGGCGTTCAAATGGCATATTCACGAAGAAACATGCCAGGACATGGATATTATCTGCTGCCTTGTATCTAATGGTGATTATCCAATTACTTTGTGCTTGAGACAACAGCAACTAAAGGTCAATGAAGCCCCATTCTAAAGCTGGTTAAGATGAAAACAATTTGGATTGAATTTAAGTTATCATCAACAACAAAGTCATCCAGGATAAGCTTTAATAAGACGCAGGCACAAACCTGATGCCATCAAAGTGCATTTGAACCTAGCACTGATAAACATCATAACAAACTATTGGTAACAACTCTGAATATCTGTAAACCTATATGCAAGAAAATATCCAACAAATTGATTAACTTTTGCAGACAGAGAAAATAAATAGATAAAAAAATATCTTTGTTTTAAAACACAGGGATCAAGGACTTCAAGGAGCACAGCCTGTACCTTAAAAACAAACAGGAAAATAGTTGCCCTTGACAAACAGTCTTCCACACGCATCCAAGCATGTATATCGCAAAAACCATCTGTCAAATGAGATTAAAAATATTATGTTGAAGCTCATATCGTGAGAAGCGGTCAGATCTCCTATCAATAATGGATGACAATACTTGCACTAATTACAACTTCATCGACATCTAAATACATAACTCCAACAACTTAATCATTTTATGGCCACTGAGCACAAGATTTGATGCAGGAGACAGGTAGAATTCACTCTTCCTCTTTATGATTAGGAAAAAAAAAAAAGTAGGATTTTTAACACCTCATCAATTGAAGACTTCATGATTTGAAATGCAAATATTATCAATTTATTTCTTGTCTCAGATAGTACATATATGAAGCATTAATGGATTATAATCAAATAAACAATTTGTAAGATTTTTCCTTCTTTTTTGGTTTTTGGGTTGGGGAGGGGCAGTGGGGTGGTTGTTGGGGGAGATCCTCAACAAATGCACCTACTTTTTTTCATCGAACATTGTGATATGGCATACAGTAGTAAAAAGCAGGGTTCTAGTTACCGACAACATGTTCATCTGACTTGTATCTTCCTTGCTAAATGAAATTTTACATCTCCCATGCTTTGAATGATGAACGCAAGGATCTTGGCATATCAAATTCAATTAATTCAGCAACAGTTCTCTATCTTGGCTAGATTTTACTCAATTTGAGAAGATAGACAAGGTAGTGAATGGATCAGCTACTAAACATGAAATAACTCTCAATTGCATTGACCTGTTGGCAACTCAATCACACAGCAAAAACCACAGACCTTTTTTCCCAACAACCTTGAGAAAGCAGCATCAGGTGTAAAATTTTGTGACAGTGGCTAGCAAATAAGTTGTGATATACCCAGTTTCACTCTCCCAACAATCTTCACAATGTTTTCCATAGTTTGGTAAATGTTTGACCTAAAATCGTGTCAACACACAATCTAGTTCGAGACCTGCTAAAGCTTGCAACAAGAAATGCACATCCAACTATGTGGTGGATGCTGATAGTAACAATGATAAGCACCACTGCATCTTTTGTAAAATACAAAATTTTTGTGACAATGTGTGGAATCGGGAACTCAAACAACCACATCATCAAGACTTTCGTTGATAAGATTTGACCAAAGTGGCATACTGTGATTTCTTGTGTCATGTGAACAACCAATCTCTATTTCCTATGTCTAGTGAATGAGGACTTTGTTCAAATCTCACATCGATCCAAGGCACTCCATCTAAAGGAAGTGCATGAGAATCAAACAAAGTGTCTCCAGCAGAAATTTGCACCTACTCATGTGACTTTTTGATTGAACCAATGTGTCTATTCAAGCAATATATATGTACTTTATCATCTTTAAATTTTGTGATATATCCTCAACTACATCCAATAGCTAGTTACAAGATTTCATGATAGGATCTTATGGTTGTGTCTCTTTGAAGAGGTAAATCTTGCTTGAATATTATTTTTAGTAGAGTATTATTCCAAAATTCCGCATCTTTTTACTCTCTCTTCTGTCTAAAAACCCAGAAATACCATCATCACAATTCTAGAGTGTGGTACACAAGAATAACGAGATTACTGCTCATTATTCTTCAACTTAGTTGGATATTGAGAGAGATACACTGATAATCCTTAGCAAACCTGTGTGCAGGAGGCATAAAACTCTTTAGGGAGAGTATGTGTGCCTCTCCTTCAACTTCTAGTGCAAATTCTATAAAGATGATATACTTATGGAGAAATACATCTTTTCCTAAGGTTCTTTTGGATCTAAAAGCAAACTCTTCTATATCACTATAATCACAAATTTCAAAAAGTCTCATACTTGACTAACCTATATTATGAGGATCCTACAACTCAACTGTTTGAATTCATAGATCCTTTTTGGGCTATAGGTAATGGACAAACAGTAATCCTTCACCCATCATTCCTTGTACGGTAAATTTCATAATATTAGTATAAAGAAGCATTAACTAATAATGATACCCATGCAAAACAGCTCCATCAGTGATTTCACAGTTGTAAGTGAGTTGGTCAACAATGGAGATTAAAGAATTAAAGGACTGTTGTACCCAAAACAAAGTAATGGCACTTTTTATAGAGCAGAGAATATGAACCGTACACCTATGTAACTGGCTTACTTTCTCAAGGACAGATTTCATTTACCCTTGCCCTAGAGCTGCCCTCTGAATGATTTCCCGCCCTATGCATTTTTTTTTTATATTCAAGTCCTAGAAAGGCCCTATAAAAAAAGGACAGAGAAAGAGTGGTTATACCTTCAGTCTAACCCACCCTGCGATTGAGCTCTCTTACCTTGTCATCTGTTGGAAAGTAGTGCAACAAGACTTGATTATTATAAGAAATGGCAAAGAAATTTTTTGAATTATTAGAGAGTATGCATTTAGGGAATGTTATTTAGCAACAAATCTCCAGATTCACAAACATGATAATAATAATAATAATAATAATGAAAGGAGTTGCAGGATCTATCATATAAGCCATAAGGATAGAAAAGAAAGGCAAAAAGTTGTAGCAGCACAAGCTTCAAGCAATGAAATAGGAAGAATCCCCAAGGTTGCTTGCAAGGAGAGTGCCCCTTGTTCCTTAGCCCTTTACTGGCCTCCTCTACACACTAGCAGACTGAAATTATCCAGGCAGGTCTTCGTCCCCCCACTTTTAACTAAGCCATTGACCTTTATGATGCCATCCTCAATCAGTAATTAGTTCGACAAGATATGAAAAGCTTGTGAGTACACATAGGTTCTTGATGTGGTCATCCTAATCTGTTTCAATTGACGTTGTTAAGTGCCAAATGAAAGAGAAATGGATATCTAAATATCTCTTTTCACTTTCTGCAAAAAAAAGACGCCCCAGCATGCAATTACAATTAACATATTATTTATGTGGTATCTAAATGAAATTGAAAATGATATAATTCATCTTAGAAGTAAAGATTTCAATAAGAGATTGAGAATACTTATAATAGCAAAGACTTTTTAAAAACATGAAAATAT
The DNA here is from genome assembly GCA_024138015.1 of Lumnitzera littorea. NCBI lineage: Eukaryota > Viridiplantae > Streptophyta > Magnoliopsida > Myrtales > Combretaceae > Lumnitzera > Lumnitzera littorea. Next base: position 24,112,463 of record JAMXBB010000002.1, on the reverse strand, counting down.
CTTGATGCACAATTAGCCAAAATTTGGTTTACTTTCATGTAAACCATTGTGTCTCTGTTTATGATTTACTCACTAAGGCTAGAGTCTAGTGGATAGTTTAGATAAATGAGCTACACCTTCTAATAACAGTATTATGGTCTCATTAACATAGAATCACCATAAGCAAGATGATATATTTCTAATTGTGATCATTTAGTAGGAAGAAAATAAACAATGACTAAAGTGCTTGATGAAGGAGAGAGATCATATAGCAAAACCCTGCTGACCTAAAGCTTGTTATGTCTTCCCTTTGAGGCCTCATGTTATTAGTAATCTCATAGAATTTCAGGGAATTCAAATTTTCACTGTTTTTCCATGGAACCTGATAGATTGAAACCACAATAATAACAATCAAGCCTTAATCCCAATAGGTAGGCTTGGCTGTTAGTTATCCATTCCTATCTCTGGATAGATGATAGTATATCAAACAACTGGAAGCTGTGGAGAATTTTTTTAATCATCCTCCCTTATATCCTCGTCAAGCTCCAACGAAAAAGTATTAAAATTCTGAATTTCTCAAGTTCCTATTTAATGGAATTAACCATACAAGCCTGATACCTCAATTAAGAGTAGAGATAATTAAATGTGTATGCACGACAAAGGATGCTACCATCAAGAAAGTCTAAACATTCCTTTAGATGATGAAGGTAATTATCCGTAGGCCAAAGCTGTTGAAAGACTGACCTGGCAAGGGTTTCTGATAGCCACTGATGACAACCAAAGTAACTGGAGCTAAGCTACTTTCTTCAATCTTCAAGCAAAAAGGATGATGACAAAGGACTTTGCTCTCCCGACATTTTTAGGCCAAGACATGGAGCCACTCCGAAACTAAGGCAATTTTTGTTGAACTGCCAATCATGTTGCTATCTAGTCAACGGATTCAACACAAGGAATGCTTGGAAGTTCTCTTTCTTTTAAATCATTGAGAATAATACTTAGAATGATGTGAATCTCATCCTTATGCTCGTGAATACTATCCCCTGTGACAAATATATGAACTTTATTTTTTGTTTCTATCCAACTGCACCCTGGAATCCTCTTCATTCCTTTCTCCTTCATCTCTTTCCTGATAAAAGAAACACCATGCCAATTACCAGCAGCAGAATATGCATTTGACAACATTACATACGATGACACATCTTCTGGATCCAGAGCAAGGATTTTTCTTGCTGCCAATGATCCTATTTCAAAGTTCGAATGAATTTGGCAACCACAAAGCAGTGCCTTCCAAAACCCAATCCCTGGATCAAAAGGCAAATCCCTAAGAAACCTGTCTGCCTCTCCAAAACGTCCACAGCGAGAGAGCAAATCAACCATACAGGCATAATGTTCAGGTTTCAGCAGTCGGGGATCCTCCAATTTCACCTTATTAAAGTAGGCATAACCTGGATCAACTAGACCAGCATGATTACAAGCCCATAACAACCCAAGATAGGTAACACTATTAGGCTTAAAGTTGAAACTCTGCATCTGTTCAAAGAAGGCTATGGCATCCTCTCCCCTCCCGTTTTGTGCAAAACCGCACAACACAGCATTACAAGAAACAATATTCCTTTCTACAAGCTTGCGGAATACTGAAAGAGCATCTTGCATACTTCCACATTTTGCATAAAAGCTAATTAATGAATTGCCCACCACTACATCAAAACTACCTAGATGCTTGACAGCGCAACTGTGAAAACTTCTGCCTATTCCAAGAGCTGCAATATTAGCAGATGCAGAGATCACACATGGAAAACTCAATTCATCTGGCATAAACCCCTCTCTCATCATTTCCATAAACAAATTCACAGCTTCTTCATTCAAGCCAGCTTGGCTACAACCTGAGATCATTGCATTCCATGAAACCACATTCCTCTCAGGCATTATACTAAATACACTCTTTGCATCAAGGAAACTCCCTTTCTTCAAATACCCGGAAATTAAAGTAGTATAACACACCACATTTGGATTTTTGACATCTTCAAAAGCACTTTGAGCTTCATCAATGGTGCTTAACTTAGCATAGAAATCCAAAACCGCACTGCCCACATAGACATTTGAATGGAGCCCCATTCTTATGGCACAGGCATGAAGTTGTTTACCTAAGTTAAGCTCTTCTAGCTTAACAGCTGAGTGAATGACACTACCAAATGTAAATTCATTTGGTCTTATATTCGAAAAAAGTACTTTTTTGAACAGATATAATACTTCTTTATGGCGATTTTGCTTGGCAGTGTGGCTGAGAAATGCTGAAACGGATACCACGTTCCAGTCAGATAAATCGTCGAACACTCGCAGGTCATTAAACAAAGGTTCTGGTTGCGACTCTGGATGAGGATTACTGGAAGCAGCAGTCGCATGGGTGAGGTAATTGATGTGAGCGAAATTGTGGGTCGGTTTTATGATGTTCAGTTTTGACGGTAAATTGACGGCATAGGTTGTTATGTGTTTCGATGGCTTCATGAGCTTCTTTGATTGGACTAGGGAGTAGCAACACAGGAATTAACGATCCAGATTGCCAACTGAATATGGGTGTTGCCGCGGTAATTCATATAGTAATCTATTGGCGATTAATGCAAGATCGTTACTTACTCCTTTCATTGGTGTCAATGACATATTGAATACATAATGGTCCAACCCTTTCAAGTTTCAATGTCCCACCATTAAAATTTCTTATATACACTAATACAGTTGATTTGCATTCTTTTTTTTTTTTCTTATTACATGGATCCTGTAATAAATTTAAGTGCTTGGAAAGCGCCATATGTATTGAATCTGTGAAAACAAAACAAAATTTATTATTTAAAAAAAATAAAAGAAAAACCTCAATATCAACCGGTAATTATGAATGTGTCAAAAGAGAGTGAAAAAGAGAATACTAGAGTTGCATTTAGTTTATTTTTCTTTTATCATTACGTTCGCGTATTTTTCCAAAAACAGCCACCACCCCTCCCACCACCACCATATCATATCAAGGCAAGCGTCAATTGTTGGCCTAAGCGCACTCCAATTAATCCTATTTACTTCACTGAAATTCACATACAATCACAAGGCCGTCTTTTTATCCTCTCCTTCCTGATTTTTTTAAGGTAGGAAAACCTGTGTTCTCTCTCTTCTAATTTCTATAATTTTCAATGTATAAACTTCTAATTTCTTGTGAATCTTAGTTAGTAATGTTTTCTGGCTCACTTTTTCTTATGATTACTGGTGAAGTTGGTCATGGAAAAGTAGTGAAATTTATGTTGATGAAAAAGTATTTTTGAAAGAGCCACTTTCTAAAAGTATAAAACCTGTTTTTTTAAGGAATGTAACGTTCTTATTTCTTCTTTTCTTATGCTAAAGATTGCTATAATTTTGTTACTTGATTGTTATTTACCTCCTAAAAACAATTGCCAAGAGCACTTGAATAACTAAAAATGATGAAAATGTATATTCAACTTTCTAATTTGATATCATTGTGACTCCTATTTGTACAATTTCTTCCCATCTTCAAAACAATTTTGTTCTCAAGGTTAGAAATTTACATGAACATGGTTTGGTTGGTGGTGGATGATGCCGTGTCCTATCCTTGTTGCAAGTTATCATAGGACTATAAGTCCATGTCCCTGTATTACCTATCATGACCCTTTGATTATGCTAACAATGTGTTTGAAAACAAAGGGAAAATGGCAACAATGATTTAGAAAATGGAAGATAACGCTAGCTACTCATATCCTTGTATATGTTGTAAAGAAACTCCCTAAGCTAAGGAAAAAATTTTTCCCTATATATGTCATGTAGCATGAATACACAGTTGAAGGACTATATGTCTATGTAGCATCTTGCATCCGATTTGTTCCTAAAAAGTACCCCAAACATTTGCTGATAACTTAGCAATGATGAAGGAAATTCCATAACTCTAATATAGTTGTCCAATGCTTGTTAAGTAACTACATTGCTGGTAATAATCGTTGAAGCATAAGAAATTTCCTCTTGAGCTACTTTTGTTAAATCGGAAATGGCCACTCTTGGTTGTACTTGAGTACAATATGTGGTAACAATTACCGATAAAATCCTGTTTACTGGTTTTGTACCCAAGTTTTCATCTTGACCATGGTCATTGACTGACCTTAGCAAAGGAATCCCTAAACATATATAATCCTCGTGTATATCTACTATATTGTCATTCGCATAAATGATGTGGATATCTTTTGAAGCCGATTACTATGATGAATCTTCATAAATGCACTTGTAACATTTGCTCATATGGCATTTTGCGTAAGTGGACTCATTTTGCTTGAGTAACATTTGCATATTCATGATTAGTGATGAAATATGTTCTGTCTTTGCTAATCCTTGTTGCCAACTGGAAAAATGTATCTGTCCATTTTGCAATACATCATCATGATAACTCCTTTTCTCTATAAAGATTTATATGATGCATGAATGTGGTTTTAAAGGAAATTCTTGTGATTAGCTCTTTTATATTTGTAAAATTTTGTAGAAAAGTGAAAGAATAGGAATAGTATATCGAAAAGAGCGAGGAAAAAATGGAATTAGTGGGTGGTTTGTCAATGATATAAAATGCTTCTAAAAGAAAATCGTATAAAGAGGGTCCAAATCTAATCATGAGAGCTTTTATGAATTTATCATAAGTTAAGAATTGCTTCATTTGTTGCATCTATGTATGCCACCGGAAAGCATTTCCTTGCATAGCAAAGAATGGCATTTATACAAAATTGTATACTTTTATTTTGTAAAAATCAAATAAAAGTTCAATTTTGAGTTACATTAAAATGAGTTATCTTCAAAAAAATTGGGAATTTCCTCTTTTACCCTATTAATGTTTGATGCAGAAGACATTGAAAAGATGAAATCTTGAAAGGTACCATGAAAATGGAGAGACAAATGTATTTTATGCAACTTGGAATTGAGTAATTTAAAGAAAATGTAGAATTACTTACGATGATGCTTTCTTGTACATAGGTTTGAAGGAAGAATCACTTGATTGAGTACATGGCATAGAGATGAGAACACCAAATGTTAAGGTCAAACTTCAATTGTTGGCTAAACCCAACTTTAATTAACCCTATCTACTACAAACTTACGCATGATAGTCACAAGATAATTTTTTCTTTACTTTTTCCTTCCCGATTCTTGTAAGGTATGAAAACCCCGATTCCCTGTTTTCTGATTATTTTAATTTTCAATAAATAAACTTCTAATTTCTTATAGATTTCAATTATTAATGTTTAGTAAATAACGTTTTCTTTAATCACTTGCGAGGTTGATGGTGGTAAAGTGGTGTAGGAAAGAAGATGGGGAAGGATAAAGAAGATTGTTTCACAAGATTTACTTTCCAAAAGGCACAAAACCTAATTTTTATGGATGTAACAATTTTGTTAGTTGATTGTTATTTCCCTCCTAAAAACAAACAGTTAAAAAGTACTTATATAATAGAAAGTAACATAAATATAGTTGTAACTTTCTATATTACCATGACTTTTATTTGTCACATATCATCACCTCACTGAACATTATTATATTAGTTGAATTTCTCTTTATTCATACCACCTATAGATCTAACTGAAAAAGTCCTCACAAAACTGAAATTATTTTTTCTCCTATGCCAAAGAACCTTTTTCCTAATCCCCCCACCGTCTTCTTCTCTTTAAAAAACCTAGCCCCATTTTGTTCCCTTTTTTCCCCCCTTTTTTACCATCCAAAACAGCCAATATAACCTTGAGTTTAAATATTTTAAGAAACCCATAAACCTACTGTAATACCAAGCTAAACACCTAGTAAATCTAAACAAATTCTTTATCACCCAATGATACAAAAACTAATAACCCATGTCCTCAGCTCTTTCTCCTTTTTTGGGTATCTTACATGGGTATACTAAACATTATAGGAAGCATATGCATTCACAATGCGAAAGTTCTCCATGGTGAAAAGTTAATCAAGCATCTAAGTTAGCATTATAGGGGAGGTACTTTTACCATTATAAGTATAGATGCAACTAGTACATTTGTTTTGGACAAATAGCTATCCATTTAAGACTTGAGTCACAAATCTCACTATATTAGAGATTTTGTGATGTTCTAAATAAAGAATATAAGGAGTTAATGTTTGACACTCTTTGCAATTAATCTAGTATTTCACATATGTTAATTTAGCTATGTTAAGCTTTATACATTTATGAGAGAAGTTGAAGAGATATTTCCTCCTTAAGAAACTTCCATTTTGGCAAAAGATGAAATCTTTGTGACAATGGTAAGTTTTGTACTACATCTTTGTTCTTTCCATTTTGCTAAAATTGATCACATTTTTGCACTAATTAATGGCAAATAAATGTGCACACATGTAATAGAAGATGTCTTTGCATATTTTGAATAAGTATCTTGATGCATCTTGTAAGGAGATGCTTTAATTTTGCTAGAGAAAAATTGGGTGCAAAATATATACATATTATGTCGCCCGATTTTTTTTTTATTTAACAAATTTCCATCTATGAAAATTTAAAAATTGGAAATTTCTTAATAAAATAATTCGTGATCTTTCTATTCCATTATTTTTTTGTGATTTTTGGCAATAAAAAAATAGGTTATTAGGTAAAATATACCTAGGTACATTTGCCATTTTAATGGCAATTTCCATGGACACGTTCTATTTGTAAGTTACAGTAAGAGAGAAGAAGAAATAAAAGGTTAAAGCCTTAACCTTTGAATGTCACTTGACACTACGTACCCAAATTCGGAGGCCACGTAGCATTGTCCCAAGTTGACATGTGTCACGAATGATAAGGACTTCTATATATTTTCTTTTTCTTTTTTTCTTTTTCTCATTTTCCTTTACTTGGTTGAATGCCATTACCAATTGTTCCTTTTTTTCTTTTTTCTTTTTTCCAAAAACATCCTAAATAAAACCTAATTAATTATTAAAAATTTAGAAAAATTACACTTCACTCTTAAAATAAATGTGGACTTCAATAAATTTTGTTTAAAGTATTTTCAAAATTTTCCAAATTTGACCGAATTAAGATCTTAGTTTTTACTCATGTTCAACTTCTTTTTTGAAATTTCAAATAGCCATAAAATGTTCGTTTTAATTCTGATTGAGGTGTGGTTTAAGGCTATGAACTCTTAAGAAAATGAATTTTCAAAATATTTCAAAATGAATTGTTGAACTTGAGCTAGAAAAATCGATTTAAAAAAAATGTCTATTTTTGTTCGAGATTTCTAATTTGATTACAATACATATATTTATTTTGACTCCAAAAGCAATTTTGGACCTCAAAAAAATTATTTCCATCCTAAACTAACCCAAAAGAACCACCGTACAATACATTTTTATGATTTTTCTAGGTTTTTTTGGATTTTTTTCCTTATTTCTTCAATTTTTTTTATATTTTTCCTTTATCCAATGTTTTGTTATTTTTCACATTTTCAATTTTTTTTTTTTGTATTTTCATTTTTTTTTTACTTTTTTCTGAAAATTAGGAAATTATAAACTAGAGATGAACTTATGGGGCAAAAATGGGGATGTCTACAATGTGAATCACATTAGAGGAGAGTTACATTCAATTTGAATGTGAATTCTACTATATTAGTAAAAAAGATCTCATACTGCAGGAAACCGACTATTCCAATTTAAATGATGCTCGTAACTAATGTAGACATCTAATTTTTATTCCCTTTTATTTTTTCAATTTTTTTAGAATAGGATAAATGGTCCTAAATTAAGAAAGATACAAAAAAATGGAAAATTTAGGAAAAATAAAAAAATGGAAAATTTAGGAAAAATTACAAAAAAAATGTAAAAAGAGAAAAAAAAAATACAAAAAAGGTAGAAAATTTAGAAAATATAAAAAAAAATTTTAGAAAAATCACAAAAAAATAGAAAGCTTATAAAAATTAATAATTTTAAATGAGTTTTATTGTTTCAATAATAAATTTCTTTTTCTATAGGGGAAAGGCATTAGGCCTGAGTATAGATTAAAATCTAACATAGGCTGACTTTGTTTATTCATGCAAAACAAAGTATTAGCTAACGACCTAACAGATAAACACTTGAACATTGGCATTGAATTAGCTTGAGATCCTAAGTTTGAACCTCACCAAAGGCATAAAACAACCTGTTGTTCTTTTTACCACAAAACATACACAATGCGTTGTCACTTATCAGGATCTCATTATGCGATGTGTCCTGACATGTAGCATTTAGCATTTGGATTTCAGCTAAGTGGTGCCACACGTATGCTATATCAGCATGCCATCCACGTATCAATACTACATGACGTACACATAGCATGACACATGTCATCGATATGTCACGTCAATTGTCATGTATCACGACAAGACACATGGCAATTTCCTATTGGATTATGTGGCTGGCATGGTGCAACATTAGCACTTTCCTTTCTCTTTCTCCTCTCTTCCAACATTTTTCTCATATTTTCTCATGCTTGCCTCTCCAGTTAGTCAACTTTGTCATCAAATTCAAACCATTTTATGGTACAATTTTGCTAAATTGATGATGGATTAGCAAACTAAACATAGCCTACTTTAGATTGGGGTAAAAAACATATCCAGATATAAGCATTTGGAGCACTGAATTGAGATTAAAAAATTGGAAGAAAAAACATAAATATAGGAATTTTCTTTCACATATAACCAGATTCTCTTTTCCAATTAAGGGGGGTTGATAGTTGTTGATGCTCTCTCTCTTTCTCTCTCTCTCTCTCTATTATTCCATCTCCTTCCTTGCACAAACCTGCATATACAGTTAACACACACCCACTCAATAACCATCGAACCCTGTCTTGCGTACAACACTATACAGCCTTAGTTGCATGCCACCTAAACACAACTCCAACATGGCCACACTAATTAAGCACTATACATTCCCTCGCTCTCTCAACCCTCACCCATACACATAACCCACAACTCATTCTCTCTTTCACTCTCCACCATCGACCCCACTATCTCTCTCTAGATCCTTGCCCACACAAAAATAAACCCATCCCCAACCTTTCTCTCTCTCGTTAATCATCTACAATCGACACATCTCACTTTCACTATCACATACTTTATTGTAACCCCCTCCACTATCGTACACCCAAACCAACCTTTGAGCACAGCAACCACACACATACACCGCATCAAACCTCTCGATCACTTGACCCCCATCTCTATCTAGGCTCGATCGAAACCCTAACCTAAACCAATCCCCACTATTGTAATCTCCAGTATGCCACCACTTAAGCCAAGTCCCCATATTGTACATCCTTATCCAATAGCCAATGCTTTACCCATGGTCATTGCAACATCCAATGCTAAAGCATATCCATCCTTGCATGAACCCACGACAATGAACAACACTCAGATCCGCCATCACCCTCTCTCACTATTGACCACCACTCAATCGATATAACCCCAACGCCTACGCATACAACCTACTCTCTCTCTCGCTCTCGACTATGAATCACTCATCACTGGAACACGCAGATTATTGTAAGCCCTAAATATAAGCTAAGTAACTGTAGAATCGAATTTAGTGCACAAAGTTTAGAGCAATCGGTTAAAGGATTTGATCAAACCTAAATTATAAACGAAAGTTAGAAATATTAGTAAAAGTGACATTGTAAGTTTGAATTTAAGAAATTAAGTAATAAAATAAGAGAATATAAAATTTTTAAATTTTAAGTATATTACTTATTATTTATCAAAAGTACGTAAAATGTATTTCGATAACTAATAAATCGATAGAGATAAATATTATATATACTAAAAATCATAGAATGACTTAAATAATATTTAAAAATATTTACTTGTACCCTACATGTATTGATGTGTAGGTAGAAATACGCAAAATTACCTTAATTACCCGAAATTAGCTAAAAATTTACTAAATAATTAAAGAAAATTATAAAAAAAATCAATGAAAAATCAAAAAGGTGGAGAAAAATTCAAAAAGTGGTTGTGGCAGGTCAGGGAGTAAAAAACAAATATTAACCAATGAAAAAAAAAACATATAAAAAGGCAAAATGGAAGGAATATAGGCCTTGTCTTGTCTTGTCTTAATTAATATACAACAAATCTTACAAGACCCTATAAATAGCAAGAAAATTTTTAGAGCTCAATTGGTCAGTTGGGAGCTGAAAGAAATTGAGAGAATCGAAATTGAGAGGGAAAATTAGGGTTTTAGAAATTTTGTTCCAAATCTATGCAAATAGGGCAAGTAGGTCGAACTCACAAACCACCATCACTTGGAACCAAACTACCACCACCACCCCACTCCAAACCTACCACCTGGACCAGCCGACATACCTGAACCGATATTGGAGGCCAAAAATCTCGTGAACCAGGTGAGTCTCACATCTCCTCTGATTTTGCAAAATTCTTTAAAATTGTTTATTATGCCTAGAAAATTTTGAAATTTATTAATTTGATGTTTTATTGTATGTAGATTTAGAGAAAAATAGTGATTAAATTTAATCACGCCTGTAAATATAGAGTTCTTAAGAAATTAAATAAAACCAAATATGTTTAGAATTAGAAATAAATAGGCTTAAGAGTGTAGTTTGAAGCTTAATTTTTTTTTTCTGTAGAATACTTAAGTGATATAAAATAGTGCTATGAAGCCATTTTTCTAAAATTAATTTTTGAAAATTTTAAGTAATTTTTTAGCCCTAAAATGATGAGAAAAATGGGTAATTTTTAATTAATTAAGTGATTAAATGATTAATTACTGACTTAGAAGGTAATTATATGTTTAAGGACGTTAATCTCTAATGTGTAAATCTAATCCTAACATTTGGAATGTTAATTATAATTAATATGAGAATTATGTGGTAATTATAGGAAATTTAGTAATATGTGAAGTTGAGATTTTAATAAATATGAAAAAATAGGTTAAATTGGATAATATAATAATAATATCAGTGCAAAATAAATCTTGTACAAAAATTAATTTTAGGTAATTGGATAAGAAATATAAGATGTTCTCACATCGGGAGTAAAATCCGGTATCCTAATTAGAATTAGAGTGTACTGAATATATTAAAATACTAAACTAAGACTTAGTATGATATTAGAATACTTGAGCTTAATGTAATTAATTTCACATTAAAATTCCAGCATATTTAGGATTCCTCGTAGTTGAAAACAATTTAAAACCAAAACTGGAATCTAATTCTGAAATCAAACCCTGAGCTAATGTAGAATGAATCGTTAGTAAATAATAGGTATATATGGGGAAATGAGTTAAATCATAACTTAAAATATATATCATCAAAGTATAAGTACTAAAAAGACGTATTTATATTATAGGATACATGAAGGCGAATCAAACTGCAATTGAGTGATTGAGCGACTGAGAATTCCAAGTAAGTTGGTTTATTACTTCACCACATTTGGAGTACTATTTTAAGATACTCGGAGACTTAGGATTATGTATGATTGTGATTGTAAGTAGTTTTATACAAGTGCTTGCGTATTTGATTTTGTATTGGAATTTTTGCTGTGATTGGTGATTGTTATGACTGAATTGGTGTATAATTATCTGAACACCCTAAATGCAACCTAATTTTAATCGACCCTAATACCTTAAATTGTCATGCATTGGAACCCTTTAGGGGATCATTAAGATTCTCTAACTAAACATCGATATCTTCGAAAAAGATAATGCTGAATAGTAATTTGGTCTTTTCCTCATTCTTAACCGAACTAAGTGACAAGAGAGGAGGTCGTGGTGAGGATGAGGGCATTGGTTCGAAGGATAGTTTTAGGAGGAGCAGTGTCTCCATTGTACAAACTTGAGTTTCGTTGTGAGCTATTATATAACATGAAAACTCCTCAACCCAGATTAAAGTGGGTGAAATTACTTTGATTTCATAACAGACTAGATTACGTTGTGTAATTACACTTATTTGTTGCATTGCATGAAAATAATTGCTTGATAATCTTGTTTGTGTTTGTATACATTCATGAGTCTCCAATTTAATTTACTGAGCTGTAGTTGCTCATACCCGTATAGATCCTTTTGCAGGTCCTGATTTCTGATTACTTTGACTAATATGCCACCTTACAACTACCCGGAGGTTAGTTCTGTTTTGAAGCCTGGGGTTGTGAGGACCAATTTACCTAATAGTTAAGTTATATCTAGAGTCTCACAAGTATATTTAAGATGGAAAGACTGACATTTGATATGTAAACTAGCTGACTGTTATGTTATGATGTAGAATTTCCTGGGAATTCTATGGAATGTACATGTAATTATATATATATTGACTTGAAATTTTAATACTTACTATAACTTTAGTTAAATTCTTAATCGAATTGTTTACTTCAAAGCGAGGAGTCATTGACGCTTTGTGTAGATTATGTCTATGATAGGTACTGTGAGGCTAATTACTATCATAGAATGGTTCGTATAGCGGGACTGTTGTGACTCTGCGATTTCGAAGCGTAACAATTACAATAACCCATACGTGAACTAAGCACGGCTATTAGCTAAACCTAAAGCTCTACTGCTACTCTTCATTGGATACTACTCAAACAACCATTGCAAGTTACGACACTGATGCTATTGGAGTTTTTACCAATCACTTTCTCATGAAAGTGAAGCTTGCCCATCATTTCGGTGCTTGAATTGATCTGTATGACGAAGGATAGCATCTACTAGTGAAACGTGAACTCAATTTGATCAGACCTGTATTTGAGATCCAACCTGCCAACTCGTGTACCCATTCTTAGTCCAACCTTCTTGCAATATGGATTGTTGTATTTTTTTATATTTATTTATTTGTCGTATTGCAAATGTAACCCTAAAAAAAAACAAAAAAAAAGAGAAAAAAAGAAGAAAAGAAAAAAAAAACAGATAGAATAGCTTAGCTTATTATTTATTTATTTATTTTTATTAAAACTTAAAAAATAATGATAAAATAAAAAAAAAAGAAAAAAAAAAGAGAGAAGATGATAAAAAATAAAAAAAAAGTGTTTTATAACTTAGAAAACTCACTTTTCAAACAAATAAAAAAAAACAACTCATTTTCCAAATTGGAGCTTTAGAATTTTCAGAAAATAAACAAACTAAATTTAGGGCCCTATAGAAAATTTTCTTTAAATAAACTAAATCGAATAAAAAACGTAAATCCAACCATTTTCTCAAAGGAAAAACAACTAACCTGCTAATATTTTCGAAAGAACTATAAAAGTTTGATTCTAAATAGTGGATACATAAGTACTCGTACATAAATACGAGGCGATTTAAAATATGGAAAGTTTTCTTTTTTTCCATATTTTTAAATAATAATTCAATGATCCTTTTTTTTTAGATGTTATTTACATATGATTAAATGTTTTGTTCTTGAAGGGTAATTTTGAAAAGTGAAATTAAAATCGAAAAGTTAAAAGCGGTATCCGTTTAGGGTTTAATAGAATAGCTCCTAGATCTAGATCCGGATCCAGATCCCTAATTTAAAACTGTTTTAAAAAATTGATTTTATCGAAAAATCAGTAGTTAAATTATAACCAATTCATCCAATTAGTTATAACTTAATTCTTTTTCTCGACTCCAGTCGAGTGGCGACTCCAAATAATTTTTAAAAGAAAAAACCAATTTTTTTTAACTCTTAGTTGATGATCAATATTTAAATGGGTTAAGGTTTAATATTGATTGAGTTAAGGAAAATAATAAAAATTGGGAAAAATCGGGCTTGATAACCTATCGACTCCACTAGGAATTTGATGAAAAGTGAAAGAGGGCTAACCACTTAAAAACTTTCCAAAATTAAAATTTCTTTTCAAAATACCCATATTATTTATTTGTTTGTATATTTATTTGTTATTAAATTCATGTGTATACTTTGCTTTGATTATCATATTTATTTTGCATACAACATGTATTAAGACATGGAGAGTCATTTGTTGTATCAAAGATACAGGGTAGATGCAGTCAGACTTAGGTTGTTTTAGGACCCTAGGAGAAAGGCCATTGTATAGGCTTTGGGTATAGTAGTGTAGCCATCACTTGAGGTTGATTAGGTTATCCCACTTGAGCTGTGATGTGATCAATAAAAGTGTTTTCTAAAAAATAAGTGAAGTTACAAAGCTTAAGAACCTTTAGAGCCCATCCTAATTATATATACTCCCCTTTAAGCTTGAGCTAATACACTACTCTTAAGAATTGCAACCCTATTAATTGTTTTAATGCAATCAAGTTTTTGAAAATAATAGTAAGGTTGCAACTTAAGGAGTAATGTATTAACCCAAACGATCCTCACATTTGCATATTTCCACGTACTTTCTTTTGTTGCATTAATGGCTGATTCTTGTCCATAAAATGTATAAACTTAGAACGGCAGATAACCAAGTAAACAATTAGGGAAATGATAGGCTACAGGATACCTCTAAGATTTGTGAGTAGCTATTGAAGGATGAAATTGTCTATTTAAAGGAGAAGCTTGAATGCTTTGAAGCTCATAACTGAGCCTTAGGGCCCTTTTAGGACAAGTCATTGTGGAAACCTATGAGATGCTGGAAGACCTTAAGGCTTATCTGCGAGACTTAGTTTAGGGTTTTTCCAGTTCATGTCTATAGAGCCTAGAATAAATATCAAGTTTTGAGAATAAGTATTAGGCCTTCTTTCCTTGTTTTGTATACTTTGGTTCTTTAAAATAATAAAAGGTTCGCTTTTAGTTTAACGTTCTTCATTCTCCTTCTTTGTAAATAAGTACTTCGATAAGATTCATCTAACCATTTTTTGTCTCTCCTTTAAGGAAATGTAAATAATTGACTCTTTTGATTTCTCGTTTTCTATAAAATAAAACTTTATCTTTGTCTCTCTTAAAAAAAATTGAAAATGAAAAGAAAAGTTGCTGACTGTTAAAAAACCTTATAAGCTTAAGTTAAATATGAAAGAGCCAACCCAAGCCTAAGCCTTTGGCCTACTTAGGTAGTTAGGTTAAACACTTGGCCTTTAAGACATCTAATGATCACACTGTAACCCATCAAGGTAGTTGACCCAAACACAATCCTTGGCCTATTAAGAAAGCCAACCCAAACATTAGCCTTGTAGCTCATTCAATCTAAACATTAACCCTTGGCTTATTCAGGTGATCAATTTAAACACAAACCCCTAGCCATTAGGCCCCTCATAGAGCTAACCCAAGCACAAGCCTTTGGACTACTTAGGCAACTAACCTAAATGCATCCAATTCAAACGAAGCCATTTGACTCATTAAGGAGGCCTAGCCCCTTGGTCCATTCAATCTAAACACCAACCTCGAGCCTATTCAGATAACTAGTTTAAATACTAACCCTTAGCCACTTAGCCCATTAAGACATCTAACGAACACAAACTACGACCCATCAAGGCAGATGGCCCTATACATAATCCCTAGCTCATTAAGGAATTTAACCCAAACACTGGCCCCTTAGCCCATTCAAACAACCAGTCTAAACACATTAAGGCAATTGAACCAAACACAATCCCTGGCCCATCAAGGTAGCCAAACCAAGTCAAAACCCTTGGTTTAGTAAGAAATTCGAACCTAATTAAGTCATCATTCCACATTGAGGCATGTAGTAAGAAATCGGGGGGGGGGGCAAAGCTAATCTTCACCCTGGGCAAATAAATATAAATTCCTCCTTAAGAAATTGGTAACTCACTTTTAAAAGGTTTATAACGAAAAGAGGTAAACTATATCCCATACACTAACCTTAAAGCACTCAAAGGAGGTCCACTTTGAATTTAATGTACAGATTAAAGTGAAGTTAGGCATTCATTTCCAAATCCCAAATACGATTATCCTTTGTTAACTCTGTTGGACCAATTTGGATAATTTTCAAATTTAAACTGTGTTAAGAATCACCTTACAATAGGGGCAATTCGGAGGTTAAGATCATTGATTAGAAAAGAAGGATAAAATTGGTTAGTGTTTGTCTTAGTAACATTAATTCAAAGACAAATTTTATTTCTGATAAATTATTTTTCTTTGAAATGAAAAAGAGGCCAAATCCATTTGAAACATCTCAAAGCCTACACATACCTCACCCAAGCCCATACGCTTAGAATCCATAAGTTAGGGTTTTGAACCTCTCAAAGACAAAGACTTGGCAATATAAATATTCACTTTTTGGGCCAAAAGAAAAGAAAAGAGCAAGAAATAATGGGGTAAAATAATAAATGAGGAAAGAAGGAGGCAATTAAAAAAAAAAAAGACAATAAAAAAAAAGGTGGGTTAGAAAATTGGGCCCAAGTGTAAGACGAAAGCCTTAAAAGATATATTACATTCTAATAGGGGTAGCAAAGCTGAATCAAGAGGTTGAAAATCAAAGCCTAAGTAGCCTTAACCAAAGAAGGCTCAAAAGGTACAAAGCCTAAATCTCACACCCAGCCAAAAAGCATAAGCCTTACATATCCATCCCAAATCATGAAATACAAAGCTACTTTACACATCTGAAATCACAAAACACTTTCTTACCCATACTAAATCACACAAGACCTTCCTACCCACAATACTACCCTTACTTAATAAAACTCTTTTGATCTTAAATGATAATTTATCTTTAATAAAAATTGTTTTTGAAACTGGGGCAAGCATGCTTCTTATTTTTCTTAAAAGGTTCTTGACATGTACACTTGAATTAAATAAGTAAATCTTTTAAAATAGGCCTTATCATTAGTCCTATTTGAAACCTTTTGACCAAAATCCTTGATTGATTATGTTAAACCGAAAAAGACATCAATGCATATCACTTACAAAATGGATTATAATTTCAGGACTGCAGTCGAGAGCGAAATCTAGACCTAGAGTTAGTAAGGAAGTCCTCTTTAACTAGACTAATCATGAGTTACCTTTTTCCTTAAGAAATGAATATTTAAAATCACAAAGCCCCATAAGGAAGCCCAACATTAAGGTCAGGGGTATTGAGATGCCCTACACAGTTAGCAAGGAAAGGGTGGTTACAACACTTGCTTCTTAAATAGGAATTTAAACCTGTTAGAAAACTTTTTAAAAAAATGATGATAAAAAAATAAAAAAGAGAAGAGAAGAGAGAGAAAGTAAAGACTTATCAAAAGTTTTTTGGTCCATTTTCAAATCTATGTTAACTTGAGTAGCTAAGCTTTTAATTTACATCATCTGTTTCCTCTTCAATATGGTTACACTTTTTAAATTGACCATAATGATCTAGATCTTTCTTCCCTATTGCATTTTTTAATGTCCCTTAACTCTTTTTCAAATCAAGGAGCCTATCCCTAATGCCTTTTTCATAAACTATTTTTTAAACAATTTTCTCATAAATATTTTTACAAGTTAAGAAGTTTTCCAAACTAGTTGCTTTCCTTACCTTACTTCTTCTATCCTTCATCAAATTTTCTTAAGGTTTAAGCTAGCTTTTAGAGCACTAACCTACTCTTTTATTTTTTTTAGGATTTTAGCCAACCTTTAAGGCACTGTCTCGTCTCTTATTTTTAGGGTTCTAGTAAGCTCTTAGAGTACCAACCCACTCTTTTATTTTTTTTTTAGGGTTCTAGCTAGTCTTTAGGGAGCTATCTCATCTTCTATTTTTAAGGTTCTAGCCAGCCTTTAAGATGTTGTCTCATCTTCCATTTTTAGGGTTCTAGCCAGTTTTTAGAGCACTGACTCACTTGCTTATTCTTTTTAAGGTTCTAACCAACCTTTGGTGTGCTGTCTCATCTTTTATTTTTAGAGTTCTAGCTAGCTCTTAGAGCGTTGACCCCTCTTTAAATTCATTTTTAGAGTTTTAGCCAGCCTTTAGGGCATTGTCTCTTCTTTCATTTTTACTGTCCCATTTTTCTTTTTTAGGGTTTAAGCTAGCTCTTAGGCCACTGTCCTGCCTTTCATTTTTAAGGATTTAGCTGGTCTTTAGGGTATTATCCCATATTTCATTTTTAGGGTTTTAGCAAGCTCTTAGAGCGCTGTTGATAAGGATCAAGGATCAATCACTCACTCTCGAGCTTGAGGGTTTTCTCACACGGTTTACTGAGTTATCCGAGGAAAGTTAAGCATCGAGGAGCAGTGTTTTCCTTAGTCCAATCTACTGAGCTACTTCGCTCTTCACACCATCCAAGAAGGTGTCGAGGTGATTAGCCCATACATGGAGCTGACCCCTCTCTGCGCCCCAGTCCAATCATTAAATCAGGAAAACAGCCATCTCTAAAATGTCGAGGCCGAGTTGACAATTGTGAAAGGCCGACCAGCCGAGGTTGACCCGAATGTAAGTTATCCCTGATCCAACCCTTTTCCAACTCGAGCCGTTAGGGCGCCAAATTGCCGACGCTAAATAGACCTGATCAAAGGACCACCCCTACTGGGCTCACAATATTGTCAGAATTACAGGTCGAGTAAAACACATGCGCGCTGTCCTTTCTAACACCCGTGAGGATGTTCTTTTGCATGATTTCATTTCCCTGTAAATTATTCTCCTTTTGTTTAGCAAATAAGGATCCAATTCTTTGTAATTTTTGTAACATAGGACTTACCCTAATAAGATACTATTAATACTCGCATAATGTAATAGCCGCATAATCGATATATAGAAGAATACACTAAACTTTTTTACTCTCTCTTGAGCTAAGTATCCTTTTTGCTTACTCTTAAGCTACTCTTATCTAACCCATTCGAGCATGGACTAGTGGCGAGTGACCTTTGGTCATACTTGTGCATCATATCAAGTGTAACCTAAGTTTGTATGAAGCATTGGTGCGTTATATCTATTGTTAGTACACAGGAATCCCTACTCATCCCTCAACTATCATTTACTTTTCTAGTCATCTCGTGGCTTGGACCCACCCCCTTTGGTTACATGTAATATTAGGTTTGTGTGTTCATCCACAAATCCGTATCATCTTAGTATCAGAGCCTGGCTACGTTCGAAGCTGGATTTTGCTACTGTGTTCTTTGAGTAGTTTGTTATTGCTCCCCTGAGATAATGATTCCATTATTAGCTTTGAAGTTTAGTAGTTAAGAAGTGTTCTGTACTCTGTTTTCCCTATTTTCAATATGTTAAAACAAAGTGTGGTTGACTATTTGTTTGTTATGAAATTGTCATTGTAAAATGTCAAATTCAAGTGTTCTAGGAACTTTAGAAAACCAAGAAAGTGGTACTCGACATGTCCAAGGATAGGAAGGAAGCTTCTTACCTTAGTCAGTAGGTGACCGCTTAGATAGGCCTATCGACTTGGTAGTTAGTTTGATGACTGTTATCTAAGAAGACAAGCAGTGAACTAGAAATAGCCCTACTAGGGAACGTGAGCAGTAAGGACAAGGAATGGTCAGTTTGGTCGAGTTAATGCCCCAACTTGACCACCCCGAGTTGAAGGAGTTAGTGGGGATGCTAAACAAAGGCTAGCACTTGAAGAGATTGAAGAGGAAGCAAAAAGAGATTAAGGAGGAAGCAAAAGGAGATGACGAGGCAGAGGAGTATTACGAGCCTCATGAGAGAAATGTACAAGCCCCTAGAGTTAGGAGACTAAGCATACGTATTACAAGTTTCTCTGAAAACGGTGATGCCGAGGACTACTTAGATTGGGTAAATCAGATTGAAAAGCAGTTTGAATGCCATGAAGTGCCTGATAATGCAAAAGTTAGACTTATCGTGTTAAAGTTCACTTGCCATGCTGCCTTATGGTAGAAGAACTTATAAGCTACTAGAAGGAGGGAAGGAGAACGAGAACGAGAAATTAGGAGTTAGGATGAAATGAAGAGGGTTATGCGGAGAAGATTTGTGTTGAGCTATTATTTGTAAGATGCCTTCAAAAGATTGCAAGAATTAAGGCAAGGAGGATCGAGTGTGGATGTTCATGTTAAGGAATTCTAAATGTTAATGATCTGATGTGAAGTCGTAGAGCCAAAACACTGAACTGTATCTCGATTCATTGAAGGGTTAAAGTATGAGGTTGGAGATGTCCTGAAAACCCTGGATGTTAGTACACTTGATGATACGATTCGAGCCACTTAGAGGTACGCTGAACAGGAAGATTTCGACCACCCGTCAATCATCTTCGTAATAGCCGCCTTATTCCAAGCAAACCTGTACGAACGGAACCAAGCAAGGCCATTGAGACTCAACCTGCTCAGATTACCCGAGCAAAGGAGAAGGAACCCCTAAGGAAGTTTGAGAAAGGCCGGAGTTCAAGGAAGAAGACGGGTATGATCAAGTATTTCAAATGCTAAGGATTTGAACATGTGTTCGCTCAGTGTTTAGATAGGTGAACAATGGTGATCAAAGGCGAGGCACTAACTGTTGAGGTTAACAGTACTGATGAGAAAGTAGAGGAGTTGAAGGAGGATGGATAGATTGAGTTGTCTAAGGAGAAAGTTATCTATAGTAAAGAAGGCAACTTTATGCCGACTACTTTAGTATTGAGGAGGACAATGAGAGTCAGTCCTGTACCCAAAGACGAACAGAGAGAAAATCTCTTCCATATTGGATGCAAGGTGAATGGCTCACTATACACGTTGATTGTTGACAATGGGAGCTGCACCAATGTAGCCATTGTATTTATGGCCTAGTAGTTGAAATTGCTGACCATGCACTACCCGAAACCTTACAAACTTCACTGGCTTAGTGATAAGGGAGCCCTACAAGTGAACAAACAGGTGTTTGTGCCAATCTGCATTGGTAAGTATCGAGATAAAGTGCTCTATAATGTGTTGCCTATGAGTACGTTCTACATTTTACTTAGACAACCATGGATGTTTGATCGAGCAGTTATGTATGATGGAAGGAGGAATACATGCTTTGTAGAGCATGAAGGAAGAAGGGTGAAATTGAGTCTTATGACCGCTAAATAGGTGAAGGTTATGCAATCCCAACTGAGTTGAGGCCTGAAGAAGGAGGGTTTGGTATTGACCTGAGCTGAACTGAAGAGAGAAATGGAGCTCGAAAGACCGACCTATCTACTAGTCCGAAGAATTCTAGAGTTGAGGTTCGAAGAGGAGTTGCCTACCGAGGTAAAAACCTTATTAAAGGAATTTACCGACCAATTTCCATAGGAGTTACCGAAGGGTCTACCTCCAATCCAAAGTGTTGAGCATACAATTGACCTGTAGCCAAGAGTTGTACTACCAAACAAGCTTGCCTATAGGCTGAACCCTGAACAGGCTGTCGAGCTACAGATGCAAGTAGATGACTTTATGAATAAAGGGTATGTGCGTAAGTCCCTTAGCTCCTATACCATTTCGACCTTGTTAGTGCCGAAGAAGGATGGTTCTTTGAGAATGTGTGTCAATAGCTAAGTAATCAATCGAATCACCATCAAGTACAAGTATCTCATACCTAGGCTCGATGACATGCTGGATGAGTTAAGTGGAGTAAGAGTATTCTTTAAGATTGACCTCAAATCTGGATACCATAAGATCTGAATGTGTGAAAGTGATGAGTAGAAAACCGCATTCAAGACACGGAATGGTTTATATGAATGGCTTGTGATGCCATTTGGGTTGTCCAACATGCTAAGCACATTTATGTGCTTGATGAATCATGTGCTCTGAGAATTATTAGGAAGATTTGTAGTAGTTTACTTTGATGACATTTTGGTATACAACTCTAACTTGGAGACTCACTAGGAGCATCTTCAAAGAGTCTTCGCAAAACTCTAAGTTGAACAACTTTACACTAATTTGAAGAAGTGCGACTTTTTTCCGATCCGAAGTCATCTTTTTGGGTTTTGTTATGAGTGAAGGTGGCATCCGAGTCAATGATGAAAAAATAAGAGCGATCATAGAATGGCTCGAGTTGACCTATTTTGCTAATGTGAGGAGTTTTCATGGCCTGGCATTATTCTATCACAGGTTTATAAAGAACTTCAGTACGATTGTGGCCCCACTCATTGAACTCTCTAAGAAGAATGTTGAATTCAGATGGGGAGAGAAGGAGTAGAAGAGTTTTGAGAAAGTGAAAGAGAGGCTAACAACAGCCCCCATCTTAGCTCCGTCAAGCTTTGATAAGGTGTTTAAAGTCAAGTGTGATGCATCTAGACTAGGCATAGGTGCTGTATTAATATAAGAAGGTTGACTTATTAGTGAAAAACTTTGAGGAGCTACTCTTAACTACTTTATCTATGACAAGGAGTTCTATTCTGTAATCCGAGCCTTTACAGTATGGCAATACTATTTGCTGCCTAAGGAATTTATGATCTATACTGATCATGAATCCTTAAGATACCTCAAAAGCCAGCTGAAGTTGTCTCGAAGACAAGCTAAATGGGTCGAGTTCGTGAAGGGTTTTTCTTATGTTGTAAAATATAAGAATGGAAGAAACAACGTAGTGGTAGATACCTTATCAAGATGACATACCCTCCCGATCGAGCTGTAAATAAGGCTACTTTGTTTTTCGACCCTAAAGGAATTGTATGCTGAAGACCCCCACTTTGGTCTTATCTATGCCCGATGTGAGGAAGGATGAACATTGGACGATTATCACAGGGAAGACAGATACCTATTCAGAAAGAAGAGGTTATGTATCCCAACCTATTCCATGAGAGAATTGCTGGTATGCGAGGCGCATGGAGGAGGATTAACAGGACACTTTAGCCAGTGTTGAACCTTTGAAGTACTATTTGTGAGATTCTTTTGGCCGAGAATAGTGAGAGACATACAGTCCGTATTAGAAAGGTATATGACCTATAGGAAGGCAAAGAGCCAAGTTGAGTAAGTACATTATCTACCTTTGTCTGTCCCAACCAAACCATGGTCCAAGCTAAGTATGGACTTCTTGTTATGATTGCCAATGACATCTTGAGGGAAGGACTCCATCATGGTGGTTGTGGATCGATTTAGCAGATGGCACATTTCATCCCTTGCTCCAAAACTAATGACACTTTGGCTATCTCTTTTCTTTTCTTGTAGGAGGTGATCAAGCTTCACGGCATACCCAGAACCATTATTTTAGTTTGAGACCCTAAGTTCATAAGCCACTTTTGGAGGACACTTTGGAGGTGAATGGGAACTAAGCTATTATACAGCATATCCTGTCATCCACAAACCGATGGACAGACCAAAGTTGTCAATCGAACTGTGGGAACTTTACTACGGGTTGCTGTTGGACGAAACATGGCTAATTGGGATCTATTTTTATCAATCATCGAATTCACTTACAATTGATTACTTACAGCGTAACAAACATGTCTTCATTCGAGGTCACCTATGGGTTCAAGCCTTAGCTCCCATTGGACCAAGTACCCCAGTTGAGAACTAATGATGATGATCGGCTAGTTGCGGAAAGAGTCAAGGCCATTAGAGCTATGCACCAGAAAGTTGTGGAGTAATTGAGCCGGGCTAAAACTAAGCTCAAGAAGTGGAGCCAAAGATAGAGAAAGAGAGAATTTCAGCCAGGTGATTTAGTTTGGATACATCTCGATAAGGATCGGTTTCCAAACTTAAAGAAGAGCAAGTTGTCTCTCAAAGCCGATGGACCTTTCAAAGTGCTTGAAAAGATCAATCTTAATGCATATAGGATTGAATTACTTGAAGGATATGGAGTCTCGGACTCCTTCAACATTGCCAATCTCCAACTTAACACTTTCGAAGACGAGCAACCTAAAGCCGAACCAGATTTGATCTCAAATCTCAAATAACCTAGAGGGAATGATAGGGATCAATGACAGATCACTCATTCCCGAGCTCAAGGGCTTTCTCACATGGTTCGCCGAGCTGTTCGATGAGAGTTAAGTGCTAAGGAGCAATGTTTTCCCTAGTCCAATCTGCCAAGTCACTTCGCTCTCCACACCATTCAAGAAGCTACCGAGGTGATTAGCCCATACATGGAGCCGACCCCTCCTCGCACCCTAATCCAAGCACCAAATCAGGAAAACAGCCATCTCTAGAGTACCAAGGTTGAGTTGACAATTGTGAAGGGTTGACTAGTTGAGGCTGACCCAAATGTAAGTTGTCCTTGGTATAACCCTTGTCTAGCTCCAACCATCAGGGCGCCAAATTGTTGACGTTGAACAAACCTGATCAAAGGATCGCCCTTACTTGGCTCATAATATTTTCAGAATAGTAGAATGAGTAAAACACATGCATGCTATCTTTTCTGACACTTGTACTGTCCTTTTCGACGTAGGACATTCTTTTGCAAGATTTCATTTCCTTGTAAATTAGTCTCCTTTTGTTTAGCAAATAAGGATCTAATTCTTTGTAATTTCTGTAACTTAGGACTTATCCTAACAATATACTATTAATACTTGCATAATGTAATAGCCGCATAATTGATATACAGAAGAATACATTAAACTTTTTTTTACTCTCTCTTAAGCTAAGTGTCTTCTTTGCTTACTCTTGAGCTACTCTTATTTAGCCTATTTGAGCGTGGACTAGTGGCAAGTGACCTCTGGCCATACTTGTGCATTATATCAAGTGTGACTCAAGCTCATATGAGGTGTTGGTGCATCATATCCATCGTCGGTGCATGAGAATCCCTATTTATCCCTCGACTATCATTTACTTTTCAAGCCATCTTACGGCTTAGACTTACCCCTTTTGGCTACGCGTGATATTAGGTCTGTATGTTCATCTATGAATCCGTATCAATTGTCCCTTCTTCTATTCATTTTAAGGTTCTATTAAGCTCTTAAAGTGTTGTCTCGTGTTTCTTTTTGAGGTTCTAGCTTGCTTTCAAAGCACTATCCTCTCTTTCATCAATTCTCTTTAAGGTTGTTAGTCAGCCATAAGGCGCTTCCCATAACTGATTTCTTTTAGCGAAACCATAAAGCACTTCCCGTCGCCGATTTCTTTTAGCGAGCCTATAGGGTCCTTTTCTTTATTAATCTGTTGTAGTGAGCTCGTAAGATGCTTCTCTTCACTAATCTTTTTAGCAAGCCCAATTTTTATTAGGATCTTAGTAAGCCTGTAGGATACTTTTGTTTCCAACTTTTCATTAGGGTCTTTATTCAGTTCATAGAGGACTATCTTGACCCGATCTTTCTAGTAAGCCTATAGGGTGGTTCTTGTTTCCAAAATTTCTTTTAAGGTCTTAGTAAGCCCATAGGGTGCTTCTCTTCATGATTTTCTCTTAGGGTGTTAGCGAACTCATAGGGTATTTCTCTTCACCAATTTTTCTTCTAATAAGTCTATAAGGCGCTTCTCTTTCACCAATTTTCTTTTTAGCAAGCCCATAAGGCACTTTTCTTCACTGATTTTTCTTCCAACAAGCTCATAAGGTGCTTCCCTTTCACTAATTTCTCTTTTAGCGAGCCCATAAAGAGCTTCCCTTTCACCAATTTCTCTTAGCGAGCCAATAAGGCATTTCTCTTTAGCGAGCCCATATGGCGCTTCCTTTCATCATCGATTCCTTGTAACGAGCCCATAGGGCATTTTTCTTCACTAACTTCCTTTTAGCAAGGCCATTGGGCGCTTTTTCTTCACCATTATTCTTTTAGCAAGTCCATGTGGTGCTTTTCTTCACTAATTTGCTGTAACAAGCCTATAGGGTGCTCTTCTTCACCAATTTGTCTTAGCGAGCCTGTAAGGTGCTTCCTTTTATTAATTTCCCTTAGGTACCTTAGTAAGCCCATGGTGCACTTCCATCGTCAACCTCACTTCAATAAGTCTATAAGGCGCTTCCTTCAATTGATTCTAATTTAAGGATTGCTAGTTCTCAAGAGACATTCCCGCCTAGGTTAATTAGCTTAGTAGGGCATTACAGGGTTTCAAAATTAAGGTCTTAGCCAGCTCCAAAGAGATGCTTCGCCCATTCGCCTAAGTTAGTGAGCTTAGAAGAGTACGACTAGGTTTTCAAAATTGATTCTAATTCAGGGTTGCTAGTCCTTTAGAGACGCTCCTGCCTAGGTTAATGAGCTCAAAAGAGCATGGCTAGGTTTTCAAAATCGATTCTAATTCAAGATTGTTAGTCCCCTATAGATGTTCTTGCCTAGATTAGTGAACTTAGAAGAGCATGATCAGGTTTTTCCAAATCAATTCTAACTTAGGGTTGCTAGTCCCCTAAAGACATTCCCGTTTAGGTTAATGAGCTTAGAATAGTACAACCAAGTTTTCAAAATCAATTCCAATTTAAGATTGTTAGTCCCCTAGAGACGCTCCCACCTATATTAGTGAGCTTAAAAGAGCACGACCAAGTTTTCAAAATCGATTCCAATTCAAGGTTGCTAGTCCACCAGAGATGCTCTCGCCTAGGTTAATCAACTCAAAAGAGCATGACCAAGGTTCAATTTAAGGTTTTAACTAGCTCAAAGAGTGCTTTGCCCATTTACTGAGGATAGTTAGCTTAGAGAAACACTTCTAGGTTTTTCTCAAATTGATCCCAAGTTAAGGATTTTAGTTACCTCGAGGAATGCTTCGCCCATTTTGCCTAAGTTAGTTAGCATGGTAAGGCATTACTGGGTATCACTTTAGGGTCTTAGCTAGCTTAAAGAGCGTTTCGCTTGTTTCATCTTGGTTAGTCAACTCATATGCGTACGACCAAGTTTTCAACATCTCTTTAAGGGTTTTAGCCAGCTCAAAGAGTGCTTCGCTTGTTTCATCTTGGTTAGTTAGCTCATATGTATACGGCCAAGTCTTCAACATCTCTTTAAGTGTCTTAGCTAGCTCAAGGAGTGCTTCACCTGTTTCATCTTGGTTATTCAGCTCATATGGGTACAATCAAGTCTTCAACATCTCTTTAAGGGTTTTAGCTAGCTCAAGGAGTGCTTCGCTTATTTCATCTTTGTTAGTCAACTTATAAGGGCACGACTAAGTTTTTAACATCTTTTTAGGGTCTTAGTTAGCTCAAAGAGTACTTTGTTCATTTCATCTTGGTTAGTAAGCTCATAGGGGTATGACTAAATCTTTAACATCTCCTAGCGTGCTTAAGGAGTAATTCACTCATTTTATCTTGGTTAGTCAACTCATAGGGGTATTACTAGGTTTTAATCTTTTGTTTAAGGTTTAATAACCAGGTTTTCCATATTCTTTTAGGGTTCTTGCTAGACTAAAGGGGTGTTACCCTCTTTCAAATTTCTATTGTATTTCGATTAGCTCTTAGAGCACATCTTCTCTATTTACCATATCCCCAGTAGACCTAAACCTAGGGTAGTTAACTAATTATAGCACTTCTTAAAAACAAATCTATCCCTAAGCAAAAAATAATTTCTCTTTTATTTTTGTAGTAAAGTTTTACTTAAACTTCATCACAAAAAGAGGCAGTTGTAGATACTCCATTTTTATCCCTTTTTATTTTTTTCAATTTTTTAAGAATAGGATAAATGGTCATGAATTAGGAAAGATACAAAAAAGTAGAAAATTTAGGAAAAATAAGAAAAAATTACAAAAATTACAAAAAATGGAAAATTTAGGAAAAATTGCAAAAAAAATATGAAAATACAAAAAAGGGAGAAAATTTAGAAAGTTTAGAAAATACAAAAGAAAAAGAAAAATCACAAAAAATAGAAAACCTATAAAAAGTAGAAAATTTAAGAATTTTAAATAAGTTTTAGTGTTTCAATAATAAATTTCTTTTTTTATAGGGTAAGAGTGTTAAACTTGGACTTAGATTTAAATCTAGCCCAAGCTAACCTTATTCATATGTGCAATTTAATTGCACATATGAATAGGGTATAAGCCAACGACTTAGCAAATAAGTACTTGAACATTGGCATTGAGTTAGCTTGAGATCTTAGGTTTAAACTTAACCAAAGGCATAAAACAGCCTTTTGTTCTTTTTACCACCAAACATACACAACGTGTTGCCACGTGTTGAGATCTTATCATGTCATGTATCCTGACACATGGCATTTAGCATTTAGACTATAGTTCATTAGCACACATGTGCCACATTAGCATGCCATCTATGTGTTAAAGCCACGTGGCGTACATATGTCACCACTACGTAGCTTACATATGTCATGACAGGACATGTGGCAATTTCCAATTGAATTATGTAGCTAACATGGCATTACGTCAGCACTTGACTTTCTCTTTCTCCTCTTTTCTCATATTTTTCTTAGATTTTCTCGTACTTTCCTCTTTAGTCAATTAACTTTTGCATCAAATTTAAGCCATTTTATGGCGCAATTTTCACTAAATTGATGGCAGATTGGTAAACTAAACATAGTTTACTTTGGATTAAGGTCAAAAACACATCCAGATACAAGCGTTTGAAACACTGAATTGACATTGAAAAATTGGAAAAAACATAACTCTACGAATTTTCTTTCACATTTATCAAATTCTCTTTTCCAATTAGGGGGGTTAACAATCATTGGTGCTCTCTCTCTCTCTCGTTCCATCTCCTTCCTAGTACAAACTTGTATACATAGTTAACATATACCTACTCATCGACCATCTGACCCTCTCTTACGCACGACGCTATACAACCTTAGTTGTACACCACCTAAACATAACTTCAATATGGCCAGACTACCCAAGCATGACACGCTCCCTCGCTCTCTCGACCCTCGCCCATACACATAACCTACAGCTCACTATCTCTATCACTCTTTACCATCAACCCCATTATCTCTCTTTGGATCCTTGCTTACACAAATACAGACCTATCCCTAACCTTTCTCTCTCTCGTTCATCATTCACCATCGATACATCTCACTCTTACTAGCATACGCTCTACTGTAACCCCCTTTATCGTTACATGCCCAAACTCACCTTCAAGCACAGCAACCATATACATACACTAAACCAAACCTTTCGTTTACTCGACCTTCATCTCTATTGAGGCTCTACCGATGCCCTAACCCAAACCAATCCCCATTGTCGCAATCTCCAATACGCCACCACCCAAGTTAAGCCCCCATACCATGTGTCCCTATCCAATAGCTAATGCTTCACCCACTGTCGTTGCAACATCCAATGCTGTCACATACCCATACTTGCATGAACCTACGATAATGAACAACACCCAAATCTATGATCACCTTCTCTCGCTTTTGACTACCAATCAGCCGACACAACCTTAATGCCCACACATATAGACCACTTTCTCTTTTGCTCTCGACTGTGAATCACTCCTCACTTGAACATAAGCATTATAGCAACCCATACGCAACCCAAGCATGACTATCAATCGAACCCAAAGTTCTATTGCTGCTCTTCAATGGATACTACTCAAACAGCTACCATAAGTTATGGCTTTGACATCATTGGAGTTCTTACTAATCAATTTCTCTTGAAAGTGGAGCTTCCCCATCGTTTAGGTGTATGAATCAATTTGTATGACAAAAGATAGCATCCGCTGGAGAAGGAGGAACTCAATCCAACCTGTCCTGACCTGTATCCGAGATCCAACCTACTAACTCAACTCAAGAAAGTCTAACCCACGCTCCTATTCTTGGTCTGACCTTCTTACAATATGGGTTATTGTATTTTTTTTATATTTATTTATTTATTGTATTGTAAATGTAACCTTAAAAAAAACAAAAAACATAAAGAGAAAAAAAAAAAGAAGAGAAAAAGAGATAGAACAGGTTAACTTGTTATTTATTTATTTTCTCGATTAAAACTTAAAAAATAATGATAAAATAAAAGAATATAAAGAAAATAAAAAGAGAATATGATAAAAATTAAAAAAAAAGTGTTTTATAACTTAGAAAAGTCACTTTTCAAATAAATAAAAAAATAAAATAAACCAACTCATTTTCTAAATTAGGGCTTTAGAATTTTTAGAAAATAAACAAACTAAATTTCTGACCCTTTAGAAATTTTTCTTTAAATAAACTAAATCAAATAAAAAATGTAAACCCAATCATTTTCTCAAAGTAAAAACAACTAACCCACTAATATTTTCAAAAGAACTATGGAAGTTTGAACCCAAATAGTGAGTACGTTAGCATTTGTATACAAATATGAGACGACTTAAAATATAGAAATTTTTTTTTTCATATTTGTAAATAATAATTTAATGATCCTTTTTTTTAATTGTTATTTACGTATGATTAGATGTTTTATTATTAAAGGGTAATTTTGAAAAGTGAAATTAAAATTGGAAAGTTAAAAGTAGTACCCGTTTAGGGTTTACTGGATCCAAAAATCTAATTTTAAAACTGTTCTAAAAAATTGGTTTTATCAAAAGACCAATAATTAAGTCATAACTAATTCACCTAATTGATTATAACTTCACTATTTTTCCTGACTTCGATTGAGTTGCGACTTCAAACAATTTTTAAAAGAAAAACTAGTTTTCTTTAACTCTTAGCTAATGATCAATATTTAAATGGGTTAGAGTTTAATATTAATTCAGTTAAGGAAAATAATAAAAATCAAGAAAAAATCAAACTCAACAACTAAAAGTTGTTTTTGGAAGATGAGAACAATGACATTAGGACTCTAAGGAGGTCCAAGAGCAGAAACTGCAATTTCAAAAGTGGTATAAGTCGACCAATAGTTAGTGTTGAGATAATTTTCTTGAAGGAAATTAAGGAGATTATCATTTATCCTTTAATCCAATAGCATAAATGAATGGAGTTTACAAAATGTTGTGTGAAATATGTTGTAACCTAATGCATTGGGAAGGGTAGTTATCCTTAGTCCATATATTGTATTTTTAAAAAGTAATAGAGGCTTCTTTATGTCCATAATTATGATAATAGACATGAGCACGTTATCACTTTCAAAAAAGGAGGGTTGTTAGCAAATGAATGTCAAAATAGTATTGTATAATTACAACAGTTCATAACATTAAGCTTATAGAGTTAACGAATCTTATGAAGGAGAAATTAGGCTTGGAGGTTCCAATAACAAAGTTGATGAGAGTAAAACAATGGTCACAAACAAGTTGATTAGAAAGCACATTGAGAAGTGTAGGAAGTTATTTGATTATGCAAGTGAGTTGCCTAATAACAAGATACCATTGTAAGATTAAATGTGTATAAACTTGACTTGTTAGCTTTTCCATAATTTAACCTATTTCATGAGTGCTTCGATGCCTATAAGTGAGGATTTGAAGCCAGTTTTTGGAAGATTGCTAGAATACATGGATGTTTCCTAAAAAATGTTTACAGATGGAAATTGTTATGTTCTATAAAGAGTAAACTCAAACAACCAAATGTTTCTTATTCTATAAGTAGTAGCAATAGACATTAAAATTGAGGTCTTAGACATGGTTTTTAACATTACACTCATTGATCTGGAAAATTGATAAGTAAAAATCATTTTTTAACTTTACTTTATATCATTACTATTCATTTTGCAATACATTTTCTTTTTATTTCTCTTTCTTTTTTTTAAAAAAAATTTATATCAAGATTTATATGAATGCTGCACATATATAATTGGATAGCTTGAGATCAAGCATAAGCATTTTACATTAATGCCTACTAAGCAACTAAGTAGAAGGGAGAGACTATCATAGCAACAATTCTAAAAGATTGTTAATAGCACTATTCTGATTAAAATATGTGATAATCTTCTTTTTTTTTTAAAAAAAAAATTACACTCATTACTAAAGAAAATAGCTCAAATAAAAATGGGCTTTAATAAACCTTTTCAAGATTTAAACATATTAATAGATAACTTAAGATACATGTTGACATTTATAAAAGTGTGGTGTAAGCTAATCTTGCCATTAATGTAGGAGTTTCTTCAACCTGTACATGAAATGCAATGTTGTTGATAATAATTTATGTAAGCATTGACAATAGTCGTAAAGAGGAACATAACTATGATATCGACGTTAATGTTTTGAGAAGATTACAATTCATATATAGAGGAATTGTGACTAAGTGTCAAAGTGGAAGAATATTGGTCTAAAGATTATGCTAAGATAATAGAATAGAAAGCTAGTATAATATTTTCATATCATTAGGAATATTGGTGATAGATAAAAGATATTATATAAGAGTGAAATATTGTATCATGTAGAGCTACAAATAATCTAGGTGATTCACAAACTATTTGAGCATGACTCATTGTAAGCTTAGCTTGGTTCGAACTCAATTTATTAATAGCTTGATTTGTAAATGAATCAAGATAAGGCTTTTATTTGTAAGCTCATAAGCAAGTTTATGAGCTTTTATTTGTAAGCTCATTATGTAATGATACAATTAACCTTCTTTAATATTTCTTGTTTTAAAGATTGAAGGCTTAAAAGGAAATTTCATAATTAAAATCCTAAAATTAGTTAAAATCACTTTCTTAATGGTAAGGTTGCAAATGAGCTAAGTCGCTCATGAGCTACTTGAATTTAGTTCTTTTTTAAACTTAACTTAGCTTAAACTTATAATTTTCAAGCTCGGGAAAAACTCAGCTCAACTCAAACTTGATAAATTTTCCAATAAGCTAAGTTTGAATATTCAAAAGTTCAACTCAATTCAGCTTAACTTATTTTTTGTAGCCCTAGTGTCATGTTAAAATAAGGAGAATACTCTTTTAGAACTTGTTAGTTGTGTAGTAATCTACGTTTACATGCAACATCTACGACCTAGAACAAATATCAAATCTTTATTGATTATGTATATAAATGTTATAATAAGGACCAATATATAAAGGCTCATGCATATATATATTAGCCCATTAATGATGAAAAGTTACAGAGAAATTTTAAAAAAGAGGCTTATAAGCCCATGACACCATAAATTATGCATGGACAGTAAAAAAAAAAAAGAAAGAAAAAGGAGGACCATGTTGCATGAATATTCCTTATATGATGTATAGATGCTTATTAGTGTCTTATTAGGTTCATAATTTTTTTAGACTATTTTGTTGAGAAAGGAAAGAATCAAAATTGGGGGGGGGGCGGGGTTGGGGGTGAAGTGAGTAATAAAATTGTTTATTTTATTAAAATGTCTAAAAAGTCCTTCTAATTTTAAGATTCATTTTTATTATAATGTTAATTAAGTAATTTTGAAACAATTTATCCCAATTCTCACAAATTTGCAAATGGGAGAGAATGACTTTTAGTAAGCCTAATGGAAATAATTCCTTTTCAAATCAATTTCTTCCACATTTTCTTCCTTTATCAAACAATGGAAAATATCTTGAAATTCTAACTTTCCATCTCCTTTCGATTTATTCTCTTAATACAAATATAGTGTTAATCTCTTTCCCTGTCTATTCATATAGAAATGTAAAGACCATTCATCCACAAACCATCTCCTTATCGTAATTGACATGTACCCTCTTTCTTATGATGCATAATTTTTTTCTCAAAGTACCTCCAAAATATAATTAACATCATATAGTGACTCCATAAATAATAGTGCATATATGAAGAGAATTAGATCATATCGCAATCCTGATCTCTCTATCATGCGAATTTGTCATCCATATCTAATGTAGAGATCTAAGTGAAACTTGTGTTTTGTGTATGAGAAGAAGGGAAGCATCTATTTTTATAAGTAAAAGGACAAGACTAAATGAAAATGTCATGAGAATTTGGTTGTTGTTGCGTTTGATTTTGCATTTTTTTAAAGTGTTTTGCAAATGCTAAGAACACTCAATAACCTAGGTAAAAAACTGTAATTGCACCTTATATAGGGAAGGGGGTTATTAGGCTTTTAGGTGGTCTCACCCATCTTTTCTTGAATGAGCAAATGCTAAATGGAGCTATAAGAAACTTTTTGATAAAAGATTGGCCACGATTGCATGACAATATTTGTTTGAGAAAAGTACAGTAGCCGGTCAACAAAGCTTGCATTAAAATATAGAAACTAATAATAGTTCTAATTGTAGCTTTTGTACTTTCATTTTGTATTTCAACATCAGCATAGAAAGAATTTATCATATGTACTTTTTTGTTTTACATGTAGTGATGGTGTAATATAATGTTTGATATTACCATTAATATTAGATTTTCAAGGTCATCTTGAAATGTGAATAATATTAATAATCCTTCAATTTTTATATTATGCGAATGACCTAAGTTGTTTAAACAATTCAATGATCTAGTGTGTGTTTATCACAATTTGTTTGCGGGTAGTTTAATTTAAACAATTTGATGATCTAGTGCATGTTTGTTACAATTTGTGTGTACGTAATTTAAGTTAGTGTATTTTGTTAATGTATGTATGTTATGCATGTGATAATGAGTGTATGTGCTTAGTGTTTGTGCATGTTGTGTTTAATTTATGCATGTATTCATGTGTAGCTAGTGTTTTTATATGTTTATAATTCTTTTTAATATTTTTACAAATGACAACATAATTGAATGTAGCGATGGGTCTAAATTATGACATTAAATTCTGTATATGTTCATAAATAGCTAATGCTTTAAAAAAAATTTCATTACGGTAGATTTGGTTGATTTCACAAAAAGTAACAAAATAGCTATTTCTTCTCTATGATGTTATTACCATGCTTTGTTGTGAAATTGCTACTTTACACAATTCTTATTACTGCAAAATAAGAAATTGCAATTCTTTCATAAAATCAAAAATTGGTTATTTCTTTTATTTATTCAATATCATCCCATATGTATCACAAGACCCTACCTCAATAGCTAAACCATGAATTACAATAAGGATATATTGGTTTTTATAAAATAAATTTCTAATATATCACTATTAGCATTTTAAGTATAATCAAACAAAATAATAGCTATTACTTCTTTATTATATTCTTTAAAAATTGCAATTATGTACCTACTATATTCTGTTATGAGAAATAAGCTTGCAATTAAATTTTGTAAAATGATACTTGTAAATTGAGTGAGTTTTCTCAAGTAAAAGAGTTTAACGAACTCTTACTTTGATTAAGTACTTACCTCTATCTTTCATTTTCTTTGCCTCACAAAAGACGAATTAGAATATTAAGTCATTAAGAAAAAGTAAGGATTAGAGTTTCAAGTAAATAGGAAGATTAGTGGACTTTTTAAGCACTAAACACTTTAGTGTTACTCAGAACACTTAAAAGCACACACACTAATAGTAATATGATGGCCTCTTACCCTAAGCTAATTTATCTTTTTTTCTCTTTATA
Organism: Lumnitzera littorea; assembly: GCA_024138015.1. Lineage (NCBI taxonomy): Eukaryota > Viridiplantae > Streptophyta > Magnoliopsida > Myrtales > Combretaceae > Lumnitzera > Lumnitzera littorea. The sequence goes on along the minus strand of JAMXBB010000002.1, from coordinate 24,077,572 downwards.
TGGTTAACTCTATATAGCGTACAGCTTACCACTATGGCCTAATTCATTTGGAATTTTTTAGAATCGGAATGCTCCTACTATGTATACTAACCTATGATAGAAGTTATCTACTAAGTTGCTATTGTAACTTACTATACATAAGGTATATATGAGTAAACTATGCTGAAGCATCTTTAGTTATGCAACTGTAATAATTTAGAAAACTCTTTATAGAATAAGACAGATTTGCATCTACTTTTATACGGAAAAGTTATAAAGAAAACCTAAACTTAAATGTAGATTACATTATGAATCGGAGTGGGTTGCCTAAGAGGCCTAGTTGACTTCCATAAAAAAAGGTAGAAAATAGTGCTTTGACTTCAATTAGTCCCCAATCAAAACCATGTGCCCACTTCTTTAAGCTTGATGGTTGTTCGATTGTAGTTTGCCTACTAAAACCTATTACATACGTAAGTTTTCAAGTACTCTGAAACAGTATTTTGGAATGTAGTAAAACGTTGATCCCAACTTATTTGGAGGTTTAGTTACTTACTTTAGTTGCAAATGCCATACTACCTTCATCATTATTTCCTATATTACAATTAACGATTTTAGGTATACAAATTATGAGAAAATGGTAATTTGTTTATCATATTTTAAATTAAGTCTATTACTTCTATATGAGGGAATAATTATGTCTAGTTATTAAGAGTTATGGTTATTTTAATAAGTTCATAGCTAAGTTACCTTTTGAGTCACTTTCTAAGTATCTTTGGAGTTTGGCTCGAGTTATAATTAGTAATTAAGTACCCTTGACTTGCTCTTTGAGCTAATTTAACCTTAGGGTTCTTGTTTGAGAAACTACTAATTTACCCCCGACTCAATTTATATGAAAGTTCTTAACTAGGGTAATCTTCTAAAGTCTTTAAAGTCATTTGGATTTAGAATTCTTAACTACAAGAATCCTTTGACTTATCCTCTAGCTTTACTATATACCTCATAATTTTGAGCAAGCTTGACATTTCAACCTACATTGCTTCATTTTTCCTTAACCAGTATAATACTTAACATTAAATGCCCATTCTCAACCCAAATTAGCGTAGTTATGTTGTGGTTTTTGGCTTCTAACTATAGAATTATCCTAACTAGACCATTTCAATCTACATTAAGTAGGTTCTTTTTATTAAAGCATGGCCAACAACCATAACTTACCGGTCAAACTTGAAATTAGAATCGTCCAAACTTCATAAGAAAATTGTTTATCACATAAATTCAAGTAAACATAGTGAACATATATGGTAGGAAAATAGCGATTTTTGCCTTGGAAATTTGTAAATTTATGAAATCAACTCTTTTTATCCACAAAATTTAATCCAAAACCTATTGCACAACATCGAACTACGCTATAATAAATCAGGATGAAAAAACGATTTTGTTTTCTTAGGTAATCCTTGAATTTCCAAAACTTCCCGTATAACTCCAAAATTAGCAAAATTTAGAAGAGTTACTGTGGAAGCAATTTTCACATGTGATTAAACTAGATTATATTAGGAGCTTCTAGAAAATTTTTTTAGGTCGAAACAACACCATTTGGGCATTTGAAAATTAATCGCAAAATTCATTTGATATAGCAAATTTTTAAAAACAATATATAAAGTCAACAAATTGTTTCAAACTAATAATTTGTTTATAAATCTACATATAAATAACTTTGGAATACATTTTTCTAGAATCTTTTAACATAATTTAGAATTTTTAGGATTTAAATGAAAATTGGATCAATTTTAGGCACTTACCGGCATAAGAGATTCTAACCATCACTTGGCCAAATAGGGTCGTTGGAGGCTATTTTTTGAGGGTGGCTCCACTAGGCTATCGTGGTGGATAATCATCCCATCTTGATCTTCCTAGCTAGCTCCATATGATCATCTTTTTTCCCTTATTGTCCTTTATTTCTTCCTATATCGCTAGTATTATTTTCCTTATTTTTTCCAGCACTCCATCATGTCCAAAATGTTCAAATGGGTGCTCGAAAAGCAATTTATAAGTAGTATAGGCAGTGAAATTTGCTAATAATCCATGTGTCCAAATTTTTAAATCCCACTATGTGTAACATATGCTATGTTCCCCTCAATCACGATACATAAGCTTACTCATCATATTTCTTACTCCAAAGAGTTGTTACGGTTGATTTCATTCCCTATGAAGTGTTTTAAGTTTATTTTGGTTAATTATCTATTAGTTTATTTAGTTAATTTGGTGTATTATGTATATTGGGGTTTTTAATCGCTTACATGTATATATATCGTACATACTAAATGTAATTAGAGTTTATACACATTTTCAAGATATTATTTTATATCATTTCATTCAGTTTTTTACCCAAATAATTCATTTATAAGAACTTGTTTATTATTGAAACTCAAATTTTATATTTTTGACAAATATCTAATAACATAACTATAACTGAATTTTTTGTTATAATATTATTTTATCGCTTTATTTTCATTATTAAAACTTATATGGTCATTTCAATTAGTTTTTATGGTTATGTCACAAATTTCATGCCTAATTAGATAATTTTCCTGAATTGCCTTAAATTTAAGTGCTTAAATCTTAATATGCCATTTGCAAGGTTTTGCAAATAATAAAAAATAAATAAAGAATAAAAAAGAGATTTTTGAAAATAAATAAAAATTTCATTTTGAAAAAAATTTGTCACTTAGATTATATTTTCAAAAATAAAAGAACCTTAATTGGAATTTTTTTGAATTTAGGTATTTAGAGCTTTTCAAAATTAGGAAATAAAAATTAGGATTTTTAATATTTATTTAACAAAAATTAAATGAATGGCATATACTCGACTAGTATTTTATAAATAAAATATATAAATACACTAAAGTTTGTATGAAATGAAAAAAGAAAAAACGGTGGCCTAATTGAGGTTAGTGAGTATGTAGTTACTTGTAAAGCAACTTTAAAAATGAAAAAAAATTGTTTTTGCAAAATGGAATAAACCATGATAATAATGATATAAAAAGTAAAAAAAAAAAATGAATAAAGATAAATTTTTTTATTGTCTTTCATTTGTTTGTTTTTCTTAATTTTGATTACCCTACGAAGTGAATTTTAAAACTAATCTTTTTAATTATTTTTTTAACCTCAAGGCTCAATTACACTGAATTTCAAAACTTTCCAACTTATATTAGAGCTTTCTCATTCGGGGTCACTGTCATAGGACTTTTAGATTTTTCTTCTTCTTCTTTTTTTCTTTTCTTTTCTTTCTTTGTTTTTTTTTTAACCACAACAGGACCTAGATTAATAACCTGTTTCTAAAGATTTTTGCTATAGAGGTCTTTAGATTTTTTGGGATCCTTAATTAAAGATTTCAAAAATTAATATTTTATTTATTTATTTATTAATGTTAGTGTTGTACTAGCTTAAATTTATATATTGTGTTTTTTATAAATAATATAAATAAATATTAATAACCACTTGAATAAAATGGAGAGATTTTTAAGAAAATAGGTTATTAAATTGTTGATTTCAAATGAGGTCTTTACAGATGGAAATTTCTTTAACCATGTAGCTCTTTAAAGAATTATTTAGAAATAATTTTTTCCTTAATTTTTATATTGAGTATTTGCATTTAGAGGGTGTGTTTAGTATGCATTAAAATTAGGAAAAATAAAAATTTTGGCTTGAAATATGTCATTTAACAATTTAAAAATTTAAAAATAATATAATACTGGGAAAGAAAACCCACGGTTGAGGACTTAAAGGGTATATATCCATCGTTTAAAGAAAAGGGCAAATGGGGACATTAATTTCGAAATTCCGGGGAAGAAAGTTTTGAACGGAAGAGGCAGTGGCAGATACGTAAATAATTTAATGGCATTTCTGGAAATACAAGTCAGTTCGCCAAATGCTCTCTTCTTCTTCGCCTGTCTGTCGTGCATATTAATCCCTAGCCATCACTGAACTCAGTCCAGTCCACAGCTTCTCTTCTCCACCACTACCACCACCGCCAGCAGCAGCACGGCTTCTTTTTACCCTCTCACTCTCTCAGTCAAGGCATCCTCAACGCATCTATCCAGGTTTTTGCCCTGTTCTTTATATTTGTCTGTATAAAATATTGTAGAAAGCCAAGCATTAAGAAATCAGGTTCTTGTTAAGAAATGAACTGTATCGAACTTTTAAAAGGCTGCAAAAAGATCGTCCAATGCAACTTTTAAGTTAGGCATAAATGCATAGATATGATTGCTAAGGGTTGAGAACGAAGGAATTCATATAGAATATTTGTAAATAATTTCATGTATAAAATGAGTGAGGTTGCGAGGTCATCAGATGCAATGATTCCGTATCAACTATTCTTTCATGATTGGGAATAAAAGAAAATCTTTGAGAAATTTTGACTCATTCCATTTTTTCCGATGAATCTACTATACAGCAAGGTTTCGTGGTGGTTTGAATAAAATTATGCTTCTCCACACGAATTGTAGCTATGTTGTTTCTCAAGCTTTGGTGCCACCCTTTCGTTTGACGGTAGCAACTTTAGATCCTAAAAGTTTCTGTTCATGGTGGCAAATTCTCCAATCGTAATACTTGAATTACTGTTGACCGAGAAGCATGGATGTGCTTGGCCTCTTATGAACTGTGAAATACAAGATTCGTCATAGTCAGTTCCTTGGTTTTTCGAGATTCAATTCAGTTAATCAATAGCATTAGATACTCTGATGTGGACATTGCTTTTATCAGAGGAGCTCTTTAAGATTGATGCAGGAGGAAGTATTCTCGCTAATTGTCTTAAAAACTAAATTCATTCCAGCTTTCTTTTTATGGTGAGTTTTCAATTGAAGACAAGCCAGTTGATCCATACAAATTTACTTCAGTCTCAAATTCTCATGTTGCCTTCACTTCAAGGCTGGCTCGAAAGAAACAAGATATTCTGTGACATGTTCAGCATTGTTCAGATGTAATTTTTCTTCACGTAAATTTTGGGCCAATTGATGGTTATGTAACTGTTGGGTTTGTTGTTGGCACACTATTGTTTTGGAGGGCTTTCTGTACATCACATTATTAATGGGATGTATGTACATGTGCAATAATTTGTGAAACTACTATTACTTTTCAAAATTTGGAAAATATTGTAACCAATAAAGGTTTCATAATTCTCCCTATTTTCTGAAATCATAAAGGGAAAATATTTTTGACAATTTTTTTTTTTAACCAAAGGGGCCCTAAATGTTTTGTTCTCACATCACAATTTCTCTCGTTTCTGCATTGATGACTCATATTCTTTAACGCTATAGGCTCTTGATATTGAATTGTGAAAGCTTTTACACTCCTGTTCACACTAAGTCCAATGTATGGATTTCTTTGTGTTACTTAGTGAATCATTTACACCTTTTGAATCCTCTTATTGTAAGTAAAATTTTGATTATTGCTTTGTATAGGTCTAGTAATGCGGATATCGACCTTGTCGCTGACTCGGTCACTCTTGCAATCCAGAAGAGGTTTCTCTACCAGCTCAGAGAAACTTGTTGCCTCTGTCTTGTTTGAGAGGCTGCCTGTTGTTCTCCCTCAAATTGATCCTGTAGTTTACACATTTCAGGAATTCTCGTAAGTAGTTTCCTATGATAAAATCATGTTAACCATGGAAGAATGATAAAAGTTCTGGGAATTTAGTGAGTGGTTAATTTAGTACTTAAGCTTGTTTTAAATTTTCAAAGCTAAATGAAGGTAGACATGGGCATACTTGGCAAAATAAGTTTAAATGAAAAATTTTTGAGGCTATATCTAAGAGTTTTGTCAACTTGCATTTAGCAAGAAGATGTGGAGATGATGATCTTCTAGTTTGCAGATGAAATTACTTGTGAAGCTAGAGTCTGGTTGATGCTATATGAAAATCTACACTTGCTATTTTTACATGGTGCCGTCTACTTTTCTCTAATGGCTATCATTATCATAGTATAATTGATGGCATGCAATTTTCATTTGTGGCTTAGATTTCGTTGGCAACAGCAGTTTCGAAGGAGGTATCCAGATGAGTTTTTAGACAAATCTAATGCTAGGTAAAGTTGTCGTGTTCCCTAATTTTGGCTTCGAATTCTTTTAGATTCAATGTTATCAAAAAATTAATTGGTATAGATAACTTTCACTTTTTTTGACAATTTCACTTCGTGTTTAGTAAAACTTGAGCCATTCTAAAAAGCATCATGTTGTATGGCGTGGTGCCCATCATAGTAGGTTGGTTTTATTAGTGCATGCTATGATCATGAAATTCCATGAAGTTTGAGTCTTTTTGGGCATATCTAATATGAAGCCTACGGTGTTGTTTTAGTTCATGATATTTTTTGAGCTCCTCATTCTCCCTTTTTGCGACTTTATGAGGCTTGTATATTCTTAGCTTGATTTAGTCACACATAAGTTCTTAAATCATGATTCTACTATTATTTCGCAAGTAGAAAATCATATAAAAATGATAAAATTGTAAATTTATAAAATCGTATATTATTTTATATCTATTTTAATTAAGAAAAACATAAAAAAAAAAAAAAAAACTTGTAGAATTGATTGTTGACTGGCAATTTTGACAACACATTTATTACAGTTTGTTTTTTTACGTGTAGGGGGAAAGGAGATTACCAAATTGATTATGTACCAGCTCCTCGAATCACAGAAGCAGACAAAACAAATGATAGAAAGTAAGTAATGCTGATGCACTTACTCATTGAGATGTCCTTTCTTTTGACCATTTGAAAAGGATCTGTTACATATATGCATATTGATAAGCACTTGGTTCATCCATGAAGACTTCTGTTTACTGATTGCATGCTGGCAAGTCATTAACGTCCTTCCTTGAGTTTTTTGGTTCTATTGTGCATCAATGAAACTAATGAATTTGAAGCTGTTCAAGTGCGAATAGTTGAGCCTCTACTTGAGAAGTGCAGGTTTTGTTACTGTGAGGGATGTTTTGAAAAAGTTGTTGCCTTGGATATTTTTCAGATAAACATTGTGACGCATATATTTGTTATAGTTTTGTTTCTCTTAATGGTCAATGAAGAAATGGTTTGGTATTTTGTCCACAATTTTCTGCTGATAGAAAGAATTGAGATTACAGTTCCAAAATTAGCTTCTATGGGGTTGTCTTCTTTTGTTTCTTTTTAACAAGTTTCCTTGATTACCTGAAAACAAAGTTTCCCTTCAGTTAGTTGTTTGGAGTATTATCACTTTCACTGATTTTTTGGCTTAATTGATTGTTCTTCCAATTTTCTGGCTTCATTGTGCTTTGTTCTTTCTTCAGTAGTAAAACATAGATAGCGTGTTGTGTAATTGCCTAAATAGTGGTTTTTTCCCTACGTAAGGTAACAAATAAAGAGGGATGGATATGCAGTATTAGGAGAACAAACTTTTCATTTTCCTGCATTATTACCCTAAACAAAATATTAAGTATCAGGTTATGGGTTTTTATCCAAGCCATCTACTCATATTAAGGCTTGAGTGCTGTTGTTGTAACAAGAAAAAGACCTAACTTTTTCCAGTAGATTGGGTGGAGTAAGTGCTATAGTATATGTTTATTTACACAATTCATATATTTTGCATAAATAAGTTTAAATTATGATTTGAACCTTTGACCTGTGGTCAGACAGTAAAGACTATCACTAGACTAGGTGGCTTATGGCAATTTGGATCGAATCTTTGTTGCTGTCTGAGGTCTTGTGTAATAATAAGTGGCTTGGGGAAGAATGTTAACAAGACATCCTCAGCATGGAGATGACCCATTCCTGCTAATAGTTTCTTGCATAGAGAACATAGCAACACTGTGGAGTGTGGAATGACTTACCATGAAATCCATGCAATTGGCTCAATAACCAGATTGTACATGGTAGGCGGGTGCCAATTGACATGATCAACTCTACTCTATTATCTATCTTGAAAAGGAATGTAAGAGAGCAGTGCATACAGCTCAACAAATTTTTTTTTTTCCATACTTGGGTTGCGGCGACAGGAAACAATAGAAGAGTTTCTAGAAAAGATGAAATATGAAGTTTTTATCATAATGAACTTTTGCTTTTTCACTCGTAATCTCTAGTTTTTTGAGATCACTGTGGGTGTAATGTACCAGCGTCAAGAGCAAGCGACTGTTAAATTATTTCCTTTAAACATATCTTTAAGCACATCAAATCCCCTAGGAATTGTGCTAGGTAGATAGGGAGTTGAGTTATACTAGCTAATATACACCCACAATGTGGGTGCTTGTAAGAAATTTGGGAAAATTACACAAGGTCTTAAGTTTTCTCTACTTTTTTGTGTTAGGACTTCTGTTTTCATTTTTTTCCATTGAAGACCTAAGCTTTTAAAAATGAGTCAAAATGGAACTTAATCTTGGTTGTAATTGCCATTAAAAGTCAAGGCCTGAAATATAAAGAAAAAACTATACATAGTTGTTAAAAAAAAAAGGTTGGAAATGTAGGTCTTTAAAAGAAAAGGTATGAAAAATTTAGGTTCTTCCATTGTTTTTTAGTTTTTAACATTCTAGGACCTATGTTTTCTTTCCCCCTTTTCTGCTTCTTTTCCCTTTTTTTTCCTTTTTTCATTTCAGGACTTAACTTTGACAGAGAGTGACCCTATTTTGACTGTTTTTTTTGGTTTTGGAATGAAAATTTTGAGCATAAATCCCTGAGATGAAAAAACTTATGTCTGCATTTGTCCCATAAGTAGTTTTGTAGTTACAAAATGGAATCATATATAAGGATGATAAATTATATGGCAATCTTGTTTTCATGTACAAATAAGACAAATATGAAATTGAAGCCAAAAGGAAACATAATATTTCACATATGATTAGAATGAAAAAAGAAGAAAATATTAGGGGCTTGTTTGGAACACTCTCTCTCTCTTTTTTTTTCTTTGGTATCTATATTTGTTTTGTCATCTGTGTTTAATTTATATTTGTTTGAAATTTGGCGTTTGGAAATTATCTTATTTGTATCTGTTTTATATTTATGACGAAAATAGTAATTGGAGTATGAGAATTGAAAAGTGAAAATTTTTATTTACTTTTAAGAGAAAAGGTCTAAGAAATATATTTTATGTATTGAAAAAAGATATTTTAATTGGTATGTTTGTAAAAATAAAAAAATGTAAAAGTAGATAAATTCAATTGTATAGTAATTTATTAGGTAATTAATTTTGAGATATATATATATATATATATATATATATATATATTTCCATCTCATCTTTTTGGTATCTTATATTTGCTAAATACAATGTTCATGTAGATGTCAAAAAGGCATCAAAAAGATGAAAAAGGGATAAAGACTCGTGAACTTGGTGGAAACTGCCACATGTGAGACTTTCTTTTTTTTTTTTTTTTTGTTTTTTTCTGGTTATTTTGGGGGGGTAGGGTGGGAGTTGATGTTGCATATACATTTCCAACAATCATGGAGGAGGGAGGAATTAAATGTGATCTATTCTGTTGGAAGACTATTATTTATGCTATTATGCTATAAAGGCTTTATGATTGTGGAGATTTTTCAGCAGGAATTTATTAGTGGAACAAATTAACCCCTTCTTCCTAAATGAATATAAGTTAGTAATAGATAGTTATACATTGATCATAATTTAATCTTTATAAGTTCTATATAATTTCATTATTTATAATAAAAGAAATTTTTTTTTAGAAAATGTGAAACTAAATTAACAATATGATCTATCTTACATTTTTAGGCACTTGTATCAGTAATGGTCACCTCTAGTTTTATCCAAAAGGTTAAATTAGTAAATCTATGTATTACTCCAAAACGGGTGTTGTTGCTTAAACAGAAAGATTGGGTCACATGTTGGATATTTGATCAAATGTGATGTTGCATGTCAGTTACTGGTTAGTTAGTTTCCACCTCAGCAACTCACTTCCTTTATTCTCAAGCATTCACACCACACATGCACTCACACATCCACTACTCATAATCTATTATTATCTACTTAAGGAACAGGCCTAATGATATTTGTTGGATTATTGACAGCATTAGGCTCCTTTTTCCTCTTATAAACTCTTAATATAGGAGCTTGGGCCTTGGGTAACGTATCAAATCCTCCCTCCTGAGAATTGTCCTTGTCCTTAAGGATAAAGTTGGGGAATTGGAGTTTAAATGAAGCAGTGTCCATCCATGTAGCATCATGTGGCATGTTACCTTGCCATCGGACTAATAACTAAGGAATCAAATTCTGTTGTTCTAATCGAAATCTTCTGACCAGGATAGCAACCGGCAGCTGCTCCACAACTTGACCTCTTCCAATAGGTTTGGGGGCAGTTCTTCCATGGTAGGAAAGGTTCCCACTGCTTGCTTAAGTACTGAAACATGGAACATAAGATGCACTCTACAATTTTTGGAGCTTTTAAGCAGTTGGTCCAATCCACTCTAAAATCCAAAACGGACCAAAGAAACTTGGTGACAGCTTGGAAGTAGTCTTGGCAATGACTTTCTGGTTCAAACCTCCCCCCATTGGTTATTCTTAGATTGTGAAGTCGACCAGGAGGCCTTATGCACTGCTCTTTGGTCACAAGATGCCATTTTACAGCAGTTTAAGCAAAATTTAGCTCATGCAAAGCCTCTTGCATGTGATTCAGCTAATAAGCAACGTCACAATGTTGAGTTTGCTTGGGCTGGTCACAAGAGAAACACCTTAGATAGCACTCAAGGGTGCCATTGAGCACTTCTGTTTGCTCATCAGTCTTGAGACGATACCATGTACTGAAGTGCAATTTGGTGCCTTGCTGCTGGAACAGTTCTTGCCAAAAATTGCTTACAAAAGTTGGGTCTCTATTGCTTACAATTGTCCTAGGCATCCCATGTAAATGCATCACCTCTTTGACAAACAACTCCGCCACACTCTTGGCTGAATAGGGTGCTTAGTGAGCAGAAAATAGGCATATTTGGACAATCTATCAATGACTACTAGTATGACATCGAATCCCTTTGATTTAGGAAGCCTTGTGACAAAATTCATGGAAATGTCCTCCCAAATTGCTAGGGGATAGGTAGCGGACAGAGAAGACCTGCTGGTGACAAAGCTTGGTATTTTTGTTGTTGGCAAATGGCACAGGCAGCCACATATGCTGCCACATCTCTTTTGATGCCCATCCAACAGACATTAGAAGCAATTCTCTGGTAAGTCCTTAAAAATCCTGCATGTCTGCCAAGAGGAAAGTGGTGGAACTCGTGCAAAAATACCTGTACCCACTTGGAGTGAGCTGGAACTACTCACCTGTTCTTGTGTAGTAGCTGGCCATTGACTAGATGGAAGCCCTTTTCAGCATCTTTTCCCTCTTGCAGCTATTTGACCTTGGCTGATAGGGTAGGATCTTGCATTACAGCAGTCTGAATTTCCTCCAATTCAGTCCAAATTGGCCCTGATATGGCAGCACACTCTTTGTCCTCGTACATTCTTGATAAAGCATCAGCGACTTTATTCTCTTGCCTGGATTTATATTGTACCTCAAAGTTATATCCCAGAAATTTGGAGAGCCAATTTTGCTGATCCGGGATGCAATTCGCTGCTTTAGCAAGTATTTAAGGCTCCTTTGATCAGTTTTAACAATGAATTTGCAGCCTAATAAATAGGGTTGCCAATGTTGGATAGGCATCACAAATGCCATGAGCTCCTTTTCATAAGTGGACTCATTAAGCATCTTTTTGGACAAGGCCTTGCTATAACAAGCGATGGGCCTATTATTTTGTTGCAGGACAGCTTTTACTCCTCTCCCCGAAGAATCACACTCAACAATAATGGATATAGAAAAATTGGGCATAGCCAAAACAGGGCCTGTTATGAGAGTTTGCTGCAATGATTGGATAGCATGTACTGCCCCTCGCGTTCACATAAAGCCATCTTTTTTAAGTAAATTAGTCAAGGGTATGGCAATTTTTCCGTAATCTTTTATAAATTTTTGGTAATAGCCTGTTAGCCCAAGAAATCCTCTTACTGCTTTTAACTGTAGTGGGAAGTGGCCACTCTAAAATAGACTGAATTTCTTTAGGATCAGTCTGAACTCCTTCAGCTGAAATTATGTGCCCCAAATATTCCAACGGCATTTTTTTTCTGTTGGCTGTGAAATGATTTGCTCTCAACACTTCTAAACCTGACTGTAAGTGCTCCATATGCACCTTTACACCAGCACTATAAATGAGTATGTTGTCAAAAAATACTAGCACGAATTGCCTTAGAAACGGCCTAAATAGATCATTCATCATGGCTTGAAAAGTGGTTGGTGTGGTGGTTAACCCAAAGGGCATTGCAAGGAATTCATAACACCCTTGGTGAGTTCTAAAAGTTGTCTTGCGTACATCATCTGCAAACACCCAAATTCAGTGATAACCATCAAGAAGTTCTTCAACTACAGGAATGGGGTACTTATCTAGAATTATGGCCTTGTTTGATGCCTGATAATCAACACAAAACCACCACAACCCGTCTTTCTTTTTAACAAGAATTACTGGGCTAGCACAAGGACTAGAACTTGGCTGGATTATACCAGCTTCTAGCATCTCTTGAAACATCTTCTCTATTTCATTTTTTTGGGTGAAGGGATAGCGATAGGGTTGTATTTTGATTGGTTCACTTTTGTGCTCCAACTGTATCTTATGATCACTTGGCTGAACTGGTGGTAACCCCCTACTGTTCTCAAACACGTCTGCATATTCAGCCAATAACGCCTCAACTCGCGGTTCAACTTTGTTCCCTACCGGTTCTGCACTTGAGTCTATCATCCACAATAGGCTATAAAGCTCAACATCTTCAAGTTTGCTTAAGGATTGATACGATATGTGAGACTTAGAAATAGCAGGACCCCCATTAAAATTTGCTCACTTGAAGCATTTGGAATTTTCATGGTTAATTTCAGCCAATCCACCATGACTTTGCCTAATGTTTGCAACCATGCTACTCCCAAAATCAAGTCAATACTGCCCAATTCTAATACAAAATAGTCCACCATAATGTTAATATCACTTGCCACAATTTTCAACCGTTGACATAGACTGTTTGAAGTGATGCTATGGCCATCCCCTAATATGAACTCAAAAGTTTTTCCACTAATGCTTTGGAAATGAAATTGTGGCTTGCCCCACTATCAACCATAACAGTTGAAGGTAGTGATTTGACCTTACCTCGAAATTTCATGGTATTTGGCCCATGGAACCCTTTCATCGCCATTGAAGTCAGAGATACTTCATTGGTATGTCCTGTCTCAAGTTGTTCTCCCACCTCCTTCATCACAGCCAGATCAACCTAATCATCCTCATCTCCTGTAGCTTCTTCCATGAGAATCAATTTCAAAAATTTGTTTGGGTATCGGTGGTTGGGGGAGAAAGGCTTATCACACTTGAAGAAGCCTTTGCTCTTTTTTCTAAAAACTGGGAGTACGGCATTTGGCATTGCCCATGTGATTCCCGACCCATTTCCTTTTGCCGATTGAGTGCATTGTATTGGAGGAAGATCTGGCCATTGACTGCCCTGTTGAATATGAGTGACTAGGGCTTCCACGAGCCATGGTACCCACTGTCGCAGAGGGAGAAGTATTGGGCGTCAATGGAGTGGCTGTAATGGAAGAAGATGATGTGTTCCAGGTTGGCTGTCGTCCAATTAGTTGCTAAATGGAGTGATACATGGGGTTCCTGGTTTGCGCAACATAGTTTGGAACTAGAAAAATACCGCATTCAAATTCCTTTTTGATTTTTAAGGCAATCTCAATTGCCTTCTCAAGTATAGTCGGTCCAAAAGTATCTACCCAAGCTTGTATTTCATCACATAATCCACCTAGAAAATACCCCAGTTGCTACATTTCCGACATGGTTGGAACTTGTGAACTTAATGTTTCGAAGTCTTCTATTGACGGCACCACAGTTGAGGTCTGGCACAACTAAGAGAGTGCCTTAAAGGGATTGGAGGCCCAGTGCCCCTCGTACCTTCTCATAAGCTCTTTTTTCATTGTGTTCCAATCTAATTTGGGAATCCTTCTTCTCAACATCTGTAACCAGTGCGCACATCGCCCCCTCATGCACATAGCTACCAATTCTACCTTCCTTTTCTCACGAGTCCTTTGTACCTCAAAGTACTGTTCAGTCATCAATATCCAATTTGCTGGATCTATACCATCAAATAGGGGTCTTACAATTTGTGCTGCATTAAGTTGGAATTCTCCATCCCTTTCAACTCTATCATGCTCGGTTGCTAATACAGTGGAATTGAACTGGGTTGCATTCTCCACTGTCACTTGTTGGTTTCTTCGCTGCACACCACTTGAGGATGATTCATTCATCAATGCGCCATTATTGCGGGTTGCATTCCACAAGTCTTCAACCATTTTCTGCATTTTGTTCATTGTACTTTGCAAAACTGTGAGATTCCCATTGGTTTCTTTTTGTTCCCTGTCTAATGAAGTTACATACTGCTGGATATCCTCAATTTCCCCCCTCATTCCTGCAACATTCTTCTCTAATTCATCCAAGTGAGCTTCCATTTGTGTCATTCTTTAAATTTTCTGAGTTTCGTTTCCTGCAAGATGGTGCCAATTGTTGAGACTTATCAGAACTTCTTAATAAAAAATGGAGAGCAGAAGAGAAAATCTAGGAAAGATTCAGTAAGTAATTAATCTGAAAGTAAGGCATTTACCTGAGTTACTCAACTCAGCGGTAAGTTGCTGAGCTCATAGCTCAGCAGAAGCAAAAGCTTAACCTTCGTTCTATTGTGCATGATCTCCAACATACTAGATTCTCTTTATTTATAACAAACTAGTATGCTATGATGCTGCCAAGTTTCCCTTGATCACATCCCCACAGCTACTTCAGCTGGGAATTATTACCCATGTATTTCTATATATGTATTTATTTATTATGTTTTTTATCCAGCTTAGCAACTCACTTCCTTTATTCCCAAGTATTCACACCACAACCGAACCCACACACCCACTTCTCATAGTCTGTTATTGTCTACTTAAGGAACAGGCCCCTTGTTCCTCTTATAAACTCTTAATATAGGAGCTTGGGTCTTGGGTAACATATCGTGGGGTAGACAGCCAGATCAAATATTACCATAAATATATTTAGGTTTTGTGGAATGAAATTTTTATGCTTTCTCTTAAAAACATTTTCAGAATCTTTCCTAGAGATATAGGACTCTCAAGTGAGTCCTGCCTAATTGGGAAAAAAGGAAAGCTAGGTAGAAAATCTTGTAAAGCTCCAAGGTCACAAACAAGATCCCACATCAAAGGGGTTATACAGTTGCCAAAAGATTTAAGTTGTTTTGGGTTGATATCTTGCATTATTGTAACAAAGCATGTCATGTATGGAAAGAAGACTGATATATTGAATTTTGCTGATGGTTTTCTTCACTAAAAAGCTTGTGGAATAGAGTATTAAGATCATTATTATTGCATGCATTCAGTTTATGCATCAAAATCAGTCAAGATTTACCAGTCCTTCCCTAATGCTGTTCTCCCTATTTTTTTAAACCTCAGGTCTTTGCAGAGAGCTCTTGATCGACGGCTTTATCTGCTTCTTTATGGTAATGCATTTGCGGCTCCTTCAGGAAAGCCAGCGTGGCATTTTCCTGAAAAAGTTTATGAATCTGAGGAGACTATGCGCAAGGTAAGGATTAGTATTTTATGACTAGCTACTTCTTGGGCTATCCCTTTAGTTCTAAATAAACTAGTCTTTGATATATGCAGTGTGCAGAGTCTGCTCTAGCATCTGTCCTAGGAGATCTGTCCCATACTTATTTTGTTGGAAATGCCCCCATGGGTCACATGGTCATACAGCCAAAGCAAGAAGTGCCGGATGGTCCATCCTTTAAGGTTTGGTTTCTATATGATGCCTATATTTTTGGGTGATGCCTGTGGTGTTTGTCACATTACTCAAATTCCTGTCTGTTGAGCAGTTCTTAATTTTGTTCTGTTTCTTTGTTGTGCTTTGTTTTGCTTCTCCTTTTTTGTATTTTGTTTTTGGTTTGTTTTGTTCCCTCTCCCTTCCCTCCCTCCTTTCACCCAACCCTGCCAAAACCAAACCACCCACCCACCCACCCCAACCACCAAAACTTTCCCTCCTTCCTTCATTTAAATGGTACTTAATTAACCAAAGCAAAACTGTTTCAAAGGCAAACATCCTTTTTTTCCTTTTGCATAGAATCATGTCGGATGCATGTGGTTTACTCTTAACAATTGCTCATTGATATGACGCTGTATTTATGTTTTTCATTGTTCTTTCTAGATACCTTTTTCTCTTTATTTTTATCACTTTGCTGAACCAGTCCTTTTTTCTCAGCGATTTTTCTTCAAGTCTCAAGTGATTGCATCAAACAAGTTTAACATTAAGAAATGTGAGGACTTTGTTTGGGTCACCAAAGATGAGTTGCTGGAATATTTTCCAGAGGAGGCTGAATTTCTCAACAAAATGATTATCAGCTAATGTGGCACTAATGTTCATGCCCTCAGCTTCAGATAAGGTCTTGGAGGAGAGATTTCTGGGCATGTGTTTGTAATTTTACCAAGTTACTGCACTGTATAAATTTGACAAGATGTTAAACGCAGAATAATGAGGGTGGGGGTGCCCGAGATTTTGGAAAGCCTCGATAGGGCTCTAATTTTTGTGGTTCATATTGGACCATCCGAATTGCGCGTGTAGCAACATTTTTTGCTTAGTTATATCTCATTATGTCTTTTAGCTGTAAAATTCCTCAACATCCTTAGATTTATTTTGGTTTTAGTTGTCTGCTTTTTGGTGTTTGGTCTCTGAAATTGAATCGATAGTGAAGAAGCTGGGTGAAATCAACAAGAACCATGTGTTTCGGGCACAAAATGAGCAAGAAATAGAGTGAAACGGGTGCTATGTATCTGCCTTAAACCACCAGCACTTATCATGCTTGCTTCATGATCTATTCATCCTTTCCTGCTTAGTAGGTAGGAGGGCATTCGTCACCTGGCTTGGTTTTATTCATTGCCAGGTCCTCGATGAAAGTACAGTACCCTGTACCGTCCTGCTCCTGCTATTGAATGAATGGCACAAACTAAAATGACTATAAACATGGCACTAACTATACCTATCAAATGTAGTTTTATTTTACCTGTATTTTGTTAGTATTTAGTTGTGTCTTATGGTGTTAATTGTTAGGAAAAGCTTTTCCATCTGCGTCTTTTGTATGGATATTATAGATACATCCAAGTACTTCTTACTGATACGGATAGAACTGTGCACTAAGGTAGAATTTGGATCCAGTTCAGTAAAGCAATATATAGCACAAACTTCTTGGACATGTTTGATATATAAAATATAACGGATCACTTCTAATTTTATCTTTTAGACTTGTTTTTTTTTTTTTATTTTTTTGGTGTCATGGTGTATGTTGCTTGTTATGTACAAAAATTATATATTAAAGTAACGACTTTGATAGCTATACTATTAATGTTTTCGTGTATTTCTCTTATACTTGTTCTCCCACTTTACTACTGTGGTTTCCATCACATTGCCATTGCATCACCACTGTTGCATTAATACCATCGACTCCTTGCCACCTACACAGCATTGTCCTAGTGATGGTGACATGCATTTATCTATTTGTACTAGTAATGATGATGATTGTTGTGGTTATGTGAGAGTGATAGTTGCAATAATGGTATAGTATGATGAGGGTGTTAGTAATGTAGCTTTTGTGGCACTTGTAGCAGTTTTAGTCGTGGTAATGGTGGTGATATAATGTAATAGCAATGGTGGTGGTTGTCCTGCAACAAAACAAGGTCTGTGAATTTTTATGAGTTTAAGGAGGAGCATATGGTAAGAGGACCTAGGCATGATAATTTCCTTGTAGAAGAAAGCGGGTCAAAAAGTCAGGAGGAAGATCTTACGGGTAAAAGAGAAAAGTTGAAGCGAAAATTTGTAGCCGTAATTGGAGGAGACTTGCGTATTGTAGGAAGAAGTAATAGGATGGCAAATACTAAATTAGAAAGTAATTCAAAACCTATTGGAGAGGAAGAACAAACTTCAAATGATCCTTGAGTAAAATTGAGCTTGATAGGTTGATTAAAAATATTGTAGATGAGAGATTAGGAACCTAGAATGCTCAAGTTGATGACTTAATGAAAGCTGAATCTGTGGAGGATGGTAATTCTCCTAACCAAAATCTACAGCCCTTGGAGCACACTCAACTTATATTCTCATCTAATCATGTTCCATCTTCTTAGATTCTAATAACAACATAGCTATTGGTGAAAATGTTTAGGTTCCATCAACTCAGTCTAATACAATAGTCTTCCCAACTCTAGAAGCCTCCCACCACTCTTATTTTGGGATTGTTTCTATGACTTCGGCTGTTCCTTCAACCAATTTAGCATTGCATATGTGAGACTCAAACTTTTATGTAGTCGCTTTGAGTGGGTAACTAAAAGTGTACACAAAGATAACCTGATCAAGTCTGTTGATTGTGGTTGAATCAATTGCAAAATTGGGTTCATGTGGAGTTTAGGTGAGATAAGCTTAGGTTTCACCTTCTATTCTTTGATACCTACAAAAAGCCCTTGGTGGGTATGAGCTATTCGAAGCTTAAGTTAGTAAGGAGGACTAAAAGGAGAAGATAGTGAGTACTAAAGACTTAAGGGGTAGTGTTCGTTTTGTGGTGTGTGTAAAAATGTCTTAAGTACTGAAAAGAGAGGGAAAGAAGAGGAAGGGGGAAGAGAAGAGAATTCTGGGAGAGTTTAGGAGAGAGAGTCATGTTTTGTCTTATTTCATCGTGCGTAGTACCTTTTATGCGAGTTACTTGGACACGTGGTGATCCAGGGTTTGTTTGTATTGACTGTTGGTAGACAATACGCTCCATAGTAGAGATCGAGCTGCACTATAGGTGGTATGGTGTGGTTGATTAGACCATCGAATTTGTAGCTTAGAGGTCTGATAGTTGTAGAGGTTGCCGAGTGTGCTGGCTGTAGTACAAATGTCAGATGCTCATTAACGAGCGGCAGTTGAGAGCAGATGCTAAAAACATCAATTGAGTTAGGGCTCTAAAGGAGGGGTCGGCTAATGCTTGATTAAGGGCGAGTTGAGCTTGAGCTTATGCTAGATGGCTGGCATGTGCTAGTTCAACGATCAAGGCGAACTTGCTCAAACGAGGTATTATATGGCTCGTCGAGTAGGTCATGATATAGGGAACGAGCTTACCGATTGCTTGTGACTCTCTTAATGTAATTGAATGGCTTCGCGAGTAGGTCGAGGTGTAAGGGATGAGCTCATTGTTTGTTAGCATGCACTTTTATGTCCCTCGTGATGGGCTTTGGCCTAGACAAGAGTTGGTTGTCAACACTCGTCTTCCTTTACTCTCCTCAACGTTTGAGGTGTGAGGAGAGTAGTCAGTGTAAGTTGACTAAGCTAAGGTTGGGGTAAGCTCTGCAACTCAATGTCGTGATGGATAGTACTTTTAGTTAGGTTCATTTTCCATATAATTATATGAGCTTCCTATGTAATTGATGTGATTGGTGGGCTATTTCATGTGTCATGATGGTGGTCCTTAGGAAGTGTAATGCGCATTGATGGACTATGAAGAGTGGTTGCGTGAGTGGGGTGATTTGTTGTTAGGCCACGTTATGGATTTGCATGCGAAGATCAATCGGGGCCTTAAGCTGAAGAAGTTGGACACGTGGATGGTTGAGATCTAACGTATGTCCTTTCATAGGTTCGTAGTCCAAGAGTGGGAGAAACCGTTCACCTTCTCCTCATGGTTGTCTATATAAAGGGGGCGTCGGTAGTAAGAGGGGAGTAAGGCTATCCCTCCTCTCTTGCTAAAATTTTTGCTTGTGAGTTAGTTACTTTCTCTTGTATGCTTTCTTTTTCCATCAATCATTTGCGATGGCTGATCAAGGTACGATTGGCAATCAGAGCGAGTCTTCCCATATATCTATTTAGAGGGAGGTGGATGAAGGTTATGAAGGCTTGTCCCAAGTAGGGGGTGATAGCCTTACTCCCTTCACAATGGCGGTAGTAGTAAGAGAGGAAGATGGGGTGATTTTGTCTTAGGAGGAGAGAAGGGAGTGTGTGTAGTGATGTCCTCATGATGTGTACCCCTTAGATAGTGAGGAGGGCAAAGTTAGGGGATTGTTGCGGGTGACTAATACAAATGATCATGCATATGCCCATGTGGCGTACATAGTAAGTGAGGAGAAGCTAAGGCTAGTTAGTTGAGTAGTAGGAGAAGTGCTTGGATGCCATCATTCAGTATTTAAGCAAAACCATTCGAGCTTGGTCTTTGCCTTCCTTTTTCGAAATTCTTGTTGGAGTTCTTCTGCTACTTCAAAGTTGCTTCGAGGAGTCTTGATGCTAATGCCTAGATTCAATTGCTTGCTGATAACTTTAATTTTAAACATATTTTATATGGTGATTTTATGGTATTTCCTTTACATTTTTGGTTTTCTTTAAAGAAATTGATACTTAATTGAGTAAAATGTTGATTTCAGGTTTAAACGCATTCTAGGCTTGAAAACGAAGAAAATGAATTAAGTTTCACTCAATTCCGAGTTCAAACGAAGAAGTTATGAAATTTTGAAGTTATGCAGAAATTTTGCCTTTGTGCAGAAAGTTACATGACCTGAGGACACGGCCGTGTCCCAGGCCATGTCTGGTGACGAAAATAAAATCCGTGTAATACACATATATAAGGGGATCTTAGGGTTTTAAAGAGAGAGAGACATTACAGAAACGGAGAGACATTACAAAAAGGGCGAGACACAAGAGAAGAGAAGAGACTTGAGGAGAACATCAATCAAGAAGCAAGAACAACATCGATTTCAAGATTAGAAAGAATGTTCATCAAATCAAGAGGGGTTTTCATGCTTTATTTTATATTTTTGATGAAACTCATTTTTAGATTCGTTATGATAGCTTAGAATTCAAGTATTTAGGATTATAGAACCTAAGGTTTCATGTAACCCTTGTATTGAATTATAATTTCAAGAAAGTTTCTATCATTTCTTGATTCAATTATGTTGTTTAGTTATGGATTGATAATTCTAGAGTATTAATATATGATATTATGCATGTTGATTGAGAAATTGCATGTGTAATTAGATCTTAGCATAATTGAAGAGAATTACATGTATACTTAGAGATAAGATATATGTTTCTTCCGGAAAGTTGATTGTTTGTGTGGGAATTCATTATACATTAATGCGATTCTAAGTTATATTACTAAGTGAAGAGATTCCAGTAAATAATTTAGGATTAGGGTTAATATGCTTGAGAAATGTATTAGCTTTAATTGTGAATCCCTCCGGTCAAGAATAATAGAAATTAAATTGAATATATTTTAAAAGGTTACATGTTAAACACTAGGGGAAATAATTCCTAAATACAGTATTGCATATTTGAAGTCGTTCGTAGTTTATTGCTTTCTAATTTGCTTAGTTAAGTTTCATAATTAGTTTAGTTTATTAATTTCAGTATTTTTAATTCAATCAACTCGACATAATTTTTCGGTTAGATAATAAAGCTAAAGTTAATATTAGTACTCAAAATCTCTGAGGGATCGACTCGGACTCATATCCGCTATATTAAAATTGATAGGTACGCTTGCCTCGTATCACTTGCGCTTGAGGCACTTTGCATTTGGGAGTTATGAAGGCCGACTGTGCAATTGTTTAGACATTTCTTTCATGTCAAGAGAGTACTTGGCGGTTGGGTATATATTGCTACTTGAGGCAAGGCGCTAAGTATTTTTGATAAACTACCGAATAAGGTTAAAGATTGAAAAGAGTTCTTTTATTGTATTTGTGCTCTTGAACCTCTTGATTTCCCAACCGAGTGGAGATGTCCTATTTGGAGTAGGAAGTTGAGTAGTTTAGGAGATGAGGATGTGGTGACTAGCATCGAGCTACTAAATTTAGTTGGTTAGAAGAAACTTGATCCTTTGTCGATATGTCAGAAATATAAGAATGGGTCATCGTTGTTTAGGATGAAGACAAGTATTTGCTACATTTTGTTGAGGAGGGCTGGTTGGCTATCTACTACATTGCGTTGTCTCATCATTAGAGTGGGGGATATCGAGTTGCTCATCCTCGACCTAGTGAATGCATTATCTTTGTTTTAGTCTGTTTACTTAACAAGTTTGTTGGTTCTCTTGCGGCTTTTGAGATGGCTACTGAGAGGATAAGGGTGATACTGTGTAGAATAGGCGGCTCGAGAGTGCTTCAAGGCCCGTCAAGAAGAGGAAATAGCTTGCGTTAGAGGGAGAGGGTGAAACCTCGTGGCGCCCTTCCAAGAAGTCAAAGAAGAAAGGTAAGAAGTAGCAAACGCTTCTTGAGGTCGTACAGCAAGGTAGTGGCGATGTGTCGATGGGCATGCTATTAGGGACTTTGAGGTCAAGTAAGGTAGTAGTCTAGTTCAGGGGGTTTAGGCTGGAGTTATGGTTACTATGCAGGGCCCCCTAGCAATGGGTGCTAAGGTGGACATATAACTAGATGACTCGGAGTGAACCCCTCAAAATGTTGGTGTGCGTGCCATCAAGATCCTCGACGATGAGGATGTCTAATCTTTGGTCCATAGTGAGAGGTAAGCAACTTTTATTCAGTTTGTAGATAGGCCAGGACAAAGGTTTGAGCAATTGTAAGTGTGGTTTAGGTGACTAGTTGTAGATGAGAACGATGTGGAGGCTTCGAAGGAATTACTGAGGAGGTATAACGAGGTAAGTTGCTCATATTTTTCTGTTGAAGTCCATAGTTTTGGTTTGATTATTAACTGTGTTTTGTGCTTGCAGTTATATGATCCACTGGATTTCATTCTTGCTCACAACTGAGCATACCATCAATTAAGGGGTGGGTGGGTGGGGGGGGGATTTGAGTTGGTTGAGGGCCGAAGTGGAGAGGCTTTAGAAGACGTTGGAGGAGAAGAGAAAGCTGTGCGGCGACTTAGTCATCATGTTTAGCAATCTAGAACACTAACATAGGGATCTTTATGCGTAAGTGGCTAAGTTGAAGGTGGATTTGAAGAGGGCCAAGGAATTCGGTAAAATTACTAAGGATAAATTGATTGTTGAGCTGAAGGGTAGGGGAGAAGAGCTGGATAGTGCATGAGCTAAATTCGCTAAGAGGAAGTCTCTTAAAGGGGGAAGGATTGGCACCCGAGGTCAAGCGGGATATTTTCCTAGAGACCTTGAATGACTCCTTGATCGAGAATACCATCACCATGGCTAGTTATGCAGTGGTGAGGGAAATTTAGAAATAGTTTTTCCAGAATATGCTTGAGGTGGACTTATTCTTCTTAAATTGTTCGGATGAACTTGAGAGGGTTGCTAGAGGTGGGCCTAGGGGCGAGTCGTTTGATGACTCGTCAGGAGCTTCTAGCAGTAGTTCCAATGCAATCTTTAGGGATGAGGGTGGTGATAAGGAGGGTAGGTAGCAGTAGTAGTAGGAGGTTGCCATAAATGAAGAAGGTTAGGAAGAGCTTGAGTTTTTTCTTTCTGTTTGTTACTAGAGCGAGCAATGTGTGCCCATTTCTTATTATTATTATTTTTTGTTGTATTCTTGTTAGGGTAGGGTTGGGGTGCTAACCTCTCTTTGTCGAATGTAATTGTTGAAAGCTTTAATAGACAAGATTTTTTACTGCTCAACACTTGAACTCCATTTATTTTTTATCCGATGATGAGTAGATTGATGTACCTTGCTTATTTTTTAGGTAGTGGTGGTGGTTGGGGCTGGAGGGCTTTGCTTGCTTGTTGATATTCTTTTGGGGGCTTACTCCCTTGCTTGTGTGTTATTGCTCTGCATTTGTGCTTTATTTCTTGTTTAAGTGTTTTGCACTTGTGATGATGCTTTTTAGTAAGTTGACATACCTTGTCTCCCGAGTAGATTATGCTTTCTTGGGCTCTTGTAAGGGCTTAGCATCATGGGGCGATGAGTCTGCTAGAGTGAATCTTATGATGATGTCATGAGATCTTCTTGGTTAGGTAATTTTGATAGGTGGATCTTTTTTGACAATAAACTATCTCCTTGGCATGGTTGATTTTAGGCAGTGTGCACACCTGGCAAGTGAATTGTCTTAGGTAAGGCGCCCTCTAGAAGGCATTTATTGCGCGTATGATGCATCATTATTACCCAAGCATTGCCTTGGGTTCCTAAGGTGTTTGGGTCATTCGATTGTTGCAATGTATACAGTTGAGGGTATTTCGTAGCTTCTATATAAAGGATACATGTGTCCTTGCTTTGCTACTCTAAATACCTAAATAGCTTAATAAGGTATAGATGAGAGCTAGCATAAGTGTATCTAGCATGATCATGTTGATGGATCGAGTGTTTAAGTTAGGGAGAGAGTTCTTTCTATTCCCTCTCCTTGGGTTGTGATCGTGAGGTGTGGACAATTGCTTAGTAGTGGGGGGTAGCTCTCGAAATGTGACTGAGAAGCGTAAATGGCCTTTAGGTCTTCCTTTCTTTTTGTCCTAATAATGGTAGGCAAAGTAGTGGGTGGGGGTAGTTGTGGCATGGGAGAGTGCTTGAGCGTTACTCAACACTTGTTTGTAGCGGCCTCACTACGGTGGCGCTCATTTGCAAGTGGTGTTGGCAAGCTCTTCTACCATTCTACGCACTATCCTGGATGAATACGATTAGGCGGAGGCGGCTGCAGTGACTATAAAGGCATAGGAGGTCTTTTCTTCACCTTAACCTATTGACCAAGGTACTTACAAGGAATCCTTTGCTTTGTAAGTACTTTGGTTTATTTAGGGTGGAGCATTAACGTTGCTTTAGCACCAGCAAGGCCCTTTGAACTTGGTGCTTCGAGTGGAGTGGATGGATCAATTGTCCCTATCAAGTCTTGTTTCGATTTTCCTTAATTTAATCTATATTAAACCTAATTTGTTTAATATAAGTTACTTGATATAAAATTAAAAAAAAAATGTTTTACTTGGAAAAATATTAAAAAAGAATATTTTGAAAAATAACTTAGAGTTGCCAACTAGTTAAATTGGTAAAAAAATCAAATTAGGGTTTTCGGGTGAGAAAACCCTAATTTAATCACTAATCCACGGATTTTCTAAAAAATAATTTTTCAGAAAATTTAACCAAAGAAATAGGCTCGGAGGCTAACGTATTAAGATAAAATTCATTGTGTAAAAATTTAAGAAACTAACTAATGGGTTTTTATTTTTGGGAATTTTTCTAAAAATATGAAGACAAGTGAAAATGTAAAAATACATAAAAATGAATTTTTTAATTATTTTTATTACGAATTTTCCCTAAAAAAATGAAAAGAAAAGAAAATATTTTACAAATTTTACAATTGCTTTAAATATGTCTACGATCAAACTGACTGTATTTCTCATCTTTTTGGAAAAACTTTTATAGGTTGACAAATTTTATTCTTGAAAAATAGGTTAGGTTTATGTTTTTTAACTAATTTATTTTTATTAAAAAAACTTAAAAACCTAATTTTTATCTTTGCACAGAGGAAGCTTGTCCCACAATTGACCGACGGAGCGCTAACTCTTATTTTTGATTCTCTTCCCTTTCTCGCCACCCCTCGCTCATGTCTGGCCTGAGAAAGAGATCCATTCGCTACGCCCCTATGCTGCGCGTCTCGTACTTCTAAGATATGGAAGGCAGGTTCTTTACCAAGACCACTCAAGCGATAAGCAGTTTCAGGAAGGACAGCTCGATGGCAAACCACTCTAGCCGCTAAGACTTTTTTTGTTTTTTTAATCTGCTGCCGGGGTCTGCTATCTGGCTATCGAGAATAAAAAGAATATGATGATATGAGGTGAGGAATCCTTTCCTTCACGGAACTCATACATAAGAAAGACATTTAATCGCAAAAAGTCTGTTTTCTGAGAAGGATTTCTCTATCAACTATAACTATGGCAGTGAAAGCATCATCCGAATCAGCCTTTCGCTTTGGAATCATTCAAAAAGCGCTAAAGCCCTGGAGCTGGGTTCAACTCGGAGATTTCCTGGTCTTTCTATACTATGCCCTTCCTCTCCTTATGATGGAGGATGTTTCATTCATTCCGTGGGCTTTGAGAAAGTCGTTGACTTAGAGGTCCGGGGCTCGATGGAATTGAGCTGATGATTTCTTTTTTACCTCTCAAGGCGACACACTCATGTAGACCATGAAGAGGATGAGGATGGATCGGGAAAACTCCCATGACATCATCCACTACAGAGTCCATACAGGCAGTATGCAGTCGATTAAAAGGGAGTAGGTTCTATCCGCAGTGAGAAAGTTCATCCAAAGAATTAGGAGGAAGCTCTTTCTTTACAAAAGGGACGGACCGAAAAACCACCCGCATACAAAGAAAGCGTTCTGCCATCTATGGAATGAGGGAGAGGGCCGCCAATTCCGCCTACCTAAAGGGCGGAAGAAGGACACTCTTTGAGAGGCAAGAGGAAGAGTTTATTGAGCTTTTCTGGTAATCCAGTCATTTCAGTTTCAGTTTTTTTTTTCAATCCCCTGCTAGCTGTCCTTCCTACGCGCTTGAATGAATCCCGAAGCAGAAAGAACTAGACTCCTTTTTCTTTTTTAACTGGAAAATCCCGAAAAGGAAAGATGATGCTTTACGGAATTCCATTACTTAGCCTTAGGAGCGGAACATATTCCACTTTCAAACTCAAAGATTAAATAGCTAGCTTACTTAAAAATTTTTAACAGCGGCCTCTTTTAATGCTCTCTTTTTCTACTCCTCTACCTTTAATAATCCCCGATCGTAGAATATAAATTCTTTTCTTCCTAACAGTAAAGGTATCGACAAGGCCTGTTCTAGCATCCCTTAGCCTTAATCCAGCGGGCAGAGTAGCACAACCGTCACTTTCGAAGGGAAGAAAGCTTAGCGCTCAAAGAAAGCCTATGAGGAGGGTAGATGGTGGGGGGGAGACTGACTAACTCGATTCTATATCTCCTCTAGGGCCTTTAATCTTTCTATCCGATTTCTAGTTGAAGATTTGCTTCCAAAATAGAGTGGCCAAGAAGAAGGACTTCGCCCGAAAGCAGGGGAGGAGTTCATACCCGGTAGCAAAGCAAGGTGCGGAGCGTCTCTGATTTTGAGAAGAATGAATTCCTCTGTGTAGCAGGGAGAAGTTGGCAGTGTCCGGTTTCACCCTCTTTCAAACAGACTTTTTTCGATTCTCCGATCTCCTGTTTTCCTTCTTTATGTTCTCTGCCCTTTGAGTGAATTGGAGGATTGGTCCCGAGTGGTATGGCGTTGATGCTCTCTTCTTCTTCTATTGGTAATGAGGGACATGCAACTGCATTTGAATAGAGTGTAGAAGTTAGGAAAGAGCCATGAGGGAATGGGCATAGTATTCAAATCCGCAAATCTTCGAATCAACCGACGAACATAACCTCCTTTCCAGTTCCCAATCTTTCTCTGCTGAATCGCTTGTTGTTCCACGTGTCATGGGTTAAGATTAAGATAGAAGGCCTGGCTCCCTGTTGGTTGTGAAGTCTTTTCGTTCCCTCTGTCCGAGAAGAGATGTTTGGGCGCACCGATCTACTGCCCGATTTCTGAATGATGTATCTAGTGGAGGATGGCTATTGTCGCAGTAAAGCCCAATTCAGCATTAATCGGGTATTTTTAGCGTATTGTTGTAACAAGGCCAGGAATTCTTCATAGAGTTGGTGTGCTCCTCCTTTTTAGGAGAAGTGGGTATGTCTTCTGAGGGTCGCTATAGTCTAAGTAAGTTATTTCCCAAAGACTCTAAGTTAGTATTCTTATTTTAAGAAAAACTGACTGCATGAAAACTTTTTGGAAAATCTTAAAGTACCTAAATACGATTTTTTATGAAATATATAATTGATGTGGAAAATATGCTTAAAATGTCTAAATCATAGAAAAGATACTTAGCTATAGAATAGATGTCTAATTTATTGGAAAATGCAATTTTTACAAAAAATTCCTAAAATATGCAACTTAAATGTTGAAGATGCAAATCTTATCTCAATGATTCTAAGATATGTAACTTAGATGCGAATCTTAACCTAAAGATATCAATCTTGAGAAATATGCAATTGTACCCTGGAAATGTAACTTTTTGTAAAAATATGCAATAACATTAAAAATGTAAATTTTATGACCATGGGCGATTTTTGATTTTAAAAAATGCAATTTTTATTAAACATGCCTAGAAAGTGCTTCTCATAATAAATATGCAAAACATGTAAAAATAATTATTACATGATGAATAACATAGAGACCTCCAAAAGAACTCATGTTAGTGCCTCTTCAATATGAATAAATTAATTTTTTTTAAAGTCATGAAAACCATAATAAAATAATGATATTAAAAAAAAAAAACCTTCAAATAAACCCCTATACGAAAAAATAAGTTAATATTCTTAAAAACAAACCATGAAACTAAATTATTAAGATCATAAAACTTGCATGAAAGAAAAGGCAAGCAATGTTAGTACATCTAATGACTAATAATAAATTTTAGAATTTTTATAAATCCTAAATGACTAAAACTAAGGCAATAATAAATAAATAAATAATAAAAAAGAAAAAAACCAACACCAATTTACTGGACTTGCACGCATGCGTTGGGTTCGGCTTAAATATGGTCGGATTTGAGCAAGATGGTTTGAGTCATGGAGCACCAATCAAACACCACAAGCTAATAACAGAAATTACTCCACTCGGGTCAATCTACTCACCAACGTGAAAGGGAAATCAAAATTTTATGATTAAACGATTAGCAATAGGATGTTTAAACACCATGCCTTGGGATTTCATGATGTTTTTGAGTGGTTTTCGAATTTGAGTGGTGGTATTTGGTCGACGTCTGGTTTTGGGTTGCAGTTGTGAGGGTGGATGTTGGCTGGGATGTTAGGGTCATGTCTGTCGTGTGCAGCAATGGTGGATGGCTTGTGTGTTGTTGGCTGTAGAGCTATTGCATGTGTAGATGGACGAGAGAGAGTTTGGGATGGAGGTTACGGTTGGAGATCAAGTAGTACGGTGGCCTGCTCGTGTAGGTTTAGGTGGCTGCTTGTGTGGATGGGTCACATAACTAGGGTTGATGGCGAGGGGCGTCGTGCATTAGTGTTTGGTTGCGCAAGTGGTTGAGTAGGTACCGTATTGTGGGTGTCATGTTCGTGTTGTGGAGTCGTGCGTGGCTTGTAGACTGTATTGTTCGTCTGGGTTTGAGAGCGCACGGTGGTGGGTGGTGGTGCTGCTAGTGGATGGTAGTGTTAGGTTGGATTGAAAGAGGATGAAGATGGTAAGGGTTTACTATAGTAAGGAGTTATGTTTGCTGTATAGTGAAGTGGGGTTGAAGGCCGACAATGGGGCGTTTAGAACATTGAAGATGATAGTGAATGTACTGAGGCGTGGGTCATGTGGTGTTGTATGTCAGATAAGGGAGATTGAGGATTAAGCTAAGAGATTGTATGTTGCTATTTTTCTTTCCTTTTCCCCCCCTTCATCTCGTGTTTCCAAACTCCTCTTCTTATAACTTTACAGTTCGAATTAAATTTGCAGCTTTGGATGTGGTTGTATTGGTCATGGATAGAGCTTAAATTTTATTTGATTTTATCTAATATCCGTACAGTGGATGTTAACGTAAATCTTCATAAGATTTTAGTTTTTCAACAATGATTTTTTATAAATTTTGAATCAAATCTGCACAAAGATAATAAAGATTTAAGAATATTCGACGGAGATTTGTGTTTAGCCATTAGCCTCTTCCATTTTCGAGACTTGTAGTGAAGAAGAAGCTGGTCATGTGCAAGGTACATGACCTATAAAAAAAAAAACACATATAACTATAGCAAGGAGGATCGAATTATACACCTTTAATGCCCATACACATACACTGCCCAAATGAGCTGTTGCTCTTTTCTTAATATCTCATGCATTGAAAACACATCTAACCTTTTCCAAATTGGACCTAACTTTAAATTTATCTTTCAAATGCAAGCCCAATTCACTTTAACTTATTATAAAAATGACCCAAACTCATTTAAATAACCAAAATATATATGCTAAGGATTTTCAATATGATTTTAATAAATCCCAAGTCTTAATTTTAATTAACTCAATCAAATTCAAATTTTTAATCTTTAAATTGGATTAAAAGTCCACTTCATGAGCTCAAATTTAGTTGAACTTTTCTTAAAAGACTCTAAATTTATTCAATTGCACGTATATTTTTAATTGTGACCCAATTTGACTATAAACGACTGACTGACTAACTCAACTTGGATATTTTTCACACTTCCATTTTTTAATTTTTCCATTTCTTCAATTTTTTTGGATTTTTTTTTTAAACCTGGCCCCAAAGTAATGAGAGATTAAAATTAAAATTAAGGTAGCAAAAATAGTATCTATAGTCCCCATTGTTGCTTACGTGGAAGAGAAGCGTTGCTAGGTAGAGTAGAGACCTTCACTTGGAAGTTGAGTGTCATTAGGACCCTTTTAGCTTAGAGCTTGGTTGTGTAGGAGCGTAGGGAGGAAGTTACAACTACCCTTTTGGAACTTATGGGCCTATTTGAAGTTGAGAGGAGTTTCTCTTGGAGAAGAGTTTGGAGTGAAAAGCTAAGTTGGAATCATGAGTGGTCGTTCAAGTCGAACATATGGTTATAGTATAGGATGTGGCTACATGCTTTTATATTCTTATTTTCCCTTTCAAATGTAATTAGGGTTGGTATACCTACATGCTAAACCTTATACTTTGCTTCATTGGTGCAATGACATTATCTCTTTTTCTCTCATGGCTTCTCGTCTACTGTTTATTTTCCTTTACCATTGGTTCTTGTTGTTCGATTTATCTTGGAGTTATGTTTAGTACTTGTTATAATAATATTCAATTTAGGCGAGTGTTCGGGGATGAAGATCGACCTAAGGTTAGGAGCTCGATGGAAATTGATGCCTGAGAGAGGTACCCATAGTGTTAGTGTAGGGATTAACTTTGGTAAAGCTAGGGGCTTGATGTAGATCAATGCTTGAGAGAGGTGCTTGTAGTGTTAGTGTAGGGACTAACTTGGGCAACGCTTGGAGATGAAAATTGACCTAAGATTAGGGGCTTGATGTAGATTGATACTTGAGAGAGTTGCTTGTAGTGTTAGTGTAGGGACTAACTTGGGCAACGCTTGGAGATGAAAATCGACCTAAGATTGGGGGCTCGATGTAGATCGATGCTCAAGAGAAGTGCTTGTACTATTAGTGTAGGGACTAATTTAGGCAACGCTTAGGGATGAAAATCGACTTAAGGTTGGAGGCTCGATGTAGAGTGATACCCTAGAGAGGTGGTGTGCGTGAATTTTGTATGAGTGCATGAGGAATGGGAGGGAAGAAAAGATAGGTGTATGAAAACTCGTCAATTCATTACATTTAACCACAATTACATGTACTTTTAGTTTTCATCATTGCAATAAGTAGAAATAGGGTCTTAAATTATGGGCGTTCCATGTCCTAAGGATAGGTCGTCCTTCTAAGGTCTCGAGCTTGTAAGCACCATTTCCTACTTCGTTGATTATTTATATGGGGTCCTTCTAATTGGGGGCAAGCTTGTCCTGCTTCTAAAGCAATAACCTTTAATTTTTTGCATATTAGATTTTCGGGGTGGAAAACCCTACATTGGATACTGTAGTTGTAGTACTGGGTGGCTCGCTACTGATAGGTCGCCATGCACACTCTTGTAGCATCACGTACTTCTTTAATGGTATCAAGGCTAGCCCCCAAGGCCATGTGATTGGTGTTTACATTGAAGTGTTGGGTCCTGTTGGTAGGTAGTTCGAATTCAATTGGGAGAATGGCTTCTACTCCAAACGCGAGACGGAATAGGGTTTCTCCTATTGGGGTCTTGTGTATTGTGAGATAATCCTAAAGTATGTTTGAAAGTTTGTCGGTGATGAGAATTAAGCTACCAAACTTCTGACTCGTAACCGAGCCCAAAGATTAGAGGGGCTAACGTGACGAATCTTTCTATTCTAACCAACCTCTGCCGAGGCCGAGTACTTTCTTGCCAAGTGACTTTTCTTGCTGTGCCGTATGACTGCCCATTTTTCTGCAACATGTTGAGTTGATGATTACTCTTCTACACTGAATCGACCAATTACTCGGCATCTTCTTAACCGAGAAGCCGAGAGAGAGAGTCCGGACTGACTAAGCCATCCCTACTCAGATAAGCCCATTTGTTTGTACTTTTTGTTCGCATCTTCTAACGACCTTGCTAAAGTAGCATTGCCATGTATTTAATATCATGTGTAGAATCCGTTGCACCAATGATTGTTTTTTTTTATATTTATTTTTATCCTTTTGTATCTTGTACATTACTTCCTTAGGTAATATCCTTTTTGTCTTTTCCTTTTTAGGCAGGAAATACCCTTGTACTTATAACTATGATAATAATTAGATTATTCTTAATATACACTATTTGAGTACTTTTTTTTCCCTTGCGTAAGTATTATTTGTTTACTCTCGGCATCACTCTTATCTTTTCCCTTAAGTAAGGTTAGATGGTGAGTAACCTCACCGAACCAATTCGTGCATCATATCGAATTAAGCCGTGAGTCCTCGAAAGTTCCATTGGTACGTCATATCCTTTAGAGCTGTTCGTGGTTTTTGCTTACTGTTTCATTCTTCGTTTTTGCTCTTTCGCACTTTTCCCCATTAATCATTTTTGAGCTTTCTGTAAACTTAGACCCATCTAGCGACCGGCTTTGCCTGTTCTTGGTTACGGTTCGTAATGTCTTGGTATCAAAGTTGAGGTATTGTATGAACTGTACTAGTTCTTCTTGAAGTTCTGTTATACTCTATTTTGCATGTGTGAAATAGAGCAAGTTACTATGTTCATTGACTGCTGCGTTGTTAGCTGTTCACTTCTTGAAGTGTTTGTTTGAGTTTGAATTTGTAAGGAAAAATGACAGACCTAAGTATGAATATAGGTATTGGTAATAATATAGGTATTGGTAATGATAGTGGAGTTGTCCACCATGGACGGTAATCTTAAGGAACTCCCAAAAGTACTGACGAGAGGCTTGATGAGATAGCTAACTTATTAATGGATTTGACTCGAGCTATTCATGTGTTGTCTTACTGATCTACTGAGATCGCATAAAACACCCCACAAGCTACTCAACCTGTTAGTGGTCAGAAACCATCTCAACCCGTTTGAGGTAGAAGAGTTGGTGAACGAGTAAGGCAAAGGAGTTTTTTGAAGAGGAGTGTATATGAATTCCCAGAGCATTTGACCATGTGAAGCTTCAAATTTTGAGTTTCAATGGATTTAGGAATGTTGGTAAATATCTAGAGTGGGAAGAAAAGGTGGAGCGTGTGTTTGATTATTATTAGTACGAGGATTATGAGAAAGTGAGAACTACTATTGTTGAGTTCTCCAGATATGCCGCCATGTAGTGAAATAATTTTTAGGCTATGAGAAGACGAGAAGGGTACTGAGCGATTAACACTTGGCTCGAGATGAAGAGGGTGCTTAGAAACAGGTTTATGTCGGAAACATACCTCCAAAATACATTCACTCGGCTTCAAGAGCTGAGATAAGGAAGTTGAATTGTTGACGAGTATGTTCAAGAATTTCAAATGCTTATGATACGTTGCGAAATGGAGAAACTACCAGCTCGAACAGTCTTAAGGTTTGTTACTAGGTTGAAAGGAGACATTTGAGACATTGTAGAGCTTCAACTATTTGACACAATGGATGAAGTTGTTAGGATTGCCCAGCAAGTAGAGAGGTAAAGAAGGAGCTGACTATTAATAAGGAAGCCGTAGGTAAGTTACCGAGCTTAGTCAAGTATAGAGCTAAGCAAAAAGGCCAACTGGATGATGTAGTATCGACTTGAACGTATGAGAAGGGGCAAGGGTTTGGCAGGAAGACCAATTAGATCAAGTGCTTCAAGTGTCAGGAGTTCGGGCACTTCAAGGTTTTGGATACATAGCTGCTTAGTGTTCGAATCGACGGACAATGGTTATCAAGGGAGATGTCTCGAAACTAGAAGTGGAGAGTACGGATGAGGAA
This sequence comes from Lumnitzera littorea, assembly GCA_024138015.1. Lineage (NCBI taxonomy): Eukaryota > Viridiplantae > Streptophyta > Magnoliopsida > Myrtales > Combretaceae > Lumnitzera > Lumnitzera littorea. The sequence continues at coordinate 24,043,602 of JAMXBB010000002.1, read as the reverse complement.
CCTAAGGAGGAGGAGGTTCCTGCCGAGAAAGAACTAATTAAGGAGGACGTGTTTCTTGAGGACTTAGATCAGTTGCTTATGGTTGTTTGGCGCATTATGAACATGGAACCCTTATGAGAGGAGGAGTAGAGAGAGAATTTGTTCCATACCACCTGTAAAGTGAATGATCAAATGTGTGCCCTCATTATGGATAGTGGAAGCTATATCAATGTGGCATTGGCCAATCTTGTTTCAAAATTGAAGTTGCCGACTGTTTCACATCCAAGGCCGTACAAGTTGCACTGGTTGAGTGAGAAAGGAACATTACATGTCACTCGGTAAATATTACAGCCGATCATTGTTAGGAATTACTCTAACCAGGTTCTCTACGATGTACTACCTATGTGTGCTTCCCATGTGTTGCTGGGTAGGCTGTGGTTGTTTAATGGGAGAATTATTCATGATAGCTATAGGAACATGTATATGTTCGAGAAGGATGACTGGAAGATCATGTTGAATTTGATGTCGTCGAGAGAAGTTAATAAATTACAGAAAAAAATTACTTGTGGATCAAAGAAAGCTCTGGTGATGAGTAGAGCTAAGCTTCGAGAGGCCATCAATGCTAATGAGCTGAACCTTTTATTAGTCAGGCGACTATTGGAAATGAGGGAGCAGGCTGAGTTACCCCAAGACATCAAGGAATTGTTAGATGAATACGTCGACCTATTTCTAAAATAGTTACCTCAGGGGTTGCCCTCAATTCGAGGAATAAAGCACTGCATTGACTTAGTACCCGGTACTGCACTGCCGAATAAGCCAGCTTATTGGATGAATCCCGAGTAGGCTTTTGAACTCCAACATTAAGTCAATGAGTTGCTGGAGAGAGGTTATGTAGGAGAGAGTCTCAGCCATTGTGCTGTGCCTGCACTTCTAGTGTCGAAGAAGGATGGAACCTGGTGGATGTATGTAGACAGTTGAGCCATGAACAAAATTATGATCAAATATAGATATTTGAACCTGAGGCTAAAAGACATGTTGGATGAACTGACTGGAGCTAAGATTTTTAGCAAGATTGATTTTAAATATGGCTACCATCAAATCCACATGAGACCAAGTGATGAATGGAAGATTGCATTGAAGACTTGATATGGACTTTACGAGTAGATGGTCATGCCTTTTGGCTTATCGAATGCCCCAAGCACTTTCATGAGATTAATGAACCATGTGTTGAGACATCTCATCGAAAAGTGTGTTGTGGTGTCCTTCGACGATATCCTGATCTATAATGCTGACATGTCGAGTCACTATAAACATCTTAGAGCAATCTTGGATATCGTTCGAGCCGAGAGACTATTAGGCAATCTAAAGAAATGTTGCTTTTGCTAGGAGGAAGTGATGTTCTTGGGTTATGTAGTCAGTGGAAGAGGCTTGCGAGTTAATGATGAGAAGATTTGAGCAATTTTTGATTGGCTGACTCCTACTACTTGTGCTGATGTGAGAAGTTTCCATGGATAGACTTTGTTTTATAGAAGATTCATCAGGAATTTTAGCACCCTTGTTATGCCACTTACTGAACTAACGAAGAAAAACACTGACTTCCGATGGGGAGAAAGGGAGGGGAGGAAAGGAGCTTTGTCGAGGTAGAAGAAAGGTTGACGTCTACCTTAGTGTTAGTATTACCCGACTTTGAAAAAAATTTTGAGCTGGAATGTGACACATCGAGCATTAGAATAGGCATTGTCTTGATGCAAGAAGGCCGACCAATTGCCTTCTACAGTAAGAAGCTCCGAGGACCCCAATTGAATTATTCTGTGTATGACAAGGAACTTTTGGCACCGATCTGAGCAATATAAGTATGGTAACATTATTTACTACTAAGAGAATTTGTCATATATATTGACCATGAATTGCTAAGGTACCACCGGAGTCAGACCAAGTTGTCAAAGTGATAGGTGAGATGGGTTGAATTCCTTGAAGGATTCAATTTCGTAATTAAGTACAAGCAGGGAAAGAGCAACATAGTTGCCGATGCTCTTTTGAGGAGATATACACTTTTATCAGATTTATAGACCAGACTGTTTGAGTTTGTGAGTATTAAAGAACAGTACTCTAAGAATCCACACTTTAGACCCATAATTTCGCGATGCGTAGATGGGAGGACAGTGGACGAATATCATGTGGAGGATGGCTACTTGTTTCGAAGTAGAAAATTATGCGTGCCAACTTGTTCACTAAGAGAGTTGCTAGTTAGGGAAGCCCATAGTGGAGGTCTCTCCGGACATTTTAGTGAAAGGAGGACTTGTGAACTGATAAATGGCCGATTCTTTTAGTCAAAAATGAGGAAAGATATGCATTGAGTTGTCGAAAGCTATGTCGTGTGCAAGAAGGCAAAGTGTCAAGCTGAGCAAGGGAAAGAAATGCCCTTACCTATTTCAATGAGGCCATGGATTGAATTAAGTATGGACTTTGTTCTCAGATTGCCGTGAACTACCTGAGGCAAAGATTCTGTAATGGTCGTTGTGGATTGGTTCAGTAAGATGGCGCACTTCGTGCCTTGCATCAAGACTAACGACGCTTTGGTTATTGCTTCTCTTTTCTTGTAGGAGATTGTGCGGATATACGGCATGTTGAGAAGCGACCTAAAGTTTTTGAGCGATTTCTGGAGAACCTTCTGGCATCGGTTGGGATCCAAATTACTTTTCAATACCTCATGTCACCCCCAAACTGACAGCCAAACAAAGGTGGTTAATCGTACCTTAGGATTACTGCTCTGAGCTACAATAGGCAAGAACTTGGCTGATTGGGATGTCTACCTGTTAGTGGTCAAGTTCGCCTATAATTGAACAGTACATGACACTACTAAGTAGACTCCCTTTGAGGTAGTCTATGGGTTTAATCTTGAGTTGCCTCTTGATTACACCCTTGTACAAATACTCGCGCAAGAGGACCCTGATGCAATAGCTAGAGCACAATCCCTTCAGTATATCTATGATAGGTTACTTAGCACATCGACCAAGCTGCTAGAAGAATATGAGAAAAGACCAAGGGTTAAATTGAACAATTTTAGCCGGGAGACTTGGTGTGGTTACAGCTTAGTAAGGAGTAGTTCTTGAACAAGAAGAGAAACAAAATATTTGCAAGAGCGGAAGGACCTTTCAAAATCCTCTAGAAAATCAATGACAAGGCCAAGTTGGAATTACCCGATGACTATGGGGTTTCTTACGCCTTCAACATTGCCGACCCCAGTCCATATCACCTTAACGAAGAACTGAGCGAACACCATTCAGATTTGATCCCAAATCCAAAACAACCTAGTGGGAATGATGGGAATTAGGATACTGGATCTCTGACCCGTAGCCGAGCTCGAAGACTAGAGGGGCTAGCGCAATGAATCCTTTTGGTCCAACCAACCCTTACCGAGGCTGAACACTTCCTTATCGAGTCACTCTTCATGCCATACCATATGACTGCTCATTTTTCTACAGTATATCGAGTTGATGATTACTCTCTTACGCCAAACTGACCAATTACTCAGCATCTTCCTAGCCGAGAAGCCGAGAGAGAAAGTTCGAACTGACTAAGCCATCCTTGCTTGGATAAGCCCATTTGTTCGTACTTTTTATCTGCATCTTCTAATGATCTCGCTAATGTAGCATTGCCACGTGTACAGTATCATGTGCAAAATTCATTGCACCAATGATTGTCTTTCTTGTATATTCATTTTTACCCTTTTGTATTTTGTACATTACTTCCTTAGGAAATATCCTTTTTATCTTTTCCTTTTTAGGTAGGTGACCCTAACTTATGAGTATAAATACCCTTGTATTTATAACTGTGATAACAATTAGATCGTTCTTAATATACATTATTTGAGTACTTTTTTTTCCTAGCGTAAACACTGTTTGTTTACTTTTGGCATCACTTTTATCCTTTCCATTAAGCAAGGTTAGGTGGCAAGTAACCTCATTGGACCAATTCATGCATTATATTGAATTGAGCCGTAAATCCTCGGAAGTTCCATTGGTGCATCATATCCTTTGGAGCTGTTCGTAATTTTTGCTTACTCTTTCATTCTTCATTTTTGCTCTTTTGCACTTTTTCCCATTAATCTTTTTCGAGCTTTCTGCAAGCTTAGACTTATCTAGCGATCGGCTTTGTTTGTTCTTGGTCACGGTTCACAACAGTCGGCCCATCCACCTCCTATTCATTCTACTCTTTTCTTTAGGTTATTGAGGACTATCTTATTGATAGCTTTAACTTGGCCATTGGTTTGAAAGTGGGCTACTGAGGTGTAATATAGTTTGATGTTGTGCTTATTAGATAATTCTCTAAACCGATCATTGTCAAATTGTCTTCCATTATCAGTGATCAATCTATATGGTACTCTAAAGCAAGATAATATGTATAGGAGTACGAATCCTTCAGCGACTTAGGTTGTGATAGTAGCTATGGCTAGCGCCTTTGCCCACTTAGTGAAGTAATCCATTACTACTAGGATGAATTGTTGACCCGATGAGGCTTTTAGGAAGGGGTTGAGGATGCCTAACTCCCATTATGTGAATGGTCATGTTAAAGGGTATAGCTTTGAACTAGGGGCATGAGTGATTGATGCATGCTTTTGGCACAAATGGCACTTCTGGACTAGGACCTTGGCATCTTCCTTCATCGTTGGCCAATAATAGCTTAACCTGAACCTTCGGTGGTGTAGTGCTTGGGCTTGAATGTGATTGCTAAAATCCTCACGTGAAGCTCTCCAAGGAACCGGACGCCTTCTTCCTTTTGAAGGCATCTTAGAAGGGGAGAACTTTGTCTTTGTCGGTAGAGTACGCCATTGATCAATGTATAGTTGGTTACGGCGTAGGCTAACTTCTTTGCTTTTGCTCGATCCTTAAGTAATGCCTTTGTTTTGAGGTACTGCGTAAGAAGGTCCATCTAAGAAGGCTTGGGGGTTATCTCCATTACTTTAGTGACTTCTTGCTGCTGTACCTCTATGTTCCATTTGGGGAGATGTTGTATGAAGAGTGGCTTGTTGCAGTTGTGTGATGCAAGGAAGGTAAACGAGGCTATTCTAGATAGTCTATCTTCCTTTGCATTTTCTGCTCGGGGGACCTTATTGACTCCCCACAAGTGAATTCCGCAAGAATGCCTTACACTATATGTAGGTACTTAACTATTATTTTACCATTGGTTTTGTATTCTCCTTTGACTTGTTGTACGACTAGCATGGAATCTGAGTATATGTTGAGCTTTTATGCTCTAATGTCTTTGGCAATTTTTAAGTAGTAATGAGTGCCTCGTATTTGGCTTCGTTGTTATTCGTTGGGAAGCCAATGTTAGGGCATAGAGGATCTTTGTTTTATGTGGGCATTGTAGTGTGATACTGACCCCATTACCCCCTTTAGTGGAGGAGCCACCGATGTGGAGTGTCTAGATGGGTAGGGTGAGCTTGAGTCAAGGCTCGTTTGCTTTGGTGTATTCAGTTATGAAGTCCGTGAGGACTTATGCCTCGATTGCCTATCTTGTACGAAATTGGAATCCATGGGCACTAAACTTAAGAGAGTAGTTTATCATTTGGCCTAACATGTTGGTCCTTTATAGGGTAGTCTTGAGTTGTACGTTTGTTTGTATGATGATTAGATGTAATTGGAAGTAAGGCTTGAGTTTTCGAGTTACGATGACTACCACAAGGGTGAACTTTTCTATTTTTGTGTATCAAAGCTCTAACCCTTGGAGGATGTGACTAACATAGTAGACTGGTTGGTGGTTATGGTCGTCGGCTTGGACGAGTAACGAGGATAATGTCTTATCATTGACTGTGAGGTATAGGTGTAATTCTTCTCCACATATTGGTTTGGAGAGTATGGATAGAGTCGCCAAGAAGCTTTTTAAGTCTTAGAAAGCTCGTTGATACTTGGGTATCCACTTGAAGTCAACGGGGTGTTTTAGCTAAGAGATTAAGGGTAACTATCCTTCTTGTTAGTCGCTACACCTCTTTAATTTTGGTCAGGGGTTGCATGTCCTGGATGGCTTTGATTTTGTTAGGGTTGGCTTCTATCCCTCGTTTCATGACCATGAAACTGAGAAATTTTCCTGATACAAGTCTAAAGATGCACTTTTAGGGGTTAAGCTTCATTTGGAACTGGTGGAGAGTTTGGAATGTCTCCTAGAGGTTGTCAATGTGGTTTTTTCTAGTTTTGCTCTTAGCGATCATGTCATCGACATAGACCTCGATGTTCCTACCTATTTATGATTAAGGATGTAGGCCTTTGGTATGTAGCTCTGGCATTCTTTAAAACGAAGGGCAATACTTTGTAGCAATAGGTCTTGAAGTTTGTAACAAAGGATGTATGGGCTTCATTTTTAGGAGCCATCTAGATTTCGTTGTAAGTATAGTTAGTGTCTATGAAACTAAGAAGTGTATAACTGGATGTCAAATTGACGAGCTAGTTTATATGCAATAAGGGGAAATAGTCCTTGGGACACGCCTTGTTAAGGTCGTTGTAGTTGACACACATGTGCCACTTTCCATTTGCTTTCTTGACAAGTATTGTATTGGTGAGCTAGGTAGGGTATTTCTCTTACCCAATGAAGCCTGCTTAGAGCAGCTTCTGTACTTCTTCCTTAATCACAGCCTGGTGTTTTGGGGTGAAGTGTTGTTTCTTTTGCTTAATGGGTTGGACAACAAGATTAACATTTAGATGGTAAGTAACCTTTGGTATGTTGATGATCCCTAGCATCTCTTTTGGCATGGATGTGAAGACATCTGCGTTTTACCTAAGGAAATTTGTCAGTTTGGTCTTGTTTCTATCTAGCAATTCGACTCTTATTTTGGTTATTATTCCAGAGGTATTGGATATCTTAAACTCTATGTTCTTTTCTGTAGGCTTTCCCTATATTGCGAAAGTAGAGGAGTTGGTTAATTTAATATTCATGACATTGTTTCTAGATTGGGCTTTGAGGTAGAGCGCCCTAGACAAAGTCTGATCACCTCTAGCCTCACCAACACTAGTGGGTGTAATGAACTTAGCTTTGAGACATTTTTGGCTGATGAGCATGGTGAAATCCGTGATGCTAGGTTTGTCGAGGATAGCGCTGTATGGTGACCGGACATTGACATGGATGAAGTTTATTAACTGTGTGGCAACGTGTTTGTCGTCACTCAATCGAATGGGTAAGGTAATAATTCCTTTAGTGAGCACTGGTTTGCCACCTCTAAACCTTATGAGGCTGTGTTTGTATGGTTGATGGGGCTCATTAAACTATTTCTTCATTTTCTTGAAAGCATTGTAAAAGATATATTCATTGAACTTTTGCTATTGACGAATGTTTCAGGGATGTCGAAGTTCCTGATTTCGACGTTTATGATGAGTGCATTGCTGTGGGGTAGGTTGATTCCTTATTTGTCTATGTCGATAAAGGTGATTACTGTATCGGTCTTCAACTTCTTATTTCTTACGATGTGTACTTCGTGTTTAGCTATTATGGTTGTATTGTTTTGGAGAAGACCGGTCTACCGAATATGATGTTGATTTGGCCTTGTTGTCTCTTATGATTTTGTTTGTTTGTGAGGGCATTGGCCTGCTAATTGTGATGTTGTTGTTGCTGATCTAGTCGGTGGCATTACGTTGGCCATTGGAGTTGGTTTTCCTCGTCTACAACGAGGTGGTTGATCTAACCTTTGCGAACAAGGTATTTGACCACATTCTTAAGGTGGTAGCACTCGTTGGTATTGTGTTTGTGTGCTATGTGGTAGTTGCAATACTTTCCTAAGTTCATCGCTTCTGGTGTTTTGTAGAAGTTGAGTGGTCTTGTGAGTTGCTCTTGGACCTCTTACATGATTTCACTGAGTGGTTTGCTAAGAGGCATGTGATAAAGGCATATTTTTCATGTTTTAAATGTGCAAATTAGATAGAATTATCATTGATTTTATAGAAATCATTAAGAAATGGTACCTAATTAGTTTCATTTGAACATTTTAAGAATTGGAGGATTTAAAGTGGAAATATGGACTATTTAGAGGAGTTTTACGCAAATGAGTGAAGTTTGAATCAACAAGTTGTAATTTGGAATTCAATACAGTCGGCTTACACTTACACCAACAACCTTTAGAGTCTATGTTACAAGCCTTGAAGTCTACATCACCGGCTTATCAACTGGCTTTCATTAAAAAGAAGCCTTACGAGAGCTAACCTTAGTTTTTCTTATAAATAGCCTTATGTTTCACTGTTTAGGAGACTTTTGTTTTTTTTTAGAGACACATACTTTCCTAAGACTTAGAGAGTCGTAGAATAGTTATTAGATAGTTCTTGAAGAATTCTTTTGTAGAATCGCTTAGATCATTGAGATGGAGACCAAGTTTTGAAGTTGCAATTGAAGTTTATCTTTTCTAATTACAAAATTGGTGACATTGATTTTAATTATATTTATGCAATTCTGTTAATTATTCATGCTTTCAATTATGAATTTCCTTGCAATTTCAATTAGTAGTTGCGCTTTTGTTTCAAATTCCATGATTGGCTAAATTTATTTGTAGGAATTGATGATACCTTAAATAGTTAAGATGATAATTGTGTTTATGTTATAGGATTAATAGACGTAGGGATGATTCATGATTGCAATTTCTATGATTTCAATTATAGTTGTTTAATCGATTATAATTGTTAGAAACTCTAGTGATATGGGAGTTGATATAGGGTTTTTTAGAAATTCTTAGTCAAATTGATTAAATAATGTGGAAGCAGCGTTAATTGAATTAATTAGAAATTATTTAGAGATTAATGCAATATTTGGCGATTAATTATTCATTAAGACATTAGAAATAATTGATTTAGGATATTAGATAATCATAGTAGCAGGAGATATCTTATTGTAATTTAGAATCCACTATTAATTGGAGATGCAGGAGCTGACCGATTAATTAGGGGTTTAAATCCTTAAGTTTTAAGGTATAATAATTTCACTTGAATGACCATATAGTTAATAATCTATATAACATGATAACAATTTGATTTGCATAATCTAGAGTAGATTCTGTTTTTCCCACAATTCTCAATTGATTGCTTAGTTTTAGAAATTTTATAGTTATTTTCTTTTCAATAGTTTTAGTACAGTTATTTGATTAGTTAATTTATTTTTTATTGCCTAAATATTGATAAGAACTATCATAGGTTTAGTAATATTATAGTCCTCGAGGGATCGACAACCTTGCTCTATATTACTTGATTCTAACCCAGTATACCCGCTGGAGCATTCGCAATTTAATTTATATATATATAGTTTAAGAAAATTAGCATGTATAAGATGTATTTTTGGAATTTTTGCCTTTGCTTGTCATGCTTTTCTCACACTAAGGGTTATGGTTTGGGATCACGAGGCCCTGAGTGGTCCTTTGCTGAAATGTACGTATTATTTCCTATTTCAAAACGAGCTCTAATGGCATCCTCTTGAGCTACATATTTCTTGGAAAATTTTATGAATTTGTCAAATGATTTTGGTTTGTCCAATGATATGGCATTGAAGAGCCTTCCATTAGGATCCATGCCTATTAAGAGCGCTTATAGGGTTGTTCCTGTGTCCAGCTTGGAAACTTGCATCTTTGTTTGGTTAAAACGCTTAAGATATGCTCGTTAGGGTGTTGCCTAACATTGTAGAGAACGGAAGAGTCTCTTTGTGGGACTTCAGAAGCGAGGAAGTGTTGTTAGAATCTGCATCCTAAGTCGTCAAGTGATGTAATAGACGCCTCGGGTAGTGTGTTAAACCAAATCAAAGCAACTCTCTTAGCATGTTGGGGAAGGCTTTATATTTGATGGCATCTGAGAAGTTGTAGAGGCTCATCATTATCCAAAAGTGGATGAGGTAATTGTTTAGGTTGGTAGTGCCATCGTAAGTGTTTAAATATGGTAGCCTTGCGCCTATGGGGAGTGTTTCTTCAAGAATTGAAGGGATGAATGGGCTTTTTGTCGGCGTAGAGCATGATGCCTGTGCAAACAATTCGACTTTCTTTTGGTTACGTATGTTGGAGGCATGGTAGATATGTTCATTTAGTTCGTCTAAGTTCTTGACTTCGTAGTCTTTTGGCAATTGTCTTGGTGATAGACTCTTGGTTGATTTACTTATCGCTGTATGCTTACCTTCCACTTGTGTTTTGCTGCGGTTGCAGTTCAACCGTTCATGTAGGTTTTTATGGGGTAAGTGATCGTGTTGATTTTGCTTGGCCGAACGTATGAGGTGTGGGGTGTGTAGATCGTCATTCTTAGTTAGCTATAAGTAGGAGTTGATAGTTGCCTCCCCATTTGGGTGCTTTTTAGATGCATTTTTAAGTAAAGCAATGTCTTTATGCAAGGCTACAGTAGATTCTTGATATTTTTGGTTTTCTTCAAGCATTTATTGAACAAATGATATAAGCTATTGGACTTCTAGATTTTCGTTTTGAGAACCTTCATCGTGTTGGGATTTGTTGGTATCCCTCATCTATGAAGCTTGTGGACTAGTGTTTTTGCTTTTAGCCATCGTTCTTATGGTAGCTTGAAATAGTAGGCACTAAAATGTTGATTGTAGTTGAATCAATTGGGAAATTTGGGCTCATGCGGAGTTCAGGTGAGATGAGCTTGGGCTTTGTCTCTTACTTCTTGATACCTGCAAAACCCCCTGGTGGGTATGGCCACGAAGTCCCTTTGACGCTTAAGTTAGCAAGGAGGATCAAGAGGAGAGGACAGTGAGCACTAAAGACTAAAGGGACATTGTTGTGAACCGTGACCAAGAACAAACAAGGCTAGTTGCTAGATGGGTCCAAGCTTGCAAAAAGCTCGAAAAAGGATCAACAGGGAAAAGTGTGAAAGAGTAAAAACGAAGAATGAAACAGTAAGTAAAACCTATGAATAGCACTAGAGGATATAACGTACTAATGGAACTTCCGATGACTCGTGGCTCAATTCGATATGATGCACGAATTAGTTCAGTGAGGTTACTTGCCACCTAACCTTGCTTAAGGAAAAAGATAAGAGTGATGTCGAGAGTAAACAAATAGTGTTTATGCAAGGAAAAAGTACTTAAAGAGTATATGTTAAGAATGATTTGATTGTTGTCACAGTTACAAGTACAAGAGTATTTATATCCATAAGTTAGGGTAACTTGCCTAAAAAGGAAAAGACAAAAAAAGTATTTCCTAAGGAAGTAATATACAAGATACAAAAGGGTAAAAATGAATAATAAGAAAAACAATCATTAGTGCAATAGATTCTGCACATGATACTATACACATGACAATGCTACATTGGCAAGATCATAGAAGATGCGGACAAAAAGTACGGATAGATAGGCTTGTTCGAGTAGGGATGGCTTAGTCAGTTTGGGCTTGTTCTCTTAGCTTCTTAGCAAGGAAGATGCTGAGTAATTGGTCGATTCGGCGTAGGAGAGTAATCATCAACTTAGCATATTGCAGAAAAATGGGCAGTCATATTGTACAACATGAAGAGTGACTCGGCAAGAAAGTACTCGACTTCGGTAGGAGTTGGTTGGAACAGAAAGATTCGTTGTGCTAGCCCCTCTAGTCCTCGGTTTTCGCTGTGGGTCAGAGGTCTGGCAGCTTGATTCTCATTAAACGGTGCTCATCCTGTAATGTACGTAAAAATGTCTTAAGTAAGGAAAAGAAGGCGAGAAGAGGAAGGGGAAAATAAGATAATTCTGGGAGAGTTTAGGAGAGAAAGTCATGTTCGATCTTACTTCAAGGTGCTTGGCACCTTTTATGCCAGTTATCTAGATATGTGGCAATCTAAGGTTCATTCGTACGGATCGTTGGCAGATAGTGCGCTCTAGTAGAGATTGAGTTGTACTGCAGGTTGTATGGTGTGGCCAACCAAATCATCTAATTTGCAGCTTAGAGGTCTGACAATTGTAGGGTTTGCAGGATGTGTTGGCTATATTACGGATGTTAGATGTTTATTAATGAGCTGCAGTGGAGAGTAGGTGATAAAGATAACAATCAAGTTGGGGCGCTAAGGGAGGGGTCGGCTAATGTTTGATTGAGGGCTAGCTAAGCTCAAGCTTATGTTAGATGGTTGGCTTGTGTTAGCTTAATGATTGGGGTAACTTTACTTAGATGGGGTATTAGACAGCTTGCTGAGCAAGTCGCGGTACAAGGGACAGGCTCGTTGACTACTTGCGCCCTTCTTAGTATAACTGCATAGCTTTGTGAGTAGGTTGCAATGTAAGGGAAGAGCTCATTATTTGTTAGCGCACACCACTATGCCCCTTGTGATAGGCTTCACCCATCGAGCCTTAACCTGAACGAGAATCAGGTGTCAATAAAGTCAAAATTTCACGAGTAGGTCATAGGAGTTCGTCGAGGACACATCTGGGTTAGGAATATAAAAATATAATAAAATAGTAATATTATAATTAAAAATAGTTAATTTTATTATATTACGCTCTATTATATTATATGTATCGAAAACATGTGGTTTAGGTATAAAAATTAATTAAATATTAGAGATAAATTACATGGATTATAAAATTTTAGAATGACATATAATAATATGTAAAAGTAATACATGTACTTCAGATATAATTATTATATATAAATATATACTCATAATTACCTAAAATACTCGGAATTATGAAAAATTAGCTAAAAATTATTCATAAAAATAGAAAAAAAGTTATAAAAAGATAACAAATGCAATAGAGAAATTTAGAAAATGGTGTGGCATAGGCTAAGACACTTGTTGATGCAGATTGGAGCCAAATGACACCTTGAGAGTGAAAGTTAAGAAGGATATATATACTTTGAAAAGAGAGAAAATGCTTGTTTCCTTGCATGCACACTTAAGAAAAATTAGAACTTGCTCTCTATAAGTTATTTAAGATCTTAGGATTTGGAGAAAAATCTATTGGAGTGGGAGAAGGAAGTAGGGAAGAATTTAGAAAAAATTTAAGCATGCAAACCAAGAAAAATTGCAAAAAGAGGATTTATGGGAGATTTGACTACAAACTACTACCACTGCCCAACAGTGGAGGTAGCAACAAAAGGGCTGATAAAATGGTGGTGGTTAGATAGTCGATTTTTGGTGAGCTTTAATTTTTCACTCGATTTTCTATTATTTTTCAAAAATATTAATTTAAGTCCAAAAATTTTGAAAAAATTTATTCTAAATTATTTTTCTATGAATAATTTAAAAAAAAATGTCAATTTATGAAAATTTTAAGTGGATGTATACTATCATTAAGAAATCGCTCAAACTCGCGCCAATTTTGAAGTTGATTTAAATACCTTTACTAGTATAGTTTTGAGTTCAAAATTTATTTGTGATATCACCATATTAAATAAAAAAATGTTGTAAAGAGATTTTGTATAAAATTATTTTCTATAATTTTTTATGAATTTTTGAGTCATTTAACAATACATAAGTATTATTTTTCAAAATGTAATTTAATTATTTTTGACATAATTGATTTTTTACTCATTCTAGAATAGATTTGTAGTGTAATTATACCGAGTTTAATGATCTGGAATGAAATAATATGAGTAAAGTGGCGAGTGTGTTATAAATGATGATTTTGGAGTTAGATTATTGAGTGAAAAGTTTATATGAGAAAAAAAGATTGGGATGATGTTGAGTACTAAGATTGATAATGATGTCATGCCTCGAAGAGATGGAATCATAATAGCTCTGCAATGTGAATTATCCTAAGATAAAAGTTGACCTTATAACTACTATCGCAGACCTAGTTCACACTAAGTGTATTCGACTCAATCGCTTTGAAACATCCAATTCTGTACTTGTTATTAGTGAAACCTCTGTTAGAGGTTTTCAAAATACTTGCTCCAGAATACTAGTAGTTTACAAATTAGTAAAATAGTTGTATTTCCATTCAACTAAAGTTTCTAGGATTCTTGAAATGTTTAGAAAAACCTTAGGTTTTGGTGCTTACGTACAATACGTTGGAAACTAGTAGCATCTTTAGAGTACTATATGCTAGTTAGTTTTTGTAAAATGTAAAAGATAGCCAAGCGAAAGTTTGGTTCTTATAGGTTTTCAATTGTCCTTACTCCCTAATTGAAGTACACTATCTTGAGGGTAGTTATGATGTGACCTCCTTAATCATTAGTTAACCTATAGTAAGGTCTATAATGATGTGAGCATAATTAATTTAGTAACTGAGATGAGGACAAAAGAATACATTAGGTGCAAATATGGTTTTCAATCAAATTATTTTAATCAAATGCAATGCAAATAATTAAATGGCATTACACGACGTTATCTGATCTATTGTGAGTTTGGAGAAATTGTGCCTATTTTAATCTAGGTTGAGGAGTTTGATGTAGCGCACTTGAAAATCGAAACCAAACCGGGGTTTGTGCAATAGATTACACCCTTCACCCGTGACCACCTTTGAACCACGACCCCTACCCTTGCCATGACCTCCTCGCTTGTCACTTAGTTTAACTGAGGATGAGGAAAAAACCATTTCAGCTATTCTTATCGAAGTAGGTTTATGTTTGGTTCGAGAATCCTAATCTTTTATTACCTATTGGTTGCTATGCATGTCTAGTTAGTAAAAGATAAGTTTTTAGTTATGTCCAGTTAGGTGGTGATCAATCATCTCACAAAGCAAAGCGAATCAACTATGAACATACAAATCAACACTTTAAGCCCTCAATTCAAGTAACAATTACACACGAAGCATGCGCACATTCAACTAAGTTATAAGCACAATTAAAAGCACTCCTAAGTCTTAGAGTACTATAACATGGTACTCTAACATATCACGAAGTATGGATCTCAACTTATTTAAAGTCTTTGATTTACTCACTCAACTCTAATGTGAGTTGTATTGTCGTTGTTTGCTTCTATTATATAAATATCATTTTAGTATTTATATCCTTATTACATATAAGTTTCAAATCATTATTTTTAATTTAAATTTATAATTTTATTCGGTTGTTCAGGTTTTATATTTCTTATAATTGAAGCTTTATTAAATATATATATCATTCTGTTACATATAGACATGTTAAATATGTACCATCCTTTCTATATTATTTTTCGTATAACCTTTATTACATATATATAAAATTTTAACATAATACTATTAGTGAAAGTATCATTCAATAAATAATATATATCTATAGCGTATGCATATATCTTTCAAATAGTACTAATTACATTTAAAATATTATACAATATATAATTTATCTTATATGTGGAATTATCATATTATGCCACATGTATTAACGGTGAGATAATTAGACATCGTTTTGAATATATGACATATTTATATATATACAAAAAAGATGATTCATGTAAACATATATATATATATATATATATATATAACTAGCTCCTTTACAGGTTATTAAATGGAAATAATAAAAATATAACTATCAATATTTTAAGTTTAAAATTCGAAAAAAAAAATTTATGTAACCATATAGGCAAAATACTCGATTTAGGAAAATAATAGGATTATAAATATATCTTTTTTATGACTATTAAATATCACTTAGAAGAAACAAGAGTTATGATTATTGAAATGAAATTACCTAAAAAATTAGACACATAAACAAAAAAAAATTAATCTTCTAACCTTTTCGCTCCTTTCTTCTTCTTCTTCTCTTTTTTCTTTTTTCTCTCTCTTCCTCTCTTTTTCTCTCTCTCTCACTTTCTTTCTTTTTCTCACTTGCCTCACTCTCTCTCTCCGAATCTCGATTGCTAATGGCTTAAAGCCATTTATATGTTGCATATTTTCACCGCCATACCATAATTATGGTAATTACTGGTGGCTTATATATATTATTTTATAAAGATATTTTATTAAATTTATTATATTTTATTTAATACCTATCTTAATTTTTGGAATATTCAAAGAATATTCTTTTTTTTTTTACCTCTAACATTATCAACAAAGAATAATTTATAATTGCAATTTTCTTCTCTCATATATTGTTATTTCAGATGAGTTTTAACGTAATTATTAATAAAAATATTAGTAGCATATAATATATAGTTAAGTTCTATTAATCATTTAGGACTTATTTCTATACATCTTATATGGCATTTTACTCATTAATATTAATTATTAAGATCACATAGTTACTTTCAAAAAATTTATCATAAGCTATATCTAAAATTACAAAACTTTACCGAATAGCATTAGGACTAATAAACTTAATAATTCTAATAAAATTGTATATAAATTAGCTTAATTTGAGATATTAAAGCTATACAATTATTTCTTTTAATTTTTATTGCTTTCGCCACGAGGTTTCAACTTAATTTTAAGGACGTTGATATAATTCATACTTTCTAAAGTATGTCTTAAGCGCTAAACCTTTCATTTTTTCTTATTAATTTTACATATAATCTATCTCTAATTATTTGTTAATTATTAGAACTAGTTTTACTCATTTTCAATAAATAACGGGTAATATATGTATAACTTAATAATTTAATATTTAATTATTTTATTTTCCTAATTCTAAACTTATGGGGTCATTTCTACTAATATTTTTAACTTTATCGTAAAATTTTGGTTCAATTAGATGATTTACATGATCACTCTAAATTTTATAAACTGTTTCTGAATCAACCAATTGTGAATTAATTACCAGTTTTTGCAAGGTCTTACAAATGATTGACTTTGAATATTGTAATAAGTTTTGATCTAGAAATAAGGTGTGGGAATAGATGATTTAATGTAAATATGCATTAGCCAAACATATTCAAAGGGTTGTTAGAAGGTTGACTTGGAGAGAGAGGGATTTAACTTTAAATCAGAGGTTTATTCAACAGGTTAATTAGTAAAAAGAACTTAATTATAACCATGTCGGATACTTGTCCAGGACGTTATTTGGTAAATGAAACGGAGTTGAAATGGTTTTAAAGACTTGACTAGAGGATTGACTGGTGTAGAAGGCTTAGATGAAATAACTTCAGAGACTTATTTAGAGAGTTGGTTGGTGTAAGAAGCCTGGTCAAAAGAACAATAGAGACTTAGTCAAGGAGTGCCAGTATAGGGAAGCTTATATTAGAGATTTCATTAGAAGATTCCTAGACCATAAGTTGGCATTACGTAAGCCTTTAATAATACAAAGCTTGCTAGACTTGCTTAAGATAAGTAATAACTACACTTAAACTATTAAAATGAGCTCATCTACTTTATATTTAGTAAAACTAAAGAAATTATATTGACTATTTAGGGATAAATCGAAGTGGATGAGACCAGCATGCAAGATCATTGAGTGTCATATGTCTAGGTAAGTAAGATTAATGTTTCAATGCATTTTGAAGTATTATTTAGAATACTTGGAGGTTTTAGTATGTATTTTTTCTATAGTTATAAGTTAGCTCATTATGCGTATGCAATGTATGTGCTCAAATAATGCTATGCTATTATGGATTTATGCTTTATGTATTTCTTGTTTTGTGGTTTTTGCTTAGACTAGATTGTTTGAAATTAATTGATCACCTTAAAAACCAAACTAACTTCAACTTGGCCTAACTTTTGAGCGATCATGCATCATAATCCACTAGAGGAAATGATTACGATTCTTGAGTCAAACATGAACCTTTTAATGAGGATAGTTGAAATGGTAATTTTTTTACCCTTAGTTGAATTTAAGTAATAGGAGAGAAGGTTGCAGCAAAGGTGGGAACTATGGCTCGAAGGTAGTCTTGAGTGGAAGATGTTTTTCGTTGCATAAGTCCTGGTTTAGTTTTGATTCGTGTGTGAGACATCAAACTCTTCAACTTGGAGTAAGCGCAATTTCTTATAGTTGTTAAAATTGCGAGTCAAAAATACGATTATATGAGTTTATGGTTTTATAATATTTTTTTTTAGTTAAAATGAATATAAAATCGTTTATGTGCAGACTTTTAGTAAAATTATTAACTTTTATGTACGATTTTATAAATTTATGATTTTATTATTTCTATATATTTAAATAAACAGTAAAATTGTGATTTTGACAGTCATAATTTCTCTAATCTCGTAACAAAATGGATAACATCGTGCGATAGCACTTACTTATATACACATTCCATCTAACTAAATTGCTTAAAAACCCTAGTTGCTTTGTATTAGATATGTTCTTCTATCTCCATCCCACTTATTGATCAAGTTATCACTCATCCCTTTATAGTTTGTTTTTCAGGTTTAAAGTGAATTTACAAGCACATCACCCAATCTTAAAAGATTAGAGAATGTGGTTAGAGAGTAAGGATTAAGGCCAATTGGTTGAATTTTTATATTATTTGTCAGCTTTACTAACATTTAGGAAAACTAATAGAGTCTTCTTAGGTGGTCCTCTAGTTTTCAATTATTGATGTGTATTCTATATTCTATAAATCTGTGGACTTTTACCAAATTCTCTTTTGGTTAGGTTATCTTTTTCATAGAAATATAATTTTGAAATTTACTTGTCAGTTTCAAGGTTTTGTACCCCTATTGTACTTAAACTTGATTCTTTTTGGACAATTTAACCATAAGTTGTTTTTAATAGTTATTCTGAAAGAATGGACCATAGGTTTATATCAAACATGTCCTGAATTGGATGCTTTAAAGTGGTTGAGTTGAGTATGCCTAGTGTGAACTAGGTATATGATAGCAATTGTAAAATCATCTTCTATCTTAGGATAATTTACACGACATGACTGTTATGACTCTATATTTTCAAGACATGACAATATGTACGAAGATCATCCTTCATTTCATTTATTTTGGCCACCAATCTTGTTCATCTTTTAGTTTCACAGTCAACATCATCAACCCAATCCTTTGGTGCAAAGAAGACCTAAACAAGGATTGAGCATGTTGGTCATAAGAAGACTAAACTAAGGAAAAGGAGTTACTTTTAGTCTTTGTGAGTGTTTATTTTGTTTAGAGTTTATGTCTATCTAATTATTTTGTCATGGGGTTCTATGAACTTTGGTCTTTATCTAGTTATGTCCAGTTTATTTTGTTTTTATCACTTTGGGGTTAGTCTCTATGTTTAAAGTTTTTGTTATATTAGTTTCGCTTTAATTGTAGTTTTTGTTTTAAGATGTTTAATTCTGCAATGTATCTAGCTGAACTTGGTTGTTCGTAGAAATATCTTTCATTGTCTTCTCTATAATTCTCATTTGCTTCCTTCTATGTATATTATCCATCGTAAATTCAAGGGGAGTATGAATTACAAGATGATAACAAAAATGGGGAGTAAGAGGATAGACAAAAATAATTATATCTATTAAAATGATGTCTGCAACTGATATGGACTTAAATCCTTCAATGACATTTCAGATCTATAAGCAAGTGAATTTAATTTGAATTATTTTTTATCACACATGTTTTATGAGAATTGTTTTTGTTTTATAGAAGTATTTTGCTATCATTAGGAAGGATGTTGAGTTCTCTCTTAATAATTTTTTATGATAATAAAAAGGTTAAAGTTATTTAACAAAGTGTATCAAGTGTGCAGAAATTCTTAAATATAACATTAATGCATTATGAAGGAAATTAGAATAGAAATAGTTGTAGTTCATAAATTGTTTTGGAGAATTCAACTAAGTCAGATTGTAGGCCAAAAACTAGGTCCCAATAGTGCAGTAGTTGAAATTAGTAGAAATTTAGAACACATCAGTCAGGAAGCGGATCAGATTGTGGTGCATACAAAAGACTAGAGATTATAAACCAGTTACTAAGTGTTTGCAACAACGTTTTAATTGGATAAATTGAAAAGAAGACTTAGCTCCACTTTATTGATTGGGTAATGGAGTCAATTCCTTTTTACTTGAATTAGTTTAAATCCATGGGAATCTATGAGAAGGATTACTCGTATAAAGCTTTCAAATTCATTTGTTATGTTTGACGAGTTTACAAATTGTATAGATCATGAAGATTGTTGCTGGATAAATTATTACAAGTTTATGATAAATGTATTTACACAAAGATCAAGTTAAATTTCTGCAAGTTTGTGGAAGATTGTCAGCGTTCGAATTTAAGGGAGCAGGAGTCTTTTGAGTTATCAGTGTATTAATTTGAGCTCTTGGTCCTTCGAATTGAATTGGGAACATTTTTTAAGAAGAATTGAGCTACTGAAAGTCTGGAATAAATATATGATTACATCATATTAGACGTTAAGACCAGATTCTTAGAAGAATTTCAGAATTATTAGAGTTTTGGATAAGGGATGATTTTCAAGTTGAAAAAGAGGAAGCTGCCTTTTTTAAGAGGATAAGGGGTAATATCATATATGAAATTTGAAAATTAGATATTAAGAAAAGATCAAGATTATTTGAGCTGCAGCAATCCAAATTGGATAACAAGTTTTTTTTTTTTAAATTTGAAAAGCAGATATGCGTTGCAAGAATATTCAATTCGGATTCTAAGGAAGATTTTTAGAGGGACCTTAGGATATGTCCAGCATATACGGGCATATCTAGAAAAGAGATAAGGAGTTTAATTTCAGATATAGGTGTAAAGTCATATGGGATTTGCTACAAGAATTTTAGCTAACATAAAGAGCGGGTTCATTCAATAATATCAGGAGAATTCTAAGGGATATTTTCGAGCAGTTTAACATTTAAACTTTAAACAAATTTCAGTAGGATATCTGAGTTACAAAAAACACAGAAGTTCATTCTTTCTGAATTTATTCAAGTATTTTCAGAGCTTTATCAAGTGACAACAGTCATATTTTTTAAAAATTTTCAAACATTAAAAAGTTTCCTATTATCTAGGGATTTTATCTCCAATAGTTCAAAGAAGACGGATTCAACAGACAGTTTCAAGCCCTTACTTCAAGTTACATTTAATGGTTCTCTAGGATTATATCAGAATAGCAATCATCAAGACCGAAAAGAACACTTTGAATTTATTTGTCATAAAGAACTGCTATCAGAAATTGACTTAGAAACTTTGTATGACAAAGATTTTTACTTATTATTGTTTCTATTTATGCTAATTTGAAGAGAGAACTTTTATATTTCCTTGTTATTTTGTATTCATTTGCTACAAGTTTTGTTTGATTTTGAGAGAGGTTTAGGGAGATTTCTGTAGGCTTGTGAGTAGCTTATTGACAAGTTAGTGAGATAGAACAGAGAGCGACTGCAACTTAATTGTAACCTCTTCTATTAATTTGATTATCGGAATTAGATTAGTAGAACGACATTGCTAAGGAAGACTGAGTTAGTAGCAATGGAAATAGAAGAAAGTAGTAGACACAAGTCCAAAACTCTTTAAATCTTTTGCTTGATTTTCTCTCTCTCCTATTTATATTCTTGCATTTTTTTTTTTTGCTTGAATATTCAACTATTAAACTACTACTCGCCATGACAAAGTTATTAAGAGGGGCTTTTGTTTGGAAATCCAAAAAGTTATAAAATTTTGCTAAAGCTATCATTTCATTCCTGCCTCTTGACATCTACATGATACCTATATGGTGTATGAGGGCTTTTGTGTTGGTAATGATGTTTGGTAAGTAGTGGTAATTATGGTGATCATAGGTAATGGTAATAGTGGCGATAATGATTTGGTATTAGTATTATATAGATGGTGGTAACAGTGACGATGTGAGGATGGTGGAGATAGTGATGGTAAGATGGTGGAAGTAGTGGCGATAGTGGTAGTGGTGAAATTGTGGCAAGGGGGTGATTCTACATAAGTGCTATATCTTATCCCAATATTTTTGTACTACTAAATGGAAGGGGTGAAAGTTTTGATATTTGTCCACTAAAGGGGAATCTTGTTTAGTATTAGACATATCTTGTAAATCAAATATGGTGCAATAAGTTTAACTCTTTATGAAATTTGAGAATGAAGAGATGAAAAATACATAGGTGGAAAGATTCATATAAATAATTATAAGTTGAAGAAGATTTTTTCTATCAAAGAAAGAAGCAATAGATAGGTAGATAAAGGACCTACCTATTCTTAACGTCACCCTTTATTGAAGGTATGATACATATGAAATTGCGCTTGCTTGTCGAATTGCATGTGATACTACTTTTTTATGTGCTACATTTCCAATGGAAGGTCCTACTAAAATAGGTAGACAAATTACTTTTTTACATTGTCTTGGTAGGTTTGTTTACACTATGTTTAGCAATTTTTTGTAGAAGAGAAGTAGGTACAAACGAGTGAAAAAGAAAAGAAATGAATGGAAACACAGAATGAAATATAATTTTCATTCTATATTTGGAAACATATGAAGAAGACTAAAAGAAATATTTTTGTTGGTAGCACATGTCGCCTTGAACTCCTCAGCATGTGCACAATCATAGCCTATTCATTTGAATAATGGAGGAAAGTGCATGAGGTTAAAATGGTAGTAGAGTATACTTTCTTAACCCTCGTATAACTAACTTGAGTACAATAAGAGGTATGGGGGAAGCTTGCTTACTATACCACTCCTTCCCCTACCTACATATATCTCTCTAAAGTTGGGAGGGTGGGAGGAACTGGTTGGGTAATGATCCCTCTTGATTAGGGACTTAAATTTGTCTATTTTATATCGTTGTTGGTCTTCTCAATTACATCATAAACTCAAGTATCGAAGCGCAAATGCTAGAGAAATCTTCTATGATAACCTTAATAGCTTACATATTCTTTTTTACATATCTTTTGTAGCTTATACTCAGTCTTAGAGTGGTAAAAAAATCACCAACAACAATTTCCATTTCCATTCTTTAGTTTTTTTTAGCAAACGGAATGAAGGGAAATGGAGTTAATATTGAACAAAATTAGCCTCATTTTATTTTGACAAACATTTTTATAGAGGACAATGTTATAATTGCATCTCATTTTCATCCATTTCCACCATTTTTCTGCTTTGATTTTGAAGAAAAAAAATTGGAACTCCAAAATATTTCTATCATTTTCACCCATTTCTATTATTCACTTAAGTTGTTAGACATATTGTTTTCTTCTATTTCCACCGGTTTCCTTCATTTTCACTGTCTTCGGTAATCTAAATATAGCATTGATATTAGTGAAGATTTATTTGGTGAATCCCTCTCTAGCTTCCATTAAGTTATTTCTTTGTTTCATTTTTCTTTTTTTTTCACAGTGAAATATTCCTTTCTTTCTTATTTCAGCAATAGTGGTTCTTCTCTAATGGTGGCAATGATGGAGATGTGGGTGATTAAAGTGGTTGAGATTCGCTTGTTTCGATTGTGATAAAGGCTATAATACCTCATTTTTTTCCATTTATTTATCAATCTATCCGGGCAACTTAGTCTTTTAAGTTAATTTTTAAAAGAATAAGAAAAAAAAAAGTAAGAAAACAAGAAAAAAACATAAAAAAGAAAAAAATATAAAAAATTAAAAAGTACCAAAATAAGAAAAACATGGGAATAACATTTTTTTAGGGTTTAAAACGATTCTTTTTTAGGTTGGGAATTAATTTTTAAGTCAAAATGCACATATCCAATCTAGCCATTTTCAAATTTTTGATGAAATATTGAGTTTTTATTAAAGTATAATATTTTAAGCTTGTCCCAATTTTTTCATTTTAAAAACATAAAACAAGGTCAATTTATTTGAAAGGTGGCTTTAAATAATGTTTCAATAATACTTAAATTTGTGAAAAATATTAGGTTAGTTCAGATCAAACTAGGATTTATTAGGGGCTGGAAAATCCATTAACTTGGCTTCGTTTTGAAAGTCACCTTTTACATATGTGTGCTAGATTGACTTATTGTACAAAGCTGCAAGTAGAGTTTTCAGAGAACTTGTCGGCTTAGGCTCAATTTTAGCCCACCGGCAATTTGTTGGCCAAAGTCTACCCAATTAACTTGATGATAGAGGCAAAAGGATGTGAAAGCCATCAGTCCTGGTTTTAAATCGTGCTAGAGGGAGGAGTTTTTATTTTTAGATGAGGGGCATGCCCTTTGTTGCATATGCTTTTTTTTTTTTTTTTAAATTTTAAACTGGGGGGATCCAAATTAATCCAAAATATCAAATAGATTGAATTTAATTGAAAGATCAGGATCTGCTTCATCCAATTATATTCACCTTTAAGAATTCAAGGTTAGGATTTTAAGCTTAAATCAGATGTAAATCAATCCGTGACCACTTCAAACATTTCAAGCATGTTGAATTCAATAACACCATTAATTTCAATTGAGTTTGCTTTTATCGATTCAAAGATTTACTCTCTCTCTCTCTACACTTGCTTATCAAACCCTGTCATTCTTCTCTTCATATTTACTTTTATTTAACACAAAATCAAAGTTCTTGGTTATAATAACTTCTTGAGAGCATAAGGAGTGAAAAAAAAAAAAAGAAAAAAAGCCGGTATTTCTTTTGATTCCTTTGAGATAATCTCCAATCAAGAACTCTAGATTCACCTGATCATAGCTAATTAGGAGCCACCACCTTTGGTGGTTCTCGATTCAATTCTTCAACTTTATCATGTTTATCACCATGTAAAGGAGTAGTTCGACACCTTCCCTTTCCCTGAATATGTTACATGTATCGGAATTTAGAATTATAGCATAAAAAAAAAGGAAAAAAAAATGAAAACGAAAGGATAGGGATAGCAAATGTTTCACATGGTAGATATTCTATAACTTTCCTTTGTTTATTAGGACCCTACCTTAGGGAGGGCTGTTATATATACAAGTTTATTCTAAATATATAAATAAATAAAAAAAACCACGCCTAATATACCACGAATTTTCGAGTTGATGAAGCCAAAGAAACACCATTACTATACCGCCGTTTCAGCTCGTATTCAGTATTCATGCTCGAATCCTGCTTGAAATCCGTGTTTATACCCTGCCCCTAATTTGTGACTCAGTTAGCTTGATTTTAGTTTTTTCCCCTATTAATTCTGTTTGTCATATTTATTTTGTTTTGTCAATCCGAATTTAGAAATTGAAGAAGTGCTATTCAAATGCTTTATTTAATGTTCCATGATAAATTTAGCTTTGGTGTAATTTAACTGCGTCAGAATAATTCATATTAGTCTCATGTTTTATCATATTTGCGTGACTAATATAATTAATTAATAGGTTTATGTGATGAATGGGCCTAATTGATTTAGTTACACGCTTAATATGATCAATGGATAAGGTTGTGGTTGATTAAATATCTATATATTAGATTGGTGAAGGGTTGAAAACTTATTGTATTATTATATTGAGTTAAATCAATTATTTATTTGGCTTGACTTTTTGGGCTAAGTATTAGAGAATAAGAAGTCCAGTTTATATCTTGAAATGATTTAAGGAAATTTAGCTTCATGGGTTAAGAATAGAGATTGTTAGATTGGTTCATTTGTCTTCAACTTTTCTTAGGTTGGCTAATGCACCATGAAGAAAGCTATTGTCCTTGGGCTCTTTGCAAGCTCATTTTAGATAATTATGGAATGAGTAAAATTCCATCTCGTTTGTCGATCGCTAAGATGATTTAATGGATGTTATCAAGCTTGAAAGTTTATAAATACTTACCTACTCTTCCTCATTTGCACAATTTCAAAGATTAGGGAAACTAGAGCTGTTTATCAAACTAAATGAAAACCTGAATTGAATAGTAAAATGTGATTCTTTTATAATTTAGTTCAGTTTGAAGGAGATTCAAACAGTTCGCAGTTTGGTTTAAGAAGTCGAACTGAACTGAATTGAATCGCTTGAACTTGAATTGAGTTGCTTCTCATATAAAAATAAAAAATAAATAATATTTTTTATTTTTAAACTATATTAACATTTTATTTTAATCTTATTTATATTTATTATTATTATATTTCTTCTTATACTTAGTTTCCATTATTTACACCTTTTCTTATCGTTTTTCATCTTTGAAGCAAATTTTCATGTTTTCATTATTATTTAAGATGCAATATTATTGTAACATGATATTATTTAGTTTTAACTCTTGCATAATATTGATCATTTTAAACATCAATGTTTAGTTAAAGTCTTCAATAACTATTAGTATTATAAAATATAATGAAGTGTCTTTAAAAGCAATTTGAATCAAATTGAACTGCATTTGAAATTATTTGATTTAAAACCTTGAACCATTAAAAGTGGTTTGGTTCATTAAAGATTTGAACTGTACCGTTTCAAATATAGATTAGTTTATGATTCGATTCGGGCTTGAATTGAACCAAACCGAACTGAACCGAACCGAACCAATGAACACTTCTAAGGGAAACATTGTTTCATTGTCAAATCTCTGCTTTTTAAAACTAAATAAGTAATGATTTCAGTTGTTTAAGAACTATAAGATTGATGTCTTGGGTTCCCTTAGCTCCCTTATTTATTACTTGTGCTTTAAAGACTTTGAGATTGCTTATTCTTCTTCTTTGTCATTCTCTCTCCAATAATCTCTTAAGTATCATCTTTACGTTACTACTCTAAGATTACGTATAATGCGATATTCACATTACTAGCATATAACCACTTCAATCAGAACCCCCTAACTATAAGATCTAATCAATTGGTTGTGTTTGAATGATGATTAATTGACATATTGAGATGTTTGATTTATTTAATTGATTGTATTCAAATTTTTTAAAATTAGGGTTTTTATATATTAGCATTATTTTTTTTTTGGCTTTTTAAATTTAGATTTTTTTAAAAAGAATCTGGATTTTTCAAAAATTAGGAAGTTCCACTAACATTAGGTTTCCTACATGAATTGCGGTTTTATAAAAATGTTGGGTTTTAAAAATTTACATTTTTAGGATTTTTCTCAAATTAGGTTTTCTTTTTTTTTTTTTTTTCCTTCTCACTTAGCATTTAATAAAAAAAAAATGGTAGAATATTTAATCATTTGGCTAATTGTTTGGATTAGATATCAAGGGAAAAAATGAAAGCAACCGAGTGGTAGGCAACTTAAAAAAGAGAAAAGCTAAAAAAGAAAAAAAAAAACCATTCTATAAAAGGGGGATTTGTTAGGATCCTTCTCAAGGAAGTGTAATGATACTTAATTGTGGGGGAGTGGTTGCTCAAAATGGTTGAAAAGAGTATGGGAAGGGTACATACAGATAGTTAGCGTCAAGTGATGGTGGCTTTATGCAAAAATTGCTATAATTTGCTTTAGAGAATTTTAGAGGGACTAAGATTGGCATCTAGATTGTTGGCAAAAAAAAAAAAAAAAGGGTTGGCAGCTAGATTAAATCTGAAGAAAATCATTGTCGAGTCAATTTCAGCTTTAGCCATATACTAAGTTGTGAAAGAGGGCTTGGATCAAAATCTTTGTATGTAGTTGCTACAGCTATGTAAAGAGGCTGCCATAATATTTCAAACTTTCATGGAATTTCTTTTTGTACTATTGACCGTGATGAAAATTACGCTGGCTAATGCCTTGGCAAAAAGAATGTCTGAATCAAGAAGAACATACAATATTTTTTAAGTATTCAGCTCTTGTGTTTTACTTATGGATTGCAATTGTTTTGCACTTGTCCAGTTTTGTTAAACCTAGGCTAAACAATAGTGTTTAGTTGTTAAAAAAAAAATGAATCCACTTTTGTTTTCATTTTGAGTTTTGTTAATGTTGACAGGGCTCTTTATACATGGACCCCTCAAGCCCATCCAAATCTAACGTGTCTTACCATTTAAGGCTCGCCGCCCTCGACTTAAGCCTTAGCTCTGGATTGGTCGAGCCCAAGAAACCGTTTAACGGCAAGCATACGCAAGATAGGGATAAGACACTAAAGTAACAACCATCTCCGGTATAAGTGGGACATGTTGGGCACCACAACCCCACTTTCCTTTACTTGTTAGAGAGGATTTCTCCCAGTAACTACCCTCCTACTACCGGCTCGGCTCTGCTCAGCTTTGCTCCCCTCTACTAGAAATACCAATCCACCACTTAAAGGTAAAGCTCTCTATACTTTATGTACTAAAGCTCGCCTATTACTCTTAAGCATCCTTTACTGTCTAGAATTCACTACTGATTTAGGTATTGGAGTGGTCACATCGAACAACACCCTAGCATCCTCTTGCAGTGTTTTATTTTGTAGGTTTACTATACACAAAGCCCAATTACTATCAACAAATACTTTACGATGACATTTGGTGCTATTTGTAGGAAATTGAATTCTTGTACAAAAAAACCTTGAACATACTAAACACATTCCTTAAATGCAATTCTCATACACCATGTCTCACCACAACAAGCAAGAGAATCGCCAGTTAGTGAATAACCAACTTGCGGACAACCAGCCCCTCTTAAGGGCAACATTGGAGGAGCGCTTAGAGTACATGGAATGCCTGGTTGAGGAGTTCGCTGCTTAAAATATGCTACTTTGTGCTTACCTCGGAGAAGATGAGAGGCGTAGCGTACAAACCCACCTCCTTGAAGCTTCGGATGCTCATACTAGGTAGAACAACCACTAACAATAGTAGCAAAATGGAAGGGATTAGCAATTTGATCCCTAGTTATAGCAACAATTAGTAAGGTTTGTGGCCACCTACGCTGAGCTTTGGCTAGTAATGAGCAAGTAATCGACTCACAGGGTGTGTCGATTCAATCAGTAGCATGTCGAGCTCATCGGTAGATGATGCCAACCTTAACGAGCTCCGCATAATGATGAGGAGGCACTCCGAGTAGTAGGGTAGTAAGGCTACTGGCGACGCCAAGCTGGTCGCCAACAACAAGACACCCTTCACCAGGGGGGTCCAGGATGAAGTGTTGCCTCCTAATAGTAAACTTCAATCCTTAGACCAATATGATGGTACAGGTGACTTTGATGATCACCTCCTCCACTTCTACACCTTGACGAACCTTCGTAGTCATGGGGACGTCATAATGTGTAAGGCTTTCTTGGGTACCCTGAGGAAATTAGCTCAGGCATGGTTTAACTACCTCCTTGATAATTCTATCAGCTTCTTTGATAAGCTGATACAGGGGTTTAGCCTCCACTTTAGGGCTAGTAAGCCCCTGTGCAAGGACATGTAGTCCTTGTACCTTATAAGCAGGGCGAAGGTGAATCCTTACACGACTATGTAGTCCGGTTCAACAATGCCACTTAGCTTCGCATTTGACCTTTTAGAGACTTCTTCTGATCGCTTGTGAAAAGTAAGCCGAAAGCCTTGGTCAACTTCTAGAAGAATGCTTAGGACCAGGAGGATAACATTCGTGTTAGGCATAATGTTGACCAAGAGAGGTCGGGTGGAAAACAGGACAAGGAAAAATTATCCATGAAGGATCACCTCGGTGGAAGGTTGTTGGCCAGATTAGAAGGGGAGAGCTCCAAAAAGAAGAAGTGCCAAGCCGAGTGACTCGCTCCTCCCTCCTATTTACATGCAGCATATGCCTTTAAATAGACTCATAACCCAATTCTATTCCGAGGTGAAGTATGGGAACTTGCTGCAAAAACCCCTAAAAATGAAAGGAAACCGTAGTTGTTGGAACTAGGACAAATACTGCCAGTTTTACGACAATCATGACGATACTCTTTATGAATGCTTCCAGCTAAAGAACCCAATTGAATATGCCATTCTAAAAGGGTTCTTCAATGAGTATGTAGCCTAACTAAGGAACGATGACCATTCCGATGACGATGAGGATCGAATCGACGCTGCCAAAGCAGAGCAGAACATTGATCACTGCAACGATCGTACCCTCCACCAACGTTATCAATATAATAGTTGGGGGGCTACACCTATGGAGCCAGTTGAGCATTAGTAGCTCGGTTAACGCCCCGTATGAGGTGTTAGTAGTAAGGGAGAAAAGATAGAAGCTAGACACTTCTATCTACTTCTCCGAAGAAGATTTGGATGGGATAGATACCCCCCATTAGGATGCCCTGGTCGTAGGGGCGAGGACTGCAAATTTCGAGGTCCTAAAAATAATGGTAGACATCGGCAACTCCACACATATGAGAGGATAAGGAAGAAGAAGCTACTGGCAAAGATGAAGCTATACCACCATAACTTGATCGGCTTCAGTAGAAGCATAATCTAAGCTAAGGGGATCATTACTCTAGACATGGAGCTTGGCGATGATGACCATGTGGCATGACCACTAGTGGAGTTCATCATGATCGATTGCCCCTCCCCTTCCAACGGTCTCTTGGGAAGACCAAGTTTAAACATGTTCGGGGTTATCACATCTTCCCTTGATAGGAATCAACCTCCTAAACCAATCATACGTAATCGAGCTAGAGAACTTTAAGGACTCATACAGAGAATACTAGCTCAAAGTCATATCCGAGACCTAGCTATTAGATCTTCATGTGTATTAGATCTGCTCCTGTCTAGCAACAATGCTTTATTCCAGAAGATAGCCTAGGATTAACCAAGCTGAGCTCTCGAATCGACTACAGACATCTGACTCTAATTTAGTTGACTTCTTTACAGGATTGATTGGCTCTTGACTTGATCTAGATCAGGTCGACCCTTGAATATAATGCTTTTTTGCTTTCACCTATTTTGTATCATATTTCTAATGTCTATTCACTAAGTGACACATGTCTTTTGACATAACATTCCATAATGATTCTTTCTTTTTTCGTACTGAATTTTCTTTGTTTCTTTTACCCCTTTTGGAATATCCTATGTAACCTAATTATAAGAATACCCTCTTGTTTTTTTATACATGTAAAGTAGCCTTAGTAGACAAGTATATAAACCCCTACTTACTTATACGCAGATAATGAATTATCAATAGAGAAATTATTTACGTTTCCTTTGAGTAACCATAGTGATCTCATTATTCTTCAACTCTTATCTATTCTCTTTAGGAAGGAGTAGCGGTGAGTGACCCTTTAGTTCGAACCGGTGAGTTGTATCCGGCAGATTGTAGGTTAAGTAGGATTGAGTGATGTGTTATATCCATTCGATAGCTACTTGAACTTTGCTAGCTTTTATTTTGTTCCTTTTGGTTCGCTTTGTTGTGGTGCCTCTCCATGCATTCCATCTTAGAGTTGCATCATCTTTACTAGTATCAGAGCACAGATCTGAAAGAGAGTGTGTGAAGTTGTAATGAAGTTTGGTTCACTTTGCTGTTAGTGGCTGTTGTGTTCTTTTCGTAGCTACTGTAGTATGCATATGGAATAAGTTTGTGTGTGAGCTGTGCAGTGAAGATCTATGTGCGGTATGCATAATTCCATTATTACACCGTTCTTGCTCTATTTTTCATCCCGAAAATAAAGTAAGTCATTTTTTTGTCCTATCTGAGTGATTATTGGATATTAAAGTTGTTAGTATGTTAGTTGAAGTTTTTAGGTAGTGAGGAAGCATTATTTTCTATTTATTGTGTTGTTAATCTATTTGAGAAGTATTGTATCATGTTTGATTTGAGTAGTCAAGGTGTTATTGGGGACCAAAGTAATGGTGCTTAACCTGGTTGTGGTCATAATGATAGCAACACCCCAGGGTCGGTTGATGACAAGCATGATAGGCTCACAAATCTTGTTAAGAGTTTAGTTACAATGATGCATGTTAACAGATGACAACCTTAAAGTGTACATCACCATAACTTATGAGAAAATGCCCTTAAGAGACAATGTGGATAAGGTAATCGAACCAATTTCCTAATTTGACTATAGTGAGCTACAGGAGTAGTAGACCGAACTGCTAGATGAAGACAATGTCAAGGTTCAAATCTTGCACTTTAGTGGGAATGGAGATGCAGATGAACACTTGAAATGGGAAGAGAAGGTTAAGAAAGTGTTTAACTGTTATGCATTTACAGAAGCTATGAAGGTCCAACTTATTGCACTTGAGTTCTCTGGGTACGCCACTATGTGGTGGAAAAATCTAAATATAGTCAGAGCAAGGGATGGAAGACGATGAATAAGGACTTGGGATGAGAAGAAAAGGTTGTTAAGGGGTAGATTCGTGCTCAAGAACTACTTATAGGATACATTTGCAAGGTTGTAAGAAGTTTGCCAAGGAGGTCGAACAATTGATGATTATGTGAGGAAGTTCCAGATGCTTATGATTTGGGTTGACATGGATGAACCTGAGGCTCGTACAGTATCGTGATTTATTTCTGGACTCAGATTCAAGATTCGCAACATTGTAGAAGTACAAAGGTTTTATACCTTGGAAGAGGTGATCAAGATTGCATAGAGGGTTGAAAAGTAGAGGAGAAATGCTCTGAGTCGACCTAGGTTAACATTCTCTTGGACCCCAGCTTTGCACCGACCTGTTTAAGTTAAGCCAAGGAGGCCGTATCGACCTAAGGTCATGAATGAATGACTTGATGAAAGTTAAGCAAGCCGGTAGGGCTAAATAGGTCAGCCAAGTCGAACCGATGCTAGGCCGACCTCGAGAACATATGAGAAGGACAAACCTCCAGACGAAAGACCACTAAGGTAAAGTACTTTAAATGCTTAGGCTTCGGACACTTGATTGTTGAGTGTCCCAATCGACGTGTCATCGTGCTTCAAGGAGATGTAATGGATAGCACCGACGAGAGTAAGCTCGAAAAGGATGTTCAAGAGGCAGAAGCCGAAGATGAAGAGGAAACATGTGTTTATGTTGATCAGGGAGAAGTTATGACCCTAGTTCTGAGATGAGCATTGAGTTCCCTACTGACCTCTGAAGAAGACTAGAGGAAAAATTTGTTCTACACTAAATGTACCATAAGGGGACAATTGTATACCATTATAGTGGATGAAGGGAGTTGTATCAATGTGGTTGCATAGTCTTTTGTGCTGAGGTTAGGACTGTCGACCTCAAAACATCCTTAACCTTACAAACTACATTAGCTTCACGATAAGGGTGCTTTGCACTTGACTGAACAAGTGACCATACCATTCAGTGTTAGGAATGTGTACAGGGATGAAGTAGTTTGTGATGTCATTCCTATGGGAGCTTCACACCTATTACTTGGATAACCTTGGTTGTTCGGCTGACATGTTACTCACGATGGATGCATGAACACTTATGCCTTTGTTAAGGATGGAAAGAGGATTGTATTGTAGCCCATGATCCTATCCTAAGTAAATGAGACCCATCATTAGCTTACCTGAGCCAGTAAGAAGAAGACCTTAGTTATGAGCCAGTAAGAAGAAGACCTTAGTTATGAGCCTAAGAGAGCTCCAAGCTATTGAAAAAGCTCAAGAACCTATGTTCTTGTTGATCAGAAGATTGTTGGGGATGAGATTTAGAGGATATTCCTGATGAAATCTAAAGCTTGCTAAATGAGTTTTTCGACTTATTTCCTAAAGAACTGCCTAAAGGACTACCTTTAGTTTGAGGTATGTAGTACTGTATTTATCTACAGCCAAACATCACTTTATCAAACTGATTCGTACACAAAATGAACCCCAAGTAAGCTACAAGCTGAAGAGATAGGTGGATGAGCACATAGAGCGAGGATATGTGAGGGAGAGTATGAGTCCTTGTGCAACATTAGCTCTACTCATTCCAAAGAAAGATGGTTCATAGGCATGTGCATCGAGAGCTAAATAATTAACCAAATTACTGTTAAGTACAAATACCTGATACCGAGACTCGATAATATGTTAGAAGAGCTTCATGGTGCAAAAATATTCTTGAAGATTGATCTATGAAGTGGTTACCATCGAATTCTTATGAGACTAAGTGATGAGTAGAAGATTACCTTCAAGACTAGGCATGGTCTCTTCGAATGGTTGGTTATGCTGTTTAAACTTACTAATGTGCCGAGCACATTCATAAGGTTAACGAACTACGTGATGTGCTTGTATGCACCTTATTTTTGTTGTTTTTATTATGTTAGGTTTAAAAAAATAATAAATAAATGAAATAAAAAAGGAAAAAAATAATAAAAAAATGAAAATTGAAAAAATAATAAAGTGTCAAGTTAAGTTGAGTTGGATCGGATAATAGTGTACGTTCAATTTAATAAATTTTAAATTGTTAAAAAGATCAGGTTTCATTAAAATATTTTCAGTCTAGTATGATATAAAGTAGATTTTTTATTTAATTTATATTGGGTTAAAATAAACTTTGGATTTATTAAGTAGGTTATTGGGCTAAATCATGTTGGATTGAGTTGGGCTCGAAAGATAGAAAGCTTAAATCAAGATAGGGTTTCTAAAAACTTAGTTGAATTTTCAAAAAATCTAAATTGTATCTTTTGTATCTGAGATTCATTATTGTATCTTTTGTATTTAGGGTTTGTTGAGATAAAATCTATATCTAAAAAAATACAAAAAATTCGGTTGTGTGACTTATAAATAGTGATTTGGCG
Source organism: Lumnitzera littorea (assembly GCA_024138015.1). NCBI lineage: Eukaryota > Viridiplantae > Streptophyta > Magnoliopsida > Myrtales > Combretaceae > Lumnitzera > Lumnitzera littorea. Next base: position 24,009,507 of record JAMXBB010000002.1, on the reverse strand, counting down.
GTGACGTTTGATACATTTCTCACAATCCCTAATACACAACACATTTACCACATAATCACTCCACATCACTATATTCACAATCAGATTTACGACCCTCATCAACATACGCCTCGCTCACATTAGTTCCATCGATTACTTACAATCTTACACACATCCTTACTTGATGACAGCACACATTGTAGTACGATCAGCTTATTGTCCCTCAATCACTCGCACAATTCCACTTGCAATTCCACATACGTGTACAGTTTAAATCAAACTAAATTTCACTCTATTGCACGCCAACATCAAATCACACGCCATGCGCAAGCCAATCCAACCTATGTCCCCTAGTCCAGTAGATGGGTTTTGTTGTTTTTGTTTATTCATTTATTTATTTTTTTGGTTTAGTTTTTCTTAGTTCTTTTATTAAATTATTACTGGTCCATACTAATTTTTTTTCCTTTTTCTTGCAGGTCCTTATATTAATTTTTATAGAATAATATTTTATACATAATTTGCATATTTATCAAGAATTACTTTTTTTAGCATATTACATTTTTTACAAATTGTATCTTTAGAGTTATCGTATTTATAGAAAAATTACATATTTGAGAAAAATTGCATTTTTTAGAACGTTTACATCTTTTTAGAAAGATTGCATCTTTAAGGTACAATGGTGTTTTTTTTTTCCCCTCAAGATTCATATCTAAATTGCATGTTTTAGAATATTTGGATAAAACTGTATATTTTAGTTAGATTTGTGATTTTTTTTTTTTTACAAATTTGTCATTTAGGGATTTTTCTAGAAAAAAAAAGAATTGTTTTTTTCACTTATTTAGTTTTTTCATAAAAAAAAAATCATATGCATCCTTTCCATGGTTTAGGCTTTTTTCCATTGTTTAGGCTTCCTTTCCATGATTTGAGCTTTTTATTTATTGTTTAAATATCTTTTCCATAGTTTAGGTATCTTTTTTTATAATAAAGTATCTTTTCTATAATTCAAACATTTTTTCCATGATTAAGCATATTTTCAATAATAATTGCAACTTTTTTTTCATAAAACGACACGTTTTCCATGATAATTACATATTAGTATATTTTCATAAAACTTGCATCTTTTATTTATTTATTTTTCTCTTATTTAGGTACTTTAAGATTTTTTCAAAGTTTTGTCACATAGCAGTTTTTTTCAAAAATAAATAAAAATACTAACTTGGAGTCTTTTTGAAAATTATGTCTTTAGATTTTTTTTTTTCAATTGGGAATAAAAATTGGGTTTTTAAGTTTTTTTTTTTAATAAAAAATAAACTATCAAAAAACGTAACTTTTCAAAAAATAAAATTTATCAACTCACTAAATATTTTGTACAAAAAAGAACTACATTGATTTGATCTTGATTAGCGGATATATAGCCACCTTTGGGACAACTATATAAAAAATAATTTTTTTCCTTTTTCTTAAAAAATTCGTAATAAAATTTTCATTTTGGTTATATTTTGTATATTTAGATATATTCTTAATATTTTTTTTAAGAAAATAAAAAAATAAAGCCCATTAATTGATTTTTTTAATTTTTATATGGTGACTTAGTCTTAATATGTTAACCCTTGAACTTAGTTTTTCTAGTTAATTTTTATAAATATTTTTTTTAGAAAATATGTGGATCAGTAACCAAATTATGGTTTTCCTATCCAAAAACCTTAATTTCATTTTTTACCAGTTTAACTAGTTGGCGACTCCAAATTTTCAAAATATTTTTTAAAGAAAAATATTTCCTTAATTTTATGTTGAGTAATTTATATTAAGCAAGTTAGGCTTAATACAAATTAAGTTAAGGAAAATCGAAGTAGGGCTTGATAGAATTAACGGCTCCGTTAGGGACGACTAGTAGACTAGCCATATAAAAATTAAAAATTTATTGATGGGCTTTTTGTGTTTTTTTTTTCTTTTATTGTGATATAATTGTATAGATTGGTTTTTAGTGATGTAGGCCTTAAAAAAAAAAACTCGACCCAATGTGCCCGTATTGGGGATTTGGGGTTTGGGGGGTAGGGGTGGCTTATTTTAAATAACTATTTGCATGCTTAGATGTAGTCGAACTTAGGCCACCTTATGAACTTAAGATAGGTCGCCATTTTGTAACCCTTAGGTCGCTGGGGTTTTTACCTCTACCTAATGGTGATAGGTGAGCCCACTCAAGCTTCGATGTAGCTGACTAGGTTCTTTTCTGAAAATCCTTAAAGCTACAGAGCCTGAGACCTATAGACTCCACCCTCTTGCATCACTCTTTTTGAAAAAGGGGTAGTCATTTTTTTAAATTATTGAAAAAGCTTGATTAATCTGTGGTTGGTTCGGCATTTTTTTTTGAAAAAAAAGAAAATTAAAAATCAATAACCCTTATATATAAGTATTCACAAGTTTCATTTCTTTTTAAATCTTATTTTAGATTTACTTATGTATATAAGTGTATTCTTAACCATGGGCTTATAATAATTTCTATAATTTATTAATGACTAACCTCATTGCATTGTACGTGTATATAACATATTGTATTATATTTATTTTATATGCTATCTTGTGTAACATATGTAGGTCTTGTAGATTTTGTTTTATTTCATTAGTAATAGGTTATGTAACGCAACATTTAACATCGAAGACTCAAAATCATTAGTGTTTTCCTTGTACCATAATGTGGTAATGTTAAAAAAAAAGAAAGAAAGAAAAATTTAGTATTAACTTGTAAATTTTTTTTTTTTTTGGCATGTAATTGTAGAAGTTAGCTATGGTGAATATTATTATGGAGCTGTCATTTTTTCCAAGCTTTGAACAATTTTTTTTTTTTAAAAAGAAAGTTCAAAATAATATTTTATGATAAAAAAATTAGTTTTATGATAATTATTTACTTAGTCGATTTCTATTGTAATACTCTATATATACCATACAGTTAGGAACTAACAAAATACAAAAAAGTAAAAAAAATTCAACCATTGGATTCCCATTGTAAATTATTTTTCATCTTAAGGCTATTGATTTTGTAAATGTCTAAGTTCTCTTTTTTCTTGTTTATTCATTAAGTTGTCATGGTCCCGATAGAGCTTTCTCTATGAGTTGCCACCTTTATGTCATCTTTCAATAAGTTTTTCATTGTAAAATAATTTTTGCTTCTCTATATCATCCCTGTAATTTAATCATCTTATATCCTTGGTTATCAATCCTAATGTTTCCAATTTTTTTTTTATTTAGATTCGTTAATGTCAGTATTAGGCTTCTATGACATAAAATAAGCATTGATTTTTTTTTTTCAATAAAAGTTTCCAAAAAAAAAAAAAAGAAATGTTTTCAAAATTAAAACTTGATTTTTTTTTTTTAAAATAAGAATGTAGTGTTACTAACAATAAAGGATTTTTGTAGGTTTTGAAAGATTGCTTTTTATTAAGTTATCTAGCCTAACTTGTAGCCAGTAATCACTCATTTTATAAAAAATCAAGATGTCTGAAGCTCCTGAACAAAGAATAGCCATAGTAAAAGGGGTTTTAAGCAAACATGGGAAACAAGTCCAGGCTATAGCGCATACCTAAGCCTAAATGCCAATTGACATATCATCTAAGGTAAACGAATCTAAAGAGTTGCAAGTTCACTATCAATATGATATAAGGTTTCGAAGGGTTTTCAGAGACAAATTTAAATGGTTAAGCTCAAGAGGCGTGTTACTACTGGGGACTAGAAAAAGGGTTGTGGCCTTAGAAGAAAAGTTGGTGATATTAGAAAAACAGCTTACAGGTATGGAAATGGAAATAGGTTATGTGTTCAAGTAGCTCGAAAACTTACATCCTAATATGAATAGGAAGTCACAGTCTAAGCATGAAGATGATTCAATGAAGGAGAAGTCAGGAACAAATGTGCCAATTGAGAAAGTCCAGAATCAAGACAAACCCATCCATAACAAGAGGAGGCGATTTACATAGTTCAAGATTCCAATGGCCCAAGTGTTTAAGCAATTGAGAGATGTAGGACAATTGGCATGTGAAAACACAACAAAGAAATACAAGCCAAGGGATCATAACCCCAACAAATGGTGTGAATATCATGTAGGTCAGGTGGGGCATACCATAGAAGATTGTTGGAAATTGAAGCATAAGATGCAAGATTTGAATTATGCTAAGGTTATCCAACCAATTTTTTTAGATACTAATGGGTCTATGGGTGGTGGTATCCCTAATCTAGGGGCATCAAATAGATAACCTCCAACATCAGGTATTAAGGTTTTACTACTACCATTTGGCAAAGTGGCTCACCATTTGAAGCAATTAGGTATCTTTAAAAGATCAATTCAACTAAATGGTCCAAGTTCGAAGAAGTGACAGAAATAGGGGCAAGAATTGGAAAAGAGTTTTAGTTTCTACATAACTTTTCATTTTGGAGTTTGTAATGGACATGATATATTTGAATAGAGCAGTTTTCATGTGCATTCTTTTCTTTGTATGTTATGAAGCAAGCTCAACAGGGGCATGTTATTAGCCCCTCATTAATGAAACACTTCATGCCAGACTTGAGGCAAGTGAAAATGGATAAAGTAAATGTGAACTCGAAACTTAAAATTTTCTACTTAAGGGAATGTTAACACATTACTTGAGACGTTTATGATGAAAAGAGGCAAATCATGTCTTAAACACTAACCCTAAATACATATGAGAGAGGAGTGCCATCAAAGTGAGTATTGGGCTTGTTTTTTAAAGGAGGTCTATCTTGAACTTGGTACATGTGTCCAAATGATATTGGGTATTCATTTCATCATTCCTAAACACAATTATTCCTTGCAAACCCATTTGAGCTTTCTAAGGAATTTTTCTTAAAATTAACCTTGCCAAGAACTACCCCACACTAGGGCAATTAACAGGTTAGGGTCATTAATTTAGAGAAAATGAGTAGATTAATATGTATTTGCCTTAGTTTTTGCCAATTCATGAGCAAATATTGTTATAGATAGTTCAATTTCTTTAGGATGAAGAAGAATTTCAAACCATATACACCTCACTTAGCCCTGTACATTCATTCAAACATTTTAAGCCCATGGATTTTCCCAAGCACTTTAAAGGCATATACATTTCTCTTAAGTTTATACTCTTTAAACCATGGTTTTAGGGCTTTGAATCCCATCAAGTGAAAACTTAGCAATGGAAGGTAACCACCTTATCCCGCCCCTCCCCCCCAAAGAAAAAAAAAAGAAAAAGAAAGAAAAAGAGGAAAAAAGAGAAAAATTGAAAATATTAGCAAGGTGATCACCTTCAAAGAAGAGACAAATTACCAATAAGCCTGAAGTTCGAACTTGTGGAGGATATACAAAGGCTAAACACTTTCAATTTCTAAGCCCAAAGGTAAAGCCCTTACTATATGATCTTACCCACTATACCACCCTTAATAAAACTCTTTTGACTAAAGAAATGGACTTATTTTAAGCAAAATTTGCTTATGAAACTGAGGTAAGCCCATGTTTAGTCTCTCCTAGGTTCTTGGCTTGTAAATTCGCGATGAATGGTATATAATAATTTAAAAAAAAAAAATTGGCCAAAGCACATTGATATCCATTTGCTAAAACCATTGACTAAAAGTCTTACACTGCAAACCCAGAAAAGACCTTATTAATTAACCAAAGTATACCACTTACAAGATAGGCTACAATTTTTGGAATTGATGCTGAGAATAAAAACAGACCTATGAGAGTGTAAGGAAGACCAGTTTGACTAAATATTTCAAGTAATGATATCTATCCCCTTAGTGGAAAATTGAAGAGTTGAGCGCTTTCTCAAAAATATGAATGGTCATTTATCCCAAGTTTGAAATCAGTTCTCCTAAAAAAGTTTAGAGATAATGAATTATGCTCCAAGAAACAAGACTGAAAGAATGAGTGATTAATGGGCAAAGGGCAAGCCAACCCCTTATTTGTGATCTTTAGAGTCTTTGAGACTTTCTTTCTCGTTAGCAATACAATTTTCCATCAAAAAGTGTTTTTTTGAATTTCTTAAAAAAAAAGGACAAAAAAGAAAAACCTTTTCAAAAGAGAAATGGAACCTTTTTTCAAAAATTGTTAAGAGAGATTTCTTAAAAAGAAAAAGTCAATATTTTCAAAGAATCATCAGAATCCCTTAAACTCAAGTCTTAGATCATTTTGTCAAAACTCATCAAAGTTCTTGAAATTCATGGATCGTTTGTCCTTTAGTGCACTGTTCATTTCATATAGTAATCTTAGATCGGTTGCTCATAGGAGCGCCATCTAATCCTTTCTAGGATCACCTGCTCAAAGGAGTGCTCTCCTATCCTTAGTTGGGTCATTTGCTCAGTGGAGCACCATCCAATCCTTTTTAGGATCGTTTGCTCGTAGGAGTGTTATCCTATCTATTCCTTTTTAGGATTGCTTGCTTATAAGAGTGCTGTCCTATATAGTCCTTTGCTAGGATTGCTTACTCAAAGGAGCGTTATCGTATCTTTTGTTGGATCACTTGCTTAAAGGAGCATCATCTAATCATTTAAAAGATCACCTGCTCATGAGAGCGTTGTCTCATTTTATCTTTAATAGAATGTTATCTTATCCTATCTTCGAAAGATCTATCCTTTCAAGAAACTCATCTTGAAGGAGATCTATCTTCTTAAGAATACCCAACCTTTTAGGTCAGGACCTAATTTTTTTTTTTAACAATCAAAGTCCTTACCATGCCAATTCAAGCGAGGACCAAGCAAAAATGAGTATTTTTTTTTGTCTTTATAGTAAAGTTTTTACAAACATTACTATAAAGAGGGGAACGTAAAGGATGCTGATTGGTTGCTATCTATGAAATTCTCCATTCCTAAGTAAAATTATCCTAAAAGTCCTTAAAAGCGATATTTAAGAGAACTAAAATAAGTTTTTTTTTTTTTGAAATCTCGAAGAGATCTATCTTCTTTGGATCATCTACCAAACCAAAACAAGTTCTTTTTGAAATCTTAAAAAGATCTATCGTCTTCGGATCATCTATCAAACTGAAACAAGTTCTATTGGAAATCTCAATTTGTGGATTATCCGCTAAACCAAAACAAGTTAATTTGACCCCCAATGGTTTTTGCCCTATCTTTTCAAGATAGGTACCCTAAACTTTTGCCCTATTCTTCCAAGATAGGCCCCCTTAAAACTTTTGCCCTATCCTTCCAAGATCAGCATCCTAAACTTTTGTCTTATCCCTTTAAGATAGGCCCCTCTTAAATCTTTTGCTTTATCCTTCTAAGATAGCCCCCCTTAATCCCTTTGCCTTATCTTTCGAAGATAGACTCCCGTAATCCTTTTGCCTTATCCTTTCAAGATAAGCTCCTTATCTTTTACCATGTTTTTTCAAGAAAGGCTTCTTTTTGCTCCGTCTTTTCAAGACGGACCTCCTATTCCTTTGCTTCGCCCTTTTTCAAGATGGATTATTATCCTTTACATCAACCTTTTAAGTTGGTATCCTCTTTCAAGATAAAACATAGCTTAGCTAACCATTCAAGTCAGTAATCCAAATTCTATCAGTTCAAAGTAGGGTTTGGTAAAAATAGATATCTTTTTTGTCTTTGTAGTGAAGTTCGATTAACACAGCTTAGCTAACCATTCAAGTTAGTAATTCAAATTCTATCAGTTCAAAGTAGGGTTTGGTAAAAATAGGTATCTCTTTTGTCTTTGTAGTGAAGTTCTAATTAGAACTTCACTACAAAGAAGGGTAGTTGTAGGCATCTTCTTTTTGCCATTTTTATTGGACTAGGTTTAAAAAAATAAAAAAATGAAAAAATAATAATAAAAAAATAAAAAATAAATGAAAATTGAAAATATAATAACGTGTCAAGTTGAGTCGTTTAGAGTCGAATCGGATAATGGTGTACGTTCAATTTAGTAAATTCAAAGTCGTTAAAAAGATGAGGCTTCGTTAAAATATTTTCAGTCCAGTCTGATATAAAGTGGATTTTTTATCTAATTTATATTGTGCTAAAATAGACTTAGGATTTATTCAGTAAGTTATTAGGCTAAATTAAGTTGAACTAAGTCGGGCTCGAAAGATAGAAAGCCTAAATCAAGATAGGGTTTTAGAAATTAGGTTAAATCTTCAAAGAATCTAAATTGTATCTTCCGTATCTAAGATTTGTTATTGTATCTTTCGTATCTAAGATTTGTTGAGATAAAATCTGTATCCAAAAAAATACAAAAAATTCGGTTGTGTGACTTATAAATAATGATTCAATGGTGATGTTTGACATGTTTTTCACAATCTCCAACACACAACACATTCACTACATAATCACTCCACATCACTACATTCACTCTCTTACATTTACAATTAGATTTACGACCCTCACTAATACATGCCTCGCTCACATTAGCTTTATCAACCACTCATAATCTCACACATATCCTCACCTGACGATAGCATACATTGTAGTATGATCAGCTTATTGTCCCTCAATCATTCGCACAATTCCACTCGCAATTCTACACACACGTACAGTCTAAATTGCAAACTAAACTTCACTTTGTTGCACGCTAACATCAAATCATACGCCATGCACAAGCTAATTCAACTCGTGTCCCCTAGTTCAATAGATGGGTTTTGTCATTTTTGTTTATTTTATTTTCTTTTGGTTTAGTTTTTCTTAGTTCTTTTATTAAATTGTTAATGGTCTATACCAATTTTTTTTTTTCCTTTTTCTTGTAGGTCCTTATATTAATTCTTATAGAATAACATTTTATACATAATTTGTATATTCATCAAGAATCACTTTTTTTAGCATATTACATTTTTTACAAAAATTACATTTTTAGAAAATTGCATCTTTAAAGTTATCTTATTTATAGAAAAATCACAAATTTTAGAGAAATTGCATTTTTTAGAACGTTTACATATTTTTAGAAAAATTGCATCTTTAGAGTACAATGGCGTTTTTTTTTTCTTTCTCAAGATTCATATCTAGATTGCATATTTTAGTCAGATTTGTAATTTTTTTTTGTTTTTACAAATTTTCCATTTAGGGATTTTTCTAGGAAAAAAGAATAATTTTTTTTACTTATTTAAGTTTTTCATAAAAAAAAAAAATTTATAGGTATCCTTCGGGAATCTTTTTCATGGTTCGGGCATCTTTTCCATGATTCGACATGTTGTCAATAATAATTGCATTTTTTTTTCATAAAATGGCACGTTTTCCATGATAATTACATATTAGTATATTTTCATAAAATTTGTATCTTTTATTTATTTATTTATTTTTATCTCATTTAGGTGCTTTAGGATTTTTTTTTTTTAATTTTTGTCATGTACAAGTTTTTTCCAAAAATAAATAAAAATACAACTTGGAGTCTTTTTAAAAATTAGGTCTTTAGGCTTTTTTTTTTTTCAATTGGGAATAAAAATTAGGTTTTTAAGTTTTTTTTCAATAAAAAATAAACTAGTAAAAAACGTAAACCTAGCTACTTTTCAAAAAATAAAATTTATGAACCCACTAAATATTTTATACAAAAAAGAACTACATTGGTTTGATCTCGACTAGCGGGTACGTAGGGACCTTCGGGGCAACCGTATAAAAAATAATTTTTTTCCTTTTTCTTGAAAAATTCGTAGTAAAAAATTTATTTTAGTTATATTTTGTATATTTAGATATATTCTTAATTTTTTTTAGAAAAATATAAAAATAAAGCCCGTTAATTAATTTTTTTATTTTTACATGGTAACTTAGTCCTAATAGGTTATCCCTTGAACTTAGTTTTTCTAATTAATTTTTATAATTTTTTTTAGAAAATACGCGAATCAGTAGCCAAATTAGGGTTTTTCCACTCAAAAACCCTAATTTCATTTTTTACTAGTTTAACTGGTTGGTGACTCCAATTTTTCAAAACATTTTTTAAAGAAAAAATATTTCCTTAAGTGGATTTGACTTAATATAAGTTAAGTTAAGAAAAACCAAAATAGGGCTCGATAGCGCCCCCTAATTGGAAGATGTATGGTTGTGTACTTCGATGACATACTGGTATACAATGTTAACTTAAACAACCATGTTTAATATCTTTACGAAGTATTTGACATTTTGTGAACTAAGAAGTTTTATGGGAATTTGAAAAAGTGTTTGTTTTGCCAGGATGAAGTGATTTTTCTTAGGTATGTAGTGTCGGGGGAAAGAATTTGAGTAGATGATGAGATAATCTGAGCTATTCTGGAATGACAGATGTCAAAGAATGTTACTAAGGTACGAAGTTTTCATGACCTAACTTCTTTCTATAGGCGATTTATTAAGGACTTTAATACAATAGCTGCTCCCTTGACTGAGTTGACAAAGAAGGGTGATAGATTCTAGTAGAACAAACAAGTAGAATAAAGCTTTAGGGAGATCAAGGCGAAGCTCTGCTCTGCACCTGTCCTATCATTACTAGACTTTGATAAACCATTTGAGTTAGAATGTGATGTATTGGGAGTTGGAATTAGCACTATCCTAATGTAAGAGCGACGACTCATCGCCTACTACAGTGAGAAGCTTAATAGTCTTGCCCTAAATTATTCTATGTATGAGAAGAAGTTATACTCTCTGTATTGAGCTTTTATTGTTTGGCAACACTATTTGCTGCCACGAGAATTTATTATTTATATAGACCATGAGTCTCTAAAGCATCTTAAGGGTCAAAACAAACTCTTGAAAAGACAAGCCAAGTAGTTGGAGTTTATGAAAGGGTTTTCGTATATCATTCGACACAAGAAAGGAAGCGCAAATGTGGTCGCCAATGCTCTGTCAGGATGGCAAATTTTGCTGACCACTTTGCAAATAAAATTATTAGGATTCTCACTCATCATTAAGCAGTATGCTCATGATCCTCATTTCGGCCTTATCATAGAACAATGTAGGGATGGAATTGTTGTTAAGGGATACTATCTTAAGAAAGGTTATTTGTTTAAGGACTGAAGGCTGTGCATAATAAACTGTTCTATGTGAAAGTTGTTGATTAGGGAAGCTCATAGTGGTGGATTATTAGGTCACTTTGGGGAGACCAAGATAGTCAATTTGCTGAAGGAGAACTTTTACTAGTTAAGTTTGGTCAAGGATGTCCATAAGGTAGTTGGTAGTTATGAAGTTTACAAGCGTATTAAGGGGAAGAGAGAACCCTATGGAGATTACATGTCTCTATCAATGCCAACCATACCTTGGGTTGACTTCAGCATGGACTTTATCTTAGGGTTGCCCCGGATATCCAGAGAGAAAGATTCTATATTTGTTGTAGTGGATCGCTTTAGCAAGATGCCATACTTCATTATGTGCCATCAGACTAACAATGCTTTATATATTGTTGATTTGTTTTTGTAGGAAGTTGTCTAACTATATAGAATACCGAAGACTATTGTTTTAGATAGAGACACAAAATTCTTGAGTTATTTTTGGAAGACTCTTTGGAGAAGACTTAAAACTAAACTCGTGTTCAGCTTTAATAGCTACCCTCAGATTGATGGCTAGACTGAAGTGGCAAATAAGATGCTAGGTAATTTACTCACAGCTATTGTGAGAAAGAACTTGAGGGACTGGGATCTATGCCTACTAGTTGTGGAGTATACATACAATCAGATTGTCTATAGTACCATTGAGAAGACTCCATTTAAGGTCGATTATGGCCTTAATTCAACAATTCCCCTAGACATGATCAGTACCCTAGTAGCTATTGAAGAGAGTCAGTCCAGAGTTGACTGAGTCCAAGAATTGCAAGTGTTACACCAGTCTATAACCAAGAAGATTGCTAAGTTCAATTGAAAACAACATGAGATTGATAGCTGAAGCTACTAAACTGTTACTTTCTAGCTAAGAGACTTGGTGTGGATTCACCTTAACTGAGAATAATTCCCGTACTTGAGACAAAGTAAACTATCTCCTCAAGCTGATGGTCCATTTGAGGTCCTGAAGAAGATAAACCGTAATGTCTACCAGATTGAGTTACTTGATGACTATGGTGCCTCCTCTACCTTTAATGTGTTCGATTTGATCCCTCACTAACCAGTAGAAGAAGACCCTATGAGCGCCCTAGGAGAAGAAACAGAAACCACTTTAGATTTGAGGACAAATCTTTCTAAGCCTTAAGTAGATGATATGAATCAACCCCTGGACCAATCACACGTAGTCGAGCTAAAGGACTTGTGTAGAGAACACTAGCTCGAAGCCATATCCAAGATGGGGATTTCTATTTTGAGCCGATCTCCTGCCAACCTGGCTGTCAAATCCTCATGTGTGTCAGATCTACTCTTACCCAGCAGTGATGCTTTATTCCAAAAGACAGCCCAGGACTAGCTGAACTAAGCTCCCGAACCGACCACAAACATCTGACTCTAATTTAGTTGACTTCTTTATAGGATTGATTGGCTCCCAACTTGACCTAGATTAGGTTAGCCCCTGATTGTAACACTTTTCTACTTCCGCCTACTTTGTATCCTATTTCTAATGTCTAGCCACCACGCGACATGTGTTTTCTAACATAATATTCTAGAAGAATTCTTTCTTTTTCTATACTGAATATTCTTTATCTCTTTTACACCTTTTGGAATACCCTATGTAACCTAATTGTAAGAATACCCTTTTATCTTTTTTTTTTTTTTTCTTACATGCAAAATAGCTTTAGTGGATGGGTATGTAAACCCTCACTTGCTTATACACAAACAATGAGTCATCATTAGAGAAATTATTCATGTTTCCTTTGAGTAACCTTAGTGCTCTTATTATCCTTTAACTCTTATTTATTTTCTTTAGTAAGGAGTAGTGGTGAGTGACCCTTCAGTTCAGACCGGTGAGTCACATTCAGCGGATTGTAGGCTGAGTAGGATTAAAGGGTGTGTAATATTCATTTGGTAGTTGTTTAGACTTTGTTAGCTTTCCTTTTGTTCCTTTTGGTTTGCTTTATTGTGGTGCCTCTTCGTGTGTTTGACCCCGAAGACACATCGACATAACTTTAGTCTCGACTAACGTCTTGGAATTGACAACTGCTGCACTAAAGTCGAGACAGATGGACCCGATTTGGAGTTATTTAGAACAGGGCACACTCTTAGAAGACAATAAGGAGGTGAAGAAGCTTAGATATCATGCCACCAATTATACGTCAGTCGATGGCGTCCTATACTGCAAGGGTATCAACTTCCCTTTACTTAGATGCCTACAAGAGGGCGAGGGCCTATGTGTCACAGAAGAGCTACACGCTGGAGTGTGCAGTAGCCACATTCAGTCCTAAGCCTTCTACCTCCAAGTGCTTTAGTTTGGGTACTACTAGCCTACAATGAGGTAGGATGCTAAATCAGTAGCCTAGAAGTGTCCGCAAGCCTAGAAGCATGCTCTTATCAGTCATGCACCTAATACCAGTCTTCAACCTTTGACTAGCTTGTGGTCGTTCGCACAATGGGGTATCGATATCCTTGGAGTGTGCAACAACCACATTCAGTCCTAAGCCCTCTACCTCTAAGTGCTTTGGTTCGGGTACTATTGGCCTACGATGAGGAAGGATGCTAAATCGGTAGCCTAGAAGTGCCCGCAAGCCTAGAAGCATGCTCTTATCAGTCATGTACCTAATACCAATCTCCAACCTTTGACTAGACTGTGGTTGTTCGCACAATGGGGTGTCAATATCCTTAAGGCCTTCCCTAAGGCTTTAAGAAGATGACAGTTCATAATTGTTGCCGTCGACTACTTTACCAAATGGCTAGAAGTTAAAGTGGTCGCAAAGATCACGGAGAAAAGTGTTGAATCTTTCGTTAGAAATAATATCCTCTCTTGGTTTAGGGTTCCTTATGCCCTTATCATAGACAACGAACAACAATTTGACAACCTCAAATTCAAGCAATTTTATTCCAAGCACCATATCACGCCGTACTTTACATTGGTCTCCCACCCTCAATTGAACGAACATGTTGAGGTAACCAACCGGATCATCCTGGACAAACTAAAGAAGCAAGTAAACAAAGCTTATGGCACTTGGGTAGATGAGCTGCCCAACATTTTATGGGGATATAGGACTACTTATTGAACTTCCACTGGTGAAATGCCCTTTCGCTTGGTGTTCGGATATGAGGTAGTCTTCCCCATTGAACTTGAACTCCCCAACCTCCATACTCAAAGCTTTGACACTATCCTTAATGAGTCCCTATTGTAAGCCAGCGTTGACATTATTAAAGAGATTTGAGACTTCGCTGTAGCTTGGGTAACTGCATACCAACACCAAGTTACTTAATACTATGATTAGAAGGTCAAACACAAGGAATTTAAGGTTAGTGGTCCAGTTTGCTGGAAGTTATAAGCCATTGGCTCGCAAGAAGGATAGGGTAAGTTAGCCTCCAATTAGGAAGACCTGGTCAGAGTAAGGGAAACTTAGGCAACGAAGTATACAATTAGAAACACTAGATGGCGAGCTCATTCCGTGTACATGAAACACTAATAATCTTTAGCTTTATTTTGATGAGCGTGCTTGTAAATTCTTTCCGAATGATGAATGAAAATTATATTTTAAAATTGTTGTCCATCGTTCTTTCTCTCTCATCGTCCCAACCCATAAAAAGGGTGAATGGGCCCATTTTTCGGGTAGGTCGAAACACCATCGATCGGACTCCCCGCAAGTTGGAATGCCATTGACTTGACTCCGCTCGGGTAACCTCAGCAAAGGAAAACACTCATTGCACATAGCAACTCCCACCTTTCAGGTAGGTTAGAATACCACCGACTTGAACCCCACCCCCCACCCCCCTTAGGTAAGCTCTTCAAGGGGAAATACCCATTGCATATAAGAACTCCCATTTTTCAGGCGAGCAAGCCAAAACGCCATCGATTTGACCCCCCTTGAGTAACTTCGACAAAGGGAAACACCCCTTATATATAGGAACTTCCACATGAAATAATAACTGTAGACATCTCATTTTTGCCAATTTTTTTTTATTTCAATTAATTGAGCCAAGTTAATAAAAAAATAAGAAAGGTAAATCAAGTTAAGTCGTAGCAAGTTGAGTCATAAGTCGAGTTGTATTGAATTAAATTGAATTGAGTTGAGTTGAATTGTCAGATTAGGTGACAATATGGGCTTAATTAATTTTGGGCCAAATTCCTTTAATTTAAGGACTTAAATTAGATTAGGGAATTATTGGGCTAAATTTGAGTGGATCGGAATAGGCTTTGGAAGAATTAAAAGCTTAAAATAACTAGAGTTTCTAGAAGTTAAGGTAAATCTTGGAAGAATTGTAATCGAAACTTCTATATCTTTGATACGAAACATTCGATTTTAAGCTTATAAATAATACGTTAGCAAGGGATTCAGAGGGTTTTTCTTTTTAATCACATATACCCAAAACGCCGCACATACGCGCCACCACCACTCACACATACGTGCTACTGCCTATACCATATGCGTCACCACTGTACACCACCACACATACCACCGTCGTTGTACAACCACCGCCATTGACGCCCAAGCTTTGCTGCTAGCACTGCCCAAGCCTCGTTGCTAGCATTGCTCATACCACCCAGACCATCACCCATCATGTCACCCAATACTGCCTAAACCATCACCTATTGCGTATCACCCATCACGTTGCCCAATGTCGCCCATCGTGTGGCCCAATGCAACTTATTGCCTTTGCCCAATGTCACTCAATCCATCGCCCTCCGCTCACCCGTGCGTACGCATAGTACCGCCCGTGCATACGCCTAGTACTAACCAGGCGCTTGCCCGTACACGCCCAAATCACTGCCCAACACTGACGATCTGACGCTAGGTAAAATTTTCACTATTTTTTTATTTATTTTAGTAGTTTTTTTTTATTAATTTGCCTTACTGGTTGTTTATCTTTATTATTAATTATTTTTTTAAGTGTAGGTTTTTTTTGTTATTAATTTTGTAATTTTTTTTGTTAAGTTAGGTATTTCTTGAAAAAAATTATTTTTTAATAAAAATATATTTTTGACACTTAATGGTTTTGAAAAAATATAAAAAAAATCTAAATTGAGTTTTTTTTTTAAAAGAAAGGATAGGTAATTAGGGTTTTTGTTTAATTTAGGAAAATTAGATTTTTTAGGGTTTTTTTTCAAATAATAAATTGATAAAAATTTAAACTTGGCTCGGTTTTTAAAATAAAAATAACCCACCCATGAAATATTTTATAAAAAAGAATTACGGCCAGTTTGATCCCGATTACCGAGTACATGGGCACCTTCGGGACAACTGTTAGAAAAATAAAAACTTTTTTCCCCTTTTTTTAGAAATTCGTAATAAAAAATAATAACAAATAATTTTTAGTTACATTTTGTGAACTTAGGTATATTTTTAATAATTTTTAGAAAAATTACAAAAATAAAACCCATCAATTTTTTCTTTAATATTCACATGGTGACTTAGTCTTAATAGGTTAGTTCTCGAATTCGGTATTCTGATTTAATTTTCTAAAAATTAATTTTTTTAGAATATCCGCAAACTAGTGGTTAGATTAGGGTATTCCCACCTACAAACCTTAATTTTATTTTTACTGGTTGAACCGGTTGGGGACTCCATTTTTTTTTTTTAAACAAAACAACATTCCTTTCCTTAGTTTAATATCGAGTAATTTATATTGAGCAGGTTGAGCTTAATATAGGTTAAATTAAGGAAATCAAAATAAGACTTGACAGAATTAGTAACTCCACTAAGGATGCTTGGTGGGCTAACCATGTAAGAATTAAAAATTAATTAGTGGGATTATATATATATATATATATATATTATATTATAATTGTACTAATGGTTTTTAGTGATGTAGGCTCTAAGAAAAAAAAACTTGGGCCAATGGTGCATCTTGGGAATTAATTGGTGGGGTGGGTTTATTTTTAGTAATCATTTGTGTGCTTAGATGTGGTCATACCTAGGTTATCTTAGGAACTTAAGACGAGCTGTTATTATGTAACCTTCAGGTCGCTAGGGTCTTTACCCTCGCCTGGCGGTGATAGGTAAGCCTATTCAGGCTTCGATATAGCCTACTAGGCTTCTCTTCGTAAAATCTTGGAGTTACAAAGCCTAAGACCCGCAGACCCTACCTTCTTGCATTATTCTTTTCGAAAAAGTGGTAGTTATTTTTAAATTATAGGAAAAGCTTGATTTAATTTGCAGTCAGTTCATTGTTCATTTTTAATTAAAAAAATTAGTAACCCTTATATATAAGTATATACGAGCTTTATTTTTATTAAATCTTATTTTGAATATACTTATATATAAGGGTGTTCTTTGATTGGATTTATAATAATTCCTATAGTTTATTAATGACCAACCCCTTTGTATTGCGTGCATGTATACCATATTGCATCACATTTATTTTGTATATTTGTAATATACGTAGGGTTATGTAACATAACATTTAATATAAAATGTTGAAAGCCATTAGTATCCCCCTTATATCATAATGTGCTAATGTTAAGGAAAAAAAAAAAAGAAAAAAAACTTTTGTATCAACTTGTAATTTTTTTTTTGGGGCATGTAATCATGGAAATTAACAATGATAAAGATTATTATGGAACTGTCATTTTTTAAAAAAGACTTTCTAATATTTAAAAAAAAAGGAAATTTCAAAAGATATTTTATTATAAAAAACCAGTTTCATGATAATTATTTACTTAGTTAATTTCTATTGCAATGCCCTATATGTATTATACTATTAGGAACTAACAAAATAAAAAAATATTTAATCATTAGATTTCCATTGTGAATTATTTTCCATTTCAAGGTTATTAATCTTATAAATGTTTAAGTTCTCATTCTTCGTATTTAGCCCTTAGGTTGTCATGGTCCTAATAGAGTTTTCTTTATGAGTCGTCATCCTTGTGTCATTTACTCAATAAGTTTCTCATTGTAAAATAATTTTCGCTTCTCCATATTATCCTTATAATATTATTGTTATCTTATGTCTTTGGTCATCAGTCCCAATGTTTTCTTTATTTAGATTCGTCGATGTCAGTATTAGGCTTCTACGACATAAAATAAGCATTGATTTTCCAATAAAAGTTTCCAAAAAAAAAAAAAAGAATGGTTTTCAAAACTAAAAACTCGATGCAATGTTGTTAATAGAAAGGAATTCTTGCAGGCCTTGAAAGATTACTTTTTAAGTGATCTGGCCTAACTTGAAGCTCATAATCAATCATTTTCAAAAACAAGATGTCTGAAGCTCTTGAACATAAAATAACCATAGCTGAAGAGGTTTTGAGCAAACACAAGAAATAAGTCGAGGCCATAGTTCATATCTAAGCCCAAGAGCCTATTGATACACAATCTCAAGCATACGAATCTAAAGAGTTGAAAATTCAAGGGCCCACTATTAACATGATACAAAGTTTGGAAAAGTTCCCAAAAGTGGATTTGAATGGTCAAGCCTGGAGGGCATGTTATTGCAAGGGTCTAGAAGAAAGGGTTGCTGCTCTAGAAAAAATGTTGGTGATATTAGAAGAAAGGCTTACTAGGATGGAAATGGCAATAGTTTATGTGCTTAAGTAGCTCGAAAACTTACATCTTAATATGAATAACAAGTTATAACCCAAGCATGAAGATGATTCAATGAAAGAGAAGTCAGGAGTGAATGTGTCGATTGGGAAAGCCTAGAATCAAGACAAGCCTGTCCACAACAAGAGGAGGCGATTTACATAGTTTAAGATTCCAATGGCCTAAGTGTTCAAGTAATTGAGAGACGTAGAACTACTAACATGCGAAAACCCAATAAGGAAATGCAAGCTAAGGGATCATGACGCCAACAAATGGTGTGACTATCATGTAGACTAAGTGAGGCATACTATAGAAGACTGCTGGAGACTGAGGCATAAAGTACAAGATTTGATTGATGCTAAGATTATCCAACCAAATTTTCTAGAGACTGATGAGTCTATTAGAAGTGGTATTCCTTCTCCAGGTTTTGAAGGGGCATCAAATAGATAACCTCCAACATCAGGTATTGAGGTTTTACTACTACCATTTGGCAAAGTGGCTCACCATTTAAAGCAATTAGGTATATCTCCAAGAGATCAATTCAACTGAATGGGCCAAGTTCTAAGAAGTGATAGAAATAGGGGCAAGAAGTAGAAAGGAATTTTAGTTCTTGCATTTTTTTTTTCAGAATAATCTTTTTTTTTAAAGCTTATAATAGACATAAGTTATTGAATAAAGTGGTTTTCATGTGTATTCTTGCCTTTGTATGCTATGAAGTTAGCTCAACTCAAATAAGGGCATTTCAAATGAGTGAAAATAGATAAAGAACATGTGAACTCAAAAGTTAAAACTTTCCACCTAAGGGAATGAAAACACATTACTTGAAAGGTTTAAGATGAGAAGAGACAACCCATGTCCCAAACACTAACCTTAGACACATATGAGAGAAGAGTTCCATTGAGGTGAGTAATTGGGCTCATTCCTTAAATGAGGCCTGTCTTAAACTTGGTATATGTGTCAAAATGATATTAGGTATTCATTTCATCATCCCTAAATACAATTATTCCTTATAAACCCATTTGAACCTTTAAGGATTGTTCTTAATGTTAGCCCTGCCAAGAACCACCTCAAATTGGGGCAGTCAGGAGGTTAGGGTTATTAATTTGGAGAAAAAGAGTAGACTAACTTATGCTTGCCTTAGTTTTTCCAATTCATGAGCAAATATTGTTATAAATAGTTCAATTTCTTTAGAATAAAGAAGAGTTTCAAACCATATACACCTCACTCAACCCGTAAATAAACACATTAAGTCCATAGATTCTTTCCCAAACACTGCAAAACCATGTACACTTCTCCCAAGCTTATACACCTTGAGCCTACCTTTTGGTGCTTCAAATCCTATTAAGTGAAAACTCAACAATGGGAGGTGACCACCTTAACAAAAAAAAAAAAAAAAAAAAAGAAAAAGAAAAAAGAAGGATGAAAAGAAAAAAGAGAAAACAAGGAGAAAAAGTGAAAAAAAAAAAAAAAGATTGAAGATATTATCAAGGTGATCACCTTAAAAAAATAGCCAAAAATAGCCTGAAGTTCGAACTGGTGATGGTATCTAAAATCTAAACACTTTCAATTCCTAAGCCTAAAAGCAAAGCCTTCATTTTATGATCCAACCCACCATATCACCCTTGATAAAACTCTTTTGACTAAAGAAATCGATTTATTTTAAGCGAAACTTGCTCATGAAACTTGGGCAAGCCCATGTTTAGTTTCTCCTAGATTCTTGTCTTGTAAACCTGTGACTAATTGCATATGATTTCTTTAAAATTGGCTAAGTACATTGATATCCATTTTCTTAAACCATTGACTACAAGCTTTACATTGTAAACCTAGAAAAGACCTATTGATTGACTAGAATGTACCACTTACAAGACATAACACAATTTTTGGAATTGATGTTGAGAGTAAAAACGAACCTATGAGAGTACAAGGAAGTCCAGTTTAACTAAATATTTTAAGTAATGATATCTATCCCCTTAGTGGAGAATCGAAGAGTTGAGTACTTTGTTAAAAACGTGAATGGTCATTATCCCAAGTTGGAAATCAGTGATTCTAAAAAGTTCAAAGATCATGAATTATGCTCTAAGAAACAAGACTGAGAGAATGAGTGATCAACGAGTAAGGGGTAAGCTAACCCCTTATTGATGGTCTTTATAGTTTTCAAGACTTTCTTACTTATTAGCAACACAATTTTCTATCGAAGAGTGTTTTTGAATTTCTTGACAAAAAAGAAGAAAAAAAGAAAAACCTTTTCAATAGAGAAATGAAACCAATTTAAAAAAAAAAAGATTGTCAAAGAACAATATTTTCAAAGAATCATCAAAATCCTTTAAACTCAAGTCTCATATCATTTTGTTAAAACTCATCAAAATCCTTTTTAGGATCGCTTGCTCAAAGGAGCGTTGTCTTACCCTTTCTAGGATCGCATACTTAAAGGAATGCTGTCCTATCCTTAGTTGGGTTGCTTGCTCAGTGGAGCACCACCAATCCTTTCTAAGATTACTTACTTAAAGTAGCGCTGTCCTGTCCTTAGCGGATTGCTTGCTTAGTGGAGCACCATCCAATCCTTTCTAGGATCGCTTACTCAAAGGAGCATTGTCTTATCTTTTGTCGGATTGCTTGCTCATAAGAACACTGTCCTATTTATTCCTTTGTAAGATTGCTTGCTCAAAGGAGTACTGTCCAGTCATTTAAAAGAGCACTAGCTCATGAGAGCGTTGTCTCATGTAATCTTATCTTGTCTTTGAAAGATTTATCCTTTCAAACTAAAATGAATCTTGAAGAGATTTATCCTCTTCGAATTGTTCAACAAGTCAAAACGAATCTCGAAGAGATTTATTCTCTTCAAATTGTTCACTAAATTAAAAGAAATCTCAAAGAGATCTATTCTCTTTGGATTATTCACTAAATCAAAATGAATCTCAAAGAGATTTATCCTCTTTGGATCGTTCACCAAAGTAAGTTTTTTGAAATCTTGAAGAAATCTATCTTCTTCGGATTATCCACCAAAGGAAGTTTTTTTTGAAATTTCGAAGAAATCTATCCTCTTTGGGTTAAACCAAAATGAATCTCGAAGAGATCTATCCTTTTCGGATCACCAGAACAATGCCAGAATCTTGAAGAGATCTATCTTCTTTGGATCAACCAAAACCAATCTCGAAGACATCTATCCTCTTCAGATTAATCAAAAGGAATCTCGAAGACATCTATCTTCTTTTGATTAACTAAAATGAATCTTGAAGAGATCTATCTTCTTTGGGTTACCAAAGTGAAATCAGTTTTTGAAGAGATCTATCCTCTTCAGATCACAAGTCAAATCGAATTTCGAAGAGATCTATCATCTTCGGATTAATCAAAACGAATCTTGAAAAGATCTATCCTCTTCAGATTAGTCATTAAAGTCAAAACGAATCTTGAAGAGATCTATTCTCTTCGGGTCATCCACCAACCAAAACAAAGCAAGAATCTAGAAGAAATCTATCCTCTTCGGGTTACCAATATGAAATTAGTTTTTGAAGAGATCTATTCTCTTCAGATCATAAACTAAAAGGAATCTTAAAGAGTTCAGATTATCTGCCAAAACAAAGTTTTAATCTTGAAGAGATCTATCCTCTTTGGATTATCTACTAAATAAAAAAAAAGTTTTTAGAAATCTTGAAGAAATCTATTTTTTTCAGATCATCTACCAAACAAAAAAAAAGTTTTTTTTGAAATCTCGAAGAAATCTATTTTCTTCGGATTATCCGCTAAACCAAAATGAGTTTATTTTTTTGAAATCTCGAAGAGATCTATCTTCTTTGGATTATCTACCAAAATAAGTTTTTTTTTGAAATCTTGAAAAAATCTATCCTCTTTGGATCATCCATTAAACCAAAATTTGTTTTTTTTTTTAAATCTCAAAGAGATCTATTCTCTTCGAATTATCCGCTAAACTAAAACAAGTTAATTTAACCTCTAATAGTTTTTGCTCTATCCTTCCAAGATAGGTCTCCTTAAAATTTTTTGCCTTATCTTTCTAAGATAGGTCTCCTTGAAATTTTTGCTCTATCTTTCCAAGGTGGCTACTATTAAGCCCTATCCTTCCAAGATAAACACCATTAAGCCCCATTCTTCCAAGATAGGCCCCCTAACCTTTTACTCTGTTCTTTTGAGACAAGCATTCATTTGCCTTGTCCTTTCAAGATGAGCAGTTTATTCTTTATATCGACCTTTCAAGTTGATATCCTTCATCAAAATAAAACACATCTTAGTTGATTAGTTCAAAATAGGGTTTGGCAAAAATAGGTATCTCTTTTGTCTTTGTAGTAAAGTTTTAATTGAACTTCACTACAAAGAGGGGTAGTTATAGACATCTCATTTTTGCTAATTTTTTTTTAATTTCAATTAATTAAGCCAGGTTAATAAAAAAATAAAATAAAAAGAAAAGAAAAAAGAAAATCAAGTCAAGTCGTAGCAAGTTGAGTCATAAGTCAAGTTGTATTGAATTGAATTGAGTTGGATTGTCGGATTAGGTGATGATATAGGCTTAATTAATTTGGGGCCAGATTCTTCTAATTTAAGGACTTAAATCAGATTAGAGAATTATTGGACTAAATTGTAGCAGATTAGAACGAGCCTTGGAAGAATAAAAAGCCCAAAATAACTAGGGTTTCTAGAAGTTAGGGTAAATCTTGGAAGAATCGTAATCGTAATCGTAATTGAATCTTCTGTATCTTTGATACGAAAGATTCGATTTTGAGCTTATAAATAATATACTAGCAAAGGATTCAGGGGGTTTTTCTTTTTAATCACACATAACTAAAACGCCGCAAGAACCACCACTACTCGTACACACGTGTTACCACTCGCCACCACGTGCCACCACTCATTGTCACTCGCTACTACCTACACCATATGCGCCACCACTGCACAACCATTGCACATACTACTACTGTTGCACAACCACTACCACTGATGCTTATAACCACCACCATTGTTGCTCACAACCACTGCCACTGTTGCATAACCACTGCTACACACCACCCAAACCTCATCGCCAGCACTGCTCGTACCACTCAAACCATCGCCCATCGCGTTACCCAGCATTGTCCATTGTGTTGCCCAATACTGCCTAGACCATTACCTATCACGTCGCCCAGTGCGCCTATCGCCCTCGCCTAGTGTCGCCCGAGCCATAGCCAACTATCGCCCTTGCTGTTGCTTACTGTCGCTTGAGCCATTGCCTATCTACTTGCCTAGTATTTCCCATCCACTTGCTTAGTACCACTCATCCGCTTGCCCGTGTGCACGCTTAGTACCACTCAGGCACTCGCCCCATGTACACTTAGTTCATCGCCCGTGGTTGCCCATAATGTTGCCCGTGTTTGCCCATAATATTGCCCATGTATGCTAAGATCATTGCCCAACATCGATGATTCGACATTAGGTAAAATTTCTAATATTTTTTATTTTATTTTTATTTATTTTAGTAGTTTTTTTATTAATTTGCTTTACTAGTTATTTATCTTTATTATTAATTAATTTTTTTGTTTAAGTGCAGGTTTTTTTTGTTATTACTTTTGCAATTTTTTTTTGTTAAGTTAGGTTTTTCTTGAAAAAAATCATTTTTTAATAAAAATATATTTTTGACACTTAGTGGTTTTGAAAAAAAAATATAAATTGAGTTTTTAAAAAGAAAATATAGTTAATTAGGGTTTTTATTTAATTTAGGAAAATTAGATTTTTTAGGGTTTTTCTTCAAATAATAAATTGATAAAAATTTAAACTTGGCTTAGTTTTTAAAATAAAAATAACCTACTCATGGAACATTTTATGAAAAAGAACTACGATCGGTTTGATCTCGATTAGCGAATACGTAGGTACCTTCGGGGCAACTATTAAAAAAATAAAAAAATTTCCCCCTTTTTCTTAGAAATTCACTATAAAAAAATCATTTTTTATTACATTTTGTGAACTTAGGTATATTTTTAATAATTTTTAGAAAATTAAAAAAAATAAAGTCCATCAATTTTTTCTTTAATATTCACATGGTGATTTAGTTTTAATAGGTTAGCTTTCAAACTTGATTTTTTAGTTTAATTTTCTAAAAATTAAATTTTTTTAAAATATTTACAGACTAGTAGTTAAATTAGGGTTTTCCCATTCAAAAACCCTAATTTTATTTTTACTAGTTGGTGACTCCATTTTTTTTTTAAAAAGAACAAAACAACATTTTCTTTTCCTTAGTTTAATGTCAAGTAATTTATATTAAGCGGGTTAGACTTAATATAGGTTAAATTAAAGAAATCAAAATATGGGCTCGACAATAATGAAAAGTAAATGAAAAAAAAAAAACAAGTCTAAAAGTACACAATATAGGACATTCATAAATTGGAATTTCATTCATAGCTTTTAAATTACAAGATTAAGGCCGTCATTCTAACATGGAATACAAAAAGGAAAAACAAAACTATTGCCTAAGATTAGTTAACTTTGGTAGCTCTAAAAAGTCTGGAGCTTCAATCTGCTCAGAGTAGTGATCCGTAGCTGACCCTAAGGGAGGTTGGCTTTGGGTTATAGCGGAGGTTGAAGGTTGTTTACATGGGTTAGTAGGAGGATTGCCCAGATCTTGATTACCCCAAGAAGTACCCTTTAGGGCAGCCTCTTGCTAAGCTGTTAGGATAAAAGTAGATGTGGAAGTGACTTGCCTAGCCCCAACAGCAGAAGGGGCACCTTAAACATCGCAGGCCGCTTGAGAGACCTCCCTTTCGTGTGCTTGGGCCTCCTTCTTCTCCCTAAAGGTTGGGGAATCCAAGAAATCTAGGAAGCTCAAGTTAAGGTTCGGATGGTAGGAGAGCACCTGTCTCCTTAAGTAATGGGCATAATTGACGAATAGGTCTTCTAGCTCATCCAACCATTCATTCGCTGTTCGATAATTGGCCGCGGCCTTCTTTGTGGCAACGTCACTAAAGACCTCTTCGTTCTCCATCTTAGAGATAATCTCTTCCATCTTGGAGATGATTTGAAACTCTTCCTTACAGCTCCTAGACTTGCTGCTCTAACCCCAACCTTAGATCGGCCAACTCTAGTGAAATGGCTTTGACACTTTCACACTCGGACGCCTTCATTGCCAGCTCAATTTGCAACTTAAAGATCGACGCCTTCAGCTCAGTGTTTTCCTTCTTAAATTGGGCCTTGACCTCCTTCTCTTCGTCCAGTCTTAGAGGGAGGTATGCCTTGGCCTTCTGCTCACCCTTGAGATAGCCTTTAGGTTGTTGGCCTTCTTTGCGGCTTTCTCAACAGTCCCTTTCTTTTGCTTTGCATCCCTTAGTTACCCTTCAAGCCTAACCACTTGCACATAAGAGTGATACACATACTAGTTAGCATTGGCGAATTTTTCCAAATATTTATCAATAGAGGACTCTACCTCTCATAGGTTCTTCTCAGCCCTATGTAATGCCTCTCGAAAAGCCTTTACATCTTTCCAGGTAACATCATATTTGCTTAGCTGAAGTAGCACCTAGCTATAGCATTGTATAGAAACACAAGCTAAGGTTAGTTCAACGAAAGGGATGAAGTGCATTAAGGTAAAGGGGCGAAGGCTTACTTGCTGCATGAACGTGCTCAAATGGCCTACCATCTCCATGGGGTCACGTCCACCTATCTGGATAGTCCCTAGATTACAGCCCAATTGCTAGAGGTGTAAGACCCTAATGAAGCCTGGTAGTTGAGAGTTCGGTGCCGCAATGCAAGGTCATTAGTCATGACCTCCCACTTAGGCCTCGGGAGCTTTCCCCTAACCCCCTTCATCTTGGACTTGAAAGCCTGGCTAAGCAGCTCTTCATTTTGGGAGACGTATGGGACCTCCTTAAACGAGTTCGGCTCAATCCCCAAGTATCTAAACTTATTAAGGACGTTAAAAAACTCGTCCACAAGTTCGTTTATACACTTATAGGGATGAGCCATCTGCTACTCTACCCAAGATGTATGGCTTAAAGGTGCCTTCGCCAGAGGCCTTTGCTTCTTAGCTCTAAGCCTAGCCTCCCTAGTTGTTTCGGGAGCCTTCCTCTTTTGCTCTGCCACTTTAGGCAGGGCAGCAACCTCAACTATCTCTTCTTCCCTTACCCTTCGAGGGGTAAGTGTTTAAATTTCCACCTCCTTAACGTCGGTGCCCTTGTCCCCTACAAGAATAGGCTTGGCGGTGGGGATAGGGACATGGTTAAGAAGAGCTATGCTTACAGGCTTTGTATGCAATGGCTTATCCCAAAGAGCAATGGTAATCCCTTGAGGAATAGCCATTGGCTGGACTTTGCTGGTTTCTCTAGCCCTTGACTTTGCTCGTATCACCTTTCCTTTTGGCTCGAGTACCTTGTTCCTTGCTTATCAGTGGCTCATTAGCTCATCCATAAAGGGACGAGGAACTCTCTCGACCAAATTTTTTCTTGTGAAGATAGATTAAAGCAATGAGAAAAAGAAAAATGAGGCAAAAACAAAAGAAACAACTATTACCATTTGCTAACTCTACCATGATTGAAATAGACAAGGAAGATCCCCTATTTTAGAAAGATGTCGGACGAAGCATTCTTACACTAGCACAACAAATGAAGGCGTTTGCAAAAAGAATGAATTTGTACCTTTGACCCATTTCTTTACCATAGCTTTCTTCATGCTGAGGAAGAGTTCAGAGATTAAATACTGGAAGTATCTCTCTACGGCCTTTGTGGCATTTATCTCCTGGTCGTATCTGAGGGCCATGAAGTCTTGAATCTCCCACGTAGTCTCTATATCATTGGGGCCAAGCCCCTTTTGAGACCTAATTCAGACCATCTCGATCTACTGCATCCAAAAGTTTACCTCCTCGGGCAGCTTAACTACTACGTACTTGTCTTACCAGCCCTTTATCAAATTTATGAGGCCATATAATAGCTTCTTTCCTGGACGTGGTTGGAGGTATGACCACCCCTCGATGCTCTTTTACATGTGAAAATGGTTGAAAAGCTTGGAAGTAGCCCTTATCATCAAGTACTTGTAGAACTCTTGGAAAGCCTTTAACAACCTTTACCCATTGGGAAGGACTTGTACTAGACTGCATCGGTGGTAGTTAAAAAAATTTTCTCTTAAAGTGACTTGGAGGGAAGCGTTGCCTAAACTCCAAGCACTTCTTAAACACCATGAAGCACCTCCTTGATAGCAAAGCCACCCACTCGTCCTTACTTAGTGACCGTGTCTGTGACCTAGGAATGGCCTCAACGATGAAGTTACCTAAGATCTAACTGGGGGTAGAAGGTTTGCTCTTACTCACCCGGCCACTAGGCCCCTTTCGCGCTCCAAACGCGTTTAAAAAATCCTTAGGAAAGGGTAAGGAGGCATATGCATATACATCTCTTGGGATGTCATTGATAAGCTTGCTCTTATCCAGCACCTCTACTGCCATCTTGGTGGGCTCATCAAGTTGTGCCAGTGATGATACTTTGTCCTCTCCTGCTCGGGGGGGATCATTCCTTATTGACTTAGAGTTAGAAATGTTGTACCATGATGAGTCATAACCCGCCTCACCTGTGTTAGCTAACATGGTTGCTAAGGGTGATGAAGAAGATTCAAGTTTGAAAAGCTTTGGAAGAAAGTTTGATGCAAGACTGAAATTCACAGTAATAGAATAGAGAGATTGTAGAAAAGTAATCTCTTGTTATGATTGTGTTGTTTATAGGCCAAGCTTTTGGGAAACCATATAGGTGGTTATAGGGTTTTGTATAAGCATAAATCCCTTGAAATGTTGTAGGGTAGATACATGGAGTTAAGGTCGATTGGACAGTCTCCTTTAAAAGGTAAAATGCATGTAGTTGCACATTCGTCTACTATAATAGGATACTTATCACGTCATATTAAATGTACTAAAATCAGATACGCAAGTGTTAGATTTTGAAAAAATTTCTTCCATACGAAGTTTTTTTTAGGGTCCCTCCAACTTCCACTTGGTTGACATGTTAAAAGGACGACATCCTAAATTGAGTAGTCATACCTACTTGGCCCATGACGAGCGTAAATTGGCCAAGCCTGATCGGCTCCCCAAATCGCCTATCCAATCGGATACAAAGATATCCTGCTTTGACGTTCCAACTAAAGCTCCATCCTACTCGGATTGTCAATACTTCTCTTCAGGACAGTTGTTGACATTACGGCTCTTCCCATTTTAGGCATCTTCGCTCCGTCTATATACCACCTTGGACATCTTGGCTTCGACCTTTGCTTGCTTGGACCTATCCCCTTGCCATATCAGTATAGTAGCACTAGTTGAAGCTCCCTTTGAGTTGAATTGGCCACGTGCCTGAGTAGCCCATATATTCTTTCTCTTTACCTTTGCCTTGGCAATGAGACTTAAGGAGGGAGGGGGGTTTGGGGTAGCGTAATTGTTGATAGGGCTCTTTAGACATGGGCTCCCTAGGCCCATCCAAATTTGATACGTCTTATCACTTGGGGCTTGTCACCTTAATCTCGAATTGGTCGAGCCCAAGAAACTCTTTAACAGCAAGAATATGCAAGATAAGGATAAGACACTAAGTTAAGAACCATCTTTGATATAAGTGGGATATGTTAGACACCATGACCCTACTATCCCTTACTTATGGGAGAAGATGTCTCTTACTAACTTGATTTGGCTAGGCTTGGCTTGGCTCGGCTCGACTCAGCTTCGCTCTATTATAAATACTAGTCCACTACTTGACGGCAAAACTCTCTATACTTTGCTCTCTACACTTTACATACTAAAGCTCGCCTATTACTCTCATGCATCTTTTACTCTCCAGAATTCATTACTGATTTAAGTATCGGAGTGGCCACGTCGGACAATATCTTAACGTTCCTTTACAGTGTTTTATTTTACAGGCTTACTACACATAAAGTCTAATTATTGTTAGCAAATATTTTGAGACGACAGTTAGTATATAAAATATTAGAATATATCACGTTAGTTTTATATCGAATGTTGTTTTAGAGAGATTATTAGTAAAAGATTAAAGGGGTATATTGATAATTATAAATATTGGTTTCATGAATTAAAGAATTCTGGATATTAATTATTAAAAATCCAAAGATTTTAATATTGAATGAATAGTAATGAACAATTTGCTAATTCACTTCTTTATATTGACTCTATATTTGCTTATTGCCTTTATTTTGAAATTAGACCTTATTTCAATTTTTTAAAATATTTGCTTGCTTGACTTTTATAAGACAATTTTTCAAAAATAATAAAAAAGCTCAAATTTAAAAAAATTATATATATAAAAAAAAATTTCCTATCATTTGACTTTTGAATATATTATTATGTTTATTTTATCATCAAAGGTAAAAGTTTTAGTATTTTATTATTTTATTTCCTAGTGGGAAATCTCATCCTATCCTATCCTAATTAGTAAATCCCCTAAAGCTCTACCTTTGAAAATTTTGAAAAGGAAAAGAGAGGACGCAAAAGGAAGAAATATCCACGTGGACCAACAACCTGCCTTAAACTAGCCGTTGTAAATATCAAACCTAAGCTTGACTTCTTCACTTCACTTTCCACCATTTTCAAAGCTTTGCAATTTTCGTCCACGACAACATAAAGCAAAGATTTCCTTCGATTCTTACAAAGACGAAAGACTTCGTATATTCAATAGATTTTTACCCAAAAAAGAAAAAAAAAACCCATCTTTCTTTAGCTTCTAATCCTAGTCGAATTCGTACTAGGAACCCACATCTTCTGTTGTCTAAAATTCTCACTGTAAGTCAATTTTGGTCCTTTTTCTCTCAATCTGAAAATATCCATCGGTTTGAGATTCATGTGATAAAGTTAGCGAAAAGTTGTTATGAAAAACTTAATCTTTTTGTGCATGATCATGCCGATTTCCTCGTGTTGAATTCAAAATTTCCTTTTCCCAATCACCCAAATTAAGCCTTTATTTGAATCTTAGTGCTTGTTTGTCCACATTTAGGTTTTAGCTTCAGTTGTTTACTTAATCTTTTGATTCTCATTGTTGGTTGTGTGGGTGCGAAATAGTGAAGTGGACAGATGATGTCACTCACTCCAGAACAGTTCAGAAGGGCTGGGCTAGGAGTAATTCCATCTCCTTCTCCTTTTTTCACGCCCCGCCCCGAGAAGCGGCGGGGGGATTTGAGAGGGTCTGATTGGAGTATCAACAGGCAAGACAAAGATAAAGAGGTTAATGTGCAGGTCCTGCTTAGGTGCAGGTAAATTTTCTATTTTTCTGGCAGCAAAGCACCTCTTTTGAGGGTTTTATGTATTGAATTTTTGGAGATGCATCTCTGAAGCATGATTTCTGAAGTAGGATTTGCAATAAATTAACTTGATTCTGTTGCTGGTTTGAATGCCCCTTTTTTCTTTCCAAGGTATTAGCTTCATATGATTGTGATCTATACAAGAGAATATAAAAAAGGTTGCTTGACATTTTCTAAGAGAAGAGTTGTTGCAGCTATTCAATTGCAACGTTAAACTACATGAAGGTTTGTTTCTTCTCGATTGGCAATGATTAGGTACTTTCTAGCAAGCATGCGATTGGCATGCCCAATTTGCTAAAGTGAAGATTGTGCAATGTACTCCTTTGCATGTTACCTTGTCAGAGTTGGAGACATCATCTATATAGTGATCCGATTTGTAAGAAAGCCTGCATGTATGGTTTGTGCTCTCGTTGAAACTCGCTATTTGTTTGGTCTAGGAGGTTTTCTAGTCCACGGCCAATTACTTATTACTTCTTGGGTTATAATTGCTATCTTATGAGGTTCCGCTAGTATAGCTGTGATGAAAATATTTTTGCTAAATGCAAAGCCAAAAAAAATGTATCAAAATGTAAAAGAAGAGGTAGTCAATAAGAGTTATCTCAACAGAGTTCTATTTCAGGCCATTAAACGAGGAAGAGCAAAGGATGAATGTGACAAAGGTTATATCATGTAATGAGAGTAAAAGAGAAGTGACTGTTGTGCAAAATCTAGCCAACAAGCAAGTAGATAGAGTTTTCACTTTTGACAAGGTATGCTTCTACCTCTAATGTGTAATTCTTTACCTCTCTTTTGACATGATTTGATATGCTGAATCTTTTTTTCTGTCATATTTAAAAGGTCTTTGGTCCCAAAGCACAGCAAAGATCAATCTATGATCAATCCGTTGCCCCTATTGTTAATGAAGTCCTTGAGGGTTACAACTGCACAATTTTTGCGTATGGCCAGACAGGCACAGGGAAAACATATACCATGGAGGGTGGAATGAGAAAGAAGGTAAACAGTGATTATAATAAGGAAAGTGCATTTGCTTCTTAAGGGATATGCTTGAAACAATATAGTATTAAGCTGATTTCTTTTGAAAAGGCAAGAGGCAATACAGGATAAGTTGTGAAAAGAATATGCTTGAAACAACATAGTGTTAAGTTGATTTCTTTTAAAAAGTCAAGAGGCACCACAGGATATGTTGTGAAAAGATATTCATGTATTTTAAGCAACCTAATATATTTATGTATTTTAAGTACTTCATAAAATATGCTTGTGATGGGTATCTCTAGGCTTCTGAGCTGCCTGCTGAGGCTGGTGTCATTCCACGCGCAGTTCGCCATATATTTGATGTACTTGAGTCACAAAATGCTGATTATAGCATGAAAGTCACTTTTCTGGAACTTTACAATGAAGAGATCACGGATTTACTAGCTTTTGAAGACTCCCCTAGATCTTTTGAAGATAGACAAAAGAGGCCTATTTCTTTAATGGAGGATGGAAAAGGCTGTGTTGTTCTAAGAGGTCTTGAAGAAGTGGCTGTATACAGTGCTAACGAGATATACACTCTTTTGGAGCAAGGGGCAGCAAAAAGGCGAACTGTGGATACGTTGTTAAACAAGCGTAGCAGGTATTTGACCATCAAAAAGTTACCTTCTTAAACTTCAGGTTATGAGAATAGAATAGACAATGTTTCTTAAAGGTTATGAGAATAGACAATGTTTCTTAACGTTTCCTGGAAAATTTCTACAGCCGTTCTCATTCAGTCTTCTCCATTGTGGTCTATATAAAAGAAGCTGCTGTTGGAGAAGAAGAGCTTATAAAATGTGGGAAGCTCAATCTTGTGGATTTGGCTGGCTCAGAGAACATTTCTCGTTCTGGTGCAAGAGAGGTTTGATAGAGCTTTTGAGATTTTCTCAATCTTTATCTTCACTATGATTATAGGCAAATAAATGCGTGTAAATACAGGGTCGTGCAAAAGAGGCAGGAGAAATAAACAAAAGCTTACTTACATTAGGCCGTGTTATAAATGCACTAGTGGAGCATTCTCCTCATATACCCTACAGGTATATTCAACATCACAGCCCATAATCTTTATGCACGGGAAATGAATTTCGTCATGTTACATGCTGATGGACTTGCTGCTTGTGGTAATGGTTTGAATCTCAACAGGGATAGTAAGCTGACAAGAATTTTGAGAGACTCTCTTGGAGGGAAAACCAAAACATGCATCATCGCTACAATTTCTCCTTCAGCTCATTGCTTAGAAGAAACATTAAGCACGTTGGACTATGCATATCGGGCCAAAAACATTAAAAATAGACCAGAGGTTTTTTTAGTCTGTTTTCTGTAATCTTCTCCTTTTTCCATGTAATCAGCAGTATCATATGCTGATATGCTGACTGGAGTATTGTCACAGGCAAACCAGAAAATGTCAAAGGCTGTGCTGCTTAAGGACTTATACTTGGAGATGGAGAAATTAAAAGAAGGTTGGATTCTCCCTTTGCTATCATTCTTACTATTCCTGTTTCAAGATAAGTTCAATTTACCCAAAAAAAGAATAAGTTTAATACATGACTTGATGCAGATATTCGGGCAGCACGGGAGAAAAATGGTGTTTACATTCCACATGACAGATTTGCACAAGAGGAGGTTGAAAAGAAGGTTGGTTATTTCAATTGCATATCTTTCTTTTTGCATCAGGATGGTATATTCTTTGTTCTTCTATTTCTTATCACTATTTATGAGACAATACTTAGTCCCAATTTTTGTTTGGCGTAGGCACGGAGCGAGAGGATAGAGGAATTAGAGAGCAGTCTTGTCCTTTGTGAGAAGGTATATGCTAGATATAATGTTCCCTCATAATGGATGCATGGATCATTTTGAGTTGGTGCTGTTATTGCAGGAAGTGGCTAAATTTCGTGAGCTCTATAATATTGAGCAAGAGAAGAAAATGGATTTGGAAAGTGAGCTAAAAAATTGCAAGGTACCATAATGCGTTGACGGATGTAGTTATGGTTTGAAGATATAATCCTCTCTGGTTCAATTGCTCATCTGATTCCAAGTTAAATTTCTCAGGTAGAACTTGGGAAAAATGGCAGCATGCTGCTTGATCTCCAAGAGAAGTATTGTTTGGCCATTTCGACAATCAAAGAGAAGGAGTTTGTCATCTCCAAATACATGCAGTCAGGTAAGGAATTGGGAATTTGCAAGTGTGTTTCATTCATTTCCTCCTTGATCTGTTTCATTATCTTACAGTGTCGTTCATTTCTGTGAAAAAACAGAAAATTCTTTAATTGAGTGTGCAAAAGAATTGCGTGGAGACTTGCAGGAGGCATCAGATGACATAGGTTCACTATTCATGAAACTAGGTATGCTTTTATGCCATTTGTTCTAGCAAGTGTCTATGTCATTTGAGAGTATCTGAAATAGTCAACTTAATGACACAATAGATGGCTATATCAGATTTAAAAGCAATTCACTAGGATCACTTATGTTTAAGCGGACCATCACCAAAACTTCTCTGTAATCAACGATATATTTTTTTTTGCAGAGCATAAAGATAGGATGGAAGCAGATAACCACAACCTGCTTTTGACATTTGGTTCTCAACTTGATCAAAGTTTAAAGAACCTGCACAAGACCATCATAGGGTCAGTTTCACAGCAACAGCATCAAATAAGATGCATGGAAGAACAGGCCAGCTTTTTCCTAGCAAGTAAAGATGATGTATGTCAAGTTCACAGTTGATGTAGCATAAGGTTTATTCTTTTTTCTTCTTACATGGTAAAGATTAACTCTGGAGTTTTATGCACATTTGGGAAATAGTCCTTTGTTTCCACATAGGGTCAGTTTCACAGCAACAGCGTCATATAAGATTAAATCTAAAGTTTTATGCACATTTGGGAAATGGTCCTTTGCTTCCATTAGAAAGAAAGGAATGAGACGAGTCCAATTTATTTATTTTATTTTATTTTATTTTTTATCTTTTGATACCATAGATTGATCCTAGTAGTTGCTTTAACTGCTGGTTTTATGAATATTTCCAGGCAATAAGAGTTTTGCATTCAAAGGTTAAAAAGATGATGGAGACACATGATTTGGGAGTAAATGCTTTGAAAGATTTTGTCCATACATTGCAAGACAATGCTTTAACCAATTTGGAAAATTTGAGTTCATCGATCTCATCTCAAGCCAAGGAAACAGAGAATGTATGAAGTTGATTTACAGTTTTTCCTCAAGGACTAGTGATATCAGGAGCATATATCTTCCTAAAATAATATTCTTTATACAGATTATGTTCACTTTGGCAAGTGAAGCCAAGGAAGTCATTTTGAGCATCCAGAATTCTCTCTGTGAGCAAAAGGAGTTATTGGCCTTTTCTGCCCAACAACAAGAGGAGGTATAAATTTAAGTTGCGATGTTATCATCAGCCTTCTCTGCAATGTGTGACTAAATTTATTTCTATGGATGATGCAGGGGCTAAGAAGGGGTGTCATTTCAGCTCAATTGATCTCCAAGGCAACCGTGGATTTTTTTAATGACCTCCAAAAAAAAGCTTCTGAAGTCATGGCCATTCTTGAAAAGAACCACATTCAAAAGTTTGAGCAGTTGACTAACTTTGAGAAAATGTTCAGGGTGAGTTTCTTATAGAAATGAATTTATCTGTCAGTGGAAAAACGTATGAAATCATTTCATTTAGTTCTGCTTTTGAAACAGGAAGAGGCTGCTAGAGAGGAACAAGAAGCTTTGCATCAAGTTGCGACCATACTATCCAATTTAACTTCTACTAGAACTAAACGAGTCAGTTGCCTAGTTCTTCTTCAGCCTTTTTGCTTTTTTGTCATGAAAACCTGAAATATATATTGCTTGGTGTGGTGACTTTGTTTTAACCATCAGGTTGCAGAGGCAGCTAAAAGCATCCATCAGTTTAACTTACAAGAGAAACAAAGACTACATGAGGAGATATCCAACATGCAGAAAGTTTCTGATGATGCTAAGGAGGAGATGATTGACTACATGATTTCAACAGACAACAACTTCATAGAAGATATGTTTTCTGCCGCAGGATCTCATACTACAATAGAAACTTGTCTCCAAGAATGGTAAGCTTTTGGGTCATATGAGAGCCTGGAATGGATGTGCTTTGTTTAATGCCAAAAATCACATTCATGCTTCTGTTCATGTTTTGACCATTTTTGGGGGCTGCAATACACTGTTAAAACGTAGAATAAAGTCTTCATTGTGTTCCAATAGACACCTGGACAACTTCTTGTCCTCTGGGTTGCATCATGATACTTTACTTCTGTGCATAATAGTGATATCTCTGAAGCTCCTGGAAGTTTTGCATTTTATGTGATTGAAGAAACAATAACGTACATCTCTTACATAATTCTCATTTTCTTTAATGCAGTTCAAAGGTGGTGGATTACTCCAGGCAGCAATGGGATAATGCTGAACGTGCAATAAATGGGCTGAACCAAACGGGTATCAAAAAGATAAAACATGAGATAAAGTAAGTTCTGCCATTGATAAGAGTTTGATATCTTTGAACTCTTTGTTTCTTCACCATTGACTCAACATATTAAATTTATTCACAGGGAAAATATTAAAACCTACAATCATCTACAAGAAGAGTTTGTATCATCATCTACTTCCATGGATAAAGATTTCAGGACTAGAGTGGACCATGTGTACAGTGCTCTAAGTGGTAATTTGGATCTTTCAAAAATTATTTACTTTTTTTTTTTTCTGGGTAAATAAAGAATTTGTGCCTGAGAAGAATGAAACTGCAGACTCACATGTGCGGGATCACGACTGTAAGGAGAAGATGGACTCCATAGCAACCTTGTGCTTGGATCAACTACGCACAATACAAGAGCAACATGGACAGAACATATTAAAAATCCGAACCACAGCAGAGCAATGCCTCACAAAAGAATACTTAGTAAGCTGCCTTATCTATAAATGTTCAACTATCTCAAGGAACCATGTCTTGCAGAATCTAGCATTTTGAATAACATGCAGCAACAAAAGCCAATACTCTAGCCTTCCACTAGATGTGTCTCCTGGATCCTATTTTGCTATTGCATGTTTGTGCGTATGGCCAAAACAACTCTATTGTGCATTACCCCACTTATATATATATAAACTCAATTATTCTTCCCTCAGTTTCTCATTATAGGTGCTATTGTCAATCTAGGTAAGTTGTCGGTCCTAAGCCCATGAGTAAAGGAGCATGACTTTATTAGGTTAACAGCCACTGTAAAACTTTACCAATCAACATGAACGTTCTTAAATAACATGTGACTCAACGAAAAAATTGTCAGAAAAATAAAAGCAGTCAAATGTTTGGATGAAAATTTCATCTTTAATGGAATCTAACCTATCAAGCATTTTCTTTTCCTATCTTTTTGCTCGATTGGAGGATGCATATGAGATGTGATATGCACCATTAGATGCCATCAGGCATTATCTTTTCCTATCTTCTGCTTGATCAGAGGTGATATATAAGATGTGATGTGCGCCACTAGATTGGAAGAATGATTTGTTCATGCATGTGTTGCTTAATTAAGTGCTGCTTGGACTAATTGGCTACTGTTAGTGTTTACCAATACATGTGCATAGTCTGTCTTACATAGGTCAGTGCTACTTTGACCGGTTATTGACAGGGTGTCTTTATGCAGGTTGATCAGCCTAGTGGAGCAACTCCTAAGAAACAAACCATAACAGTGCCAAGTTTAGCATCTATTGAGGAAATGAGGATGTCCATGAATGTTAATCTCAAGGGAGAGGATATTTTAGAGAACATATTGAAATATGAACGGCTAGACAACAAGTCTCTGCAACTGTTGCATGAGGAAGCATCACTTTACAGAACTCCCTTTGCAGATATAAACTGATGATGTTAGGAATGTATTAGATGATTAGTAGAAAGTTCTAGGAGAAAGAAATTCTCTTTAGCTGAGAGGATAGAAGTGCTCATCAGTTGATGAACGTGTTCATTTAATATGTTTCATTAGTTTTTTGTGAATCTGCTGTTATAAATCATTTTTAGTATGGTCCTTTTGATGTTAAATAACCAAATATTCATTGTGGTAAATGTAAGATCATTTGTCTCCTTTTTTCCTCAATGGATTATGAACATGTTTTGATATTAGTATAAGCACTTACATAGTTCAGTTAATATGATTATTTAACCTTGTCTATGGATGAAACATGTTCAATTTTTACTCTCCATCCGCAGTAATAGAGATATGTTTGGGCTGTCTCAACTGTCTAGTGCACTTCAATGGAGGAAAGTAGGGTTTGTGCTGTTGAGAGCAGGATATCATCCTAACGAACCGCAAAATAGGATTCTGCTAATAAATGGAATTCTCAATAGGTTGTCTAGAGCAAAAAAGACTCGGTAGCGTTTCCTATTTTCTCCATAGGCTGTCTTTTGTTCTCTCTTAACCTTCACAAATAAGGCAAATCAATAAGGAAAATTGTGCTTCTTTCAAATTTCTTTCCAAATTTCTTTAGCGGTGGTCAAGCCTCAATTAGGTTCCAAAGGAATTCAATAAGGTTAGGGCAAAGTGCTGTTGTTTTTGGCATGAAAAGAAAGGTCTGCTTAGTGTAGCAATTGACGTTGGATTTACAGTAAGTTCCATTATCTTCTAATGGCAAAATAGGTCAAGAATCTAAAAGAAAAAGTTGGTTTTTGATGATTTTGTGGAACTTCTTCCAATGCGGAAGTGTTGTCTTGTCGTTGTTGATTTCTGAGTACAAAGGAATCTTAGAAGTAAGAATGGAAGAAAATGACGAAGTTAGAATTGGAAGTGCCAAAACAGGAAATTTTGGAGTAGATTTGATGCTTCAGTTAAGACTTGCTTAATGATTTTACAGTTTCAGTCTTCATATGGAACTTGAAATTTGAATGAAGGCATGCTGTCATCTTGAGGCACGACACGCTTGAAGTATTCTATCAAGTAAGATCTCTAAATAAACATTAAAAATGGCCAACATAGCAAGACATTAACGATGAGGTTGATTCTTTTAGCCAAATTATTATAGTCAATTCAATCATATCGTTTGAAACAAGAGGGATTGACAGACATTTTACTTGTAAAGATCGAACTACTCTAGCCTTTGAGGAAATCAATCCAGAAGCGTGTAGATCCCTAGCCATTTAATGAACTTCATATGAACAACAGTATAAACAATGAATAACATGATGCCATACAAGATCGCGGGTAAGAATAGTAGCTTAAACCTTCTTATAGGTCGCATGTGTGAAAACTTAGTTGAGAAAAGTGAGGATCATGTGTTAGGGTGGTGGGGATGCGGCGGCGCTGTAAAGCAGTTTCCAAAGGCAAATTATTATGATATATGCTTGTTTCAGTCCTCATGCAATCAATCTTGAGACTATGATTTGCAAAGGAAACAAATAAAAAGTTCTCAAATCATGCAATTAATACAAACCAATTTGATTTGGTTAAATGATACATCTTTTGAGAAATTGGTCCAATTCCCTGAACTTTTCCTCTTTGGAGGCTAAACAAGTATTGCATCTAGTTCTGTTGTCAATAGCCTCGATTAATATACAAGGAAATGTTTCTCTCATGTCGCTGATCAAAGTTAGAATGAGTACAGCAGGATGCAGAGAGTTCTTAATCAAACACCAAATCTATACGGTCAAAGCGCTTCTTTTGCCATTTCAAGTTTAGTTGTGTCTTTTGGCCTTGACACCTCAACTGCACCAGTTTCACATTGGAATGTTTCAGTTTTAATAACTCCTTGATCTATGACTTGCACTGGTAATGCTATTTTCTCATCCACAGACCCGGATGGTGAAGAGGATACATGGTCCTTGCTTTTACCCCAAACAACTAGATATAAGCCGGCCACGATGATAATGGCACCCATCACCCTACAAAACAATATTCACATATCAATTATTGGCAAGAAAAAAATCTTCTTTACACCAATTATATCGAAGTAAAATAGGTAGACGCAGATGCATCCTTTATTACCATAATGTTGGGGTCATGTGTAAAAACACTGACTGAAGATGCGATAATATTTTCTTAAATGAGCTTGGGACTCTTAAGGCAAAATGAATCTATTTTACATAAATGATCATAACGCTGAAATTGGATGGAAAGACTAAAATGCCATTTGCATTTTGGCTAAAGAATTCAAATAACATGTGATTTAGATTGTAAAACTAATTAGAAGTTGATAAAGTTTTGGAACCTGAGCTATATAAAGGATTATAGTTACCTTCCAAGGAATAATTGTTCGGCTAAAATGAAAGAGCTGAGGACTGCAACAATCACCATACTCAATGGGCTAAAAGCGGTGACAAAAACTGGTCCCCTGTCTTTCATGACAATACCTTGAATGTAGTATGCAACTCCTGAGCAAACCACTCCCTGCATAAAGCTCAGTCATCATTAATTAAACTAAATGCTTTTTCAATCAATGGATGTACAAATGTGACTACAATCTTTAACCAGATTTTCACATTTCATCTAGTTAAGGTTGAAATTCACATTAATTGCAAATGTTTATAATGGTAAAATTGTATGTATAAAAGAAATATCTCTTTTTTATCGATTTGCTAGTCAATGATAAAGCATGTCAAGAAATCTGTATATCAAATTTTGATCCTAAAAATAGTACCAATTCTTATTTTATTTATATCTGCATTTTACTTGTAACCATTGCTTCCTAAAGAGAAGGAAAAGTTTATCTATAATATAACAGCCACGATCATTTCTTCTGGGCCCTTGATATTGTTTTTGTTCTTTTTGTTTCATTTTATAGGACGGCTGTTTTGTTATTATATATTTTAAACACATGATAATCATAGCAAGTATATTATTATAAATTTGTTTTTATGAACTGCTTTATATCACACTAACGAATGCTTCCTGCTTTTCCTGATCTAATAAGTTTCATTCCATCTTACTAGCACAACCACTTTTTTTTTTTTTTTTTGTTGGCCAGCAGCACAATCCCATGTTAGTAATATCTAAACATCAAATTTTGATCTTTTATGTGACTCATTTACCAATGATTTGAACATATTTATCTTTTAAGTACATGCATTAGGGGTACATATTGCCGTAGTGCTCTTCATGGAAATAGCTTGTTGAGTAATTTAAAGTAGAACTATTCTTTTACTCTTTAAACTTTACTACTTTTTCTAATTGAATTCCCAAACTTTTATTTTTTCTATTTCAATCCTTAAACTATTTAAAAGATTGTAAAAGACTTTTCCGTTAGTAAATCTTTAGTTTTTCTATTAAGAAATGGCTTTTTTGTAAATTTTTAGAAAGTTTAAGGATTGAAATAGAAAAAATGAAAGTTCGAGGACTCGTTTAGAAAAGTGCCAAAGTTTGAGGACTAAAAGTGTAAAATATAAATTTCTCCTTGTTTTCCTTTTAAGATCTATATATTTATTTGTGTTTTAATTTACAATTTATGCTTTTTATATACATACATATATATATATGTACATACATATTTGTTCTTTTAGGACATGATTTTTAATGGTATTTATAATATAGAAAAATAAAAATACTAGTTTTATTCATTTTGAAGAATTCAAGTCTTGAAATAGAGAAAAAATGAAAACATAAAATCCTAAAACGAAAAGATATGAAAAAATTTTGCTTCTTTAGATATACTTTTTTCATTTTGATTAACAAATACTTTAAATAATCAATGATTCGATTTGATATTCTTAATAGAATCAAATCACATTTAGTTATGTAATTTTTTTAAATTTACATATAATAATATTTTTTTTTCTTCACCAACTACATTACATATTACAACAAATTAGAAGGGAGAAATTCGAATTAGGTCAATCTCTTTAGGAAACTAGTATTAGTAAAGTAACTATATAAATTATTTAACACTTACTCCAATTATTAAATTACATAAACAATAGCAATTACAAATAATTATCATATTTAATTTAATGACACTATGTAAAGTTAGGGAGAATATCATTATATATTTATAAATAGAAAAATGTAAATAATGATTATATTTATGATAAAATAAATAATTTTATTACTAATTTTATCTAACAATATAATTAACTATTCTGATTCATTAAGTTGTAACTCTTTTTTTTTTTCTTTTTGCTAGAAAAATTAACAAAGGTTGAAAAAGAAAAAAAAAATGTAAAATTACACTTTTAGTTCCCGAACTTTTCTATTTTTTCTAATTGAGTTCTCGAATTTTTAGTTTTTTTCTATTTTAATCCTTAAACTTTCCAAAAGTTTGTAAAAGTGTCATCTATTAATGGAAAAATTAATGATTCACTAACAGATGACTTTTTTTGCAATTTTTGGAAAAGTTTGAGGATTAAAATAGAAAAAATAAAAGTTTAAGGATTCAATTAAAAAAAATAGTAAAGTTTGAGAACTAAATGTATAGTTTTCCCTTATCCTTTTCCAATTGAAGTGCTCTTATTATTTAAAATTTTACCACCTTTGTTTGGATGGTTATACTTCCGTTTAAGAAAAAAATAGCTGTTCTTAATTCTTACACTGTAAATAGCTGCAAGCAATTTGGTATCCCAACCTATTGACCAAACAGCAGTATTTCCCCTTTCCATAACTAGTGCAACAACCGCACCCTCAACCGTGCCCAAAAGGCAAATCCATGCCGTAAGTGATAGTTCAGCAGGATAAGAATCAAGTGTAACAGCCTGTGACATTGAAAATTTACGTTAGACATATGCTCGTGAAATACTAAAACAAAGATCACATGTATGTGAATGCATATGAAATCTATGATTAGAAATTACTTGTAAAATCATGAAGCAAGCCCAACTAAAGCATCCTATTGTAATCATAATTGAACCCTTGATTGAACTTTGCAGACTTGTTCCTCCACTTCCATTTTGGTAGCTGCTTCTTCCTTTTGTCCAAATTAACTCTATTATTGGCCCTTTCACTAGTGTCATGATCATAGCTCCCGCGACGGTTGCTAATGTTCCAAATATCTTAGCTTGACTCCGGATGCTTCTAATCTTAACTTTCTCTAGCCTGTAGGGAAATGTAAAACTACTAGTAATCCAAACTTTTATCTTATTGTCGAATCCATATACACCATGTATTTTGGATCTTTAGATTAAATCGCGTGTGTATTTCTTATATAGTTACCTTAGAAGCCAAGCCATCATAAATGTTATGGCAGGAAGAATATTGCACATGGCAGCTGCAAATGTTGCTGTCGTATGTTTCATTCCCAAATAATATAAGTTTTGGTCAATCACTGGCCTATATATAAATAAAAAATAAAATAATAAGTGACCAATTTAAATTAAATGAGCATCTTCTTAGAGGTCAAGTTAATTACTCTAGTAAGCTGAGCACCACTAGTTTGGTAAAAATTGGGAGAGTCATCTTTGGCCTTGTTTTCCTGTTTTAAAAAAAGAAAAAAAATGAAGGCACAAGTTCAGCATTTGTTAGTAAAAGCTGGTCTGGTTATCATAACAATTGAATAGTGAGGAATTCATAGAACAAACTTGTCAAAAATTAACGCGAATGGAGCAATGACGAGGGTAGCTACAGCGTGGCGGTAGACGACGAGCACGAAATTGCTCATTCCTTGATTCAAGGCAGCCTTACAAAGGATGTCCATCCCAGCAAGTCCAAATTGCAAGAATATGACAGCCACGAATGGTTTCATTCTTTTGAACCATCCAACATTTGTGGTACTCATATTGATCTATAGGCTATAGTCCTAGAATTTCTAGCTAGTATGTTACGTGAAGTATCAATGAGACACTGCTTGCTATACGCATAAATTCTTAGTGATAGGAAGGCTCTTTAAATAT
The DNA here is from genome assembly GCA_024138015.1 of Lumnitzera littorea. Lineage (NCBI taxonomy): Eukaryota > Viridiplantae > Streptophyta > Magnoliopsida > Myrtales > Combretaceae > Lumnitzera > Lumnitzera littorea. The sequence goes on along the minus strand of JAMXBB010000002.1, from coordinate 23,965,969 downwards.
GGAAAATTGTCTAGGAAAAGTAGGAATATTCTGCAAATTTTACTTTAAAATCCTGGGGCTCCACCACCTTAGAGGTAGAGTACACAATTGTCACTTAGAAATTTAATTGTCCAACCCTGATGAGAGAGTGGGCTTTTGTCATGTCGAATCATTGTCTGTCCTTAAAAACAAGGTGCGTTTATAATTGATAGTGCTATATTTATGTAATGGATGCTGCGTCAGGTAGTTGACATATTCATCAAGGGCTAAAGTTGCATATATACATACATACATACACACACACACACACATATATATATATATATATATTTGTTATGGAGTTTTGGCAAATTCTGTTAATATGCCACCAAAGTCTTGTTCCAACGGATTGGTATTGTCATTAGAATACAGTACCCAGATGCTGATGCAAATATGGTGCATCAAGTTATTCCAACAATTATTCTCAAAACCGGATTTCAAAAGTAATTATACCCCTAGGATTTTTCTTTAGATAAGGATTTGACCCTTAGTCCTTTTCTAAACTCTTTAATTTGCTTACAAAAGAAGACTTGAGCTCTCACTCCCTAGTTCCATCGCCCCCTAAAGTCACCGCGGCCCTTTCACTCTCCTAATGATGCTGCCGACAAAGTTCTTTCTGGGACGGATATAGGCGGGTGCTTAAGGACTCAAACTGCAGAAAAAATAATCATATACGAGGAATGTACATATTACCTGTTTAGTTTATAAAACAAATTTTAAATTGACTCTGAATCTCGCTTCCACCCACTCCCAAGCTATATGGTTCTGCGATGCACAATTGCAAGATAATTCTGCTGTTTTGCTCCATATGTTTGTGGAGACTATTAGCAACGAAGGTTCAATAAATATTCCAAGTTACTTTTTAGTCCTACTTTTCCTCTAAGGGTTGGTTGTTGATCGCATTGTTGAGTTTCCTTCTTTCTTCATTGGCGTGCCATTTCCCTTCTAAATTTCTTCTTGCAGAAGAAGTTATAGGTAATTATATCGTAAGTCATGCACATTTGCCCCAAAGCGAATAGGTATGTACGCTTTTTTTTTTGAGCGCAAGTCGCAATAAATGTAATATTAGGCAGTGTAAAAATATGATATATATTTTTAGAGATGTACATAAAGGATGAACAATACAACATGATAACCGACGTTAACTATTCAAGTAGACTTCATTGTATAACATTTATCATCCAATTTAAATTACTAAATGTGCACATAAAGGTATATATCTTTTATCTTGTCAATAACCAAAAGTTTATTAGTATAATATTAGACGTGAAATGGAGATAATATCACATTTCATACATCAAACTTTAGAACAGTTTGAAGTCAACTGCTGGAACTCATCCCTTGCGATATTTATTATCCAATTAAAACATTAAGTGCTAACATCATTACCTTAGCCTTATACGCTAGTGATACCTTATATTAAGTATCCTACAAGGATTGAGAGGTTATAGTATTAATTCATAAGATTATGATGGTGAATACTTTATTAATGCAAAATTATAACTTTTGAGTTAAGTAGTTGAAATGAACTCTTTAATAATTGTTAGTTTAGTTATTTACTACTTTTGGCTTGAAACTTGATTGCTAAAATCACAAGTCAAAAATATAATTTTATAATTTTTCTTAGTTAAAATGGTTGTAAAATAATTTATGTGCAGACTTTTGATAAAATTATGAATTTTTATATATTATTTTATAAGTTTTCGACTTTACTAGTTTTGTACAGTTTTGTACAATTCTGTACAATTTTATGAATGGTAGAATCGTAATTTTAATAATTATGACTTAAAACATTATAAATGATTAGAGCGGATCTCTTACCAATAGATAGATGATTTGAGTTTAGCTTTAGTTTAGAGAAGAGGTTTGAGGAGGGTAGGAAGTGTCACTAAGACGATGAATTTTGGCATGCTTCTAAAATAATTTATATGTAGTGGGTGGCTTGAATTATATACCAAAAAGGGAGAAGAACTTGGGACAATTATAAGATCTCGCGAAGAATACGACGCTTGTTTATAGGGGAAGGAGATTGTGATACTCTTTAGCTAAGTATTTCGTATGGATTATAAAAGGTTGTGATACTAGTTTATAAGGCTATGATAATAAATATTTTGTGTTGTCAACACAGATTATAATTTTTTAATCAAGTGGTTGAAATTAACTCTTTATTAATTGTTGATTTAGTTATTCATTACTTTTAGCTTGGAATATTATAAATGGTATCAAAGTGGACCTTCTACCAATAAGTGGATGATTTAGGTTTAGCTCTAGTTGAGAGAAGAGGTCCAAGGAAGGAGAGAAATGTCATTAGGGTGGTGACTCTTGATATGCTTTTAAGATGAGCTATAGGTAGTGGGTGACTCGAATTGTATATTGAAAATGAGGAAGAATTAGGCCTAATTATAAGATCTTACGATAAGAATATCGCATGTTTAAGTGGGAGAAAGGGAATTGTGATGCCTTATAGTTAAGTGTCCTACATGAATTATGGAAGGTTGTGGTACTAATTTATAAAGTTATGATGATGAATGCCTTGTTAATATAAGGTTGCAAATTTTAGGTTAAGTAGTTGAAATGAATCTTTTAGTAATTATTAGTTTAGTTATTCACTGTTTTTGATTTGAGAAATTACAGCACTTGCTCAAGTTATTATGAAACTATAAATAAAGTTTCTTTCCAATTTAGTTTTGGAAAAAATTCTCCAACTAAACCAAATTGAGTATTTGTGACTCTAATTCAAGGGGTATATATACCAAATAGAAAAAGTGAACTTATATGCTTTGAGTACAATACCTTTTGTCATGACCTTAGGAGGAGGTTTTGTGTGATTGTCTAAAATTTCCATATCATGTATATACCATGATACAAAAATCACCTTACAAATTAGAGATCGCAAAACTCTAAATAATTAAACATTAAAGTTTTTTATTTTGATTAAATAGTTAGATATAAAATATAAGTGAATATGGATATCCGATAAATCACAATCCATCAAAACCATAGAGAATTGGTATCTCCTACCAAATATTAAGATAAGGTAAAACAACTTACTAATTTACAAAAAATACTACATAATCCTATCATATGAATATACTCTACATAAATTGTTTCTGTACCATTATACACTTTTCAATCAACTTTAACATTACCAATCCTATCTTTAAGTTATATTCTACTCTTAAGCTTATTTCAATCCTTACTTACAAGAAACTTGCATAAGAAACCTGCAAAAGAAACTATAGGGAAATGAGAAAATCATGTCTTAGTGAGTTCGTTCCTTACCACTACCGTTAAGCGAGTTATTAAGTATTATTAGCACATATGCAAACTATCTACATACGAAATAAATGTAATTGTGATTAATGTAAGCAACACATCTATAGGAGTCCAGAATTATGGATGGTATAGATTTATATCGTCTACACATCGATTTTTCCTCCATACTTACTTATATAGAGCAGCTTACCTTAATTGTATGAGGCTACTTGGAGGCAACGTCTTACCAGACATTACTTGACTATTACCCTAGTTCAAGAATCAACAATCAATATAGGTGGACACTAACTAAGGCCGCTTACCAAACATATCAAAGGCCACTCGGGCACATATAGTGAGTCCATCTCGCTATCAACCAATATTTAAGGCCTTATGGGTACAAATATGTGAGTCCTCTTACAATCAATTGAAGATACTATGCTAACTTCACCTTAACAATACAAATATCATTTATGGGCATTACGAGCTCTCATAAAAATTATACAAAATATATTTAAGATTGGAAATGTTTTCAAAAAGATACTTTACTAAAAAATTTACAAAGTTAGTACTATCCATCAATATACCAATTGAATCACAAACATACAACATATATAACTAGTTATCTTAGTCGAACAGTTATATTTACCAATTTAAGAAAATGGTTACACGGATGATAGCACACAAAATAATCGATCGTTTAATCAAACAATCAATTTTAACTAACAAGTAGCACACAAATGACAAACAACAAGCAGATAATAGATCATAAGAACTCCCTCACCTAAGTTAATGCTCACTTTTCCGACCTTTGAGAATTCTAAGGCTTGATAATCGATTACTTAAAATATAAGAAAGCTTATAAATATTCTGAAAAACTAGGTTCCCCAGTTAACTAAATATCTATTATTATTTGCCTAGTTTTCTACTATATCCTAAATATGGTATAAATATAGTTTGATTTAAATCTCTCACTTAGATTATTTTAAAATTTTAATCGTGTATAACTTTTTCAATTTAGTTTGGATTTGTATAAACTTATAATCCATTTTGATCATTTTCGAATGTACTTTCTTGCAGTAAGGTCCGTTTTAGATATTGTAATCCGCAGTTTTAACTATAATATAAAAATATTATAAATTTCATTATTTTGACTTAAATAGTTATAGAATATTAATTTAAGCTTTTCTTAATATAATTATGATTTAATAATTGTTTTAATCGTATAATTTTTAATTTTTTTATTTTGGGTCTATTATACTATAATTACTTATTTTAACTTATTTTTGAGATTTAAGATTTATTAATTCAAATTTTTCTGCTTTATCAATTTTCTAATTAATTAATTATTTTATTATAATTATTAATTAAAAAATTAATTAATTTATAGTTAAGT
>JAMXBB010000002.1:23854845-23961074 GCA_024138015.1 Lumnitzera littorea | reverse complement strand
ATACATAAAGAAAATAATAATAACATACATATGTACATAAATACAAAAATACATAATACATGTATATATATCATATACGTATATTTACATTTATACATCATATACTATAAATAAATACTAGGTACATACACATGTATATACCCATTTACACAAACATATTATATTCTTAAAAAAAATATTATGTACATATAAATATAGATATACATGGTCACGTATACATATACACACATACTTAAGTAATACATACATATATACTCCACACATACATACATACCATATACTAAATATACTATGTATAATACATACATATATTTACACATACATACATGTAAATAATTAAAATAAATACTCAATATACATATACATGCTATAGAGTATATATATATGTACAAATAAAATAAATAAACTTGCATACTTTCTTTAATTAAATTGAATAATAGAAGTCCCTTATTTTCTTCTTCTTATTTTTCTTCTTAGTGTTTGTTTAGTTTATGTGTGTGATTTGCTGTGCTTTTCTTTTTCTCTTTTTCTTTTTCGGTTATTGTGTGTTTCTAGACTTCCAGGTGTGAAGAACAAACAGCAACTTCAAAGTTTAAAACAAAAGAAAAAGAAGGAAGGAAATCTAGCTTAATCTATTCACTAATTTAGATTAGACACATGTTTTATTACACTTGTCCTTTGTCCTTTAAATTGGAGATACTTGTAAATTGAAATTTAACACATGGGCAGCTACTACATTTAGTTGGAAATCACATGGAGTAAAGGAGAAAAAATAGGAAGAAGGAAAAGGAAAAGAGAAAAGAAAAAGGGAAGAAAAAGGAAAATAAAAATAAAAATATTTAATTTTTTCAAACATAAAAATCATAAAATTAGTATTTATAAATTAATTTTGAGATTTTATGAAAATTTATGAATTTAATTGGTACTTGTTACATTGATAATATTTACAAGTTATTTTACTGTTTTCGTTAGGGTTTATTCGTGATTTAGTCAATAATTGCGATCGACTATGGTTAAAACACTGTTAAATTATATTTATTTGTTTTATAAGCTTAAAGTTATAATTTTAGGGTTTTAGTTAAGTTCCAGTTCGATTTCCAGCATTTATACGTATATCAAATTTAAGGTTTTTTGTACTTGATTTAGGTTTTGAGCAAAATTTTAGAGTTTTTATCCTTCGTCTTATGTTCGAGTTTAAAATTTTAATTAGTTTTAAGTTTATCAATTCTGTTGAGTTAAGGTAATTATCTATAATATTTAAATTGATTTGTTACTTAAAATGCTAAATTTACAAGGTTTATACTTTTGATTATTTAAATGAAATTGGTATGTTATATCATTGTCAAAATTGTCATTGCCACCTCTCTTCATTCTCCATAGCATTATTAGTGGAATTTTATAACCTCATATTTGTCACAAACCATTTGGTTTTTGACATAGAAAAGGGTTGGTCGATACCTTTATCATATTATCAAATTTGATATTCCAAGCATTATTACCCCTCTTCTAATGATCATAGAGGAGGAAGTAGTAGTAGTAGATGAAACACTAATTAGATAGTAAATAAATGGTTTTTCTATGACTCTATCTTTTTTATTACAAGATTAGTGTCGCTATTTATTTCACCTTTAATTTGATTATCTTTAAATTTAAATTATTTAACAAATTATGAATTTAATGCTTCAAATTTAAAAATAATAAAATAAATGATGAGATGATGAACATAATCGGTTTCATCAAAATCAAGGATGAAACCATAGAACGTGATAAGTTAGAGTAGCTATGTAAATTTATTAAAATTTACAGCACCAAACGTGACGCTTATGTAAAATCGAAGTTGAGATCTTTGCGAATCTAGACAATTTCTATCCTCCTTATGTAATCGCTTCTTAGACTATGACTTCAAAAAAAAATAAAAAAATAAAAATTTGATTTGGTTAGATGATGCATCTTTTGAGAAATTGCTCCAATGCCTTAACTTTTTCTCTTCGTAGGCTAACCAAGTATTGCATCAAATTTTAACGTCAATAGCCTAGATAAACAGATCAAATAAAAATAATAAAAGGACGTAAAGGGCTATTTATCCAAAACCAAATCTATAGAGCCATAGGACTCCAATTGCCATTTCATTTTTAGCCTGTGTCCGTTGCCCTTGATGCATTGATTGAAATGTTTCAGTTTTAATAACTTCTCGGACTGATCTATGCTTTTCTCATGTTGCATTTGCAGATGACACCATCCTTTGTTACGTTTATGGTGAGCATTACTTGCTGTGCAAGATAATGATTTTTTGTGAAAAGGCACTTGGTGAGTAACAAGGGAATGTAACTGCTATTTATGCTTATAATGATGGCTCTTCAAAAAAGTATAATTGTTTTGTTTGTATTTTCTTCATTATAAATACTTTTTTTCCATTTATAATTTTTTATTTTGCAAGTTAACCCTTTTCATAATTAAAAGTTACTTCAATTAATAATTAAACTAGACACATCATTTAATGTATAAAATGGAAGTTAAGGAGGAGTTATGACCTTTGCACGATGAGTTGGGGTCTTTGCATCACTAACACGAAATGATAGAAACACTCAACATAGGGTTGCATTTTCATAATTTAAAGAGTTATAACTCTTAAATGGTATTTGATTATTAAAACTGAATAGAATAAATAAAATTGAATAACATAAATATAAAAAGTACAAGATAATATAGTATTATTGTACCATATTTAGTTTGCATAATATTGAATATAAATTTTTATGATATGTCTTATTTAGTATACACAAATACTTGACTTAATATTATATTTTGATATTTATGCTCTTAATATTGTCTAATAGTTATTTAATTACATTTATATCCTAAATACTTATATTTTTATCTAGTAAAATCAACTTTTATACTATATTTTTAAATTGGACAATTTTTAGGGAAAGTTGTAAATAACTTCCCTAAATTTTGACTTAGGTATCGATTGATTCTTGAAACTTTTCAAATGTGGTTTTTGACATCTAAATTTTGATAAATTGCAAATATAAAAAGCAGTTTTTTTTTTTTTTAGTTAAAAAAAGTTACATTATGATTAAATTTTAGAGGGTTTTAAAGCATATTTTAATAAGTTAAAAGGATATTTGTATACTAAAATCAAGATTTAAAGAGGTTATTCTCAATCTATGGGTTTTTTATTTTTTATTTTTGCTAATTTAACAAATTTTAAGAGGTCAAAAACTATACTTTAAAAATTTAGAGGATTAATTCACATCTAAATTAAAGCTTATGGGTATTATTTGCATTTTCCTCCAAATTTTAAGTATTTTGTTTAGTTCTTCAAACTCTTTCTTGTCTAGTAATTAATATCAAATTACAAACCAAATATTAGATAAGATATTTTATCCAATCTAATCCTATAAATTTATACAATCAAATATATCTTAATATGATATTTCATATAGCTCTTTTGCATCCACTGTACGAGTAGTACAAGTGTGACATCTCATATTATTAGGCACACATATTGCCCTGCATATGTGTGTGATCCGCTAATATAGTGTAAAATACGATTCGTTATTTGGCCATTTTAAATTCGGAAAATGAAATGTGGACTTTTCCTTTCTTTTTATTTTTCTTTTCTATTATCTTTTGTTTTCCTTCTTCCAAAACTTCCACGCTTGCTACGCCAGGCAAGACATAAATAATCATATTTCTAGCTACCAAAACAGCCATATATTGTGAAAGAAATTATAAATATATCTCCTATATTTATTTTAATATACACTTAACTCACTCGTTCTTTAAAAAAATTCAATGCATATAAAATAAATATTAGGAAATTCACTTACAATTTGTCCTATATTTTATATCCGTACCTTTGTCCTTTCAAGATACCATGTGATGTGACAAGTTTTTATCATTGTTGTTGATCCTTTTAGCATACGCTTCATTTATTAGTAGGTGCTTCATTTAACTGTATTTGGCAAATATATTTACATGTACTGCCCACGGTAAGTAGTCATTTTCCTTGCTTCATGTTGGAGATAAATAGAGGATGGTTCTCTTAGAATCATAATAATAGTTAATTAAAAAACCCCTGTGCTAGACATGAATTTTGATTAATTTTTAATTAAAATTATTATTTCTATTGATAGATATTCATAGAGTACTTCAAATTAGTTACAAATATGCTATCGATTATAGGAATTAGTAGATACAAAATAAATAAGGTATAAAACTCTATCCGCATCTCACTTTATATGTATAGTTTTCATATTTTGAATATGGAGGTTATCTTTAATACCTTAAAGTCACATTAAAACTTATACTTTATAAAATTTATGTAGTATAAAGTATATCGTAGAATTTATAAAATTTTCAATCATATTTTTATAATATTGAAATTATGAGGTAAATTTTCTACATTCTAAATTCAATGTTTTCACAACATCATATTCATTTATATTGCATGAAGGCATAACTCTGCTAGTTTTTTTATAGTCACAAGTACAAAATATACTGCTTAGAGCATCTTGAATAAAAGTAATATTACAAAATAGAAGTGACAAGATAACATATCTATGAAAAATGTATACACATGATGGAAAATATCACATTGAAGGCAAGGTTAGTAATGATGAAGAAATGAGATAAGCAAAGCGAGAAATAAAAATGTGGAAATGAGAGGAGAGGGGGATGGAAGAATTGAAATAAGAGACTTTTTATAGTTTTTTTATGGATGATGGGTTTAAACTATAACTTATATGTTTCTTTTTTCTTTTGTTTTTTAAGAACTTAGAGGATAAAAATTATTGCTATCCTAACATTTATAATTATCAAACAAGGTAAGTGCATAATTATGTTGACCTCGATCATCTCAAATTGTTTAAATAAATGATCAACTTCTGATGAAAAACATATTACAATTAATTATACTTTTAATTATATTATAAATTTGTAAATCTTTATTTAGGTGGTGATTTCTAACTTAATTAGGTGATTAGGACCAAAAAGAAATTATTTATGCCTTTTAACGGATAATTGGGTCAACAGACTTATATGGAGAAGGAGTTGTCAACCATACATGCAAATTGGTGAATCAGCTCGTGATTGTCGGTCGTTATGTTCGATCGCCCTTCATGGTGAACAACCTTGGTCAATTGGTGTCGAGGTGCAATTGGTTACACATCTTTCTTGGTCGACCCAGACTTCAAAATTCTTTCCCAAACAAACTTTAATTGAAAATCTTTCTCAAAATCATTTGTGATTCAATTATGATTCAACGACAACTTTAATAACCAACAATCCAACTGAAATTTACCCTAAAAACATGAATCTACAATATATTTTTACACATAGATATTGAATTTAAGGATATAAATGAATTAAGTTACTTAGCTCGCATTAACCTTAGCTTGACTTGAACTGGATTTACAAACAAATTGACCTTAAACTTAAAATAAAGCTTATTTATATAAACGAGTTGAACTTAAACTTATATTTAAATTGTAAGTTGGCTCGAGAGCAAACTCATCTATATTATTAGTGGGCTAGTTAGTGAATAGGCTTGTGAGTGGGCTCGTTCACATGCTCGTAAACCAATATATTATATTGAAAATGATAATTACATGGAAAAATATAATATAAGAATAAGAATAATATAATTAAAAAATTATTTAAAAAGGTATATTTTTAAATTTTCATATTAATTTTGAGCTTTAATTTAATTTCATATTCAAGCTTAGGTTTATTTAGGTTCATTTATCTAAACGAGCTTAAGTTTAGGCTTGTTTAGATAAAAAAAACTTTGGCTCGTTCCTTATTTGATAGTTTTTTCTTTTTTTGTAAAGTTACAAAAAAATAAAATAAGAATGAACAAAGAAAAATATTTGGGAAAAATTAAGCTACAAAAAAATTGCTAAAGAACCACATTGGAGCCTTTTTTTAATTTTAGACCATATCCTTATTTGTTGTAAATAATTTGCAAAAAGATAAAATTATGAACAGGATGCTAAGTGCATATTCTTAGAATTCAGAAGTATTGAAGTACATCTTTGAAGAAAATTGGACAAAATGGACACCAAATAAATGTAACAAGGCAATATGCACTTTGCCCTTGTTTGAGTCTTTAAATATTTTATGTTATCGTTATTCTATTATTATAACTTATAAAGAGCAGAAGGATGAAATAGTGTTTAAAGGCAAGTTATAAAGTTGTGGAGGTCTAAAAACTCCTTTGAAAATAAGGAGGTAAGGTGTCTCTTTAGCAAAGTTAAAGAGATATCGTTGCAACTTAACCTGTACATTATTAATTTGTCTTCTCATACTAAATACGAGGAGGGATAAGTGATTATTTTTTATGTATTTTCATTGGATATTAAAAAGGTAATCCTATATACCCCGTGCTTTTTGAGTGTTGAGCTTATGCATAATGGATTGAATAAGGGGATGTCCCATACACCATGTTTAGGATGAGGAAAAGAAATTAGACGGAAAGTAAGTGAGAAGAATGAAAATATTCGCTTAGATAAAAAGAAAATAAAAAAAATGATAGTTGAATACAAATGTATTAGATATTTTCTTTAAAATTTGCTGAAGTATCAAAACATTTTTAAAATTTCAAAATATCCTTTTAGCAAAAAAGGTATTTAAATAAATCCAAGCATTTTCCTTCCAAATCCTCTCCAGATTGAAGGGAACGGTTTTGGTGAGGCTCATAGAAAAATTTGACTTAGAATTTCCTTCTCTCGAGTTTTTCTCAACAATTCCCCCCTAATTTCTCCACCCCCAAACCACATGAAACCCCAACCCCCCACCGCCCACACCACCCCACCCGCCACCCCTCTTTCCCTCAAACTGAACATTGTGAGAGTGTCTGTTATGGTAGTATCTTTAACTTATCTTTTTTCTTACGTAAGTTTGCAAGATAAATATCAAATATGATAAAAAACACACGAAGGTTACTACATTTATTGTGTGCATTATACGGGAAAATAGAGCTGCTAACTTGTGATCCATATGATTATACAAACATAAACCAAACACGATTATAAAAATAAACTAGGAAAGTGACAAAACTCAAAAGTATGAAATACATTATTACGATGCGGATGTATACCGGTAAAATATAAATGAATTATTTGTGATTTTTTCTTTTAAAAAAATTATGCATTTCTTATATTAACACAAATTTGAAATGAAATGGCAAACACAAATTACTATCTTTATGTTGAAAAACACAGTCCTGAGTCATAACCATAGGTTTATGCTTTAATGTTTTTGTTGTTTGTGCTTTTTCATGTATAGGCACTACTCAGAAGTGGGTCATCGCCATTATGCGTTCCTTTCGAAAATTAGGATCGGGTCAAATAACCCTATCGCGAAAACAGATTTTGTTTGTAAATAGTTGCCTCTTTAGTAATCTGAGTTAGTGCAATCTGATTGTGTGCTTTCTTTGTGGGAACTCACCGACCGAGTGTATAGAGCTGAGTCCTCCCTTTTTAGTTTTATATGTGTTTGTGGTAAAGCATCAATGCTCCACCTCTTTTGTTTTTCCTTTTTTTCTTTTTTTTTTTTATTAAATGTCGGTATCGACACACGTTCTTTTTCAAAAAGTTTCAATAATATTAATATATTATGAGTTTTGATGAAAGATGGTTAATATCAATAAAATCATAACATGTAAAAACATGGATTCATTATTATGTATACTTTATCTAAATATTATTAATACTTATGTAATATTCATTAAAATATGTAATATATTAACATGAATGAATATTTTTTTGATTTTTTTTTCGTGAAAAAAAATGTAAAAATGATATAATAGATTGAAAATGGGGAAGAATATAGAAGAAAAATATTGAAACGTGGGCAGCTTTCTATATAGGCAAACTTCTTATTTTTCTATCTGAGTCATCAAAATTTTTAAAACGGATCAAGGTGTTTCATCATTAGATCTATTATAATAAAATGTGATACATATCATGTGCTGCTTAGTTGACAAAGTTTCGGCATTTTCTTTAAGTCTTTGAATTTTTTTTTTCTCCTACTTGACTCATCGGAATTTTTTCTTTCCCAATCGGATCTTCCAAATCTTTTTTGGTAGGAAAACAAGGAAAATCCATTTGTTGATGTAATTCTATTTTCCACTAGAAAGAGGAAAATCCTTAACCAAGTTGTCTAATCATTAAACATATTTGGGAATTTCAATAAGAATTGCATTGAAAAATCTAATGGATCACCACCAAAGTGGGGAGTCAAAAAGTACAAACCATGATGAGAGCCCACCAACCTAGTGAAGTCGGCACTGATCTGGGTGTTCCCTTACATTGGTTAGTGTCTAATAATCGGATATTACCGTTGTGAAGGACATCTTTCGATGTCTTCAATATTTTTGTGTTTTAGTTTATCATTGAGTTATACAGGTGAGTTAAGTGGATCAATCCGTCTCCCCTTACATTAACTTATGAGTTAAGTGGGTAGGTCCACTTTAGCTTGTACTTAATTGCGAGTTAGAAATTTCAGCCTAACCTATCCCTTCACAAGTTAGTGAGTTAAGTAAATCTGTTAACTTGTAATGTTTTAATATTTTTTTATACAAAAATTAATATATTAAAATACTTGTTAAATTTATATATGATTATTATTAACACGCTATTTCTTATTTATTCCTTACATTACCATTAAGTCATAAATACTTGTAAATCATTAAAAAAAAAAAAAGCATTGTGGCTTTTTCAATTTCTATTAATTCTAAGGCTACATATGTCAAGTAGTTTTTGTTTTTTGATGATATCATTTTACACAAACAAGTGCGTAAATTTAACTTATAAAAAAAAGTATATGAATTTATATTTAAGACATGCAATTACCTTTTTAAGCTTATAAAAAGAGATGAATATTCTAAATTGCAATGAACTTTAAAGAAGAGGAGAAGAAAGAAAATTTAACAACAAATTGTTTCATCAATATATTCTCAATACGTCAATAGTAACCATAGTTCACAATTCAGTGAATTGTTCATACCCAACAATTATGGGAAGTCCTCCAACAATATTATTAGTTTCTTTTCTTTTTCTCTCTCTCTCTTCTTTTTTCTTCTTCTTTTTTTCACATTTTAGATGTACTTAAAATATTAATATTATTAGCTATTACTTATTATATGAAACGATTGGTTAAGAAGTACAGCGAAAAATCACTATGAAATAAACTAAAGTCTAACTTAGACTTTACTTATTTTTTATTGGTCAATGCGGGTTGACTTGCCCTACATGGGTTACCTTGCGAGTCAAAGTGAGGCAAGCTAAAAAAGCTCACATTTAAGTGAGTAAAAAACTATTAACTTAACCTGAATTTTTTTTTGGATTAAGTGAGTTGGCTTGTATGACCCACTCCGTTTGCCTAGTTCTAATCATAAAAGTAGTCAATTTTGTAAAGTACATTTTATAACAACCTAACTATAGTTGATTGAAGCATTATTAATTATAGTTATGAAACGTAACAAGTGTCGCAGGTTTTCACTAAAAATTTAAAAATAAAAAATAAAGAATGTATTTGTTGGTTTAAAAAGTTTGAAGAGATATAATAAGATGAGGACACAAATATAGAGATATCTAAAGTAAATTAAAAATAATGGATTAATTAGAATATCATATTGATCACTTTTTAAAAAAAAATGTAAAAGTATTAATAATACAAGAAAAGAAATTGCTCTTTATAATTCTCCCTAAAAGATAGTGTTGAAGACCTGATTGCAATCAAATTAAGTAAATATCGTGTTCGAATACTTACAATATGGTGGCAAGCATGAGAGGAAATGGAGTCTTTGAGCAAATAGAATGGAGATGAAAATGGAATTGATTAACTAAGCAATTGTATAGTTGCGAGTTTTTATATACAACTAAGTGAGACGTGGCAAATGAAACACGTTTAGTAAAAAAATAAATAAAGAATGTATAATCATCATGCATAATCAATATGTTAACAACTCCATAGCAGAAGGCTAAACTTGGAGAAAAAAATAAGGGAGATAGGACTTTGCAACTCCTTTAGTAAGCACATCAGCAAGTTGACAATGAGAAGGCATGAAGTGCAATTAAAGAAACCCAGACAATATATTCCCTTATATAATGCATGTCAACCTCAATATGTTTAGTTTTTGCACGAAAGCAAGGATTCTCAGCTATCATGATAATTGATTTAATCAGAGAAGAGCCTAATAGGTAGCTCCATTAGAATACCAATGTCCTGCAACAAAAATCATGTCTACAAAAGCTCTTTTATAGCCATGGAAAGACTTCTATATTCTGCCTCAGCTGAGGAAGTTGAGACAATTACTTGTTCCTTAGTTTTCTATGATACAAGTAAGTAACAATGAAAATATAAAACCTAGAAAGAGACTTCTTATCAACTTTATTTTCTCCCCAATCTAAATCCAAGTAAAAATAAAGTACTAGCGGAAGAGAAGAAAAGCTCCCCGTCAATCAACCCTTTAACATAATGGAGAACTTGATAGGCAGTATGTAAATCAGTTGTCCTTGCTTGAGACACATATTAACTTAACTGTTGGACAAGGAAAGACAAATTAGGCCTAGTTATTGTTAGGTACAACAATCTACCAACAACTCATCCAAATAGGCTTGGATCCTTGAGTGATTCCCCTAACATATTATCTAATTGAAGGCCCTGTGGAAAGGAAGTCTTAGCTGGCTTTCCACCTGAAAAATGAACTTTGAGAAGGATATCCAACACAAACTTTCACTGATTAGAAGAAACCCACATTCCAACCTATACACTTCAATATCAAGAAAAAAAAAAAAAACCTCTTCTAGGTCTTTAATGATACAAGTAGCATCAAGAGCCTACTTTACCTAGTTAATATCAACAAGATAATCTCCACAAACAAGGAAAACATCAACATAAACTAGAATAGCAAGAAAATTAGTAGAAGTTTGCCTTATGAATAGAGAGTAATTGGACTTATAATGAAGAAAACCAAGAGAACCAATGAACTTGGTAAATTTTTTATTCCATTGCTTTGAGGTCTGCTTAAGACCATAAAGTGTCTTGATTAACTTGCAAACTTGACCAGGTTAGGCACTTTCATAACCATTAGGAGGAGTCATATAAATTTCTTCATCAATGTGACCATGCAAAAAAGCATTACTAATATTTAATTAATGAACATGCCACTTCTTAATTAATGTAATAGCTAAAAGAATGCGAATTGAAGTTAACTTTGCCACTGGTGAAAATGTACGTATAATCAATTCCTTCAACTTAAGTGAAAGCCTTGGCGACTAATCTTGCCTTATATCTTTCAACTGTACCATCTGGTTGTACCTAACTTAATAGACCCATTTTGAACCAATCGACAAAGAAGTAAGAACCTAAGTATTATTAGATTCTAAAGATAGAAGTGCCTCATGCATGGCCTCTATCCACTTAGGATCATTCCTCACTTCATGAGAGTTCCTAAGTTCTCTAATTATAAATACATTAGCTAAAGATGCCACATATTCAGTAGGTAAATGGGAAAAGGAATTAGTATGAAACAAAGGGTAAGCAATAGTATGAACATGAGATAATGTGGTGATAGAAGAACTACTTTAATTGTTATGCACAAAGTCTTAAAGCTATCGAGGAGAATTTTCTGACCTGCTAAGAGGAGGAAATTCATCAATAGGAACAATAGGAGTAATATGTGTATCGCTATGAATGGATAACTGAATAGTCGGATCAACATGAGTAGGAACACAAAAACTCTTCAATAGCAGTATAACTATCAACATAAGGAAACCAACATCACTTAGAGAAATATCAGGAATAGAGGACTAGAAAGGAAATATGTCTTAAAAAAATTGAACTTATGACTAACAAATAGTCGATTAGATGACAAGTCATAGAACTTGTACCCTTTTTGACCAATTGGATAACCCGGAAATATACCCTTTATACTTCGAGCATTAAGTTTATCCTTATATTTAGGATGTAAAGCAAGATAGCACAAGCGATATTCATATGAGGGAGCTTTATGAAACAAAAGTTCATAAGGAGACTTCCAATGCAATGTGTGTGTAGGCATAAGATTGATGAGATGTGTAGTAGTAAAAAGACATTCTCCTTAAAATTTCTTTGGAAGAGAGGTATGAAAATGGAGAGATATAGTTGTATCTAACAAATGTTGGTGTTTTTTCTCTACTACTCCGTTTTATCATGGAGTATAAATAACGGTCTTTTGGTGAAATATGCCATGTGTAGCAAATAAGGTTTGGCACTTCTTAGAAAGAAATTCATTGCCATTAATTGATCTAATGGTCTTGGGAAAAGTGTTAAATTATGTATTAAAAAAAGGTAAGAAAACTGGTTAAGATAGAAGGAACATCGTACTTATGCATCATCAAGAATGTCCATGTATATCTTATCATATCATCTGTAATACTAAGGAAAAACCGTGCACCAAAAATAGAACAAGTATGGTAAGACCTTGAACATCAACATGAATCAAATCAAAAGGATGTAAAGAAGTAGAGGTACTTTGTGTCAAAGGTAAATGATGAAACTTTGCTTTCAGACAAGTATCACAAAACAACTTTGATAAGTTCTTGTTGTGAAATGGAGGCAAATGCTACATTTTAGAGACTGACAAATGTCCTAATCATTTATGGAACAATCCTAAAGATACATTATAAGAAAAAGAGGCATGTTTCCATTATAAGAAGAATGTCTAGCAAGACCATTTAACATAGTGTTTGAAGATGGCTTCAATTCCATGACATAAAGAACATAATGGTTGTCAGCTGTAGTAATGACTTCTTTAGATTTCGAGTCTCGAAATAAGCATTTTTGTGAATCAAATAAGGCTATTAGACTAGAGTCTTTGAGGAGTTTATTAACTGAAAGTAAATTACAGTTAAAATCAGGAACAGAAAACATAGTAGACAAGATTAGTTTATCACTAAGATGAACTTATCCAATGGTGTACATAGATTTTCTATGGCCATCTGGTAGTTTAATGGAAATAGGTGTCACAAGAGTTTGTGTTTGAGTGAATAAGTGTATATGAGGGGTCATGTGGTTTGAACATGTGGTCTAAAGCTCCTATGTTTACAACCTAAGAACATAATTCACTACTAAAAGAAGCAAAGGAATAAATCATACTTGCAAAGGCCATAAAAAAACTGTGTTGACTATCCTCGAGAGACTGTCCTTTAAGCATCTTAAAAACTTCTTAACAAACTTTTGAAACTAGTTAAGGATCGGTTGAGCTTCCATTACCATTTCCTGCTAAAACATTAATGTAGATATCTCATTTTTGCCATTTTTTTTTATTTTTCGTTAATTGAGCCAGGTTAATAAATAAATAGAAAAATAAAAATAAAAAAATAAAAAAGATCAAGTCATGTCATATCGTATCGAGTCGCATTGAATCGTATCGAGTCGCATTGAATCGTATCGTATAGGGTCGTGTCGTAACAAATCGAGACGAGTCAAATTATATCAAGTCAAGTCACGTTAAATTAAGTCGCGTTTGGATAATTTAACATCAAATCGGATAACGGTGTGTGATTAGTTTAAGTTATTAGAGAATTGGGTTTTATTAAAATAATTTTGACTTAATCCAATTTGAAATAGAATTTTTATCTAAATTATATTATGATAGATTAAGTTTATAATTTATTAAGTGGACTTTTGGACTAAATCAAATTGGATCGGATCGAGCTCGATAAATAGAAAGCCCAAATAGGGTTTTTAGAAATTAGATTAAATCTTTAAAAAATCGTTATCATATTTTTTTATATTTTAATTTATTGGAATCGAATATATATTTAAAATGATAGGAAATATTCAATTTTAAGGTTTATAAATTGACAAATGATGTTAATGACAAGATTTTTTTTAGAATACAATTTATCCTCTAACCAATCCTCTAAATCTAATTCTTCCCTAACCTGGCCGAACTCCAACTAACGCCAGTAATCCACAAAACCAAATTTCCATTCACACCGTCCTTCATTACACACGTGTCCACAGCTGCCGCATCTTCAATCCAGACGTCTAGACGCGATCACCAATAAGCTGCAGTCCATCGACTGATCAGACGCAATTCCAATTCACCGCCTAATCTAAACACAATTCAACCGAGCTTCTGATTGTCCGAAGTCCTGACGCCATCCCATGTCAATATGACTACGATCTTCAATCCAACCAACCCTCTTCAAGCCAAGCACCCACTGACTAACGAAACAATGACCAACGAAGTCTAAGCCCCACTTGACTGCCCCTTGTTGCACGTCCGTAGTACGTTGATCCCACACTACGTCCAGAACACGCCAATAACCTTCTCATGCTAACCAACGTCCCATTGACCAACCGACAGCCCCTTGCTCAATTCATACACGGACGCACTCCATCCCACACGCAAGCTGACATCCCCAAATTTGCACTGGACACACACCAACTAATCAACGCACAAGCCTATGTCAAACAGCTCTACATCCCGACATCCACCAAGCCAAATATTTACATTGGATAGCTCTTGATACATATGGAAATGGCATCACCTACCCGTCAAAATCCCACAACGCCACAATCAAATTGCACACATGATTGGTTTCTAGCTGAAGTTAACAATTGAAAGACGAATTCCTTGACGCTCCGTTCCAATTCCACAATTCCAATTCCAAGATGAAATTAGGAGACAATTTAAATCCAACGCCAATTCCATGACGTCATCCGAAGCCAAAATTCCACAATCCGAGTCTAAAAGCCCAACGTCTAATCATTCAATTTCATAGATGAGCACAATCCACGATCAACTCCTGCGACTTCATTCATTTAGGTAAAATTATTTTATTCTATTTTATTTTATTTAGTTAATTTGATTATCTTTGCTAATTAATTTTATTTAGTGTAGGATTATTATTTTTTTATTATTTCTATTGTTGGATTTTTTTAGATAAATTAAGTTTTTTAGTGAATTTAATTAATTAAGAAATTGCATTTTTTTAATAAAATTATTTTTTTATACGTATCTAGTGGTTAAGGTTTATGAAAGATATGTATCAAAATACATATTTAGTGATTGAGATTTGAAAAAGATACGTATTGACATATGTATCTAGTAGTTAGGAATTTAGAAAAGATACGTATCTAGAATGTATCTTAGTGGTTCTTACAGTTAGGATTTAGAAAATATATTTTAGACACGTAGTGTTTTTTTTTTAAAAAAAATTCTTAACCGATGTTTTTCAAGAAAAGATTTAGATAGTTAGGGTTTTGCCAAATTCGTGAAAATTAGATATGTTAAGTTTTTTTAAAAAAATAAATTGATAAATAAACGTAAACCCAACTTGGTTTTCGAAATAAAAATAACCCACTCACTAAATATTTTATAAAAGGAGAACCATAGTCGGTTTGATCCCAACTAGCAAGTATGTATGTACCTTCGAGACAACCGTCTAAAAAATAAAAAAACTTTTTTCCCTTTTTCTTAAAAATTCATAATAAAAGATAATTAAAAAAATTCATTTTTAGTTACATTTTATAAATTTCGTATTTAGTATTTTTAGAAAAATTGTAAAAAATAAAAGCTCGTCAATTATTCTTTAGTTTTACATGGTGACTTAGTTTTAATAGGTTAGCCCATGAACTTGGTTTTCTCTAATTTAATTTTCTAAAAGTCAATTTTTAGAATATCTATAGACTAGTGGCCAAATTAGGGTTTTTTCAACCGAAAACCCTAATTTTATTTTTTTATCTATTAAACTGGTTGGCGACTCTAATTTTTAAATGTTTTTTAGAAAAACATTTCCTTAGTTTAATGTCAAATAATTTATATTAAGTGAGCTGAGCTTAATATATGTTAAATTAAGAAAATCGAAATAAAGCTTGAAAATTAGCATTAATAGGCATCATATCAAGAGGAGTATCAATATGTCCTCTATTCCAAACATGATCTGTTGTGCTACCTTTAGTAGTAGTTACATGAGCTGCAATTTTGACATTTCTCTTGTCCTAAACACCTTTAAATCATTCAAGAAATGTTATGTCCTAAAACGGTGAAGTCGTAACAGTCTCATCGTATAAACTAATTTAAGATGGTAACTAACTTCACAATCATTATCGTAAATATGATTTACACAAAACGTCCATAACTTCTTACTTTGAAATAAACAATTCATACAAGATTATTATTAAAATCACATACAATATTATAAACTTTAAGTTATATTTACATGGATATATATATATATTGTCTTATGATCCCTAGGAAATATTTACACACCATAATAGTCTAGCAACCAAAATATTACATGAACATCCCATATACTAAAGAGTTAATAAGAAAAACTCTTAAAGACTCGATTGATCAACCAGTTTAATTCTAACTTCTCGTAGACTCTTCAAAAGAGTACTAACCTCTTGATAATTATAATGCAGTATTTTAATTGTCATATGTAAGAAAATCTATAAAAGTATAAGTAACCAACAGCTCAGTAAAGTGGGATGGAGATATAAGATTGCATAACAAACATAAACAAGGTTCTTAAACAATTAATTAAATGCGATGCAACACGTAAATATCATCACATAACATATTTCAGTTCGCTATGAAATCAAAGTAATTTTGTCTACTCTAATCCAAGTTAAAGAGTTTCAATGCTTATGTAACAATTTACGACTAAACCCAAGTTTGTATAATTAAGGCATTGCTCCCCCCCATGACTATCTTTCAAACCATTGCCCTCATCTTTACCATGACCCCCTCTCTTGTCATTTAGTTCATTTAAGGATGAAGAAGGGACCATTATATTATCTAGTGCTATCTTTTTTGAAGGTATCTATATTTGGTTAGAGAATCCTAATGGTCACTTATAGGGTTGCAATACATGTCTCATTAAGGTAATAGGTCAGATATGATTTTACTCAATTTAGGGTGATCAAACAATTTTACACCACACAAATCACAGCAATTCAACACGATAAAGCATCATAATTTAGTTTAGTAACCAGAGACACATAAGCATGCACACAAACATTTACCTATAAGCACAGTAATCTAAAATACAGTAATATATTGATCCCAATTTATCTAAAATTCTTAATTTGCTCACTTGACTTGCTGTAGGGTTAATTCAATGCCACTTATCCTTATAATATAAATACCCTTATTGCATATAAGCTTTTAAATTATATTTATACCTAATTATCTCAGTTTTATATTACTTATAACCAAATTAATCTTAAATTATTTTTTGATTCAGTTTCTGAGTTAGCTTCTAATTCAACTACTGGTTATAGTTTTTTACTCTTTAACCCTAAGTATTTCTTCCAAGCCAATATATGTAAAATTCATTTAATTATATTTAAACATCCTAAATCCCTTATTTGGCTCCTAATTAGTATTCTGGTCCCAATTGATGTGGAATTGTAGTCAAGAACATATAAAGCCGGTCATTGGGGGTGGGTCCAAGCTTATAGAAAGCTTGAAAAAGGTGATGGAAGGGTGCCGAAAACAATAGGAAAAGTAAAATACAAGTAAACCCATGAACAGTTTTACAGGATATGATACACTAATGAAACTTTTGAGGATTTATAACACAACTCGATATGACGTACCAGATGGTTCAATGAGGTTATTCACCACCTAACCTTACTTAAAGGTTAAGATAAGAGTAAAGTAAGTAAACAAGCGAATGAAAGCAATGGTTACAAAGAAGCATATTCAATATATTAATGATAATGATAAGATCATTGCAACTACATGTACAGTGGGTACTTATACAAAAAAAAATGGAGGCAACCTACCTAAAAATGGAAAATACTAGGTATTATTTAAAAGAAGTAATGTACAAGGAATAATAAAGGTACAATTGAGAATACAACAAAATGAGCATCTTGAATAAAGGATTCTATCACATGGTTGCTTGAACTTGTGGCTTATTATAGGTAGATAGCTTTCTAGCAGAAAAGAAAATTTTGTATAATTAGCTTGGTTTCTATTGAACTGAGGTGCCAAGCATAGGTGGTTGGTTCGCTATGCTAACTTGAGCAGATAATTCTTCTGAGGTGAATTCACTTCGGACACTTTCAACATGGCTCAGGTTTAGTTTGGCGAAGTTGATGATCAGATGAGCTAAGTTAACGTTCAAGTGTAGTTCAAGTCGGTAGCTAGAGACAAATGATGAGTACAAGA
The DNA here is from genome assembly GCA_024138015.1 of Lumnitzera littorea. Taxonomy (NCBI): domain Eukaryota; kingdom Viridiplantae; phylum Streptophyta; class Magnoliopsida; order Myrtales; family Combretaceae; genus Lumnitzera; species Lumnitzera littorea. The sequence goes on along the minus strand of JAMXBB010000002.1, from coordinate 23,942,887 downwards.
GGGTTCGGTTTAGCTAAGCCAGTAGGTCAGTAGATTGTAGTAGCTTGGACTCCTTGGTAGTGGGTCTTAAGGAAAGAATTCGCCTAGCCGTGCTTTCCAACCCTCAGGCTCAGGCAAAGGTCAAGGGTTCAATGGTCTAATTCCTATCATCCTCGCTAAGCTAATTGGGATTTGGGATCAAATCTTGTTGGTCCCTATCTAATTTCTCGTCGAGCTAGTAAGGGCTGAGGTCGGCAACATGAAATACATCTAACAATCCAAAGTCTTTTGGAAGCTCAAGTTAGTATGTATTGTCATTGATTTTCTAAAGTATTCTAAACGGTCCTTTAGCTCGACTATATGGTTTGTTCTTCCTCTTATTAAGGAATCTTTCCTTACTTAGGTGCAACCATACTTGGTCTCAAGCTAAAACTACTAGGTCTTCCTTCCTTTGCTCTTCTCCCTTAGTTTTATGGTGGCTTGATCAATTTGTTGGGTAACTCATTGATTGATTTGCTGGATGGACTAAGCTCAAGTTCTTACTTCTGGATCTTTTAAGTCAATGGGTAGCATCGGGGTATGATTAAAGGGTAGTTTGGGGTTAAAACCATAGACGACTTCAAATGAGGTATGCTTGGTGGTAGCATATACTATCCTATTATAAGTAAATTTGACCATAAGTAGGTAGACATCCCAGTCAATTAAGTTCTTTCCCATTACAGCTTGGAGCAGTAATACTAAGGTATAGTTGAACACCTTAGTTTAGTCGTGGGTTTAGGATGGTAAGAGGTGTTGAACAATAGTTTGGTTCCCATTCGACACCAAAAGGTTCTTTAGAAATGGCTTAAAAATTTTAGGTCTCGGTTTAACATCACACTCCGTAGTACTCCGTGTAAGCGAATTACTTCTTGGAAAAACAAATAAGCAATAGGCGAAGCATCATTAGTCTTAGTGTAGGCCACAAAATGCATGAGAAAATCTTTGCATCAGGTAGTGTGGGGTAATCTAAGGACAAAATCCATACTCAAGTTAACCTAAGGTTTAGTCAGAATAGATAGTGGTATTGCTTTCTCTTGCTTTGCTCGACTCTTTGCTTTCTTACAGATGGTGCTCTCTAACCTCTAAGGGTAGTTCATCCCACTTATTCAATTCTAGTAGTCGTCTGATTAATAGAAAAGTTAGCATATCAGCCTTGATGGCTTCTTGGAGTTTAGCTCTACTTAATACTAGAGCCTTCTTTGATTTGCGGGCAAGTTTAGCTTACAGCTTGCTAACTTGACTGGGTGGCATAGGGTTTAACATAATTTTCCTTCTATCCTTCTCAAACACATACGTATTCTTATAGCCATCATGAATAACCCTTCGATTGAAAAGTCATGGTTGGCTTAACAGCACATGTGATGTACACATATGTAGCACGTTACAAAGAATTTTGTCAAAATAGTGTCCAATTGAGATCGGCAATTGCACTTACTGAGTGACATGTAATGCTCCCTTCTTGTTCAACTAATGTAATTTATACAGCTTCCAATGTGAAGTGGTCGGCAGCTTAAGATTCTTAACCAGGTTAGTGGATGATACATTGGTACGACTTCAACTATCTACTATGAGTACACACACCTAATCATTTACTTTGCAGGTAATGTAGAATAAGTTCTCTCTTTGCTCCTTTTCGATAGAAGGTTTTAAGCTCATTGCACGTCAGACAAGTAGAGTCAACTTATCTAGGTCTTCTGCAAACACATCTTTCTCAATTAAGTTGGCATTAACATTAATCGCATCTCCCACTTCTTTCTCCTCCTTAGGTACCTTATCTATGTTATCTACTTCAATCTTCGAGACATCTACCATAATGATCATGGTCCTTCGGTTTGGATTCTAAGCAGTCATATACCCAAATCCTTGGCACTTAAAGTATTTGATCTGGTTAGTCTTGCTTTTAGATCCTTGCCCCTTCTCATATGTTCTCTTTGACACGTCACCGTTAGGTCGACCCTTTTATTTGGCTCTGACATTTGCCTTTCTGGTCAACTTAGTACTTGATTGAGCTCAGTAACTTCCTTAGGTAAGTTGGCCTGACTGACCAAGTCAACTCATTGGGGATCAAGTATGCATTTTGCTCCTTCTTTGCCACTCTACTCGCCGGGCTGTTCGTATAGCCTCATCCATCGTAGTAAACTGTTGAAGTTCTATAATATCTCAGATGTCATTTCTTAATCTAGTAAAAAATCTTGATATTGTTTAGGTTAATGGCTCATCTACTTTGCATTGGATCATAAGCATTTGAAACTCTTGAATATACTCATCAACAATTTGGCATCCTTGCCTTAGCTCTTCAAGTTGAGCAAAAGTGTCTTGCAAATAAGTATCCGGTACGAACCTGTTTCTAAGGATCCTCTTCATCTCAGGCCAAGTATTAACTTCCCTAAATTCTTCTCGTCTCTTCATAAGTTAGAAGTTCTTCCACCACATTGTGATGTGCCCTAAGAACTCAATAGCTACAGTCTTTACCTTCTCTCAATCCTCGTACTAGTAATAATCAAAGACACTCTCAACTTTCTCCTCCTAATCCAAATAATCATCTATACTCTCAGAACCATTGAAGCTTAGAATCTAAAGCTTTACATGGTCGAAAGCTCGAGGTGCTCGAGCTTACTTTTCTTTCTCATGATACATTTCTTCATCATCATCATCCATATCTCCCACGTTGATCCTTTGTAATACTCATCACACTACTCTTCTACCTCGAACTTATTGAGCTGGCTTTTGTCCCTTAATAGGTTAAGTAACTTATGAAGTATTCTATACGGCCTTAGTAAGTCGATAGGCCATTGCATGAATAGCTCTAATTAAATCAGCTAAGAGGTTGGCTACTTCATTAAGTCTTTCGTTTGTACTCTTAGGGGTACCCTAAGGTTGTTAGCTATGGTGAATAACACTACTATTATCATCCCTAATTCCAGCATTAACACTTGAATCAATCATTTTTTTTTTTATAAACTTAGTGACAACTCAGATTCTAAGAAACAACAAATATGGTTCTTCATGCCAAACAAACAAACATACACTCATCCTTCATGAAGGTCCAATTGATTTGTGAATACAACATCTCTTCTAAAGAACAATATACCCAACTGGAACTTGCTCTATTTTCGGGTATTTAAAATAGGCCAAAACAAAGTATATACGAAAGCAACTACTATACCCCTTAACTTATGCAAATACTTCAGTGAATCTTCACACCACCTTAATACACTATCATAGCAAACACTACTTTATAAAAACTCAAGTACAACTTACTCAAATGAAACCTCCGCTTTGATACCAAGATGATGTGGAATTATAGTTAAGAACAGGCAAGGCTAGTAGCTGGAGTAGGTCTAAGCTTGAGTAGGTCTAAGCTTGTAGAAAGCTTGAAAAAGGTGTAGGAAGGGTGTGAAAAACAACAGGAAAAGTAAAACACAAGCAAACCTACGAATAGTTTTACTAGATATAATGCACCAATGGAACTTTTGAAGACTTACGGCATAACTTGATATAACACACAAGGTAGTTTGGTAAAGTTACTCACTACTTAACCTTGCTTATGTGTTAGGATAAGAGTGAGATAAGTAAACAAGCAAACGAGAGCAATGTTCATAAAGAAATGTATTCATTATATTGATGATGATGATGATAAGATCATTGTGACTATACGTATAGTAGATATTTATACTCTAAAAACTAGGGTAACCTACCTAAAAATGGAAAAGATTAAAAAAGGTATTATTTAAAAGAAGTAATGTACAAGAAACAATAAGGGTATAATTGAAAATACAATAAAATGAGCATCTTGTACGAAGGATTCTATCACATGGTTGCTCGGACACGTAGCTCATTGTGGGTAGATGGCTTTCTAGTAGAAAAGACAATTCTATACGATTAGGTTAGTTTCTACTAAGCCAAGCAGGGGTAATAGGTTAACTATGCCGAGGTAAGTAGATAATTCTTCAGAGGAGAATTCACTTCGGACACTTTCAACATGGCTCGAATTTAGGTCAATTGAGTTGATGGTTAGATGAGCTGAACTGATGTTTAAGTATAGTTTAGGTTGGCAGCTGGAGATGAATAATGAGTGTGAGAGCGGTCGGCTTGGCAAAGGCAACAGGTCAACAAATTGCAGTAGCTCGAACTCCTCGATAGTAGGTCTTAAGGAAGGAATTTGCTTGGTTGTGCTTTCCAGGCCTCGGGCTTAGGCGTAGATTAAGGGTTTGGTGGTTTAATTCCTATCATCGATAATACACTCTATTCTTAAGTTAACTACTGAATTTGCTCTTGATGTAAAAATAACTTATATTTTTCACATAATTTTCTAAATTTAAGTTTCAAATTAGATTTTTAATATTTATCTAATATTATAATACCATTAATTTTTACCTAATATTTTCTACTTATTTAATTTTCAATTTCATATATTACTCATTTATACATAATTACTACATAATACTGACATCTAACACCTCAAACATTACAAATATCATCCTACATCAACAAATAACATTTCAAGATATCTAATTACATGTTAAATTAGTATTTATACTAAATTAGTCCTAAATAAAAAAAATTAACCTAAAATATAACTTTTTATCTACAATTTTAAGGCCTAAAAAATAAGTAAAATTAAAAAAATTAATTTTTAAAAAATCTCTTCATAGCACTATTATATATATCTTAAATAGTTTAAACAAAAATTTTGGGGTTAGAACTACATTATTTAGATCATTTAAATCAAAATAAAAAACTAGCTCCAGTTTAGATATTTCTTAAGTACCGTATATTCTGGAACTTAGTTTTATCAAATTGACATTTTTCCTTAATTCTACATATAAAAATACCTCAAAATACTCAATTTCATAATTTTCCAGATACATTTGATATTTTTAATAAATTAAACAAAATTGAAAGGAAAATTGAGACTTATTATTCGATTAGCTTTCAGCCACTAGTAGTGGCTCTAAGGGTGCTAGTAGCCTCTAATGGTGGTTCTAAGGTTAGGCAGTGGTAGCTATTTGATTCCAAGTGATTGTTGGATCTCTGTTTCCCTTATAGGCCCTAATTATAAACTAATTTTGTTAATTTTTCTAAAAATATTCCTTCACCCACCCTTTTTTTTTTCTAGCTTCATAACTAACTAAACTAAGCGTTGCTAGTGTTTTCTAATTTTATAGAAGGGTTTAAGGTTTTTCTTTTGTTTTTTTATTTGCCAAGTGTCCTTCTCTTTTCTTTTTTACTTTCTATTTAAGTAAATTTGATTGGTTGATTTTCAAATTTGCATCCCCAGTATGCTATGCCTCATTTCTAAACAATTCCACATTTTCTTGATTTTTTCTTGTTTAGTATTATTTTAGCATATTTTGGGTATTTTAAGTAATTTCGGGTATTTTTACTTATATGTAAGTACTTATATTATATAAATAAATACTCTTAAATATTATTTATGTTATTTTATGGTTTTTAGTATGCATATAATTTATCTCTATTAATTCGTTAATTGTTGAAACTCATTTTATGTGTTTTCAATAAATAATGGGTAATATATATATAATTTGATATTATAATATTTAATTATTTAATTATTTATCTTCCTAAATCCAAGCTCACGAGATCACTTTTACTAATATTCTTAGCTTCATTGTAAAATTTGGATTCGATCGAACAATCTACCCGATCGTTTTGAACTTTACGTATCAATTTCGCTCACCTGATTATAGGGCTTAGAGGAAAGCCAACAATCTTAAAACAATTGTCAATGATATGACCATCTCTTTTACAGTGTATACAAACTAGCCTCACATTCCCTTATCTTTATAGTCATTAATGCTAGACCTCTTTTAACCTTTCGCAAGAAATGTATCAAATTCATCATTCATATTCCCTATTGAAGATAGTTATTTCTATTTCTCAATCTAATACACAAGATAATATGCTTTATTAACAGTGGGAAGAAGGTCCATATATAAATATGATTGCTTGTATGCTCATATGCATCGCTTGAACTCATTAAGAGTTGAAACAATTTGCTCCTATTCTCTATCTCCATATACTTTGTAACAAGATCATAGGTATAAGCATTCAGTCCACCATAATTACAAGTCGGATGAGAAATCATACTATCTAGTTCATCCTACAATTTCTTTAAATGATTATAGTACATTGTAATAGATGTATTCCCCTATTGGAAACTCATAACTTCTAACAACAATTGACACAACAACGGACTGTTAAGTAATCCAAATCTCTCCGCAATATCATCCTATAACTCTTAGTTGATTTCACATATATGAAACTTTCAAACAACTCCTTAATCATAAAGTTAAGGATCTAATGATGGACCAAAGAATTACAACGCAACCGTCTGTTTTCATCATTAGCATTTGGTTTCGGTTTTAGATAAGTATCATCTATAAACTCTACCTTCACCTTAGCCCCTAATGCTAGTTTAATTGTTCTATCTAACTAACGTAATTTGTTCCATTGAAAATTACGTTTGTAATCATAGTCCTTGGACTATTTGATCTAAAGAGAAATAGTGAATCATTACCATGTGATTCTTGATTTCCATTCGTGATTTGACAACAGTAGATTCAATTAGGAAACTAAACAAGATTCAGTGATGAAATGAAATTCAATCTATAATATTGAATTCCTTAAGCTTTGATACCATGTTGAAGACTAGATTGTAATCAAATTAAGTAAAAATCATGCTCGAGTACTTGCAGTACAGTGGTAAGCATGAGAAGAAATGGAGAGTCTTCGAGCAAACAAAATGGAGATAAAAATGGAATTGATTAACTAACTAATTGTATTACTACTTGTATTTATATACAAATAAGTGAGACACTTGGCAAATGAAACATGTGTAGTAAAGAAATAAATAAAGAATGTGTAATTAGCATGTATAATTAGTATGTTAACAGATAGCAACATCCTAAGGGTGTCTATGCACCCACTTATATAAGAGAAATATAAGATTATCACTAATGTACGTTTCTTGAGTGTATTCTTAGGTTGCCGTCACATTAGTGCCTGTTGCAACACATTTCTTAACAAAGCTATGTTGCTTTGTGGAGCAACTGAAAAGATAACATTATTAATTTTTTTTTTTTTAGTTTTCGTTTGTTGGATGTATTTATTAGGACCTACGAAAATTTTAAAAAAATTAAGAAATTTATGTAATGAAATTTAGGGATAAAGTAGTGAATTTCTTAAGGAAAAGAATTTTTAAAAATATTGATATGATATCTAGGAACATGAATGAGTTGCTATGGGATGAGGATGGTCTGAAAGTATTTACTATACAATTTCATTTTGAATTAATTATACATATTTGATTGTGGATCAAACTTGTGGATGTTGGTGAATACGTTGTAAAATAAGAATAAGCAAAAGTGAATTTACAAGAAGGGGAAGACAAATCAATTGTTTCTAAGTAAGGGCAATCAATTAGCTCTTATCATAGTCAATTGGTGAGAGATCAACATGTATTATCTAGTTTCGTTTAATGTCATGTTTCCTATTTGCAAGTAACCCATTTTCTTGGCTTTTTCTTAGTCAATTGGTAGTTATAAATAGGTCCTTATGGTTACAAATTACTCAATCCTATGTGTTTTACCCAAAGAGTTTGGTAAGTATGTTTCTATGTTTGAATTAACTTTGTGCTTTTATTAAGGTGGATAAGTTACATCTATAACTTTGTATAAACTTTAGTAATTAGGTTTAGTTTAAACTTAATGACTAAGTTATTGTACTCCTAATCTAATGATCAACAACGAAAGCGCGCTTAGGAGATATCCTTAGAAAAGGTTATACAAATGAGTAACAGGAGGCTTGTAATATGAAGTCCAAGTATGATTATATATAGAAATTAACAATCAAGAGCAAACAATGACAAAGAAATGAAGGAAAGGAGTGGTGAAAGGGATTGTAAGGTGGTAGCATAATAAAATTTTGGAACAAGATCCTTAGAGAAATAAGGAATAGATAGAGGAAAATGATATTTCTGTTACCTAAACATGAATTTTAAGATCAAAGAGAATTGCCCTTTGTAGATGTGAGGACTAGGTTGCAATGTTCACATATATATAGCATGAGTCTTATGTTTTATGTGGTCTTAAAAGAGTTACATGGAATTATTGGTCTCGAAAACAATCAAGAGGGGGGATGAATTGATTGTTTAAAATCTTTTTGAAAATAAAATTTTTAACTTTCGAAAACTAAACACCCCTCAAGATATGCATGACAGAAATAATTTGGCAATACAAGAGAACAAAAATTAACAGCAAAATATGAGAGATTAGAGAAGAACATCAAGTGCAAGATTTTATAATGGTTCCACCTTTTGTATCAATCCTCTTTTCTAGCTTCACCATTGGGGATCTGGTCATCTTCAATGATTGTTCCACTAAATCAAATCAATCTACTTTCAAAGAGATTACACAAGTCTTCTCAACTTTTACAAACAATTGTCCTTTCTCATTAGCCTCTATTTAGACTAATCATAAGCTATAGTACAGTCAACCTTGTTCAAAGATACAATCTTAACACAACTCTAGGTAAGTACACAAAAATTCAAAGATAAAAAATAAGAATCTTTGAAACTTTTGCACTATAACTTGCAATCTTATTAATTCAATATGATTATTCTTCGTTATCTGTTCTACTTTGAATGACGATTATTTATATCTTTATTCTTCAATGGTTGAAAACAAGATATTTTTCCTAGAATGGTTGAATGCAAGATATTCTTCTTGGATATCAATTCATTTTGAATCTCCCTTGATTTGTTGAAGATCGACATTAAAAATGGATGATTTTTTTTTTTTTTTACTTTAATCATGATTTGTTTCAACAACCATCGTTATCCTTAATATCTAGTTAGTTAAGAAACAAAATGGTTGTGATCTTTCCTTATCCCTAGATATAATATTCCTACTTAAATAGAATGGTTAATTATTAATTAACCATTGGAGGTGGATCTTTTTAAACAAACCTTCTACTAAAGCTTCTATAAGCAACTAGTTCCAAGCTAGTTAGATGGTTCGCTTGCTATAGGAGTTAACCCTCCACAGTTTTTTCTACTAAACCAATTAAGTGTATCACCTTCTACTTATACTTTTGTTGCTCTTTTCATTTAGTAAACAACCTTCTACTTAAGCTTCTACTAACATCATCTACTATTCGAGCAATTACATAGAGCTTCTATCAAACTTTCTATATGCATAAAGATCTTTTTCCTGCAATACTTGACTAACACAAATAACATCACATTGTCCTTTTTGTTAACATCAAAACCACGTTAGAGAGAGTCCTAACAAGAATGACACATAGAAATGACTTGAAAGAGAGATAAGGAGAAATGGTAGGTAGTCTCAAGAAGCTTGAGTGCACATATAACAGATGGACAAGCTATACAACATTAACCTTACTATTCTTAAAGGGAAGTGGAGCATTCTCATTTCGAGTCCTAGGTATCTCATAGAGTGATAGTTTAACAAGATAACGTCATTTTTCTAAATCTCTAAATTGTCAAAATAAGGAGGAGCTCATAGGTGTTCGTATAGCTTGGTCATCAATAACATCCATTGGATTACATGGATGGGCAATGGTAGAGACAAATCTCCTCTTGATGGATCCTTCTATGGGCTCTTAATGTATTTAGAACCATAAAAGACATTTTGAAGTACATGAGCTTCCTTGAAAAAGGTTGAGAATAGATAGATCAATTAAGAATCCCTATCTTAAGTTTACCATGTGAAATCTTTTTAAATCATCACTAGTCCTAGATTTGACTTCTTGGATCCTATCACTTAGCCTAAGAAGTTAAACTTAGGTCAATACTAGACTTTAAACTCAAAATATATTTTAGCTCTCTACATTTCTAAGCTTAAAGATCCAATAGGGCTTTCATACTCTAGTACTTGGTGACATTGAGATTCCATATCTATTAAACATTTTAGGATTTTAAGGCTTATCATAATCAAGATAACCCTATAACTAGTGATTGGAACAACTTGTAAACCTTTAGGGGAATAATATCACATTTACACTACTTGAAATTTATGCTTTTTTTTTTTATTTACACCTAAATTTGAAGTCACTAAAGTTTATTTCCAATTGAAACTTTTTTTGCTAGTATCACTATCACAATTAACTCAATTAGTGTCCATTTTCCTACATTTAAAGCATGACAAGTCATATAATATTATGTTAAAAAACTCTATTAATGTTGGTCATCAACACAATACTTCTTGCAAAACATGTGAACCGATTTGAGATGTGCTATATGTATGTTAAATAATTAAAAATAACATTGTAATTATTATAAGGAATAATTTTGTAAATTTTCCATTCATTTTCATCCATCGGTCTCCAACTTTAAGGAGGGGAAAAAAAAAAAAACAAACTTCAAAGAGAAGAAGTTTCAACTTATTTCCTTCCATTTTCATCTACTCTTCACTTAATTAACTAAACATAACATGTCCTTCCATTTCCATTGATTTTCTCTCGTTTTCACTCTTTGTCGTCAATCCAAACAATATAATATTTCCAATAAAACTATAGTTAGGTCAAGGTTTTGATTAGGGTTAGCTAAAGTGGAAGGAAAATTGTTGAGTTGGTATCTTCAAATGAAATGATAGCATTTTGATCTGCTTAATCTATTTACTTGGGAGACTTAGTCTATATAGTAATTTCTCGTTTAAAAGAGTCGCATGCAATTTCTAGGTTCAATGAAAATCGACTTAAGTGCAACTACATCATTTTCTGAGATTTCGAGGTGAAATGACTATCTTAAGTTGCAAAACTTTACTTGATTTTGTATTTCAAGAATAAAAATATAAACCACATCCCTAATAAAAGTTAAAAAAGGAAAAGTATTTCCAATTCCTTTAACTCATTTACATATGTTTTTAGAAATTGTAGCATGACATTGGATGGCCTCTTTCTGCATTCTGAAAACCTCTTTCTGCATTCTGAAAAGACAATGTACATGGTGGGTAATACGAATCTCCAAAAGATGATGCACAACTGGGCATTACTAATTTGGACATTGTAGTATCTCTTTTAGATATAGTATGTCATTTTCTTTTATCTTCATTGTCTTCTTCCCATAATTCGTGCACTTTCTTGCTTTTATCGTTTATGATTATTGCATGCAAGTAGGAACGCACGCGGGTAGGGGACTTTATTCTCTGTCAGAAAAGTCTGGTCAAACTAAGACCAGAGAAAGAAAAGTAAGCAATGACGAAACTTGATTTCATCCTTTGTTTTTTTTTTTTTCGGCTCAATTATAAATTACTTTGATAGAAAAAAGAGTCCCTTTTTTTTTTTTTTTTAAATCTCCAAACAATTTGCCGAAAGCAACGAAGGTTACGAGTTTTCGTTTGTCAACACATCACACAAAGAAGTTTCCTCCTCTGGAAATTTAAGGTGTGTAGTTATCCTTTGCCGACATCGTTTACGAAAAAAAATTTTAATAATAATAATATGATATGTTATTAATTTATTGGTAAATAAATATTAATAAAATTTTAATATGTAAAAGCATTAACGATAGTTTTTTCTTTTTAATAAAAAGGTACTTATTATCACTATTATATACTTAAATATTATTAATAATTATCTATTAATCATCCAAACACACGTCGTATTATTATTAGTGAATCCTTTTTTTTTTTTTTTCTTGTTTACTTGGAGAGAAATTTGCTCATGCATAGCACTCGCACTCCCGCACGCAAAACCTATTAATAAAATTATATGAAGACCATGTTTGGCTTATGCAATGAAAATTAAACATGTCTAAGTTATTGAAGATAAAAATGAAAGTTTTTATGATTTCACTTTTCTTTTGACTTGGTCAGTATAATCCTCTATTACATTTTTAATTTATATCAATTAGATATGGATTTTTAAAAATACAATTAGTTCAATGATTTAGTTATAATTGATATAAATTAAAGGTGGGATTTAAGGCTAAATCAATCTCATTAATATGGATAGTATTGTATTATATGAAATAGTTCTTTAGAGAAAAGAGCAATAACAAGTGGAAATTCTTACAAAATAGATATGCATGTATATATACACACATATATACAATGCAAATCACATTTACTTCACATTTAAATAATGACACAAACGACATGTTCTACACCGGGAACTTTCCTTGCAGATAGAAAATTCATTGCAAACTTACATTGCTATTTTTTCTACTTTTCTCACTTATTGTTTGCAATCGAAGATTTCCATCGCAAATAACATTTATGAGTGCAAGATGGAAAAGCAATAGTATATCTAGCTTAAATTTTCCTGTTTTTCTTACTATCCCGCTAATTGTTTGCAATAGGTTAGCGACAGACTTTTTGTCCCTTGCTAATCAGTTGCTATATTGTCTCAAAATCCGTTCACGACTTATAAATTTTTAGTAACTTTTTAGCATAAAAAATCTATCACAAATCCATCGTGTTGATATAGAAATTAGAAACGAATTTTCTTTTTGCTGTGAATTTTCTAATTCTGAATCACACATTCTTGCTTCTACGATATTTTGTCGTGATATCATACCCCCACAACTCCAATTGTTTTGATTGTACACTTATCCCCTAGTTAGCGTATGGCCCTATTGATAAGCCATTTTGGACGTACAAGTCCAAGCCGACCGTTTTATAGCATGAACTGAGTTCTAGGAATCTGATCAACCTCATTGAAACCTAAGCCGAGCTCCCTATAACTCAATTGATCTAATCAAAATCCATATTAAGTCCTCAATTTTAGGACAACCTTACTAGAGTACATACTGAACTCCTTAGAACTCGATTAGCCTCATTAAAGATCTCATCCAAGCTCCCGTTTTTAATATGTTTTATGGAGCCTAGGCCTTCAGGCCTAAGTTGGTGAAGCCCAATCCATGAGTTTTAATGAAGACTAGGAGGGAATAGTTTGGCTAAGCAAAGTAAGTTAACAACCATCAATAGTTTGTCTTCTAAATCCTTCCATTAAATTCAGAGTCAAAGAAAAGATCTCGAAAGGCATATCCCCTTCCTAAAATAGTTTGATCAAATTACTTATAAAGAGAAAATTAGTACTCTTGGTAAAGGATTCCAATCTGTTGCCTCTTATATATTTTTTTCCACATCATTCTAAGTTAACCATCGGAGTAGTCATACTAAAACTATTTCCGACACTCCTTTTAGGTAAGTTTTCAATGCATCTATGTCTAGGTTATCTAAATCGCTATATTTTTAGATTTCAAATTAAAGCAGTAATCATATTATAGCCAGGGTAATATGGCTTATACAACTAAAAAAATGTAAATCCACAAAAAGAAAATATAGAGAATATGTCAACTTCTCAAACAGACAATATTTCTTTGTTTTGAAACGACGTCCTCCTTTATATCCCCTCCAACAGCTATTTTTCACATATGAGAGAAATGCCAAAAAGTATGATGCAGATCTATTATAATGTAATTTCGCAATTTTTTTTTTATTATTGTACCTTTTTCAGTTTAACCCATTAATCACACCTCTTATAAAATAATAATAGTAAAATTAGTAGTTGTTTCACTTTTTCTAAAGTAGCACTACTTGCGAAACAGAACATCACTTTTCTCAAAAAAAAAATAAAAAAATAAAAGAGAAATCCTTTGAAAGTAAAAATTTGCTTTTACATTTTATACTCGTATCTATTCAGGAGAAGCATTACGTTTTTTGAGTAGTTTATTCAAGTTGTTACATTTTTCATCTAAATCTTTTTTAGGATTTTTTTTTTTTTATGGTTTTGTTTGTATTTTTAACGGGATTGGTACCTCCTTATATCTAACCTTTGATTTCATATTAATTAATTAAATTTTAATCATTAAACTAATTATATTTTTAATAATTTAGATTTAATTGATATTAAATTAATGGTTAAATAGAGTACAGATGGGTCACCTAAAAAACATCGAAGGACCATAGATTTTTTAGACGACATGAAACGACAAATAGGTATAAGAAATAACAATTGCTTCCATCTTATATGTTACAAACCGCTAATATTTCTGCTATTTTATCCCTTTTATAATTCATTTATACAAAAAAAAAAAAAGAAAAAAAAAATCTCAACTTCAGTTCTTTCATGTTTACACCAGTAGATATAGATCCGTGAACTGTCGGGTCAGCTAGATTAGTTTATGTCCTATAAAAAAACAGAGAGAAAAGGAAGGCTTAAGTTTGAAAAAAATAATTAGATAATATTTGTTAGATTATAACATATCAAAAGTATCTCCTTTGTAATAGTAAAGGATAAATTTTTAAAAATAATATTATCAAACTAATGATAGATAATTAATTATAAATTAATTATGTATTAATGATAAGTCAAAAATTCAATTTAAATTAATGTAAGTACTTTTTGTAAAACTTATCAAATATTAAGAACTTGAATATAAAGAAAAAATAAAAGTTGAGGGCAAAAAAATAAAAAAGTTGAAATCCCTTTAAGTTGAAAATTAATTAAAAGAATTAGAAATTATTAATAAATTAGTATACTGAAAAAATGATATCATATTATTAGAATTTATTAATATATTTTAAAAAAAATTAATAAAAAATAAATATTAAAAAAAAATTCAAAAGCTGAATCAACTCCAAACTACCTCCTAAGCTCCGATCATGGTTTATTACTAAGACTACTTCAGGGCCAGGCGGCCCGATACCGAATCTAGATATACTAAACGCCCATTTTTTACACGTTCATTCGTGTCAAAGGAATCATGTTTTTTTTTTTATTATTTTCTTATATTGACAAATTTTCTATTATGCAATGATGGCGATTGCAAGAAACTAGCAGTCAGAGTTTAGAAAATGATATATACCTTCTTGTTATTCTATATATAATATTCTGCTTAATATCTTATGGATCATTTCCTTCACTTTGGATGCACAGTAAGATAGTTGTTTTTCGATAATGTGGATATTTGAGGTGCGTCATGCTAATTCAACCATATATGTTGCTATCTTTTGCAAAACTGACTCTTCCAATAGCTGTGATTATGGTTGTTAGCTCGGTTAGGAAATTTCAGAAGCTTTTTTTATTAATTGTAAATATTCGGTATTACCTTTTTGCATCCTTATATTTTATGGAAAGTCATCACATATTCGTATTTTTTCATTAACAATACATTTTACTATTTTTAATGCCTATATCTTTTCATCATTTAAGAGACAAATCCTTATGAAAATAGTATTTGCAGAAAATTAAAACACTTATATAATATTACCATCATTAGCCGAATAAATTAGAATATGTAACATGTTTTTACATAATTAAATAATCATGTTCACATAATTACATAATATTACCATCATTGCCATTACTTTAACTAATCTATTATATAATTTTAGAAGCTCTTTTGCAATCGAATTTCATTTTTTTTTTATCATTATACATATTTGATATCAGCTCTTTCTTTTAATTATACCTATTCGTTTTAACTTTTAATCAATAATTTTTTCCCTCAAGAGACGCTTCTTTTGTACAAATAAGGATAACTTTTAGAATAGTTGCAACTTTGCATAAGATGGGACAATACAACTCTTTGCATTACAGATGTTTGATTCTTATATTGTGAAAATAGTGATTTCTAAATTAATATATCATTTTTATGGAAAAGCACCGAACAGTTACATAAAGTTTTAATGCATTTTATTTTTTCATATAATTAAACTACAGTATTTACCCTATATTAATAATTACAACAATTTATAAGATATTTGCTAACAGGTCAATTATTATTAATTTTTTTTTATAGTAAAATTCATTATTTTTACTTATAAAGATATTTTTAAATCAATAATCGCATATAATGTGGGTCTTTAACTAATTATATATTATTTATATACGACATGTGAAATTGGCGGCATCACTCATACCGTATGATGAACGGAAAAATCCAAGAAACACTTTTTGGGACAAATAAATTTAGTCCTCAAACGGATTGTGATACTCACGAGTTACAATTGGAGATATCTTTTCAAAGATATGTTCCCTTCGTGCGCTTTGCAAAAGAGCATATGTTCATGGATGGTTGATACGGAAATGCGAAGCACTACGAAGTGATGTTTTACTCAACAAAGGAATTCTGTCCTTCTGGTGTTTTCCACGAGGAAAGATTCTCAGGTAGTGTTTGCGACTTTATGTCGCATCGACGAGTCAGATTGGACTTACAAGAGATGCCTAGTCCAGCCGTTAATGTAATGAAGAGTCGTCGTATTAGGATGAGATGTGCCTATCCGCAGAATCTAATGAATCTTGTGCGTACCGGCCCCGCGCACCCCACCGCCACCCCCCCCCCTCCTCCCCAAACACGAATTTGATTCTTTTGTTGGGGAATAATGCTCTTTCCGATTACTTAAGAGGCCAAAGAAATTCGGCTTTTAAATGGGGCTAAGTCTTGTAGAAATCTTCACTATTCATGTAACCACACCAAACTCATAATGCAATTCTAAATAATTTTATTATTGCTGCACACTTACAACATCTTGATAGAGGAAATTGAATATAATCTATTGCATTGAGAAACGTGTATTCTTTCTGTAGTTAAGATATTTTAAACATGGGCTTTCCAAGCTCAAATCAACCTGTTTAGATAATACATCGACCTATTTAGACCTATGAGTAACCTTTTCAAAGCCCTCAAAGCCCTTGACCAAGCTTTTCTTGAAGACTCAAGTTCTAACTAGCTCGAACCTACTAGTTGAAGTGTTGGATCACCTCTCTCTAAAGGTATGTCTAACCTCCAACAAGCTAGACAACATGTTGAGAAGTTTAGTCAAGGAAAGAAGCTTGCCCAAAAGCGAAGATGAATATCGAAAAGGAATTAAAAGGAAGATGCACTTTTCTATTTTAGTAGATTTATCCTTATCCAATGATCCTAGATAATCTCAGCATATCCACTATAAATAGGAGGTAATTTCCCATGGATAAGGCATCTATAGATACTCGCTTGCTTGCTATTTTACTGCTATGCTGTCACATTTTTTTTCCACCTATTTGACTTAAGTATCAGGATGATCTCACCAGACAATCTCTTGACTGTTCCACTAATGATATTTTGTTTCGTAGGCCCATCGTTACTTTCTAGAAGACATATCTAGTTCAATACTCTATTGGCACAATCCATGTAATTCAATACTCTATTGGCACAATCTATGAGATGACACTTTCCATTACATTACAATAAAAATTTCAACAATATTTTCCACACCAACTTTACAAGTCAGTAATTGATAAGCCATATCTTATCTGCTCTTTTACCTTCTTATCGAGGAAGTTATTTGTGACTTCCATAAGAAAATTATTGATTAATTTTACAAAATTTTCGATATTATCTATTCAAGGTGTAGAATAAATTAGAATAATCCACGCTACGCAAGAGTGAAACTTAAACTATTTATGTATATTTCAAGAGTCATTGGTTGCTTCACTAATGAATAGGTTTCATATATTTTTAGAGCTCAAATATCATGTATTTTGTGCATCGATCATCTTCCTTTGATGTCAAGTAATGCAACTCACGGAGAGGCCATTATCAAGACGGTTATTGGATTTGATTATAAGCGACAAATAGAGATAATGGCAAGTTAAGATAGCATCCGTTTCTTTCTCATTCAAAGATTGAATATCCTAAACTACTTGGTTAGACACGAATAACTGTGAAAACTTACGGCTAATGCAAGATTCAATTGAGCTTTAATTATTATAGTAAATCAAACAAAAGAATTAAATCCCTCAAGTTTGATTTTCTCGATTTTTATAAGTTTTTTCTAAACCGATTGATATTAGATCTTATTCGTTTAATATTGATCCTTAACTAAGATTTAAAGAGAACTGACTTTTAAAATGAATTTTGTAAGCTTTTGGAGTTGCTACCTGACTAGAGTGAAGAAATTGTTTAAGTCAAAACCAAATGAGCAAATTTAGTTTTGATGTAGACAATAATTCGTGCAAAGAAAACCGATTTTAGAAAAAAAAAAGTTTCTTAAAAAAGCAGAGATTGAGTCCGAGGATTAGGTTTTTTAAATCCTTACGAATACTATAAAATTTCTTGATTTAGATTTTATACTTTGAAATCATCTTTTGGAAGAAATTAACATTAAATAAATTGGATTTTTTTTTTTAATTTTTACTAAATCAAAAAATTTTAGAAAAGGGAAAAAACTAACTTTTTATTTTTTACGTCACCTTAGAGATGTTTACGTATTTACTATTTGGAATCAAATGTACGTAGTTCTTTTTATAAAACCTTAGGCAAGTTAATTGATTTTAGTTTTAAAAAAAAATCAAGTTTACACTTTTTACCCGATTCAATATAATTAATGAAAATTTTCTAAAGGGTCCTAGAGTCGGTTTACTTTGAAAATTCTAAAAAAAAGTCTTAATTTTGAAAAAGGTCAATTTTATTTTGTCTTTGTTGAAAAACTATTTTCTAAGTGATAAAACTCATTTATTTATTAATTTATTTATTTTATTTTTTATTTTCATTATTTTTATTTTTTATTTTTCTTTTTCTACTTGTTTTATTTCCTTATTGTTAATTCCTTATAAAGGTAAAATTAAACTGGTGGTTTTTCTCTTGTTTTTCTTTTCTTCTTTTTTTATTTTTGTCTTTTCCTTTTTTTTTTATTACAATTACAATGTCAAAAATAAACAAATAATAGAAAAGAAAAAAAAATATATAGAAAATAAATTACAAAATCAACTGAATAAAAATAGAGCTAAACCAAGGATGCAATTAGGGTGTGTGTCAAATTAGTCCAATCAAGTCAGAGCAACTGGTCGGATTCGATTCAACAAGTTGGGTTGAATGTTAAGATCAAATCATAAATGGGAAGGAGGAGCAACGCGCAAGGGATGATTCAGGCACTTCCGTGCATCAAATTGAACAAAGAAGGGGGTTTTTATGAGGATCTTATTGGGATTAGCGGTGTTAGTGAAGGTATTGCAGCTTATGGTGGTGCTTTTCAGGTTGTTTGAAATTGGTGGCTGATGGTGGTGGAGCTCCATGTCACTTAATGACTATCGAGAGTAAGGGAATGCTGTGATTAGGGGTTTTAAAGTATGGGGAGTACAATGGTGTGACTAATTTAGCACGAAGTAGTGGCTAAGGTGGTGTTTCAAGTGAAGGGGTTATAGCGGTTAGGGTTTAGATGGGTAGCTGTCGTGGTTGTGTTAGGGGGTACGACGGTGGTTAGGAAGAGTTGGATTGGAGAGCCTAAGCTAGGGCTGGGGGGGAAAGTGGCCGAAGAGGGAGAATTGTAGAGAGAGAGAGAGTTTTTCCAGTGTTGTCTTCTTGATTCGAGCTTCCTGATCCCCTTTTATACTTGTTGAGCGAAGATCAAAGATGGAATACTTCCAATCAAACATGAATTTGAAAATTAAATTCGTGTCCTTGATCAATCTTAGACTTCATGATTTGATTTGAAGTTAGGTAAGTTATTAGTCAAAAAACAATGAATTTTGTTTAAACTTGCCTAAACTAAGCAATGGAGGCTTCGAAATCTAATGACAAAGCTCCAATTAAGCTTAGTCAATGCAGGTCTCAAGTCATATATCTATGTTTCTTGCCATTTTTGACTTCGATTTTGACCGTATTAACTTACAAATCTAGACATGATCTTGATTCGAATTTGTAGTATCTTGTGTAGGCTTTGAAATCCCCCTACCAATTTGGTTGAATTGGGTAGAAAAAAGTCTCAAATTGAGCTTAAAACTGAGCTACCTAAAGAAGATGACTATGAGAAATTTAGGGAAAATAAAGGAAAAAGAAGGAAAGAGGGGGAAAACACACTGACGTGGCACTACATTGGCCACATTATCTAGTTGGAATGTGCCATGTATCTTGAAACAATACACGGCTGATGATATGTCATGTTACGTGGCCATAGTGTGTTGCATGTATATGACATGTGGCATGCTACGTGGCTGACACGTATTTATAGCATGGTTGATGTGGTCCAACCAAGAAGTATCAAGTGTCACGACTAGACATATGGCCTAATATTATTTTAACACGTGGCAAGTGTGTTTTATAAAGAAAAATAAAAGGTATTTTGTGTCTTTGGTGAGATTTGAATCCCAAATCTTCAAATCAAATGTAATAGGAAGTCAAAGTATAAAACTGTCAAGTCGTTGATATATGTCTTGTTCATATATGCAATTAAATAAGATTAGCTTAGATTAGATTTAAATCTAAGTCCAAGCTGACTATCCCTTTTCCCTTTTATCCAAAGCCTAAGAAAAAGCATCAAGGCTGAATTTCAACTATCTATATTTTTATTTTTTTTTTTAATTTTCTATTTTTCCTAAATTTTTCACTTTCTATGATTTTTTTCTAAATTTTCTCTTTTTTTTTTAATTTCTTTGTTTTTGGTACTTTTTTTTTTAAGTTGGGACTCTTTACACTATTTAAAAAAATTTTAAATAAAACATAAAAATAAAAGGGGAACAAAAATGGAGTATTTACAAAATCTATAATAGACCGATGATGTACAAATTGACCTAAAATATGAAATGGAGAGATGTTGGTTCTTGATTGTGAAGATCTTTTCTGGAGACATCGGATTGGTATGGTTTGTCAATAAAAAGGAATAGTTTGCTAGCACGCCTCAATCATACACAAACTGACCCAGTCGTGACCCCTCCAGTAGCCCTCGTATATACGAGATTACGATAACCAGGTACATGATCGCTAGGGCCATCTAGTGGCAGTTGTGACCTCCTTGATGCACCGTAACAATAGTAGCAATACATATGTTCCAACATTACCGTCGTTCCACTCGATGCTGCCCCAACAACCACCGGACTATGTCCACCAAATGTGCCACATAAGGCGTAATCATTGTTGGTCTTACTTTTTTTTTTTTTTTTTTTCTCTATTTTTTGACTTTTAGAGAAATATATGTATGTGTATTTTCAATATTGTTGTATGTATTACAGATCTTAAAGTTCTTGTGATTCGCAGAACGTAGGGTGTTTAACTTTTCGTGCGTGGAAGTTTTATTTATTTATTTATTTATCTTTATTTTTTTAACGGACATTGTAATGTATAAGATAAAGTTAGTTTTGTTGGGCAAAATTCAAATAATGTTTTGTAAACTTTAATTTAGATATTATTATATCTCCTAAACTTTTAATTGCTATAAATCACCCCGTAAATTTTGATGATTCAAGAACATAAAGAACATTCTTTCTTTAGTTGAAAAAACACACTAAGTTCAAAATTGAGAGGGTGTTGGAGCATATTTTAATAAGTTTGAGAGGTTTTTCCACACAAAGGTTAAACTTTAGAGGGTTACTTATCACTCCTAGGGGTTACTCAATTTGATAATTTATCAAAGTTTAGGGGATGATTTGAAATATTTAAAAGTTCAAGTAGTATATCTATACCTAGGTTAGAATTTATGAGGTTATTTGCATTTTTTCTATTGTTTTTGTATTAAGAACTTTATTTATATATGTGGGAGAAAGGATTCAAGTATAAAGATCATGTGTGTGTTGTGTGACAAGTGTACTATATGTGACTACAAAAGTAACTTGAATAACACATGCAGGATGATCAAGAGAGAAATGTAAAAAAGGTGATAGGTGATCTCAATAAGGCTCTAATACTTGTGGTGACAGATAGAAGAGTGCTAAAGCATCAAACTCCACTATCAATGAAGGATATAAAAGTGCTCTTGTAATATTTGAGTGTTTAATCTTTTACGGTGAGAATCTAGCCGAGTAATGGCATTTGTGTCAAGATCTCTTTTGTTCAAATAAAGGAGGGAGAGAGGTATTTATAAAGGATAGCCCTTGACCTCATATGTCAGATTGTGACAATGATGATCAAGAGTTAGAACTAATTCCTTCTTTAATGAATTTATCAAACTCATTTGTGACCAAAGGAGGGATTAATTCTAAATAAGAATGAATTTATCAAATGCATTTCAAATTCACTAAAGAAGGGATTAATTCTAGCCTTTGATCATCATCACAATCTGACGGATGAGATTAAGGGCTATCCTCTATAAATACCCTACTCTCCCCTTCATTTAAACAAGAGAGATTTTAGCATGGACATCGTTACTCTACTGGATTCTCACCATAAAAGATCAAAAACTCAAATTTTACAAGAACACTTCCATATCCTTCATTAATAGTAGAGTTTGATGCCCCAATGCTCCTCCATTTGTCATTATAAGTGTTAGAGCTTTGTTGAGATCATCTACCCTTCTCCTTACATTTCTTTCTTAATCATCCCACACATACTATTTAAGTTATTTCCTTAATCACGTATAACGCACTTATCACACAGCACATACATGACCTTCATACTCAAACCCTTACTCCCACATTTTTTGTGAATTCACTCGGGAGGAAAAACTTGATATTTACACAATAGTATCTCCAAGGTTAAGACAAGCTAATCCTCCTAATGAGATCGATCAATAGCAAGATGCTCTTATTGTGCCCAATGATCATAATTCATCTCCAGCTGGAGGCACTAATTAAGCAAACGATGCGCATGAAGGTGTCCTTAACAATGTGCAATTGGCGCATCAACTTCAAGAGACCAATCGAAATTTGAATGAACTTTGGGTGATATTTGCCCATTATGTACTTACTCTAGCTGCTCTGGTTGCTATACAATAGGAAGATATTACTTCCAATCCCTTGAATATAGTGCAACAACATACCCTATCCAATCCTCCCATTGTCAACTAGTCTAAGCAATCTCAAAATTATGTTAATCCAAAATTTGAAGATCATGATTATTTAACACTAGCGTGACTAGATTGAGCCTTTTCTCCATATAATATGATGTTGTTTTCTAAGAAAAAGGAAGAGATAACAAGATAATCTTACTTCTTTATGATGGACAATAGCATTGCTTAGTTCAAGCATTACTCCTAAGTTCGTGAGTTTGTGAGACCCTAAAAAAAAAAAAAAAAAAGAAAAGAAAAGAAATGGTAATTAACTTACAATTGATCAATTCGAAGACAACTCGTAAAATTTAAGACGATTGCACAAATTATCCGATTGAGTTCAAATTTTACGACAAAGTTAAAAATATTAGTAGAAATGACCCCGTAAATTTAGAATTAAGAAAATAAAATAATTAAATATTCAATTATTACGTTATACATATATTACCCATTATTTATCGAAAACGCATAAAATAAGTTTCGATAATTAATAAATCGATAATCGCTAGAGATAAATTATATGCAATTATATGAATTAATAAGAAATAAAATGAAAAGTTTAATACTTAAAACATACTCTAGAACATATGAATTATATCAACAATCTTGGAATTGAGTTAAACCCCTATGACTAAGTAATAAAAATTTAAACGAAGTAACAGTATAGTTTTAGTATTTTAAATTTAACTCATTATGCAATTTTCTTAGAAATATTAAGTTTATCGAATTTAATCGTTATAACAGAGAGTTTCGTAATTTTAGATATAATTTATGATAAATCTTTTCAAATCAATTATGTGATCTTAATAATTAATATTAATGAGTAAAATTATATATAAGATATATATGAATAAGTCTCAATTAGTTAATGGAACCTATCTATATATATTATATATTAAAGAAAAGTGTATTTAAGATCTTATCTTAGAAAGTAAGACTAATGAAAAATTAGTTTCAAATAAAATTAAATGATAATATAAGTTTCCCAAAAGTTATAAGGAATAGTCTTCTAAACTTGAATTTCAAAAATAAGTTAAAATACAATCAATATAAATTATACCGTAAAGTTTATTGGATTAAATTTTAATTAGTCTGAAAATAAAAATTTTAGATTATGTGTATAATATAATGCTCTATTATTTTTTAAATATATTGTTGAACTTTATAAATAATAAATTATAATAAAATTACACTCGAAAGATCACACAAAATTGGACTAACAAAAAAAAAAATTATGTAAATCATTGCCTTAATCAAAGCAATGAAATTGCCCTATATAATAACGTTTAAGCCATTTAGGAGTAAGAGAATTGGACAAACGAGAGAGAGAGAGAGAGAGAGAGAGAGAGAGAGAGGAAAGGAGAGGACAAGAGGGTGCTAAAGAGAAAAGAAAAAAAGAAAGAAAGAAAAGAAGAGGGAGGAAAAGAAGAAGAAGGGAAAAAAAAAGAAAAGAAAAAGAGATGAAAAGATTTAAGATTTTCCCAGTGTTCGATATTTCTAAATAACTTCATTTCTATAATTATAAACGCTATTTCTTTTAATTAACATTTAATAGTCATAGAAAAGATAGATTCGTAATATCGTTATTTTCTTAAGTGAAGTATTTTATCTGTATAATTTTATAAATTTCTTCTTATTCAAATTTTAAACTTAGAATATTAATAGTTATATGTTTATTATTTCCATTTTATAACCCATAAAGAAGGTGGTTAAATATATATATATTTGTAAGGATCATCTTTCCCATTAATATATATAGATATATAACTAAGCCATGCATTCAAAATGGTATTTGATTAATCCCACCGTTGATACGTGTAGTATAATATGATGATTTTACATAAAAGATAAATTACATATTATATAATATTTTAAACACAATTAGTGTTATTTGAAAAATATATACATATGTTATAGACATATATTACTTATTGAATGATAGTTTTACTAATAACATTATGTTACAATTATATATATATATATATATATAATAAAGGTTATACGATAAGTAACATAGAAAGGATGGTATATATTTAATATGTATATACGTAACAAAATGATATATATATTTAATAAAGCTTTGATTATAAGTAATATAGAACTAGAACAACTAAGTAAAATTATAAATTTAGATTAAAAATAACGATTTAAAGCTTATATATAATAATGGTATAAACATTAAAATGGTATTTATATTATAAGAGTGAGTGGGAATAATATAACTCACATCAGACTTGAGTGAGTAAATCGGAAACTTCAAGTAAGTTGGAATCTATGCTTCATGATATGTTGGAGTACTATGTTATAGTATTCGGAAATCTAAGAAATGCTTTTGATTATACATGTAACTAAGTTGAATGTACGCATGTTTTGTATGTAATTGTTACTTAAATTGCAAATTTAGAGTGCTATTTTGTATGTTTATATTTGATTCGCTTTACTTTATGAAATGGTTGATCATTACTTAATTGGATGTAACTAAAAATTGATTTTTTACTAACTAGACATACATAATAACCACTAAGGGAAAACGACTAGGATCTTTGAGCCAAACACGAACTCCCTTCGATGAGGATAGCTAAAATAGTCATTTTCTCACCCTAGTCAAACCAAGTGACAAGAGAGGAGATCATAGTAAGGTTAGGCACTGTGGTTCCAAGGGAGTCATAAGTAAACGGTGTACTTCATTGTACAAGCCCCAATTTGGTTTCGATTTACGAGTACGCGACATCAATCTCCTTAACTCGGATTAGAGCGAGCGAGCGAACATAATTTCTCTAATCTTATGATGAACTAAATAACGTTGTACAATGACATTCACTTATTTGCATTACATTTCATTAAAATAACTTTATTGAAAACCATGTTTGTGCTTGATGTGCTCTTTTATCTCCATTCCGTTTACTGAGCTAATTATTCTCACATCCCATTAGACCTTACTACAGGTTAACTAATGATTAAAGAGGTCATGCCATAACTACCCTTAGGATAGTGTACTTCTATTAGAGAGTGAAGACAATTGAAGACTTGTAGGAACAAAACTTTTGCTTGGCCATCTTTAGCCTTTTATGGAAATTAATTAGCATATGATACTCTAGAGATGCCATTGATTTCTCAGGTGTTGTACATAAACGCCAAAACTTGTGGTTTTAATAAACATTTCAAGAACATTAGAAACTTTATATGTATGGAAATATAACTATTTCATTAATTTGTAAACTACTAATATTCTTGAGTAGATATCTTGAAAAGCTTTAACAAAGGTTTCACTAATAACAAGTACATAATTGGATTCTTTAAAGCGATTAAATCGAGTACACCTAATGTGAACTAGGTCTACAGTAGCAACTATAAGGCCAGCTTATCCTAAGATAGTTTACACAGCGAGGCTATACAACTTCATTTCTTCGAGGCATGACAGTCTTTAAAAACAAAATATGCTTTTACTCAAGAGAATGGCTTCTCTAGCAATGATTAGATTATCCTTGGTCATGTTAGCACTTAATTAAGGGTCATGTTTAACTTAAGGGTTCAGCTCATATATGTTCATGTCAATAGACTCATGTTTAACTCAAAGATTTAGCTTATGCATGTTCGTGTCAAAGGAATTATGTTCAACTCACATGTTTAACTCATGTATGGTCATATGTTCACCTAATGTGCACTCATGTTGAAGCCCCATGTCATGTACAAAGCTCGTGTCTAGATTAAGCCTTACATTATGTTGAACTCCCATTTTCACTTATGTTTAACTCATATGTTCAAGTACATATATTTAAGTTAGACGACTAATGGTTAATACCTCATGTTCAACTCATGTAATAGGAGAATATCTATTCACATTTATGTTAAAAAGACTTATGATTCAACTACTTATGTTCAGCTCACATTTAAGCTCCATGCTTAACCTATGATGCTAAGACCTGCGTCATGTTCAGGCCTTACATCGCACTTAAACCTTACATCATGCTTAGGCTTTACATTATGTTTAAGCCTCGCGTTGCCTTTAAGCTTCGCGTCATGTTCAACGCTCACATTATATCATGTTCAAGACTTACATCACATCATGTTCAAGATTACTAACATGTTCAAGAGTTACTTCATATTTAAGGCTCATGTTACATTTGAGGATTATGTTATATTGAAGGCTCACATCAAGTTGAAGGCTCACACCATGGTTATGGCTTATGTTTAGGGTTCATGTTTGATTCTCATGTTAAATCGTATTCAAGGCTTATGATTATTGCTCATGCTCACTTGCATTCGACTCTAATGTTTAAGACTTGCATTTGCTCTCATATTTAACACTTATATGTAACTCTTATGTTCAATCATACTTAAGACTTATGTATAAGGGCTCATATTCGGCTCACATGATGACACTCATGTTTAGTTCACATGCTAAAAGTGTTATATTCAATTTACATGCTCAACTCATATTGCTCATACCGAAAGTTCACAAGTGTACGTGTTAAAGGCTTAACTCAAATGTTCGACTCTCCTATGTTCATGTGCAAGACTTATGGCTAGTTCATGTATACTTAGTTCAAAGACTCATGCTCAACTTTTATGCACTCATGATTCAAAGCGTACATTCAAATTCATATGTTCTTATGTGCTCATATTCAAAGTTCATGAAAAGTTCACATCCATGGCTTATATTATGTTCACATGTTCAATGCTTACGTTACGTCATGTTTAAGGCTTGCTCACATCATGTTTAAGGCTTATTCTTAATTCATCTCATTTATGAGGCTTGCATTCAACTCTCATATGCTCAAGTCTCAAGATTCATGTTTAATTCCTATGTGTTTAACTTGTATGACTCACATTCAACTCTTGTGTGCTTGTGCCCTCATGTCCAATAACTTATGTTGAATTCACATTATAAATTGCAATTGGCTTTATTATGATAATTGAAACAAGGTCACGTGTGACCTAAGTATGGCACCTATAGAACATGCACAATGAGGAAATGTTAGTTTCACAATTTAAAAGGAAAGAGAGGAGAAAAGGATGCATAGATTAATAGTATAAACACATGGAAGCTAATTTAAATGCAAAGAGCCACAAGAATCACAAATCAAGTGAATAACACACATACCTAAGTCATGTACTAAGGATATTAGCAACAACAACTGCAATCTTTTAGCTTTAGGCTTCTATAGTACAACTCCACAATGGTCTTACTAACTTCCAAGTCTACAGATGGAATACTACCGATATTGCGTATTAGGTCTCTAAGTGATTTTGCCTATCTTCAAGCTTCACAACAAACGGAACACTATCGGTATTAGGTATCATGTCTTTAAGTGATTTTGCTGGCCTTCAAGCTTCACAACGGATAGAGACCACCACCAGTCCCATATCCGAGTCTTTGGGTGGTTCCTCCGGCCTTCATAATGAATGAACACCACTGCCAGAACCATAATTGGATCTTTGAGTGGTTTTGTTTGCCTTCACAACAAATGAAACACCATCGATATCGGAATTGGAACTCTAAGTCATTCCATTTGCCTTCAACGGCTACTAGTTGCACCACTTTCTTTCACAACGTTGCTGGACATGTGTTCTACTTTGGGCACCTAAAAGAAAGAGAGACACAGCTTTCAAGTAAGGGTCTGTAGATAACACTCATAGAATAAAGAGCGAAACAAAGTTTAGTTGGAAACAAAAAAGAGGCTACCTAATTTAAATTTCCTCATGATGAAGAAGAAAGGTAAATAATAAGTTTGAGACACACTCATCTCACTTACTGGTTGAAGTAATGTTTGGCAATGTGCTCCTCCTTCTTCATCCTTTTCTTCTCTTTGCCAAGTTGGCTTCAATTCTTCACTTCAATGGTCGATCTCTTTCACCTATTAAAAGAATGATTAAGGGGATAGTGAGGTTTGAAGCAAATGAATATATATGTGTGTGTGTGTTTGAAGTGAGACAAATTGACTAAAACTCTAACTATCTTGGTATATACAAGTAAGTATACATACACCAATGATCAATTAAGAAAGTTAGCATTCAATGCTATCAATTTAAGGTCATATCTATCAGTTTCACAGGTTCAAATAAGGAAGGTCACAAATAGCATTACCACAAATAAAGGAATCTATTAAGTAAATAAGTTTGTGACATGCCGCAATTGAAGGTCTCATTACCATGCGCAATTTACTATATCCTAATCCGACAATATTACAACAACAAACATATGGGGATATTTTATATAGTTTGCCTACAGTGGAAGTCTGCCTACAAGTATTTAAATGCCATTATTAGAAAGCCATGGGAAATGAGCTAAGGATACACGTAATTGTGGTTATCATCATTATTGTCTCTAATGCAAGTCTATAATGCCATTAAGGTTTAAAGAAAGCCTATAGCTCACGATAGTAATAAGTATGGTACCAACAAATGAAAGGAAGGACATGGTACATGGTACGAAGGAATAAAGAGGAAAATTTTCATGAGATAAAGAATAGCGATATTTTGTAATGGAGGGTTTGTGGTGTTTTCTTGCTTTGGCTTACATGTGTCGTATATGCTAGTTGTACAGTAACAACTGTACAAGAGGAAATAAAGAATATTCTCTAAGGATCCTACTGGTGAGGTGTATTCTAATACTTATCCATTATGTGTTGGCAACTTGTATTGTCATACAGATGGGCTTATTTCTCTTGTGACGATGGGCTGAGATTGTTGAAGGAGTTGGGCAATGTTACAAGCGTGATGTTGAAAATGAACAAAGAAAAGAGAAAATGTACGTCATTACAAGTTGTATTTGAAGATACAGAAAACTAGACAAGCATCCAAAATGACAAGCTCGTCTGTTGACAGATTACTACTAAATGATGTGTTTAGAGAGCTTTGCCGCTTTCTATAACTACGCAAAAAAAAAAAAAAAAAAAAAATGGACAAAGGTGGCAGTGTCCTTTCTCCAGACTTTGGCGGCTCCAAATGACACAAAAGTTGTGAGCTAGAAAGAAAAGGAAAAACAAGAATATTGCTAAACTAGTATGGTGTCGATGAATCATCACTTGGGAAATGCACAGTATATCGAAAATGGGGTTAGTAATGTTCTTCTTCTTTTGCGTATCGCTTACAATTTTTGTTACAGTCGTTAATACTTACAAGTTGCAACAATGGTATCGAGCTTTATAGGGGGGTTTAATGTAACCAAAAGAAAACAAAATAATAAAGAAGGGGAGAGGGACAACTCATAACAGTACAAGGAATAAGGAATATACCCGAGCCGTTTGTCTAATGTCCGAGCTGCTAGCAACTCCGAGTTGTCCTCCAACATCTGCTCGACTAAAGCAACAAAGTAAAGCCCTTACAAACATCTAGTAGCTTCAAAATGACAGCTCTACAGATGCTCAAGTGCAAAAATAAGGGAAAAAAAAAAAAAGATTAGTCACGCCCATGCACAACAACAGTGATTTGAGCCGACTACCAAAGACAACAGATCAGTCACACCCACGCACAATTAGCGCACGAACTCTGGCGATCAGTACAAACACCAACTCATGCGCTGCTACAACCAACCACCAGCCACTCTTTGCAAATACCCACACTAGACGACACAGCAGTTCGAGCTCCACGTAAAGCAACAGATCCGCTATGGCAGACTCGAGAGCCCACATCATGCTTCACTTGTGCGGATCTCCAACATCAAACAAGCAGCTGCAGCGAGAACATACTTAAATAGCAACGCATAGCCTTGAAGTGACCAAAGAAAAGAGAGCATGGAAGTTAGAGTCTTCATCGAAAGGGTCGCAAACAAGTTCTGATTAAGTATCCAAGTGTACCTTACCTCGTTCTTTTTGGTGGTGTTGGCTATTTATTCACATTCATTGGATCATGAAGCACCAGCCGTAAACTACTTGCTGCTGTTCCTCGAAGCATGGTGCAATTATGAAAAATGGTGTCAATAAGGTGAAAATAAATAAATAAATAAAAATAAATGCGATATACAAAGCTTGAGCCAACCTGTTCCACTCACCGTCAACGGATGAAGAAAGAAAAGCTTAGAGGACTTCTTTTATTTGATTTGAGCTGCTTTGTCCTCTAGTATTGTTTGCTTTAGGGATAGCAAAAGAAAAAAAAAGAGTAATTGGACATTTGTCAAGCTTTTGGTAGAGGGAGAGAAATAGAGAAGTATTTTATGTCTACTGAGATGTATTTCTTTTCAGTAACTTATCATTAATGAAAAAATGGGCTTGCAACTTCTTGAATCAATGGACTTTCAAATGTTGAAGGATGGGCTACATTTCATGTTCCTAACCCAGCCGACTCACACTTTTCAGTATCCTATTTGCTTGGTCTACTAGATAGTGTGTATGTTAGCTACAGTGGATGCCTTGCTGGAACATGAACTATTCCTTTCATTTATCACATTATGGGTCCGACATGTGATTTGGAGATGAGGGCGTGAGATTGAGTTGTCGCCTTGGCAGAATGAGGCTCTGGGTTCCGCTAATACAAGTTGATGCATTCTGAGCGTGGCTATAATTATTTAAAAAAGAAAAAAGAAATCAAAGTTTGTCCCTATACAGACCTCTACAAAATATTCACTTTCAAAATTGAGTTCTTGAGAAAAATTTCGCCCCGTTGCAATTTAGATCATATAACTATAATTTAAGGGATTCAATGATTGTGTATATATGAAAAACTCTAAAAGAAAAATTTTCCTTTATTTGAAGAAAATCAAAGCAATATTAATACATGGAAGTTAATCT
This sequence comes from Lumnitzera littorea, assembly GCA_024138015.1. NCBI lineage: Eukaryota > Viridiplantae > Streptophyta > Magnoliopsida > Myrtales > Combretaceae > Lumnitzera > Lumnitzera littorea. The sequence continues at coordinate 23,911,413 of JAMXBB010000002.1, read as the reverse complement.
TATGAGATCGCTAATGTGAAGTCAGTGCATAAGACTTAACTCGATGGAATAAATAACTCATGCGAATCAAATAAGAAAAGACAAATCGGCTTGAAAAGAGACTACTTATGAAAGATTTAATTTTAGAGTATTGCTTTGGGAGACAACATACAACTTAATCCAGCATAATTAAGAGGCGCTGCAAACTTGTGTACTAAAATAATTTTTGAATTAATTTAGCATTGGTGTAGCTGTTCAATAACGTATACACACCTAAGTCATTTGAAAGGCTCATTTGATACTCAAATTCCTTCGACTATGTCTAAAGGACATTGGTCAAGCGGCAATATGTAGAAGGTTAAATTCAATATTAGGTTTCAAACCCATTAATGAAATGGATTTATCTCTTTAAGCTAAAGTGATTGGCCTAAGAAATTAGGCCCATAAATTGTTAAGATGATCACTGAAGATTTGGCATGGTAGACTCGAAGTAAGGCCCATTAGATCCATCCACTTAATCAAATCTTTCTTAACTTGACTTACACTAAGATTTGGTACGGTAGACTCGAAGTAAGGCCCATTGGATCCATCCGCTTGATCTAACCTTTTTCAACTTGATTTACACTAAGAAAATAAGGCTTTTATTGAGTCTTAAGCCCATAAAAAAAGTCCATTCCAAATTCATTAAAGAAAGGATTAATTTCAACTCTTAATCATTATCACAATCCGACAAATGAGGTTAAGGGCCATCATTTATGAATACTATAAAAACCTCATTTTTTGCCCCCTTTTTATTTTTCAAAATTTTTAGAATATGTTAAAAGGTTCTAAATTAGGAAAAATACAAAAAAATAAGAAATTAAAAAAAGAGAGAGATTTAGGAAAAAATACATAAAAATAGAAAATTAAGAAAACTCAAAAATCTTTAAAAGATAAGAAAAATACAAAAAAGAAAAACAAGAAAAAACATAAATAATAATAAGAAAAAATATAATAAATAAAAAAAATAGAGAAGCAAAGTTAAAGTTTTTCTTACTTTTTTTTAGTAAGTAGATACATATATATATATATAAAGAAGGAGCTGGGTTGGACCAAGTTTTATTAAAACCTAGCCCATTTGATTTAGATTGAGTAGAGCCCAAGGCCCTGCATACATGTGTAAGAGGACAGCTCACACCATTTATTTTTCAAATGCGCACATGCACATGGCACGTGCCCTGCACATAGCCTATACCACCTCTTTCTCCTTCACAAAATGGTTTCCAAATTTTCAATTTGTTTCTTTTCTTGTATGCTTCATTTGAAGTCATTTTTTACCCTATTTACTACACAATTTTACTAAATTAATGATAAAATTGTATAGTCCACTTAGCATACTTTGAATTAAAACCTATTTTTCGTCTAAATTCAATCAAAATTCGACACTAAATTGGCTCAAAAAATGAGAAAAAAAAAAAGACTAAAAATCTAGCATCTCCATTTATGGTCGATTTCTCCATTAATGACCTTTCTAAACTCGTTCAAGCTTTGATTAGCATAAATAGGGGTTGGGAAACATATAAGAACACACAACACAAGCTTAGAAATACTCTACATAAGCAAATCGAAGCTTTCTCTCTTTAGCCCCATCCCTTTCTCTCTTTAAGATAGCCACCCCTACAGCAATTTTCGACGAAAACTACTACCACCATCAAAATCTTCGCACCCAAAAAACCCAAGTAAGTCATTCTGATTCAAATTTTCGAGCCATATGAGCCGAATGGAGTCAACTAAGCCAAATCGAGCTGACCTCAATTGTCTAAGCCAACCCAAACCTACTAAGCCGACTCAGGCTGATCTAAGTCGACCCAAGCTCAACTTGGTCTGTAATTTTTTTTTTAATTATTGTTTCTTTATTTTTATTTTTATTTTTTTTAAATTTTATTTATCCTTTTATTCGTGTACTTGTAAAAATTAAAAAAAAAAAAAAAAAGAGGAGAAAGAAGGAAGAAAAAAAGAGAGAAGAAAAACAAGAAAGAGAAAAAAAAAGAAGAGAGAATTAAGAAAAAGGGAGTCTTCTATTTTTTTATTTAGTTTAATAGAAGTAGATAAATAAGGAATAAATAAACAAGATAATAAAAGTGAGTAAATAAGTTAGTAAAAATCGTTTTGACGCTTAGAAAACATTAAGTTTTCCAAAAATCAAAATAAATGGACATTTTTCTCAAATTAGGACTATTTTAGAGTTTTCAAAAATAAAACACTAATTAAGACCATTTAGGAAAATTTCCTTAAATAAATCGAATCAGATAAAAACGTAAACTCAACCTTTTTCTAAACTAAAATCAATCATCCCACTAAAGTTTTATAAAAAAGAACTACGTACATCTGATCCCGAATAACAGGTACTTAGGCACCTATGGGACAACAGTAAAAAAAAAAACCTATTTTTTTTTTTCCTTTTTTTTTAGTCTAGATTACTTCAGCTATCCAATTAGAGTAATTAATAATTGAGTTCTATTTCATAGATTTGAAAGGTGATTTTTAAAATTAAAATTAAATTTGGAAAGTTAGTGGTACTAGTAAGGGTTTAAAATTCCTAACTCCTGGATCTAAATCTCTAGTTTCATAAACCGTTTTATAAAATTGGTTTAATCAATAGACTAGTAGTTAAATTATAACCAATTTACCTAATTAGTTATAACTTAACTTTTTTTCTCAACCCTGATCGAATGGCGACTCTAAAGTGGTTTTCAATACATCTACAAAAAGAACCAATTTTCTTCAAATCTTAATTGAGAATCAATATTAAACGGGTAAGGGTTTAGTGTTGATCGATTTAAAGAAGACTTAATTTAAAAAAAAATAATCGAGAGGTGATAAAACCAAGCTCAACAGCTTGGTGACTCCATTGAGGACTATCAAAAGGGTTAGCTATTCAACCTTCTAAAATTAAAATTAACCTATAAAAATCACTTTAAATGCAATTTATTTACTCATTCATTCTTTGCTATTTGTATCATAATTATACTAACACTTTTATAGGTTTAGTTTTATTTATTTAAACCATTTGGGGGGAAGGATTTAATTTTCCACAAATGTATTGTAGAAATGATCAAACCCGAACCGTATTAGGACCCTAAGACGGGGAGCCATTATGTAAGCTCCAAATGCTTTGATATAACCATCGCTCGGGGTTGATTAGGCCATCCCCAATTAAGCTTGATGTGACCAATGAAAGTGTTTTTTAACAAGTAAGGCCATGCAAGCTCAAAAACCTTTAAAACCCACTTTTATGCATTCACGATATCCAAAATCGATGAATAATCAAGCAAGATGGAGATAAAAATATAGAATGGCTTGGAGTTTCCTTGTTTTCCCTTATAATTTTAAACATAGAATTGTTGTAAATAAGTTTTGTTGTTGTAAACAATAGTCGAACAATCTTGTAACATATTTTTTCTTTTGTAACTTTGATTAGGAAATGGCCTGTTCATCCAATTCCGTCTACTTTTGGGAAAAATTTGTAGGCAAGCCCATTTGCCCTAAGCCCATTCTAGACCAATGGTTATGATACTTCAATCCAAGGGAACAAGTGACCATCTTCAGTAAGATCAGGCCCATTTTATCACTTCCTAAAGTAAAAATAGAGATTAATTTGATTAGAGCTCTTAATAACTTTTGGGAACTTGAAGAAGTGGCTTTTCGAATTGAGCTTCACCTGATTAGCCAACACTTAAAGAGTACACCTAATTATGTCAAGCCCTTTCTTTGGAAAATATATACACCCCAAATTTGAAAGTAGATCCCGTAAATGCCTTTTCAAGACTCCTGGGTGTTAGAAAATCTGAAGTGAACAAAGCCCTTGAATGCTATAACGGTAATTGCATCAAACTGGAAGACTTAAAAGCTTGGTTTGTCATTAAGCCTAAATCTAACCAATGGGCCATCTTCTGTGGCAATCTCAAAGATTAGGGACAAAACAGAATAAAAGCCTTTATCCTGGCTGCATTCAGGACCCTCCTATTCCCTAATGGAAAATTCCTCATCCATTTTAAGGTCGCTAAGTTAGTGAGCCAATTTTCTTAAAGGTAAATCATATGTCCTAACCCTCCTTATATAACAGATCAAAAGCCTTAGTATTATGAAAGAAAAAAATGATGGCATACTAAAGGCCAGCATGGCATTACTGACAGTATGGTTCGTGAGTCACATGAAATGGTATGGGCTTGATTTAATCTGGGAGATTTTGCTCATAATGTCGATCTAATCAATTCATTTGTTGATAAAGTCTATCTCTTGGAAGGAAAATCTACTTGCTGTTGGGTAGAAGTGTTGAGAAATTTCCAAATTGCTAATATCTTATGGATAACAAGATGGAGTAACTTCAAAAAGATAATCCTAGTTTGCAAAAATTATCAAGCAATACCTCTAATTAGGATGAAATTATGCACAAGCTATTACCCTAACAATATGATCAGACAATTCGGAAGTATCCAAAATATAGTATATAGGCCTCTGTTAGATATCATGACCTTAGATTATAAGGACCTTTAAATTTTACTACCACAGAAGATGTCCAAACTTAAGGCAATTAAACAGTTATGGGAAACAAAAATTGTCAGCCTAAACATCGATTTAGGAGAATGGCTAAGAGAAGTGGGCAAGCACCGAGTTACTAAAGAATATTTGTACGATCAGCTCCATAAGGTAAGGGAGATCCAATATTGAGTACTAGAAGTCATCTAATCCATACCAGTTGAACCAGATCCTGAAATCAAGACCTATATGGACCAAGTACAAGCCCGAGTAGAAATAATCTATGAAGAGCGAGACATGTAGAAACATCTCTTTCGGGAATCTAAACAACGTTCCCGAATCTTGGAACATCAATTGAGGATGACCCAAAAGAGGCTCAAAGAACTTGAAGAAATGGAAGAGCCCAACTCAGGAGAGAAGAAGGAAGCACCAGCAAGGTCCAGTAAGCAGAAAAAGGGAAACGCCTGCTATGGCTTAAGCAAAACGTGGTGCTATTTATGGTAGTTATATAGAAACTGAAACAACATTTGTATTATAGAGATTTCTCAGCGATAGCTTGAGCGAAATGCAGCTTAAGACGAAACACACCTTAAATGAGTAAGTGAAGAATCTAGGTAAGTTAGGATTAATATATTATTATATTTCAAAGTATTAATTTGTAGTACTCGAAAGCTTGAGATTATAGTTAGGTGTGATTGTTAGATAATTGACTATGCGCATACCTATATATGCTTATTTCTGAGCTTGATGTTGTGATTCTAATTTACTACTCTGCTTTGTATTTATGTGATTTGTTTGAAACGATTGAACACTTTAAACTAGATCTAATTAAATATATAACTTAAAATTCTTAATTGAACCTACATAGCAACCTATTAGGGGAAACATTAGGGTTCTTCGATCAAATACCGACTCTTTCGAAAGGGATAGCGCTGGATAGTATAATTGGTCCTTTCTTCATCCTTAGTCAAACTAAGTGATAGGTAAGGATGTCACAATAAAAGTGAAGTCAATGATTTGAAGGTAATCGCGAAGGAGAAGTGTTTCTATTATACAAACTTAAGTTTAGTCATGAGTTATTGCATTAAATGGAAACTACTCAACTCAGATTAGAGTAAGTGTAATTTCTCTAATTTCACGACAAGTTGAACAACATTGTGCAATGGCATTTGCTTATATATGTATTGTATCTAACTGATTTAATTGATAACTTTATTTGTGTTTAATGTATAGTTTTAAGTTTACATCCTAACTTATTGAGTTGTTAATTACTCACATCCTTACAAACGTTGTTATAGGTATTAGCTAAGAAGTGACCTATATTTACCTTCAAGCTAGCAATTGCTAGATCTTGGAGAGTGAAGAAATACATCCGAAGAATAAATATATTTTAAGGTTTTAGTTCTTATTTTAGAATATTCTATTTTCGAATACTGTAATACTTAGGAAATATAGTATAATAAAACCTTGTAAATATTATTTTTAATATTTAAATCCTAGTATATATATATATATATATATTTCATACTTTTTTAGATAAATAATTTATTTAATTTATGAACTGTTTACTTAAAGAGAGTTAGTCGTAGATATTTTATGTAAATCAAGTCCAAGATAACGACAGTATGGTCAACTTTTATCTTAGAATGGTTTATACGATAAGATTATTACAACTTTACCGCTTTGAAACATGATACATATTAAAAAGGAAAGAAACAAAAAACTATATGCTAAAAGTATAGAGTTAATAAAGTTTCAATGGCTTAAATTATATAGATAATATATGTATTTATAAGCATAAACCACAAAATCTGCAAAATATTTTAATGATTATCTATGTAACATAAAAATTGATAACTAGTAACACCACAACGTTGAGAAAGCAGCTTCATCAAGAATTTTGCAGCAAAGGACCTAATACTTTTCAAGAATTTTAGGACTATTTGTAAAAGTTTGTGTTTTCAGGCATAATTTTTCTCAATTTGTTTTCAAGCCCGTGTTAAAATAATCTACGGAAGCTCAAGCTATATCCATTTTTTTGTAATAAAAGCCCATGCTTGGTGTTCAGAATAACCCTCATAGTTAGCCCATTTACATACAGTGTACTTCGAAGCCCGGCCCATTCTTATATTTTAGAATGGATATACGCTTCCGAGATTTATCTTCGAAGGCATCCGTATAATGGAAATGCAGCTTTTCATTTACCCTCTTGCCATATTATAAAATTGCAGTTTAATACTATACTATGTAATATATATACAGAATATATATATATATATATATCATTACCTTGTTATTTAGATCAAAGGGATTCCAGATGCTCCAAAAATTACCATCCTTACTTTTTACGATAAATATAATTGTGGTTGTACGTTCGATTTAAAAAAAAAAAAAAACACTTCTTAAGAGTATTTTTTTCAACATTTATTAGACTAAAAAAATGTAAAATGATGAATATTTTCATGGTTATCCTAGTTGTAGTGACTTCTGGCTCTTAATATAGGTGTTAAGGAAGGCAAGCTGGCGACCAACGATCGATAATGGCAGCTCAATATTATAAGAATAATGTTCATGAAAATGCTGACTTATTTTATTTTTTAAAGGAGGGGATCATTCTTTTTATTTTTTATTGGTTTTTTCCACGGTTATTAATCATTACCACCAATGATTCGCTGCTGTTTTTTTATCTCCCACCATTATTTACTGCGAAAATAAAACAACTAGCAATTACAATCTGTTAAGATTATTCTAATAATATTTAAAGACATCTAATTGATTACAACAAATATGAAAAGAATATATTTAGAAATGTTTTTGCATAAATTTTAAACAAGTAAACATTGACCTTAAAATAAATCATAACATGGTTAAGGCATTCCATTGTAATTTCTTTAGAGTTAACTTATTGGGTTCATGATATATGCCTTCAAATGAGAAATTCATAATTGATTATTGGAGATTACTAGGTTCATAAATGATAATTTGTATATTCATGAAAAAATTGACAAGTTATTAGATGAGTTACCTCAAAAATTTTATATTACAAAAATATAATAAAAATTTAATGGATTTTACAATAGACGGAGGTTTTAAGGAGGTTCTTTTATGTTAACATCAATCCCAATTCTAAAATTTTAAGATACAATACTTATAAAATTGGATACAAATAAGACCCTATACAACCACCCCTATAGTCACTCACCCCCAAACACCACCATCTTCTTACTGTTCTTATCTCTACAAGCTCCTTGTAGCCATATATGAACTCTACTAATGCATTTATAATTGAATGTTACATATTTAGTTTATGCTAAATATTAGAAATGGTATATGCTTTTTAAAAACCAAATACTCTAATTTGAATACTTCGATATATTATAAATACATAAGAAAAAATATTATGAATAATATAATTAGCAACTTCATGCTCAAGCAGCACCAAATTGATCTTAAGTTGGCAAAAGTGATGTTATTGGTAAGGTGACATTAGTTAAAGAGGTACAATGATAGTGATAATGATGGCAAAAAAATTACGGTAGTTGTGTTAATATAGTGATACATGGATGGTAGTAATAGCAACAGCAACGATGATAGGATAAAGCCTTTATAGGTACCTAAACTTTTAATTTTTTGTTTTAGTACCTGCACTTTTAATTTTTTTTCATTTAAGTCCTTAAACTAATTAAACTGCCTCACTTTGAGACATCTGTTAGCCACAATAGTAATAAACATCAACATTGCTGAGATGGCATTTCTCTCTTCTAACAGTCCAAGAACTCCCATCCCCTTTTGTTGATCCCTGAGCAACTATTGATTTTAATCGTTCCCTTAACGTTGTTCCCATTAATCACAACTTGATCGATTTCCTTGAAAGGTCCATTCAATTCATCTAATTGGACAATGTCAATGTCTTTGTTCGAACCCAAAAACATGTTGTTCATGATCGATTTTAATAAGTCATATGCATCTCCCAGGAAGAAACTATCCAAAATATCAAGTTATATAGGCTCTTCAGCCACAATACTAGTGAAGTCCATGTAACAATTCACAATCCTCGACTATGTCAAACTAGGTAGCTTCAAATAAATCCCAATACCACCAAATCTTGTCGCTTTGTTATGTACCTAACCATCCACTCATTTTTGTTCAATCACGCGTTATGGTAATACATATACCTAACCATCCACTCATTTTTGTTCAATCATGCATTATGGGAATACATAAAAACGATGATGAAAACTCTACATAGTTGATCTTTTGAGCTCACTTCATGATGGGATAACTAATCTCTCGATCTTGGGTAAAGGTTTTGCTTATATTTCCTTTCTTTTAATTCTTATACATGGAAAATGAGACTCAATCTTTTTACAACTAATTTAGAAGTTATTTTCTTTCACTCATATAACTATTGGATTTAGTTCATTTGCTTGAATGATGAATGAAAAATGAAGATATCTATTCAACTTATTTACTAAAAATAACAAAATAAAAAAAGTTTATGTTTAAACGAATCGTTCGTAAAAATATTGATAACACACAAAGAGTTAATGGTATTTCATAACTAATCGATTAAGCAGCAACTCGTAGACCTCCTAAAAAGGAATATTTATTATTTGATTCATATCCTAACATAAGAAGTCTAATGGAAGCAATACTTGAAATGGCAATCCATAAAAAAAACCCCAATATTGAGATCAGATAAAACAAGGTGATAATTAAAAGGAATTACTAAATAACTTAGTAAAATGGCTATAACTACTATAGATCATCCTATACTAAATAAATGAGTATTTCCTCTAGACAAAAGAAGATTCTCTTTGAAAATGAGTTTTGTTCCATCAACTAAAGCTTGAAGAATTCCCAAAGGGTCAGTGTATTCAGGCTCAATACGTTGTTGTATTCTTACAAATATTTCTCTTTTTAACCACACAATGACGAGTACTTTTATTGTAATTCCCAATATAAGAGTAAAAATAGGTACAAGCATCCATATGATTCAATAGATCTCATTTAAGAATTCTAATCTGGAAAAAGAATTGATATCCTATACTTCTATTGTATCAATTATGATTTCAATCAACTTCTCCCATAATGATATATATACTACCTAACATCGTCATAATATCATTCAATTTCATTCTTCTAACTAATTGGGGAAGAATTTGCAAATTGATAAAGCCAAGTGGTCGAATTTTCCATCTCTACGAAAAACCGCTTTGATCTCTTATTAAAAAAAAAATTCCCAATTCCCCTTTTAGGGCTTCAACTCTTACATAATGTTCTTGCTTCGGTAAATCAAAAGTGGGAGAAGGTTTTTTACCTATGAATTGATATTCATAATGCACACTAGATATGGTATTGGCTTGACCACCCACCATTATCCCAACGACAACAAAGAAAATAACCACTATAATACACACACCACCTTAAATACGGTTAAGCATTTTTTATTTGTATGGGTTTCTTCTTCTTCCATGCATGTTCTACCATCTTTTTTTCTACATAGAATTCGCACACGCCAGTTGCGATATGCATTTTTTAGCCATATTCACAATAAATATTGAAAGATTAAGAAAATTGACATGCTAATGTCTCTAGCAATATTACAAAACACTAAGCCAGCCAATGCTTCGTCCTGCAATAATTTAAGAAAAAATAAAAGAAAATAATACAACCCATATTGTTAGGAATGACATGTAACTAAAACAAGTGGATAATTGCTAATCTTTCAAAACAATGCAAAATTGACATTTCATCCTATGAAAAAATTGAAGAAAAAAAACTTCTTCTTATGGATAACATGCCTTTTGTTGTGCATGAACCTTTCGGTCTCCTTTACATGCGGTTTTATACACTTACAGTAAATCTTCATGTTCAATGCTTCGCGTAAGAATCTATCTTCCCTACGATTTCCTCAACCAACCTCGATAACAATGACTACAACGAATTTAATGTGATGAGTGATCCAAAGGGATTTTTGTAAAACATTGGGTCAGTAAGGAGAGTTTAATTCCTTTACTCTCAGTTTTAAATAGACATGAAAGGTTTGATGGAGGCTTAAATGTTTTGTTTGGGAAGAAAGTGATGATCTATTATACTTGCAGTTGCCTAGAACCATGTCATCAACTCTTTATGTTTCTTGTCTATTTCATTTAATCCATCTTAGCAATGTTGACGTCTATTATTGCTACAGCTAACTAATGTCTCAAAGTGATGCAGTTGAATTGGTTCAAGGACTTAAATGAAAAAATTAAAAGTTCAGATACTAAAACAAAAAATTTAAAAAGCTTAGACGCTTACAAAGGCTTTATCCCCAATAATGGTTGTTATGAGTAGTAATATAGTGGTGGTATATTAGTTGGGATTGGTAGTGATGTGACAATGGCAATGCCAATAGCAATTATGACAATGACAATAATGATGTTGTAGCTATAATTACATGGTAGTGATAATGTCAACATGGATAGGAATGGATGTGGTGGTAATGTTCAGGTAAAAATGCTAATAGAGATTAGTAGAAGGGGCAGTCAGCGTATAGCAATGGTAGGTATACATTGATAATGGTAGTGATGGTGGTGGTATAAAAGATGATGTCATTCTACTAATGGTAAAAATTTCCAATAACTATGAAACATTTTATTTCTTGTTGGAGGAAATAATTAATATAATTTAATAAACGATACTAGATATTCCTTATGGAGAAGGAAAAAAATTATGGAATGTCATTCCATAAGTAAGTTCAAGTAAATGGATGAATAAATGTTATTCAAAGAATAAGTATCATATTCTTTCTTTGTTACCTAATGGCATGTTTTTGTGAACATAATGAAATAAGGTAGAAATATTATTGTGATTTTAGGGAATGGAAGTTAAAAACAGTTATTAATTTCTTTCTGCACTTAAAATAATAATAATAATAGATTATAAGTACATTTAAAAATATCAATATAATCTATCCTAAACCATAGATTGGCAATTGGTTAGAATCTCATGGATAAAACGTAGAAATATACATTAAAAAAAAAATGGATTAGGAAATAGCTGTTCCTATAATCTTGTTATGGAATTGCGATTCCTTATTAAGAGTAATAGGAATTATATGAATTAGTAATTTTGTAAATCAAACACAGTAGTAGCTCTGCAAGAGAAAAATCGCTACTCTATTAAATGTATCATGATATTACGTTAGATGAATTCCATAAAATAATATTCCCTAAAATTTGACTTTAGTATTTCTCTTTATTTTTTTTTTTATTCTTAAAAAATTTAATGGAATAAAAAGTCACAAGAGATACGTATATGTTAACCAATTTTAGCAAAGAGTAATGTTAACCTTATGATACGGAAGTCCCTATAAAGATGGTGGAATGGACTCCGCATGTCGAAACCAAAAAGGGTTTGGATAATAATAGCAAATTTTCTATTTCATATGAGCTAAATTTCTATATTTTAATACTTATCATTCACCGAATGGCATGGCAGCGGCTAAGTTACAGAACGCGTAAGCTAAAATATGATGCTATTTTTAGGTTTTGTCGGAAAGGAGAAAGGAAAGCAAAGAAAGGAAAGTTTTTAAAGTAGCGGCCGTCGACATTTTCCTAATGGCTATTATTAGCGCTTTGTTTATAGAATGAGAAAGAAAAGGATGCGAGAGGAATTATAAAACCATTAAATATCTTTCAATATGTTCAAATAATGAAGGGAAGAAAAATTAACAAAATACATATGAATCATTATTAAAGATAAAATGAAGTATAATATAAAATCACTAATATAATAATAAAAATAATAAGATATACTAAAAAGGGGGTAGACTGGAAAACTAAATACATTTTCTCTCTTTCCTTTTCATTTCTCTCAAATTTAGAGAAGAAAAAAATCTGGTGGAATTAGGGAAAAATTCACCCTCCAAATTCATTCCTCTCATTTTTTCTTCCTTTATTACAATTGTGAAAAATGCTTGTTTGAAAATTTCATGATTTACTTCCTAAATAATAAATCATTGAAGTTTTACATTTTCTATTATATCTAGTATATTAAAGCACAAGGATTTTCTTAGTGTTTTACACTCGATATTCCATATTTTCAAAGAATAATTATATCAAGAAAACTAACGTCCCTAGCTCTCTGTATAAGTAATTTCCATAATTCATTCCCACCTTTTGAGGAGCATTTAACTACACTTGAAAATTTAAAAATATTAAGCTAAAAAAATAAAGAACAAAGTTGTAAAAAAAATAAAAAGAGAAAACATGTAAAAAGATAGTGTGTAACATCCTATTCTTTTTTAATTACCAATACAATATATGATTAAGTCACTTTTTTTTTTTTTTGTTATTTAGCTAACCAACTATGGCACTTGAATGCATCAGGGCACATGTATATATATATATATACACACATATATATTAAGTGTTAAATCTAATTATGGGCTTTTAATAAATAATTAAATAAATTTAATTTTTTGGACTAAAGTGATAAGGCTCAAAAAGTTAAGCCCCATGTATGTCAAGATGATTAAGAAAATTTTGGTTTAATAGGATTTAAATAGGACTTGTTGGATCGACCTATCTAATACCAAGCTTTCATGATTTGGCTTATACACCAATAAAGCCTTTCACTATGCCTAAATCCAAGAAAGGGAGCCCATTTGAGGTCCATTAAAGAACAAATTAATTGCAACTATTGATTGTCATTACAATCTCATATATGACATCTATTGATAGTTGGCCTTCAGCCTAGGGCATTAGAAGCCTAAGCTTACCAAGGAGCTTGGACAATATGGTACTAAAGCCTCTCCAAGTTGAATAAAGAACAGCTTGGCTTATGCCTGAGCTTTGCTTACCCTGCTCGAACATTACCTCAAGCACCCCAAGAGCCCTCTCTTAAAGATCCTTCATCCCTACTCTTTAACTAGAGGAGAAGAGTTTACCTCCCTTTCTAAGCATGGTCTTTAGGGAGCTTGCCGGCTAATGCAGTTAGGGTCGCCCTCCTCTTCTTATCTTTTTCTCTCTCATCATTAAATGTTGAATGACTGCTTAACACTCAGCCTACAGCTTACTCTCAAGCTAAGGCAGTCACCCTTTACTGATGTGACAGGCCCATCCCTTAAGCCTCTACTAATCAATAGAAAGAGTGGAAGTTCTTTCTTATACTAACAACGCCACCTTCTTGAATTTTGTGCCAACTAATCCCCTCTATCCACGTATTAAAGCAAGTCAAATCCCTTAACTTATAAATAGAAGTAAAACCACCAGATAAGGGATCCTTTTGACAATCTTGGAAAATTTCTCAACTTATTTGCTCCTTTATTCATTAGAATCCTAACACTCTGCTTACTCACTTGAGATGGAGGGCTCTCACTGGTTACGCCATAAGGGGCTTTTTAAAGGTCCCCTACTATATATGGTTAACGGACCACTAAGAGTTCACCTACAAGTCATACATATGATATACACCATCACCATTTGACACCCATTATTTTAAGTAAACTCATCATCAGTGGTTAAGAGTAAGAACATACAGCCTTATCCAATACTCTCATGTGGTGGTAATCAATCTACAATAAACCCGCCACTGCTACAAATGAAGCTACAACCTTTGGAGATGAAGCAAATGAAGACAATGTTCCATGAATTAATGGAAACTAATAAGAAAGTCCTCTAAGATAATGCTAGTTTAAAACAACAATTGGCAGCAACACAAAGTTTAAGGAAAATCCTTACCCCGACAACCGGGTTAACCTTAAAGCCACGACTGCTAATTCTCTTTATTGACTTATCAGGTGCCTTAGGTGCTCATCTACACCACCATTAGACCCCGGGTGCCTAAGTGACTATATTTATGTTGAATAGCATCCACTTCACGATCTACATGATCAATTAAATACCAATTGTAGCAAGGTACACCACTAGGGTATACATTCGAAATGAGTAGGATATAGAGGGACATTTCCCCTAGATACTCACCAAAGCACTTAAATGACATAAATATTCAAGAACTAGATGAATACATTCAATGTGCCTCGAGCCTTTGTGACCAAAAGTACCTCAAGTCCTGTACTTGACAATAAAGCATAATGGCGAGTAAGAGCCCTTTCACTCTATTCATCTTAGAAGAAACCCTCTCATAGGGTGCATGTCTTCCCCATCTCAACACATATGACTGAATAGGTGACTCAAACAAACACTTAGCATACTTTAGTACAATGATGAGCCTACATAATTTCTCCAACACCGTTATGTGCAAAGAATTCCCCAGCACACTAATTAAAGCAGCTTTAGGATGGTTTAATGAACTCCTAGGTGATTCCATTCTCTTTTTCAATAACCTCACCACTAGGTTTTAGTAACACTTCCTTAGTGTCAAGACTCATCCATGATATATAATGTGTATCGATGCTTAAATGAGACCTTTCGAACTTACCTCAAGCATTTTAATCATGCTAAGCTCCTCATCCCTAAAGTCAAAAGTGGAATAACCTTCAAAGCTATCATCTACAACTTGAACCCCAACAGTAGACTCTTCGAGGCCATAGCACTATGTTAACTAGACAATTTTGAAGAATTCATGATTGTTGCGAGCAATATGATGCACAAGAAGATGCCATCTGAGCATGCCTAGATAATAACTTACACCATAGCACTTTTATTAAAGATCGCCTAGTCTTCATGAGGATCACCCTTCATCCTCAAAGGAACAATAGGAGAAGCAGAAACAAAAGTTCACTGACTACCCCAATTATACCCTACTTAATTGCCCTTTAGGCGAAGTCTTTTATGAAGTTCATAAATGATTACCTCATTCCCCGCACATCAAGGAGACACCTAAAGCGTTGTCCTCAAGCAAGTTTTGTGATAATCACTGTATATGCAACCACAACAAAGACGAATGTAGGCATCTTAAGAATGTGATTGAAGGCCTTGTTCACAAAGGCCACATTAAACACCTCATTGCTGACAAGCGCAACCACCCTTTCCTAACTTAGCAACATTGTACTAATGAACCACAACAACAACCATAGCCACAATAAGACCATTCGCCCAATGACACAAAGCATAGGGGCAAACTATGGCAGGTACAAATAATAACATGTAGACCAAAACTATCAGACAAGGATTACTCTACCCAACCCCAGCATATAGAACTCTCTATCCAACCTAAGAAACTGAGAATAGACATCACCAGTTCCTTCTCTGATAGGGACAAAGAGGGCATCAATTACCTCGACATCAACCCTTTGGTGATCAATGCAAAGATTGGGTACTTTGACATCCCTAAAACATTCATAGACAATGGTTGCTCCATAAACATCCTCTTCTACTTTGCTTATAAACAAATGAAGACAAACTTAAAGAAGAGCTCTAACCTTACAAGCAGAGCCTTGTCGGATTCGGAGGGAAGACAGCCCTAGCAAAAGGCTTCATTGTGCTACCTATTCAGTTGGGCGATGATAAGCACATCGCCTCACAATTAATCGACTTTATTGACATCAACCACCTGTCCCTATATAGTACCATCCTAGGGCATCCTAACCTCAACAAGTTTGATGCATACATCAATTAGAGATGACTTATGATGAAATTCGCCACCTTATAGGGGTCAAAACTGCACACGGTAACCAAAAGTTGTCCAAAACACTCTATCTTAGCAATATCTCACATGGAAAGATCATGCATGTAGAGTCTACCCCTAACACCACATACACACTAGGGGGGAACCAGCAGAAAAAACAAAGGTCATTCAATATGGTGACTACCCTAACCAAATCACCCGGATAGGTACCTCCCTATCCCTAAAAGAGAAGTAAGATATCACTACTTTTCTCCCTCAACTAGATCACCTAGATAGGTACCTGCCTATCCCTAGAAGAGAAGGAAGATATCACCACTTTTCTCCATGCCAACTCAAATGTCTTCACAACATTCCTTGAAGAAATGCCTGGTATTGTCAACATACCTAAGGCTACACACCACTTTAAGGTCGACCCGCACGTTTGACCCATCAAATACAATCACAGATACATCGTAGCTGAATGGTAAGTTATAATCGAATGAGAAGTACAAAAGCTATTGCAAGTAAGATTCATAAGAGAAGAATGTTATCCTACCTAGCTCGCAAACACGATCTTCGTGAAAAAATCCAACGATAAGTGGTAGATGTGTATCAACCATACCGACTTCAATAAAGCTTACCTTAAGAATTGTTTTCCTCTCCCCCGAATTGATCAACTCATTGATTATACGTCAGACCATGCCAAACTTAGCTTTAAGGATGCCTATTCGGGCTATAATCAAATCTACATAGCCCTTGAGGACCAAGTCTGTACCTCTTTCATCACTAATTTCAAAACATACTACTATAAAGTTATGCCCTTCAATCTTAAAAATGTCAGGGCTACTTACCAAAGGTTAGTGATGATTGTCTTTAAACCCCAACTCGACAAGAATGTTAAAGTTTACGTTGATGATATGATCATCAAGAGTAGGAACAAAGCTAATCACGTCATAGACCTACATGAGACCTTCAACACGCTATGTAAGTACCAAATGAAGTTAAATTCTCATAAGTATGTTTTCGGCATAGTGTCTAGCAAGTTCTTAGGATTCATGGTTATAGAGTGCAGCATTGATGCTAACCCTGACAAATTCCAAGCAATTCCGAGTTCTTTAAGCTACTAAAGAACCCATCAAAATTCAAGTGAATGGATGAGTGCAAAGCCGCCTTCGACAAGCTAAAGAAATTCCTATAAAGTCTACGCATGATCTAAAAACCAGTCCCTGGAGAAGAGCTTTACCTATACCTTAATGGAAGCGATAGAGCCTACTCCTCAATGCTCATTTGAGTCGATGGATGCCATAAGCCCGTTTATTATGTCAATCATATTCTATAAGGCATCGAGATCAGATATACCTGAATTGAGAAGTTCACCTCAGTAGTAGTTGTTACCACCCAAAAACCCAGACCTTACTTCCAAGCATACCCCATCATCGTCTTCATCGACCAACTACTCCACATACTTCTATAGAATTTAGATGCATCAGGCCAAATGATTAAATACTCCCCAAAGCTCAATGCTCGTGGTGTCCAGTTTCACCTAAAACAAGCTATTGAGGCATAAGTTCTCGTGGATTTTATTGCCGAGTACATTAGAGAGGAGGAAACACTCAATAACATTGACATATCGATATGGACTCTCCATGTTGATGGATCCTCTACTCAAGAGGGGAGGGGGGAATTAGAGTAGGAATGGTCCTATAAGGACCTTATAGCATTAAGGTGCTACACACACTTAAGTTTAGCTTCCCTGCTAGCAATAATGAAGCCAAATATGAAGCTTTCATTGTAGGATTGAAGATTGTAGTAGGCATTAGTGCCAAGAAGATTAACGTCCCCTTGGGTTCCATGCTGGTGGTGCTGTCAGTGAAAGGGGGATATGAGACGAAAGGAGAGACGATGGTAAAGTACCTCCAAACGATCCAAGACCTTATTTTCAACTTCACCTCTTGCAACATCACTAAAATCCCATTAGTAGAGAACTTTGAAATAGATTGTCTTTCTAAGCTTGTGTCCATAACCGTACTGCCACCGTGCAAGGCCGATAAGTAGGTCTTACTCTAATTCATGCTATAATGAACTGTTGATGAGCTCCCTCAATAGACCCTCAAGATTAACCCCATACTCACTACACCATCATGGATGGACCCTATCATCGACTACCTCAAAATCGGTGCCTTGCTCAAAGATAAGACCAAAGCTAAGAGGCTTGCTTACAATATGATCAACTACATTATCATAGATAATGTTCTCTATCGATACAGACATAGCTCACCTCTCCTTCGCTGCTTAAAGATAGAAGAAGATCTACACACGGGCCAAGTATAGGCCTTATATGTCCAAGCCCTTTATCTCGAACATTACTAGCCAACCATGAAAGAAGACACAAGGACTCTAATACGACTATGTCATAGTTGCTAGAATCACATATCCATTGACCACACCCAGCTTAAAGCTCCTCCCTATGACCAACCCATGGCCCTTCACATAATGGGGGCTTAATGTTCTCAAACCCTTTCCAAAGGCGCTCAGAGGATGTCAATTCATTTTGGTTGCCATAAACTACTTTACTGAGTAGGTAGAGGTGCAAGCAATCGCCAACATCACTATAAGAGCTGCTAAAGGTTTCGTCCTAATGAGCATCTTCACCAGATTCGAGGTCCCCTATGCCCTCGTTACGGACAATGGCAAACAGTTTGATAGTGTGTGGTTTGAAGAATTCTACAACAAGCAACATATCTAGTTTCGCTACACCTTGATCACTCACCTTAAAACTAATGGGTAAGTTGAGGTCATTAATAAGATAATTCTCGAAAGCCTAGAAAAAAGGGTGGAATGAGCAAGTGGTCAATGGGCAAATCAACTCCTTACTATCCTATGTGTGTATTAAACCATGCATAGGAAAACCACAAGTGAAACTCCTTTTCACCTTGCATTTGGATTGGAAGCATTATTACCTATAAAAATGGAGCTCCCAACAAGTAGGACTCAAAATTTCAACCTCAATGTCAATAAGGTGGCACTCCAAGCGAGCTTAGACACAATTGATGTAGTAAGAGATGTTATGTAAACCCTAATGTTCACATACCAACAACGGATGGCCAAGTACCTTAACAAGAAGGTCAGATACAAGGTCGTCTAACCTAAAGACCTAAAATGCCTAAAGCTCGAAGTTACTGGGTCTCGTGAAGGATAAGGTAAGTTCTCACCCAATTGGGAAGACTCCGTATGAGTTAAAGAAGACATGGGCAACAGAGCCTATAAGCTAGAGACCATGGATAAATAGCCTATCCCCAAAACGTGGAATGCAAACAATCTCAATACCTATTTTTTATAACATATACAAGCACCTATATGTACTAGTCAAATTTTAAAAAAGAAATGGAAAACAACTCTTGTATCTATCCCTTCCCATTTTATACTTTGATATCCTAACTTAATTATCATTAAGCCACAGCCTTAGTCTATTGACGAGCATAGATTCACTGGACTAAGTAGAGTTGACTCTCATCCTCAATATCTGGGCACTCTCATCAGTCCTTACAATAGAGAACACTCAAGCCTCGATCCTTATATTAAGTACCCAATAGGTATCTACACTAAAAGGGTCATATAGGATGAGCACATAGACTAAGTCTAAAATACTCGACCTTCTAAACTTAGGCCCCGTATGCTTGACACTCCCAACTAAATACTATTAGGACCGAGGTTCCTGAGCTTACGCCTAGCATCGTATAGCCAAACTAAAGGTCGAGAACTAGTTAACACTTTGACTTACAATAAAAAAAAATGCGAAGCATGAAAAGGAAGATGAGAACGAGTATAGCTTAAATAATAAAAACTAACCAACAAGAAGTGAGCAGCACTTTAAACTTTCCATTCATACCATTCCCTGCTAGACAAGTTAGAGGGTCGGCATCTCGACCCATGTATATTAGTAACAAAAGAATAGCAACACATAACATGACTATGATTATGAACCTATCACAATAATCTATCAAAATAAAGAAAAAGTCCTTAAACATCCCCAGATTCATCTTCATCCATAGCACTACTACCTTCCTTGACGTCACATGCAGCACCCTCATCATTATCATCAGGCTCACTCTCCTCATCTTCACTGCCCTACCCTCCTCTTGAGTCTCCTTCGACTAACCAATTAAGGTAGCTTAAGTCCAAGTGGGGATACTTCCCCTTTACCTCTAGTTTTGCCATTCCACCCTATCCCAACGGGCCTTAATAAGGGCAACTTTAAAATTGTTGCCCAATGAGAACTCCTTGAGTAGCCTTTCTATTATTGCCACGATAAGATCTTCCCCCTTCCTTAACTCCTCCTCCCTCCTCTAGAAACTAACCCAGGCCTCCTTGAGCTCCCTCTTCAAAGCATTGGCCTTTACCCAAGCTGCTTCTACTCCTTTTTTCGTAGACTTAGCCTCCTCCCTTGTGACTACCACCTCCTGCTTGGCAAACTCAACTACTTGGTCACCTCTTCTTCTCCCTTAGTCGCCACCAGCTTTCTATTATGAGCAACAAGCTTTGCCTCTAGGTCTTCAACTTACTTCTTAGCGGCGTTTACCTTAGACCTAACTTTTGTAACTTCTTACTCCAACCTTATCTTATCAACCTCGCACTAATTGAAATCCTCCTACAACACCATGGTCTATGCCCTCAACTTTGCCAACTCTTACCTTAACCATTCATGCTCCTCCCTTAGCTCCTATTGATGTTACTATGCAAGCTAAAATAAACAATCAATACAAATGAGCACTTTAAAGGAATTGAACAATAGAAAAAAAGGGGGTATATAAGGATCAAAGAAATACCCCATCAAGGATGGTCCCCCTTACAGGAGAACACATATCTACATAGGCTCATAGCATTTCCTAGTTCATTCAAAGCAATTAGAGCACACTTGTAGTAAGGCTTATCATGTATGAATACACCATGTACGTTCTTTAAAGGACAATCTCCAATAACACAATCGCCAATAGATGTTGGGACACCCATGCCCATCTTAACCTTGAGGTTAATCACAAGAATGGACTGCCCCTACACTATATTATCAGCATGAGCGGTACTAAACCCTCTTTAGTCTGTAGCCACCTCTATTACCTCTATGGTTGGCCTCTCCTTAATTGTCCTTCTCTCTAAGGACTCCTCTCACATTACTTAATCGAAGATAAGTCTTCCTAACCCCCATTTAGTAGATATCCTCTATTCGTGCACCTCTAACTCATGTGCCTCTTGCTTGTATGTTACCTATTAGCATACTTCATTGATACGAGGCAAGTATACTTATCAATTTTAATATAGCGGATGTGAGTCCAAGTCGATCCCTCAGAGATTTTGAGTACTAATAGTAACTTTAGCTTTATTATCTAATCGGAAAATTGTGATAAATTGAATGAATTAAAAATACTGAAATTAACAACTAAACTACTTATGAGACTTAATTACGCAAATTAGAAAGCAATAAAACTACGAACAACTTCAAGTATGCAATAATGTATTTAGGAATTATTTCCCCTAGTGTTTAACATGTAACCTTTTAAAATATATTCAATTTAGTTTCTATTATTCTTGACCGGAGAGATTCACAATTAAAGCTAATATCTTTCTCAAGCATATTAACCCTAATCCTAAATTATTTACCGGAATCTCTTCACTTAGTAATATAACTTAGAATTGCATTAATGTATAATGAATTCCCATACAAACAATCAACTTTCCGGAAGAAACATGTATCTTATCTCTAAGTATACATGTAATTCTCTCCAATTATGCTAAAATCTAATTACACATGCAATTTCTCAATCAACATGCATAATATCATATATTGACACTCTAGAATTATCAATCAACAATTAAACAACATAATTGAATCAAGAAAAGATAGAAGCTTTATTGAAATTATAATTCAACCCAAGGGTTACATGAAACCCTAGGTTCCATAATCCTAAATACTCGAATTCTAAGCTATCATAACGAATCTAAAAACGAGTTCCATCAAAAATAAAAAATAAAGCATGAAAACCCCTCTTGATTTGATGAACAATCTCTCTAATCTTGAAATCGATGTTGTTCTCGCTTCTTGATTGATGTTCTCCTCAAGTCTCCTCTCGTCTCTTGTGTCTTTCCGTTTCTGTAATGTCTCTCCCTCTTTTAAACCCTAAGCTATTCTTTTATATGTGTATTACACGGATTTTATTTTCGTCACCAGACATGACCTGAGACATGGCCGTGTCCCCAGGTCGTGTAACTTTCTGCACTAAGGCAAAATTTCTGCACAACTTCAAAACCTCATAACTTCTTTGTTTGAACTCGGAATTGAGTGAAACTTGATTCGTTTTCTTCGTTTTCGAGCCTAGAACGCGTTTAAACCCTGAAATCAACATTTTACTCAATTAAGTATCAATTT
Source organism: Lumnitzera littorea (assembly GCA_024138015.1). Classification (NCBI taxonomy): domain Eukaryota; kingdom Viridiplantae; phylum Streptophyta; class Magnoliopsida; order Myrtales; family Combretaceae; genus Lumnitzera; species Lumnitzera littorea. The sequence goes on along the minus strand of JAMXBB010000002.1, from coordinate 23,888,942 downwards.
CTTTAAAGAAAACCAAAAATGTGAGGGAAATGCTATAAAATCACCATATGAAATATGTTTAAAATCAGAGTTATCAAATTTCCCCACACTTGAGCATTTGCTTGTCCTCAAGCAAATAAATAAAAAAAAAAAAACTTTCGAGACAAGAAACACTAAACAAAATTTATCACTGTTTAGGAAACCGGTGAAAGAATACACTTGACCCGAAGAAAGGTAAGAAAATCATTCTCAACTAACTTGCAATAATAAAATCAACCCATTTCATCTGACCATATTCGAATGCTCCAACAATACTTAATACTAGAGTTCACTAGTTAATTTATGAAAATTAAAGTTTACCCAAACCATTTAACCAAGGATTCTTAAACTAAAAATTAGATTTAACATCTCACCAACCGAGAAAGAGTCATAAAAATTTTATCCATTTGACTAAAATGTATACAATTCTCTCTTCCATCTCACCAAGTACCATAATCTAAAACAAACACATTTTACATCCACTCTTCCTCTGATCATCCCCCTAGTTCATACTTTTGTTGAGAGGTCTTTTGAATTTACTTTATTTAAGCACAATTGTGTTGGTAGCGGGAAAGAATCTCGCTCTTCTGACGGACCAAGACCGATCAATACTAACTTATTCCTTATATTAATAGCAGGAAAGAACCTGGCTCTTCTAACGGACCAAGGCCGATCCATATCAATTTTTTTTCATTTGAATTGGCATTGGGGCTCAATCTCGCTCTTCTGACGAACCAATATGAATCCTTACCAATTTTTCTATTCATACACTTATTATTACTTTTGACCTCTAATCATTATGATTTTTCAGGGATTTCTCAAAAGAAGAATTTCATTTGTTTGTTTGCTAAAAATTATAGGGCTCTTAAAAATTTCTAAGAAAAAGATATACACAAAAGTAAATTTAAAAATAACCATGACTAACTCTCAACTAGTGATGTTGCTCCATTCTCAAGTCTTAAATTCCTAAGCTAAATAACTCGTAACATTACCTTCCAAAAATTTGACTAATCAATTCTAGTAAAGTATCATAAGGTCAATAATGATCAACATGACATAGTTGATTTGGCTCAATACCAGTTAATCACCTATTGCAAGTTAACTTAAAAAGTAATAGGGTCAAATATGAATAATTGGTTTCCTAAACAGTAACAAATTTATATATATCCCTTCCCCACACTTAATAATGTACCACAAAAAATCATAGTAGTGAGAAAAAGCAGCACAGGAAAAAGGAAACATATGTAACGAAAAGAAACTAATACTTCCCTGCCAGTCGCAAAATGAAGAAGCAGCATCATTATATATAACGGAGTTCACAAGTCTTGATCAATAAAAAACAACACAAAAAATTTGGAACTAAGAAGAGTGATCAGAATCCGTCTCCTCAGCCTCCTCAGCAGATGATGCCTCAGCCATAGTAGCATCATCATCGTCATCACCCTCCTCATCATCCTCATCACTTTCTCCAGCCTCCTCGTCTTCACCCTCCTCATCAGCCTCTTCTTCACTACTCTCATCCTCCTCTTCCTTTTCCTCACTCGCCTCTTCATTAATAGCTGACGCTTTCATTTTAAGATATTCTTCCATTCTGTCCTGTTGGAGATGAAGTTTATCCACACTCTCTCGTATATAACGAACCTCAGACAGCAACAAATCAAATTTATCATCTAAGCTGGCTGAAGACGTTTGACCTCGAGATATGCTATTGTGAGAGCATCGACCTTGACTTCTTGATGGTAGGAGGTGCATGAGGCGGAAGGAATTAAGGCGTATAGGAGTGACTTGGCTAATGAAAGTAAGTGAGGGCCAAGCGACAACCTTAGTCCTCATAGCTTGCACCAGTAATGTAATATAAGGGCCACAGCAAATATGCCCTTTCTTCCGAATGGTGGTGGCTTGGTGGTTGAAGAGTTCGGCGATTTCAATGGCTAGATTGATGGGGTGCTTATGGATGACACTATAAAGATAGAGACAATCCTTATTAGACACCACCCTGGTGCTAAGGCCTCTACCAATCAAGGTATGGGAGAAGAGCCAGTGAAGAACCCGGTATTCAAGCCTGACTAATTGAGAGGCCTTACTCTTGGCTGGATCATAAGCATCGCCAACTGTAATCTCACTCCAAAATGACCCTGCCGTAACACCACGAGGAAAACGACATGAAAGACTGTGGAATTCTTCCGTCCGTGTATACCTTTCTGCATATAAACCAAGATATCGGCCCAGTTGAGCGATGGACATGTGGAATGGATGGCCACTCAAGGTGAAGTGTAATTTGCGTTTTGGGCCCATACTAGTAGTACTGTCTTTATCCAGCTTATAAGTGCACAAAAATTCCAGGGTCAACTCTTTATAAACTAGAGCTTCAAAGGATAATAGGCGCTCCCAAACGGTACCATCCAAGAGCTCCTTCATTTCAGTGGTGAGCTCTAGTTGAGCGAGAACATCCTAATCCAATCGAAGGGTCTCGCTAAAGGGCTTAGACTGAAGCAATTGATAGCATTGTACTTGGTAGTCCTCCTTAAATTGGAGCATTGGGTGCTCCATAGGGGGAAAAGTCGCCAGTGGTTCAACAATTGCGCTGGATTGTGACGAAGAGGATACCGCAAATTTGGATTTCTGGCGAACGAAAAGCTTAGATTGATTAGCCATCTGAATACCTGAAAAGAGGCAACAATCCAAATCAAACACGAACATCCATATCGCACATAGTTTGAAGCAAACAGAAAAACAGGAAGAACAATGGGGAAGAATGTGAAAGGAATGCTCATTGGGGCATTTCATCAAACATATGGAGTGCAGCTAGAAAACAAGGTAGTGGAAAAGAAATGAGCGGCAAACGCTTCCAAAAAATTCGACTACACACTAATTAACGAGGAAAAACAGGCGTCTATACATATAAGAGACGCGAAATGACCCAGAATAATGATCGCCCATTGCTAACCCTAACTAGCATGAATGAAGAATGACAAGCAAATTAACCAATAAAATTGGGAATTGACAGAGCATAATGAAATCTAACTAAATGAGGCGGCATTATAACATATGAGATCAAGAAACTCAAAGCAAGGATGCATAGCATGGATGAATAATCAAAAGAAATGAGCAGGCCAGAAACAATATGCATAAAAGGAAGAACACACATAACCCAATTGCTACAGCATAAGGAAGAGAAAGGAAAATTAAGGGGGAAAAACTTACTTGGATCAAAATGCGGAATGCAGGAATTTTGGAGAGACGAGGGAGAATGAGAGAGAATGTAAGAGAGATATGTTTGATTGTGAGAGTGTGAGAGGGTGTGTTTAATTTAAATTAACCGGTCATGTACAAAATCGTGTTATTTTGAGTCGACACGGGATGGGACACGACCATGTCTCTTGCCCGTGTAACATTCTGTTCCATCGTGTCTAACCTGGACGCACATGGGCTGGGATACGACCGTATCCCCTACTCGTGTGACTTGTGCTTCCCGTGTATGAATACTGGACGAACACGGGCTAGGACACGACTGTGTCCCACGCACGTGTAACGTTCTGTTCTCGGGTGGTGTCTGGACGCACACGGACTGGGATACAACCGTATCCCATGCCCGTGTAACATTCTGTTCGCGGGTGGAAATTTCTGGGCGCACACGGGCTGGGACACGACCGTGTCCCTCGCCCGTGTAACTTTCTGTGCTCATGGAGTAGGATCAAAGTCTGGGCGAACACGAGCTGGGACACGACCGTGTCCCACGCCTGTGTAACTTTCTATGGGTGGACAGTTTTGAACGTCTGGATGGACACGGGCTAGGACACAACCGTGTCCCTTGCCCGTGTGAAATTTTTTTTTTTTTTTTGTGAATTAAATCTAAAGATAAAGGAACTTAGAAATAATAAAACTAAAGAGAAAAGGAAAAAATAAAGCTAAGAGAGGAAGGAATTATGACGAAAAATTGAAAGCAAAAGAAAAGAAGCAAAGTAAAGTTAGATTGAACGGAAAATAAAATGAAGAAAACTTAAAGAACTAAAGCATAAATAGAGTTAGACATGGGTTGCCTCCCAAGAAGCGCTTTAGTTAACGTCGATAGCTCGACGAGATACGTCTTCTCATGATTCTTCATTCAGGTGGAGATAAGACTCATCATGTATCTCGCTTTCAAACTCTCCATACGAGCGTAAATTTGCCCTTAGGCCATCGACCTTGCCAATTCCATTTCATTGGTGCATAAATTCCATAGTTTCTCTCCTTATCATGCCACTTATCAAATTCATGTAGCCTAAACATTTTCATCTTGTCCGCTTTTACCTTAGATGTGGTTGTCATTGGAAATTTTGAACTTTGCACCACAAAGGCATGTTCCACATGATTTCTTAACAGTTTTGGTTCCAAAGATGGTGGCTTCTCTTTGAAAGATTTTAACCTAAGATCCTTTGACTTATGGAGTTGATCAATCCCCTTCTTGTCCACAATAGATTCATGAACTTTTTGTTTGAGCTACCATTTCTGCACAATTGGAGTTAGTCACCAAATTTTCATCTCCCTTTTGTAAGCAATAGCTCGAGGAATCCTTGGCAAGCGTTTCCTGCACACATGTAGATATAACAACATTATTGGCATTAACATTGTGACATATGTCCTCTAGGTCAAGAAATTTGTTTGTTGTCTCTAGAGTTTTAAAAACTATTTCATCATCCCTAACCCGTAATATCAACTTATGCTCACCAACATCAAAAACAGCCCTAGCAGTGGCTAGGAAGGGTCGGCCTAAAATGATTGGCACCTCAATATCTTCATCTATATCAAGTACAACAAAATCCACGGGAAAGATGAATTTGTCTACTTGCACTAAAACATCCTCTATGATGCCTCTAAGGTATGTGATAGACCTATCAGCTAATTGAAGACTCATGCACGTTGGTTTAGGTTCTCCTAACCCTAGCTTTTTGAACAATTTATACTGGCTCCTAAGTCTGCCAAAGCATTATCTACTAACAAATTGCCAAGCATACAAGGAATAGTGAAACTCCCTGGATCATTTAATTTTTGTGGCAGCTTTTTCTGGAGAAGTGTCGAGCATTCCTCGTTCAATGTGACAGTTGTAAGCTCCTCCAACTTCCTCTTGTTCGATAGAAGATCCTTTAGAAATTTCGCATACTTTGGCATCTACAAGATAACATCAACAAGAGGTAAGTTAATGTGCAATTATTTGAAAATATCAAGCAATTTACCAAATTCCTTATTCGGATCAGTGTAGCTTTGCTTAAGGCGCTGTAGGTAAGGGATGGGAGGCTTGTACTCCTTCACTTTCGGTGATTCCATACTTTCTTTTGATTTTAGTGGCTCTTCATCTTCCTTACGGTTGACTTCCACTTCTTTCTCAACTACTTCCCCACCATCCTTCTTCTCCACTTGTAGTTTTCTACCACTTCTCAAGGTCACAGCATTAACATGTTCCCTGGGATTAACCTCGGTATTCCCTGGGAGTGTTCCCTATGGTCTTTCAGAGATTAGCTTCGCAAGTTGACCAATTTGGTTCTCAAGGTTGCGATTTGAAGCCTCTTGATTCCTCAACGGGGATTCAATGTTGGATTAGCGAGCCTCATTGCCTTGAATGTATTTTGTGAGAAGTTCTTCTACACTGGACTTCTTTTCTTGAGGGAGAGGAGGTGGGAATGGTCGTTGAAACCCAGGTGGGCCAAAGTTGGTCTTCTGCTGGCCTTGGTTTTGGTTTCCCCATGAGAAATTGGGGTGATTCCTCCATCCTGGATTGTAAGTATTGCTGTAGGGATTATTTTGTTGCTTAGGTGGATTTCCTAGATAATCCACCTGTTCCTGTTGTTCTTGTGTTCCATACCCCTGCATACCAAAATCACTTACATCCGATTGCACTTGTTGAGGGCCAACAGAGAGTGCATCAATCTTTTTACTCAATAAGTCTACCTTGGCTGCCAAAGCAGTGGTCAAGTCTACATCATAAACTCCCATGGCCTTTTGCTTGGCTCTAATGCTTTCCCACTGATAGTTGTTCATCGCTATTCCTTCAATCAAATTTTGGGCTTGCTCAGGTGTCTTTGTGTTCAAAGTACCTCCTGCGGATGCATCAATCATCTGTCTAGTGGATAAATTGAGACCATTATAGAAGGTCTAAATTTGCATCCATAGTGGGAGGCCATGATGTGGGCACCTCCTGAGAAAGTCCTTAAACTGCTCCCAAGTATCATATAGCGTCTCTGCTTTCAATTGAGCAAAACAAGAAATATCATTCCGAAGTTTTGCTGTCTTTGCTGGTGGGAAATACTTCTCCAAAAATTTCTCTACCAATTCATTCCAAGTTGTGATTGAATTTCTTGGTAGGGAGTTCAACCACTGTTTTGCTCTCCCCCTCAAGGAGAAAGGAAATAGTCGTAGTCGAATGGTATCATCCGTAGCTCTGTTGATTTTGAACGTATCACAAATCTCTAGAAAACTAGAGATGTGGGCATTATGATCTTCATCTTGGAGACCGTCAAACTGAACATATTGTTGCACCATTTGTATGATGTTAGGTGCAATTTGGAAGTTATTAGCCGCGACGGTTGGCCTTGCAATGCTAGAGTCAGCTCCAATAAGTGTAGGCCTTGAATAATCAGACATGATCCAATTTGCTTCATTCCCGTTGTTAGCCATGTGTGGTGGGTCTTCTTGCTCAATGAATTGAGTGTTGGCCTCTTTACCTTCTTCCTTGATCTCAACAATTGATTCGTCGTCTATGGTCGCCACAACTTGTCTAGGTTGCGATCTCAAATTTTGAAGGGCAGTTCTCTCAATTTCAGGATCAAGTTCTACCAGATCTTCTAGGTTGCTTCGGGTCATGCACTACAAGGACAATAAATATAAAATCAATTGTAGATCTAGATAATAAAAATAAACAATGAAAACAAAAGAAAATAAAGAAAAAAAATGGTTAAAGTAATAAAGCAACTAACGTTCTTAATATCAAAAATCCCTGGCAACGACGCCAAAAACTTGATACGAGGCAAGTGCACCTATCAATTTTAATATAGTGGATGTGAGTCCGAGTCGATCCCTCAAAGATTTTGAGTACTAATAGTAACTTTAGCTTTATTATCTAATCGGAAAATTGTGATAAATTGAATGAATTAAAAATACCGAAATTAACAACTAAACTACTTATGAGACTTAATTACGCAAATTAGAAAGCAATAAAACTACGAACGACTTCAAGTATGCAAAATATATTTAGGAATTATTTCCTCTAATGTTTAACATGTAACCTTTTAAAATATATTCAATTTAGTTTCTAATATTCTTGACCGGAGGAATTCACAATTAAAGCTAATATCTTTCTCAAGCATATTAACCCTAATCCTAAATTATTTACTGGAATCTCTTCACTTAGTAATATAACTTAGAATTGCATTAATGTATAATGAATTCCCATACAAACAATCAACTTTCCGGAAGAAACATGTATCTTATCTCTAAGTATACATGTAATTCTCTCCAATTATGCTAAGATCTAATTACACATGCAATTTCTCAATCAACATGCATAATATCATATATTGACACTCTAAAATTATCAATCAACAATTAAACAACATAATTGAATCAAGAAAAGATAGAAACTTTATTGAAATTATAATTCAATCCAAGGGTTACATGAAACCCTAGGTTCCATAATCCTAAATACTCGAATTCTAAGCTATCATAACGAATCTAAAAACGAGTTCCATCAAAAATAAAAAATAAAGCATGAAAACCCCTCTTGATTTGATGAACAATCTCTCTAATCTTGAAATCGATGTTGTTCTCGCTTCTTGATTGATGTTCTCCTTAAGTCTCCTCTCGTCTCTTGTGTCTTTCCGTTTCTGTAATGTCTCTCCCTCTTTTAAACCCTAAGATATCCTTTTATATGTGTATTACATGGATTTTATTTTCGTCACCAGACACGGCCTGGGACATGGCCATGTCCCCAGGTCGTGTAACTTTCTGCACTAAGGCAAAATTTCTGCACAACTTCAAAACTTCAAAACTTCATAACTTTTTCGTTTGAACTCGGAATTGAGTGAAACTTGATTCGTTTTCTTCGTTTTCGAGCCTAAAACACGTTTAAACCCTGAAATCAACATTTTACTCAATTAAGTATCAATTTCTTTAAAGAAAATAAAAAATGTGAGGGAAATGCTATAAACTCACCATATGAAATATGTTTAAAATCAGAGTTATCACTCATGCTCATGTGCCTCCCACTTGCTACCATCATGTCTGTGCTCATCCTTCCTAGACATGCCAACCACTTCAATAGTAGCAGTAGCCATCTACTATTCGAAAACTACGTCCAAAGGCACTACAGTCAAGATATCTCCCGATCGTTCACCCATGGGCCTTTTTCACTATTGCTTGCTTGGCACAACCTTCTTGCTTTTCTTTGCTATGGAAGTTGCATCCTACCCTTCCGTAGACCTTTTACCCTTCTCTTGGCTCCTCAGCTCCCTAATTGCTATCTATTACTTGAAGACACTACTGCATAAATCATACATTGCAAGCAAAATTGCAGAGTTATTAATTAAAAGAATTGTAAAGATTTAAACAAAATATCTACCAAATAGAGCAGCCTTAAGCTCTCCCCTATTGATGACAAATGACGGTGAACTCCAGGCTATGCTCCTTGGCCATAACTCTACCCCTACCTATCTCCTAAAGGTATAGCATCTTTCCCTATAAATATAGCTCTACAATCTCTACCATATGGAACCTATCCTCCTTCGATTAAGCCATATAAAGGATCCACTCCTCAGCTCTATAATCCTCCTCGTCAAAGTAAGTACTAGGCTTCATCCGAATGGGCCTAGTCCACTTAGTGGGAAGGTCCAAATCGTGAACTAACCTTATAAGAATCGGTACTTTTAGTCCTTAATCTTGGGTTTCTAACCATAGAATAGTTTCCGTATGGCCTCCCATCCTACCTAAGATACACCTCATAGGAGTTACGTACCTGCTATTCAAAATCAGACTTCTATAGTTCATTTTTGAAAATTTTTAACTGATTGGTTTGTTTTAGACTTGAAAATGATCAAGTTTACATTTTAATTCATTTATTTTAAGAAAATTCTAAAAATTTCCTAATTTGGAACCATTATTTTTTGAAATTTCTAAAAGGTCTAATTTTAGAAAAGGGTTTATTATTATTTTTATTTTAAAAAAAACTTTATCTAAGTGAAGGAAAATCCTTTTTCTTTTTTCTTTTTAAATTTATAGAAGGCCTTTTTATTGTAGAAAAGTAAATTGTTTTAAGTGAGGAAAATTTTCTAAAAATTCTAAGCCCCTTTAACAATAAACCTTTTTTTTTTTTGTTTTTTAAAGGAAAAAAAAAAGACCACAAAAGAAAAAAATAAAATCTTTGAGAAAAAAGTTGATTTTGTAAAAGTTGACATAACCTTGTTTATCTTATGGAAAAGGTTGTTTTTTTGTTTTTCAAAAAAAGTAAACTAATAAAAACAACATAAATAAAAAAAAATGAAAGGAGACAAACCTAGATTAGTTGCTCGCTAAATGGATAAGGTACATCCAGTGCCCTTTTCTTCGAGTCGGGATGAAGTCCACTAGAATCTAAACCTAGTATTTAGGTCGCACTACAGGAGATCAATGGTAGCAGCACGTTGGTTCTTGTAGGTTGAAATTTCCACCAAAATGAACAAGGAAGGGGACTTTTGTGTGTTTCATATTGGACTTAGGGGGAGCAAGAGCGGTGCCTCAGATTGTTGTGGTGGTTTTAGGTGTTTTTGAAGTTGGATAGTAGTGGTGAATGGTGGTTCCAATGGTGATTTAGATAGCGGTTTGTTGGGTGTAAACGAGTGGTTAAAAATGGGAGTTCAAAGCTTGGGGTGGCTTAATACAGTGGTAGTTTTCTTCGATTAATGAGATAATTGAAGAAAAATTTGAGAAAGAAAGGGAGCTTAAGTTTAGAGAGAGAAAGTTTGATGATAGCTTGAATAAGAGGAAATTAATGAGTGTTTGATGCTTAGACTACTTACTCGAGCTCCAATTTATATTGTTGGAGCTCGAATTGAAGATGGATTATCAAAACAGCCATAAATTCAAGCTTGAATGTACAAGCTTTGACCCATCTTGAATGTGCAATTCAACATGGAAAAGCTCATAATTGTTGGTCAAGGTACATTACTGGAGCTCATTTTTTCCATTCATGTTGATTAGAAGCTTTAATTGAATCATGGTTAGATTAATGATGTGCATTCGAGTGTTTTTCCATTTTTAACTTAAAATTTGACTAATAAATATTTGAAATTGAACATGCAAAAGGGTTAGATTCAATGCTAGGTTTTGCCTAGAACAGGATTCCACCATCAATTTAGGTAGAATCGTATGGAAATCATATGAAAAGATGGTTTAAACATGAGCTACTAAGCTAGTTTTTTGGCTAAACACTGTTAAGGAAAAGGAAAGAAATTATGAGAATCTAATGGAAAACAAGCCCAAGCACATGCCTAATACATAGGGATGTGCTCTGGTTGGTGCGTGGTGCATGCACCTACATAAAATTAAAAGCAGGCACAAAGCGCTTACTCTCTATAAGGTTTAAATCTTATCTAAGGCCTTTGGCCCTATTTCTAATTCATTCAAACCAAGTTCAAGACTTGGTCCAACCCTTTAAACTCCCCCTTTTTTTTTTTAAGGAAAAGAGAAAGAATGAAGAAAATAAAAAATAAATAAATAAATAAATAAGTAAAACTAAACCTAATTTAAAGCTAAGATAAAATCCTAAATTACTAGCTCTAAAAAGGTCACATACGAGCAAGTTAAAATTTGATTTTTAAACCAACTCTAATTTAACAGTTCTAATATCCCTTATTCAAAAATTAATTTAAACTCAAACGAGGTCCAAAAATTTCATACAAGAAAAGTAAAAATAAAAATAAAAAAGGACCTAAAGCCACTAGATTACATGGGTATGCTTTGACCTTAAAACCCAAGATGACTTGTTCAATGTAACTTAACGACATTAAAAATGACCAATGGTTTTGTTTTCCTAAATATTCTATTATTCCTAAATTTTTTGTATTTTTTTCATTTTTCAATTTTTATTTCTTTTTTTTTTTTAATACTAAACTATAACGAAGTAAAAATGGGATGTCTACAGTTACTCCTTTTTATGGTGAAGTTTAAGTAAAACTTTACCATAAAGACAAAGAAGACACCATTTTCTTCCTAAGGATGAACCTATCTTAAGCAACACTACAAATAACTAACTATCCTAGACATGATCTACTAAAGATTTAGTGTAAGGTAAAAGAGAAAGGAGACACTCTATGAGCTGGTCGAGACACAAGAGTGGGTATTTTTTTTCTTTATAATGGTATAGTACCTTAAGAGCTAACTATAACCTTAGAGGGATCTGAGAACGGATAATACTGTCTGAGCTGGCTAAGGTCTTAAATGGTTTAGAGAAAGAAAGGTAGTACATTAAAAGCTAGCTGACATATGGGAGCATCACTAAAAGACTAGCAACCTTAGATGAGAAATGGATATAAAACCTACTAATACTTTTCTAAGCTGACTAATCTAGGTAGGGAAGCATTTCTAAGGGACTAACAACCCTATATAAGGAAATTGATTTGAAACCTAGTAATGCTTTTCTAAGTTGACTAACTTAGGTAGGGAAGCATCTCTAGGGGGTTAGCAATCCTATATGAGGAAATTGATTTAGAACTTAGTAGTTCTTTTCTAAACTAACTAACCTAGGTAGGGAAGCGTCTTTAGGGGAATAGCAACACTATATGAGGAAATTGATTTGGAACCTAGTAGTTCTTTTCTAAGCTAACTAACCTAGGTAGGGAAGCGTCTCTAGGGGATTAACAACCTTATATAAGGAAATTGATTTGAAACCCAGTAGTTCTCTTCTAAGCTAACTAACCTAGGTGGGGAAGCATCTCTAAGGGACTAGCATCCCTATATGAGAATATTGATTTGAAACCTAATAGTGCTTTTTTTAGCTGATTAACTTAAGAGGGAGCATTTCTTAAGGACTAGCAACCTTAAATAGTAAATTGACTTAAAACTTAGTAGTGTTTCTTTTAGCTAACTAACCTAGGTAAAAGTGTTCTTTAAGCTTGCTAAATCCTAAAAGTTGGTTGGAAATGGGGAAAGAGGCCTATGGGCTCACTATAACCTTAAGAAAGATTAATTAAGGGATGCACCCTAAAGGCTAGCTAAAACTGATAGCCCACATCAAAAGCAAACAAGGGCAACTATATTGGGGTAGATCTAAGCTTGCTGAATGTTTAAAATGAAAGGTGAAGAAATGCAAGAAAATCAAATAAAACAAGCAAAACCTACAAATGCTTTCCAAGGATATAAGCATCGAAGAAACTTCGTGAACTCACAAACCAACTCGATATGACGTACGAGTAACTCGATAAGATCACTCGCTACATAACCTTATTGAAGGGTTAAAGTAAGAGTAAGGAAAAGAGTAAGCACAATGGCTCATGAAAAGAACAGTGTAACATATTCAATATATGGATTCTAATTGTTGTGGCTACATATTATAAGAGTATTTAAGCTACCTAAAATGGAAAAGACAAAAAAAATGGTATTGTCTAAAACTAGTAATGTGCAAAGAATAATAAAGGGTACAAATGAAAAATAAAAGAACTTACTGATTGGTGTAGCAAATCACTTCACATGGGGGCTAGATACGTGGCGGTCAATCATTAGGGCGCTCTTCGGGCACTTCTAGTAAAAACAAATAAAGTTGTACAATCAGGCTATAGGTTGCCAAGCAGACCTGGAGGTTCTTCTAAGGAGATGTTAACTCAGATGTGTTTTTAGGTTCTTAGCACAAGTACTACTGAGCTAGTGGTCGACACAAGCAGAGTAGAGCAGAGCAAACAACAGGGTTGGTGGAGTAATTAAGGGAATATGAATCAAGTCGACATACAATGGTTAATAGAGCTAAAGCTACTCAGTTCGGCATATGAAGTTATTCAGTAGTAAGGATCAGCTTAGCTTCGATTGGAGTTGGTTGGAACGGGAAAATTTGCTTCATCAGTCCTTTAAGCCTTCGAGCTCAAGTCAACAATCCAGTTGTTTGATTCTCATCAATAACCTTAAGAGAGAAAGGTAGAAGGGAAGCCCCCTATGGGCTAGCTAAAACCCTCAAAGAGAAATAGGGTTAGGACTGCACTCCATGAACTAGTTAGAATACAAAACGGTAATTTGAAATAGGGGGAAAGTGTTGTATATGCTAGCTACCATGCAAATGCCATGCTTAAAAACTGATTTAACTTTATGCTAAAACGTATAGAAACACTTACCTAGCTTTGTTGATAACACCTAAACAATCAAGCCTTTTCTTGAAATGTTTGATCAAAGCTAGCTAATTCAATCTTTAAAATGGATTCAAACCTCCTGGAGACATCAATTTTTTTGTCATCAACCCAACTAATCTTGGTATAGAGCACATAAGGCTTTGCTAGTGACCTAATGGTTGAAGAATTATAAAAAGCAACCCAACACAAAATGCCATCTCCTTTTAAAAGAAAAACCATTGTTTCAAATTTCTACCTCTAATCATAAAATCTTCTTAAATAAACTATCTTTCAAATTCTTTTAACTAAACCCAGGCCTTTACCCCTAACCAAGTAATAATTATCTGTCATAAAGTGTTTACTCATCTAGATTTAGCCTTGCCTTGAAAAATAAACAACAAATCTCCCTATTAAAGAGGATGAATTCGTAATAAAGTATTTAAGAGAGTTTTGTTAATTATCGTTGTTCTATAGCTCGCTTTCATCTTCTCTCATGTTTATAGTGTATGGGCCTTATTTAAGTGGAGTAAGAGAATATGACCTTGTAATAGAGTGACAAAAGTGATGGAGGTCATTTCAATATCAACAATCGCCAAGGATACTAACTTTGCTTGTAGAAAATGAAAATGAAACCACAATAATATTCAAGATTGCCAACATATTTGTGTTCCAAGTAAGAAATATCCATTGATTTTCATAGGTAATACAACTTTACTTCATCAGCATTTACAAGGTCCCTCAAACGTGAACCTTGCATTTGTGATAAAATTAAAGCCCCTCTAAGCAACACTCATTTCATAATTTATGGACCTTCGTAATTCTAAGCAAATTTCCCTCTAGAGCCTTGTGCATTAGGGAAAGCTTTTCTCAACACCACATCAACTTCTTTAAAATTTCAGAGCTACACCTTCTTGTCAAAAGCTTGAGCCATTCCTTGCTAATAGCATTAATTATGACACAAGGCTATCAATCTTCTTTCATCAATCAAATTCGGTTGCTCAATGCACTTCTTTACGCAATCAACCTCATCTAATTGAGTTTCTAATAGCACTCTAATGGATGGGATCTTGACTTCCATTGGTAATATAGCTTCAGTACCATATACTAAGGAGTAAGATGTTGCTCCTATTAAGGTTCTAATAGAACTTCAATAGGCCATGAATGCAAATGGTAACATCTCATGCCAATCTCTATAAGTAATAGCCATCTTTTCAATAATTTCCTTAAGATTTTTGTTAGCCACCTCTATAGCCCCATTTATCTAAGGTTAATAAGGATTGGAATTCTTATGGATGATTTTAGACTACCAACACAACTCTAACATGAGTTTGTTGTTGAGATTTGTGCCATTATCAGGATAATGATTGTCTCTAGAGTCCTATATTAAGCTAAGATGTCTCTTTTGATGAACTTGACTACTACTCCTTTAATAACATTTGAATACAATGATGCTCCACTTATTGAAATAGTCGATAGCCACCAGGATGAAATGATGACCATTGGATGCCTTTGGAGTGATCAGGTCAATGATGTTTATCCCTCATGTTGAAAATGGTCATGGTATAGATAATGTATGTAATTCTTGAGCTGGAGTATTTATCTTGTTCTCATAAACTTAACACAAGTGGCAGTGCTTAACATGTTTGATGCAATCACCCTCCATAGTTGAATAATAGTATCCCAATCTCATAATCTTTTTGGCAAGCATGTAGCCATTAATGTAAAGGTCGTATACTCCCTCGTATACTTCTTTTATCAAAGTTTCATCTTCTCTTTCATCTACACACCTTAAAAGTGTACCATCAAACGATCGTTGATATAAGGTAGATTCACTTATCAAGAATTGGATGGTCAATCCCTTGATCATCTTTCTATCCTTCTTTTCAACCTTATCGAGATACATTCCTTATTGTAAGAACATTTTGATATAATAATACCAAGGCTTTTCATCATGTACACATTCAATTAGCAAACTCTAAGTAGGCTTCTCTTCAACTTCAATTTTAAGCGGCTCAATTTCGACCTTGCCAAGTATTTGGATCATAGATGCCAAAGTGGCCAATGCATTAATGAATTGGTTTTGAGTCCTCAAAATGTATGTGAATGTGATTTCATTAAACCTCTCCACTAATTCAGTTAATTGCTAGTGATAAAGTACCGGTTTAGGATCCTTCGTTTTATATTCACCTCAAGTTTAGCCAATAATCAAGGAAGAATCCTTATACAACTCTAATTCTTAAATCTCTCTATCTAAGGCCATTTTGAGTTCCATAATACATGCCTCATATTCAGCAATATTATTGGTGTATGGGAAAATGAGCCTTATACCTACTGGGAATTGCATACCTTTGGCAGATATCAATATTGCCCCAATTCTACACCTAGACATATTGGTAGCTCCATCAAAGAATATCTTCCATTTCAAGAGTTTTTCATCCATTTCTCTATCATAATTGTCTTTAGCCACCAAGATATCCTCTCGAGGAATCTGACTTGCATTTCTTAGGGAGTATCTTCTGGCGAATTCTTTACCAATTGATGTACCAAGGCTTCCCCCTTGACTAGATGGTAATTTACATAAGTGATATCAAATTCTGACAATAACATTTGCTACTTTAAGATCCTACCAATCAGGACTGGTTTCTTTGCCAAATACTTCTAGGGATCATGTTGTGTCAGTAACTTGATTTGGTAATAAAGTTTATATTGTTTGAGTTGATATATCATCTAAACTAATGCATAATATGTTCTTTCATAATACTTCTACTCTTCCTCTGTAAACTTCTTACTTAGGTAATATATAACTTGCTCTTTTCCTTCCTTATCTTTCTAGCCAAGCATATATCCCATGGACTCTAATAGTATAGTGAAGTATAGAAATAACGGCCTCCCAAGTTTAGGAGCTACCAGAACTAAAGGGTTCATATGATATTCTTTAATTGTTGCAAACGCTTCTTTACATTCTTCATCCCATCTTATATCAGCATTCTTCTTTAGTAGCTTGAGTAGAGGGTGGCACTTATCTATAAGTTGAGATATTAACCGGGCTGTATATTTTAAATAGCCCAGTAAGCCTCTAACTTCTTTGTATGCATGGAGAAGGCATGTTAAGTATTGCTTTGTCTTTATTGGGATCCACTTCGATGCCCCTTTAGCTAATTATGAAACCTAACAATTTGCTTGATGTCACACCAAAGATATACTTCTCTAGATTCAGCTTCAACTGAAACTTCCTCAATCTGTTAAATAACCTCCTTAAATTATCCATGTGATTCTCCCCTTCTTTAGATTTCACAATCGTATCGTTGACATATACTTTTACTTCTTTATGCATCATTTCATGAAAGATAGTGACCATTGCTCCCTAGTAGGTTGCCTTGATATTTTTTAGTCTAAAGGGCATTACTTTGTAGCAAAACATGCCCCAAGTTGTAATGAAGGTTGTCTTGGTCTTCTCTTCTTCAGACATTTGGATCTTATTGTACCTAAAGAAGCCATCTATAAATGAGAAAAGATGGTTCCCGATTGTATTATCTACCAGGACATCGATATGAGGCAAAAGAAAGTTATCCTTAAGTATTGCCTAATTGAGGTCTTAGAAATCTACGCATACCCTAACTTTCCCATTCTTCTTCATAATCATCACAATGTTGGTCACCCACTCAAGATAATCAGATACTTCGATGAAACCAACCTCAAGTAACTTCTTAACCTCTTCTTGAACCTTTAACAAGATATTTAGTCGGAATCTTCGTAGCCTCTGCTTCTTAAGTTTGATGTCCTCTTGTGTAGGTAAGTAATGGACTACAATTAAAGGATCTAGCCTAAGCATATCTTCATAAAACCATGCAAATACATCTTAATACTTAGATAACAAACCGATGAACTCTGAATTTTGTCTTTTGCTCTTCTTTCAAGTCCTCTCCAATCTTCAAATTATTCAGGTTATCATTAGACCCAATATTAATTGTATTAGTTGGCTCATTAAAGGAAATTCCACCTAATTCATGTTTTTGCCAGCTTTCTTGTATTTCACTATGGTCATCAAATCACTCTCAATGATTAAGCAGGTAAAACCACAAATGATATTATTATTTTCATTGTCTACCTGCGCAAGATATCCTTAGCTTTCATTCAGAGCATTGGATTTGAGCAAAAAATGTATAGAGGAAAAAGTTGTAGATTTCGTAATTTCACGTAGTCATTCAGGCAAGTAATTTAGAATGTTAGTGAAACTGACTCGAATGATGTTAAAATTTACGAGTAAACTCAAAATATTAGTTAAAGACATGCCGTAGACTCGGATATTAAGAAAATAAAATAAAATAAAATAAGAACAATATGATTAAGTTAATGTAACTTAACTATATTATGTAATATTTATCGAAATCGCGTAGAATAGGCTCCAATAACTAATAAATATTTAGAAATAAATTTTATGTGTAGTAAAATTATTATGGAACATAAAATAACATATAGAATATATGAGTATGTGTTGTATATAATTTTCAAGTATATACATATACTCGTAATTAATTAAAAGTATTATATCATTTATATTTTAAGCTAAAACAAGTTGGGAAAATTAATAAAAAATTTTATGTGACATAAAATAACATGAAGAGTAAATATGTATACACTGTATGTAATTTTTATATAATAATCTATACCCATAATTAACTAAAATACACAATTATTTATATTTTAAGCTAAAATGAGTAGAGAAAATTATAATAAATTAATAAAAGATTATAGAAAACCCATGGGCAATTAAGATTAAGTGGGATAGGCATGTAGATTATACTGGATAGGTATGAGGCATTTGGGATTAAGGATCATGCGAAGAATTAGAATATAAACTTAATATTTTGAGGAAAGAGAAGGGAAAAATTCATTTTTGCATCACCTAAACTTTGTAAAATCCAGAAACCTTCTCCAATATTTCATACATGCAATGTAAGATATGAGAAAATTCAATATAAGGTTTCGTGGTTAAAGAATAAAATTAGGAAAAAATTACAAGAATTAGTACATAATGTAGGATTAGAAGAGAGCATGTACTTGAGTAACTAGGAACTAACCACCACCACCTCCTAAACCAGCATCCATCACCTGCCTATGCCGACAAGGTGGGGGTCATTAGAGGTAGCTAGAGCTCCATTTTCCAGTGAGGGTCCAATTTCTATTCGATTTGCATAAATTATTAAAAATATTAAATTCACCCAAAAAATTCTAAAGAAATTTATTCTTACATATTTTTATATGTCGAATCCAGGAAAAATATGATTTTAGACAAATTTAATAGCTATAATACATGTACTTAAGAAATTGACAAAATCGAGCAATTTTCGATATCAAATTAAATTACCCTATCAATGTAGTTTCAAGTCCAAAATTTTCTTGTAAACTTTTCTTTACTTATATTAGAAAGCTATGAAGAGTTTTTCAAAACAACTATTTTATATAATTTTAATTAATTTGTTACCAAAAATTGCTCATAAAAATGGTATTTTTAGTAAAAATCAATGGATATCTCTTAAGGACCACATGATTCTGAGTTTGAGTGATTAATGCAATACTTGCTTTATACTAGAGTTGTTGAATTAGGTCTTATAGGAAGGAATATAGAAAATACATAATGCGCCCTTAAATATATAGTTTAAGGGAATAAACTTAAGGAATTGTTGTATGAGGAATGTGGGAAGTTATGAAGCTAAGGAGTCTAGTTGCTGTATTCTTTTGGTGATTCCTAACTGGAGTTGGAAGGAAATTAACCCATAAATTGATTTTAAAGATATCGAACGAAGGGAGAGGATAACTAGAAGGAAATGAAAGGTAAGTATTCTACTAAGTATTGACTCAAAAGTTAAATTAGAGGCAAGATCATGAATTAATGGTGAAACAAGGGAATCTCAAAGACTAAGTCAAAGGGAATATTCATAAGAACTCCAAAGTTGCTGGTTTCAGAGGAAAGTTTAGAAGGTAGATTCAATGGAATTATGAATTTGATTGACCTCAAATTATTGCTTAGAGGCTTTCTAATTCAAAAACTTAAATTCTAGTAGTCACAACAACTTAGTTAAAAGGTAACTTATAGTAATATTTAAGGTAATAATAGATAAGTGAATCCTCAAAAGCTATATCAAAAGTTGTTCATGGAGAAATCTTGGGTATTTACTAAACTTAGAGATTAATTTAGAGGTTGAATCTACTGTAAACTTCAATGCCCATATGGTTCAAAGGATAGCTCAGAGAGTATCCTGTCAGAAGATCTAAAGTTGAGTAAACTATACAATTGGTTCATTAGATGCCTTAAAGGGTACTTAAAGCAAAATACATGAGTGTAAACACTCAAAAGTTGCCTCAAAGGGTAATCTATAAGACTTCTTGGGTATTTATCAAATTCAAACGATGATTCAAAGGTTAAATTTGCTAACACCTTAACCCTGATATGGCTCAAGGAATAACTCAAAAGCTTTCTAGTTTAAGAACTTCTAGGGTGACCCAACTCAAAACTTAGCTCAAAAGGTGTCGAAGGTGGGATTCATTTATGAAACAACTCTAATTTCCTACACTTATGTATACATAACCTATAAACTGAATTCTAAATCAATTTAATCCTTAAGAGAAACAAATAAATGTAATCTCGTGTTTTGTATACAACAACTAAAATAATTGATTAGATAAACATATAAGGATATTTGAAGAAGGATAAGTTTAACAACCAAATTAGTAAGCAATCAAACACCAGGGAAGTAGGATCAATGCTTCATTTCACTTTAAAGTATTACTTAAGAATGTCTTCCTTATGATTGTAAGTTAATGGCTTGTACATGTGCAGCATGTAAGTTTGAATATTGTATTGCTATTATGGAGTGACGAATTGTTTATGTTGGTTGTTTTATGGTATTACTTACTTTGAACTATTTGAAATTACTTGATCACCCTAAAAGTAATCTAATACAAACTCGGCTTAACTACCAACCAAACCTACGTTGCAACCCATTAAGGAAAACAACTAGAATTTTCAAGCCAAACACGGATCCTTCGATGAGGATAGCTAAAATAGTTTTCTCCCTACCCTTATTCCAATTAAGTGACAGGAGAGGAGGTTACAGCAAAGTTGAGGACTGTAGTTCAAAGTGAAGTCTTAGGTAGAGTGTGTTTCTCTATTGCATAAGCCTCGGTTTTGTTTCAATTTGCGAAGTGCGCAACATCAAACTTCTCAACTCAAATTAATGCAAGCACAATTTCTCTAATCTTACAATAAACCAAATAACGTCATGAAATAACGTCATGAAATCACATTTATTTGTACATGCATAACATTTAACTAAACTTGCTTGAAAAACCCAGTTGTTCTATATCAAATATGTACTATTGTCTCTGTCTCACTTACTCAGCAAGTTATCGCTCATTCCCCTACAGCTGTTTTGCAGGTTTTCCAGTAAACTCATTAGTATTATTCTAAGTTTCGAAAGACTAAAGAACAAGGTCAGGGAGTGAGATTCAAGACTAATTGGTTAAGTTCTTATTTATTTGTCGATTTTACTAACTTATCAGGAAACTAATAGGGTCTCCATAAGTGACCTTCTAGTTTTCAACTATGAATATTGTTGTTATGCTTTGTAGACTTGTAAACTTTTATAAATCTTTTATTAATCGCTTTATTTCCTCATATCAATTTACTTTTTAGAACTTTTTGTTGAAATTGAGATTTTGTACTCCAAATGATTTTAAAGCTTGATTTTTTAGGTCATTTGAGCCATAAGTTTACTTTCTGAAGCTATTTCGAAAAGTTATAAAAGTTATATTATAGGTTGATATCTATTAAACTTAAAGTTGAACGGCTCAAAGCAGTGAAGTGGTAAACCCCTTATGTAAGCTATACTTGCGTTAGTGGTTAAAATAGCTAGCTTTTAGCTTAGGTTGATTTATACAGTGAGGCTGTTAAGACTCTCTGGTTTAGGGCGTAATAGTTCTAAGTAATATCACAGCATGGTTCTTAGCAATTTGTTTAAAGCGTAGCTCTTCTAAACTAACTTTGAGATGTCATAACTAAAATGAAATAGAACACCTTAAGAACATTGAGAGTAAGAAAAGTAAACCAGACTTAAAAGACTTAGACTAGTAAGGTTATATATAAGTTACATATGTATAAGATATTATATAATGTAAAGCCATAATGAGAAAATAGGTAATGCTAGTCTAACTTTTGTCGTACTTACTTTCGAATTCTGAACTATAGATTTATTTGTTCTTAGAGACGATAATGGATGGTAAAGAGTCTATACATTATAAGAGCTAACTATTAAAATTGTTTTGAGTTTGATAGATTTGGTACTGTTTTATGTACTAGTGAAATTATATGAGTTGCGAATATGTATTAACTGAATTACCTTGTAGATGTTGGGTGATTGGGAGTACTGAAGAATGAGTGAAAATTTGTATTAATATTATTGCTATAGGGGAAAAGATAATTGGTAATTAAGGAAGTTACGATTGTAATGGTTTTAGTGATATAATTTCTAACATTACTGTTGGAAGTAGTCCTGATAGTAGTGTTTTTTATGATATGGGAGCGCTTGGTGAATCTTAATTAGTAAAGGTAAGTTTAGTTTCCATGATTATATCATATATTCAAATGATAATCATTAAGTTTAAACAATTGATTATGATGCTCTCATTATAATGTGTAAAGATTGATGAGTTGTTAAGAACCATAGAGTCAAGTAATAATAAATTATTTGTTGTGCTATTGCATTATTTATAGAATTGAATTATGTATAATTTGAGAAACTCATGGGAGATTAATGGTAGTTGATGAGAAGTATGTTGTGATCAAAATGAAATGTAAGGTATAGATTGGTTAAACTTATGATAACAAGTAGAGAACAATTTGACTTAGAGGATACAGCAGAATCTAATTCAAAGGATTGAGTAGAGGATTAAGGTGAACTTAAAGATTAACTCGTGTGGAATAACAAGATTAATTGGTGGATATTCTATACTCTTGGTGAGAATGTAGACATATATCGTAAAATTTATCTTATAGTTGATGAACAAATGAAAGATATTAGAAAAGAAAGCTAGAGTTTATGTTATAGATACAATTTTTGGGGAAAGATACTTCTAAATTAAGAAAACTAGGTTTATAATAACCTCAATGTTGCATTCTAAGTAAGTGTAGAGTAGGGAAAGAACTATTTCCATGGTTGTATTCAGGTTTTCATAAAATACGTTACATTCCTAAGGATTTCCTCACGATCTTATTGGTTGATTTCTTAAATGTTCGCTTGTAAAGGGAAAGTAGATATAAAAGTTTCCTTCAAACTAATAACCAATCCTCAATCAAACTTTAGGGGAAAACTTACCCTATAAGCTAAAAGAACTTTAAGAGATTACATAATATGAATCTGAATGAGAACCTGAAGAAAAACCTAATCCTAATTTAGATACCACAACAACTAAGGATGAGGCAAAACCAAAGAAATGTGTAAGTAGATCGAAGAGTATGAAATATAAGAAAAAGCAAAATCTTAGATAAAACCTTAGGTAGAGATTTTCACCAAGACTTAAATAGGAGGTAATGTAGAAATCAATGAAGTAAATTAAGAGAAAGAACTTAGTGTTAAGAATAATAGTAACAAGGATAGGATATGTGAAGTTGCATACTGAGACACAGGAATGTGTGGTGACTAAATTTGAATTCTAAATTGAAAATAAGAAGGTGAAGATGAGTGGACATGGAATTGATTTTTATGATAAGTTGTGCTAATCTTGAAGAGATCAAATAAAGTAACTGGGATAAGTAACTGTTGGTGATTTAGTTTCTTAGATAATGATATAGATTGGAAACTCGAATATCATTGATATGTTTAAGACAGGATTTATGAAATGAACTCTTGCTGTTTTGACATATTTGATATTCTTTAATGTGTTTCGATTTTCTTAGTATTATAAAAATAATCTTGTTAATAGTTGATCAAAATAGTACTTGCAAATAGTGGTTTGGGGAAATGAACAAGTGATATTTTAATTTGAATGGACGATTATGTGTAGTTCTTTATTGTGTAAAGTTCATTCCTGATGTGATTTTCTTCTATGTAAAGCTAAATTCTGATGTAAAGATAAAATTTTGATCTATATTCATAGGTTGTGGAATTTAAAATCCAGAGGCTATGAAGATAGAAAGTATATAATCTTGAATGATATCAAATAGACTTAAAGTTCAAAATGCCTATGGAAATCAACTTAAGCCTATCAACTACCCAAAATAAGTATTTAAAAATGATCCATGGCAAGTAACCTTTTGCTCTTACCTTTTGTTTAAGAGATACTATGAAACTACAAGATTGGAAGTAATATTATATTACAAGATTGAATACAAGTGATATGATATATACAAATATTGATCTATTACTATTTCTTATAAGTAAGGACTGGGATATCACAAGAGATAGTTCTCTATCATTATGAATATATATATATATATAATGTGATTTGTTTGAATGATTTGTGAATATTGAAACAATTAATAGAAGATATATTGTTAAGGATTATATAACTTTGATTCAGTAGGGAGTAATCACTCAGAAAATAGCTTAGGGACTTAAACCCTACATCAAGCTATAATGTTAATACAAGAATAAGTGATACGTAGGAAATATCTCATCAGTGTTATTTGTATAAGCGGATATATTAATCAAAGATGTTATGTGGATATTAGAAGAAATGATTGGGATATACATTATGGAACTTTTATTGGCAAACCAGGAGAATCTTACTCAAAGAAATTAATTGAGATTAAATTGTGTACCACTTGTGAATCATATGTGATGGAGTGTAGGGTAAACTATCATATTCGAAAGTGAGATATTGATGAAGCAGTTACAAATCTAGGAAAATGATTGGAGAATGTAAAGTCATTTTTAGATACTTTCATATTTAATGAATGAGTAAGTGTTAACCACCACTACCTTAAGAATGACAGATATACCAAAACTTAGATAGTGAAAAATTGAAATAAATACTCAAGCGATAAGGACGTTATTACAACATTTATTGAGTGAAGAGAATGTCTTGAGAAGAACACAATAATAAGTAACACTAGGAGCTTTGATTAAGAGGTTGCTAACCTTCTTGAATTCATTGAAGTGACTCAATACTTAGGATGAAACAAGACAAGCCGACTTAAACCAACGATTAAATAGCCTAAATTAAGCTAAAACAAAAACTTTTAGGATTTGTGCGCAATGGAAGGAGACACATATAACTTTAATTAAAAAGATAGAAGAAAGATCATGATAAGACAAAAGATGAAAGAGTTTTAGAAGGTCAATTGTGCAGTAAACTTATAAGATAAGCTTGAGGAAGATATTACTAAGGTAACACAAAGAATGACATTGGAAGTGATAGAAGTGAATATATAAAGACTAAAACAAATACCAAAGGTAAACTCTCTCTTGTTTAGAGTTAAGATGTGAATTTATTTAGGAAAATAAATAATATGTGTTCTAAGTTAGGAAAGAGAAAGGCTTCTTATCATCAGACTTATATTTATCATACCCTCTAAATAGATAAGAATAGTAATATATGAACTGCAAATATATGAGATGCTTATAGAAGTCATGCAGTTGGAAGCAAGGGGTTAAGGGTAGCATTAAGTCATGACTAAGGGCTTAGATCAATCTACTTACAAAGAAAGGATAAGTTATAGCAAAGAGCAATTTAGATAAAAGTAAACTCCATTAAGGAGATAGATTGAAGAAATAACCGGAAACTTAAGAAATCAAGTAAATAATAAGAAGAGGAAATAGTGAAAATTATGATTTTGAAGTAATATGAACAAGATTTGACGAACATATAGGATTAAGTTAGGGATATGGAAGTAGGAAGATGGTAAAAGAATATTACAGTGAATACTTGTATAAGAATGTTTAAAGCAAAATTGATGTAAAACATGAAGATAAAAGAGTAATACTTTTGGCGTAATAGGAATAAATTGTGGAATGATCCTTTAAGTTGTACATTGCATGCTAGTCATGAAAGCAAATAGGAGATAAGCAAATGTACTAGATTAGAAAGTAATGGTTGTAAATATATTATTGAGTACATATGAATAAGTAAGAAGAAGATGACAAATTTGTGATTTTTATCTCTCTCCAACTAAGTTTTTTGTTTGTTACAAGTCATATACTGGCAAATCAATTGTCCTTAAGTTACTTCAGACATGTTAAGTCAGTCATAAAATTGGAAACCAATCCATGTCCTTATCACTCCGGAATCATGTTAGTTCTATCAATTAAATTGTATTTGTTTATTAAGTCAGTCTTTATTCCATTCGAGTACAAACTTGTAAAACAATTGAGATTTGCCAACCTCAATTGTGCAATTGTATGTACTAATATATGAAATATCAAGCTCCTGACTATAAAGATAGTGTAGACTCAAGAAGGAATCCAATTAAAATGATAAAGATAAGGAAACAATCCCTCAACAGACTGGATAATTCAATTTAGAAATTAATAGGGCTTGATAAGGAGTAGAAACAGGAGTTACGATATACACTAGCATTCAAAATTAAGTTGGAGGATGTTAGATGTAAAGTTCAAAATATTAAGGATCAGAAAATAAATCATAATCATCATACTTGAGTATCATAAACTTGGAAGATTTTGAAACTATAGAAGTATGCTACATAGTGACAATACGTAAATTCATGAAGAATGCAACCGCGATATTAGGGTTAAAATAATGGACCTACAATAGGACTATACACTAAAGGAACAATCCATACAAATACTGAATAGGCAAATCTCCAAAAATCTAAAAATCAAAATGTAATGTGAAAGTACCATAAAGAGATAGCCTTAAGCTAAATTGATTAACAATAAAGATGATAGACCTATAAGAGGGTTATACAAGTGAAAGAGCAACTCATTTAAGTACTTGATAAACAAAGTCATAGAATCAAGATGTGGTTACTTAGAGATCAAGTTAATGATAGATTATCTTATTTTGAGAAAGATATCTGAATGAATATTGAAATTTGTAGATGTGGAATAGATAAGGTAGATAATTGAAGTTTTAAGGATAAAACTTTTCTAAAGGGGTGTGGAAATGTGAACCCTATAATTTCACGTAGTTGTTCGAGCAAATAATTTAGGATGTTAGTGAAACTAACTCGAATGACATAAAAATTTATGAGTAAACTTGAAATATTAGTTGAATGCATCCGGTGGACTCGGATATTAAGAAAATATAATAAAATAATAGCAATATAATTAAGTTAATGTAACTTAACTATATTACGTAATATTTATCGAAATCACGTAAAATAGGCTCTAATAACTAATAAATATTTAGAAATAAATTTTATATGTAGTAAAATTATTATGAAACATAAAATAACATATAGAATATATGTGTATGTGTTGTATACAATTTTCAAGTATATGCATATACTCGTAATTAATTAAAAGTATTATATCATTTATATTTTAAGCTAAAACAAGTTGGGAAAATTACTAAAAAATTTTATGTGACATAAAATAACATGAAGAGTAAATATGTATACACTGTATGTAATTTTTATATAATAATCTATACTGGTAATTAACTAAAATACACGATTATTTATATTTTAAGCTAAAATAAGTAAACAAAATTATAATAAATTAATAAAAGATTATAGAAAACCCATGGGCAATTAGGATTAAGTGGGATAGGCATGTGGATTATACTGGACATATATGAGGCATTTGGGATTAAGGATCATGCAAAGGATTAGAATATAAACTCAACATTTTGAGGAGAGAGAGGGGAAAAATTCATTTTTGCATCACCTAAACTTTGTAAAATCCAAAAACCTTCTCCAATATGTCATACATGCAATGTAAGATTTGGAAAAATTTAGCATATGATTTAGTGATTGAAGAACAAAATTAGGAAAAAATTACAAGAATTAGTGTATAAAGTGGGATTAAAAGAAAACATGTACTTAAAGAGTAACTGGGAACTAGTCGCCGCCGCCACCTAAACTAATACCTAGCACCTAGCCATACCGACAAGGTGGGGGGGGGNCCGCCGCCACCTAAACTAATACCTAGCACCTAGCCATACCGACAAGGTGGGGGGGGGTAGGACCTCCATTAGCTATCAATGTAGTTTCAAGTTCAAAATTTTTTTGTAAACTTCTCTTTACTTATATTGGAAAGTTATGAAGAGTTTTTTAATAAAACTATTTTCTATAATTTTAACTAATTTTTTACCCTAAATTGCACATAAAAATGGTATTTTTAGTAAAAATCAGTATATATCTCTTAAAGACCTTACTTGGATTCTGAGTTCGGGTAATTAATGAAGTGCTTACTATCTGCTGGAGTTGTTGAATTGGGTCTTATAGGAAGGAATATAGGAAATCAACAATGCACCCTTAAATATATAGTTTAGGGGAATAAACTTAAGGAATTGGTGGATGAAGAGGTGTTATATGAGGAATGTAGAAAGTTATGAAGCTAAGGAGCCTGGTTAATGTGTTCATTTAGTGATTCCTAACTGGAGTTGGAAGGAAATAAACCAATGAATTGATTATAAGGATATTGAATGAAGGTATATAATAACTTAGAGAAAATAGAAGGTAAGTATTTTACAAGGTATTAGCTTAGAAGTTGAATCAGAGGTAAGATTATGAATGAGTGGTGAAACAAAGGAATCTCATAGACTAAGTCAAAGGGAATATTCATAAGAGCTCCAAAGTTTCTAGTCTCAAGGGAAAGTTTAGAAGGTAGATTCATTGAAATTATAAATTTGATTGAGCTCAAATTATTACTTTGAAGGTTTCCAGTTTAGAAATTTAAATTCTACTAGATGCAACAACTTAGTCAGAAGGTAACTCATAGTAATATTTAGGGGTAATAATAGATAAGTGAATCCTCAAAAGTTGTATCAACAGGTGCTCATGGAGAAATCTTGAGTATTTACCAAACTTAAAGATTGATTTAGAGGTTGAATCTATTGTAAACTTCAACGCCTATGTAGTTTAGAGGATAGCTCAGAGGGTATCCTATCAAAAGATCTAAAGTTGAGTAAACTATACAGTCGATTCACAAGATGCCTTAAAGGGTACTTAAAGCAAAATACATAAGTGTAAGCACTAGAAAGTTGCCTCAGAGAGTAATCTATAAGACATCTTGGGTACTTATTAGACTTAGAGGATGATTCAGAGGTTAAATTTACTAGCACCTTAACCCTGATATGACTCAAGGAATAACTCATAAGCTTTTCGGTTTAAGAACTTCAAGGGTAACCTGACTGAAAACTTAGCTCAAAGGGTATTATAGGTAAGATTCCTTTATGAAACAACTCTAATTTCCTACACTTATGTATACATAACCTATAGACTAAATTCCAAATCAATTTAATCCTTAAGAGAAACAAAATAAATGAAATCTCTTGTTTTATATACAATAACTAAAATTGATTGGATAAACATATAAGGATATTTGAAGAAGGATAAGTTTAACAACCAAATTAGTAAGCAATCGAACACTAGGGAAGTAGGATCAGTGTTTCATTTCACTTTAAAGTATTACTTAAGAATACTTAAAGGCCTTAGTATGTGTCTTGCTTATGATTGTAAGTTAGTAGCTTGTACATGTGCAGCGTGTAAGTTTGAATATTGTATTGCTATTATGGAGTGATGGACTGTATGTGTTGGTTATTTTATGGTATTACTTGCTTTGGACTGTTTGAAATTACTTGGTCACCCTAAAAGCAAACTAACACAAACTCGGCTTAGCTACTAACCAAACCTACATCGTAACCCATTAAGGAAAACAACTAGGATTTCTAAGCCAAATACAGACCCTCCAATGAGGATAGCTAAAATGTTTCTCTCCCCACCCTTATTCTAACTAAGTGACCGGAGAGGTAAAGTCTTAGGTAAAGCGTGTTTTTCCATTGCACAAGCCCCAATTTGGTTCCGATTCGTAAAGTGTGCAATGTCAAACTCCTCAACCCAGATTAAAGCGAATGCAATTTCTCTGATCTTACAACGGACCGGATAACGTCACACAATAGCATTTGCTTATACATGCATAACATCTTACTAAACTTACTTGAAAAACCTTATTGTTCTATGTTAGATATGTACTATTGTCTCTATCCCACTTACTGAGCAAGTTGACGATCATTCCCTTATAGCTGTTTTACAAGTTTCCTAATAGACTCACTAGTACTATTCTAGGTTCTAAAAAACTAGAAAGTGGGGTTAGAGAGTGAGATTCAAGACTAATGGGTTGAGTTCTTATTTATTTGTCAATTTTATTAACTTATAGGGAAACTAATGGGGTCTCTACTAGTGACTCTCTAATTTTCAACTATGAATATTGTTGTTATGCTTTATAAACTTATGAACTTTTATTAATCACTTTATTTCCTCAAATCAATTTACTTTTTAGAACTTTTTGTTGAAATTGAGATTTTATACTTCAAATGATTTATAAAGCTTGATTTTCTCGATCATTTGAGCCATAAGCTTATTTTCCAAACCTATTTTGTAAAATTATATCACAGGTTGATATCTATTAGACTCAAAATTAGATGGCTCAAAATGAGGAAGTGGTAAACGCCTTATGTAAGTTATACTTGCTTTAGCAGTTAAAGTGGCTAGCTTCTAGCTTAGGTTAGTATACACAATAAGACTATTATGACTCTTTAGTTTAAGACGTGACAAAAGTGTAAGTAAAGGAAAAGTGGAATGTAATGGAGAAAAGGAAACTAATCTTTTATTCATTGAAAGCAAGAGTTCTCGTAGGTATGTTATCATAAAACAACAACAATTATTACAAAACTGATGAAAAATACTATACTACAATTCATCCTTTGCCCTAGAGAAGACCTATCACCATTCATAGGGATAGAGTACCAATCATTCAGATGCGGATGGATCTTACGAGATGAGCCTACCAATTTAACTTTTTTGGAGGTGTCTTCTTTGGCAAATGTAGTATGAACATCAACCTGGATAAATGTTTCGATCAATAATGGAAAGGTCTTTAAGGCATAATACATTCCGTTACCTCTCTTGCCCTTCGCTTAACTTATTTTAAAACTGTTCCATCAAAGTTAATATATAGCTAAGGCCGCAAGTACCAATCTGACCTTCCTTAAACTTCAACTTCTCGTTCCTAGGGCTGGTAACCATTCACACTTCATAAAACATCCAGAGCCCAAAATCCTCCTACTCCTCAACGCTAATATAAGGTATGACCATTTCTTTATAGATTTCATAATCTTGATCCTCCAAAATTGTTATCAATTGGCCATAACCTTGTGATGCAAACTCGAAGGTATAGCCCCTACTACATGAATCTAGGGTCTTCCCAAGAGTAAGTTAAAGGATCTTGGAATGTCTAAAACCTAGAATAGAATATTGAAGGTCTAAGGGCCAATGTCCACTAGTGAGTTAATCTCCCCCATGATCTCCCTTATAGATCCGTTAAAAGCCCTAAGAGTCGTAGAACTTGGTTTGGTTGTAGTCGTGTCATCACCCAATAGGTCAAGGTGGCAAGAAGAAAAACATTCGATGATGACCCATTATTAATGAAGACTCTGGTTATAATTATTCCATTGCTTCTCACCACTATGAAGAGTGACTTGGTGTGCTAGTTACCTTCCTTACCCAATTCTTCAATAGAAAAAGATATCTAGGCCATGGTGAAGATAAAGTTGGTGATTAATCCCATTTTTTCAGTTGACATTTCATAAGGGACCTTAACCTCCCTCAAGGTCCAGAATAGAGCCTCTCAATGCGGTTCAGATGCCATTAACAAACCCATAAAGGATGATGAATTACCGACCAGAGGTCCCATTACTCTCACACGACTCCGAGGATTGCAGTCCCTCACCCAAAGAATTCTTCCTTGGCAACCTGTTGATGACAAGAAAGTTTACACCAAAGGAAGGTGGATGAACTCCTTAAACTCCCTGCATTGTCATTCTATGATCTATGCTATCGGTAGTGATGATGTTAACCATTCCTTTGCCGAAGACCCTATACCGAGTAATCTAACCAACTGTTGCCGAGAGGTTCTTACTAAGTGACGAGATACTTATTTACTAGTCGAGTAGTTTTCTCACAGCATGCTACCATCTCTTTCATCTCGACCCCCTTTATTACCGTAATATCTTAATCCTTCACACCTGTTGTGCTCAGAAAATATTCGTACAGGACTAATGTTACACTGCCACCTGTCCACCTTGTCTAACATTGTACTATTTTTTCATTTTTGTATTTTGTCCTTTTTACCCTTTTTTGTAGGTACTAGGAATTCTTTTTTGTATATACTTTCTTGTAATTTCTTTATTTGTAATGTGGCTCTAGGGACTTACTATAAATAGTCCATTTCTCTTGTAAGTCGAAGATAACTTACATATTTATACTGAATACTCTGTTCTTATGAGACAACCCTATTCAAGTCTATCTTTCATACACTCTTATCTAATCTTACCGAATAACTCAAGATTAGTGGTAAGTGGATCTTGACATCAACTTATACGTCATATTAAGTGAGA
Organism: Lumnitzera littorea; assembly: GCA_024138015.1. NCBI lineage: Eukaryota > Viridiplantae > Streptophyta > Magnoliopsida > Myrtales > Combretaceae > Lumnitzera > Lumnitzera littorea. Next base: position 23,857,029 of record JAMXBB010000002.1, on the reverse strand, counting down.
TGTCAAGTCGTGTTGTGTTCGTTGGTGAGTCACATTCTCCGAACAGCTTCATGTTAGCTACTCTTGTTCGTTTATGGACCATTTCCTTTTAATTTTCTTCAATATTTCGAAGGACTCATTTTAGTTAGATTTTCCACGGTAAGTCTTAGTGATAACTAAACTCCTAGGCACACCAAGGGATATCTGTACTAGAGCCTTAGTAAGCTGATCCATTATTTTGAATTCACTCTACTTGATCATTTTAGTGAAAGCAAACAACTCTTCCTCATATTCAGCTTGTTCATCGCTTGTCTCCTCCAGTACATTCATCTTTTTAAGGTCCTCTTTTAGGTCATAAACCTTACCAGAGTGAGTAATCCCACCTACAAGAGAATTTAATTGCCCTTAGTTAACTGCCTGGTAGTTGAGTTGGTCAACCTTATAATTCTCAAGTGCTATGGGTACATGGAAAGTGTACCTCTTAGCTCTTAGGGCATGCTTCTCTTCGAATTTGTAAAACTCAAAGACCCTGGGTTTCTAATCTGAACTGGTCGCGTTGATGGTGAGATCTAAACCATCAAAAATCATATTGATGATAGGGCCATGGTTGGGCAAAGGGTTATTATTAACGTTTGGAACTAGAGCTTCCATGAAGTCCAGTTGGATAGACTCTTCATCAATCAAATCTTGAATTTTATTTTTTAGTCTCCAATATGTGTTAGTCGAATGACCAACCTACCCCTGATGGTATTCACACTTCGCATTAGGATAAAAAAACCCTTACCCTATATCTTTCATTAGGAAGCTCAAATTGGATCAAGTTATCCTTTTTTAACATTTTGAAAACTTGGTTAAAGGGAGCTGGTATTCTGGTGAACTATCTTGGGACCTTGTTAGCTTAAGGCTAGCTTTGGAACTATTGCTAAACTTATAGAGGATTCATTGTGAAAGAGAACCAGGTATTGGGTTTAGTGTAGTGATCCTAAAGTATAATTAACTACCTCTATTTGGCCATCAATTTGAGGGTGATAAGAAGTGCTGAAAAGTAATTTAGTCCCCAAACGACGCCAAAGAGTCCTCTAGAAATGACTCAAAAACGTTGGATCTCTATCTGATACTACACTTCTTAGCACATTGTGCAAACGAACAATTTCCTACAAAAAGAAAGAAGCAATAACTGCATCATTAGTTTTAAAGCGAGGCACAAAATGTGCCATCTTACTAAATCTATCTATAACAACCATCACAAAATCTTTACCTTAGGCAATTCTTGGTAATCCGAGAATAAAATCCATGCTCAACTTAATCCAAAGTCTAGTCGAGATAAGTTAGGACATTGATTTCCCTCATTTAACTCGACATTTGGCCCTTTTGCAAGTAACACACGTCCAACAATCCGAGGTCTTGCCTTATCTTTACCTAAAAGAACCTTCCACTCAATAACTCATACATCCTCTTCCCTCTAAAATGATCAGAGAGTTCTCCACCATGAGCTTCCTTTATTAACAACTCTCATACAAAACAAGTTAGCATACATAGCTTGCTGCTTCAGAATAGATAACCATCTTCCATATGGTAATCGTTGCAAATATCCCATTTTTGCCCCTTTGTAATTTTTATATATTTTTTTTAGAATAAGGAAAGCAGGTCCTAATTTAGAAATTTTAGAAAAACAAAAAAAAATAAAAAATTTAGAAAAATACAAAAAAAAAAATAGAAAATTTTAGAAAAATAGAAATTTTAGATAAAATCACGAAAGTAGAAAATTTGGGAAAAATACGAAAAAATAGAAAAAAAAAGGAAGAAAAAAATAAAAATAAACAAAATTTTTAGATGATTAAAATGGAATAGGATTTTTTAATTTATCTTGTTTTTTTTAAGGCCTTAAATAATAAAAGAGAAAAGGGATATTGGGCTTGGGTTTAAATTTAAATCTAATCTAAGTTGATTCGGTCTATATATATATATATATATAATCTAATTGCATATATGAACAAGACATAGGCCAACAACCAACAGCTTAACAATACTGCACTTTGACTTGCAATATCAATGACTTGTAGATCTTGGGTTCGAATCTTGCAATAGGCATAAAGTGCTTTTTATTTTTCTAAAACCTTACCTACCACATGTTAGCTAATCATTGGGCTTGTGTCTATTATCGACACATGGCACCACTTGGCTGTAATCCCAAGCTAACATGGC